>CM032456.1:78243198-78512818 GCA_019049505.1 Pachyrhynchus sulphureomaculatus
TATTTGATATCCACTAAAAAAAGGACATATTGTAATATATATATATATATATATATATATATATATATATATATATATATATATATATATATATATACATATAAATATGTATATATATTTAATATAGTATAGTAGCCTAAGTATTGCTTATATGTACTTGAGGCAAAAATTGTAAAAAAATAACTTGACAGCATGTGGAAGACTACAAGGAATATTTAGTACAGGTTTCGGCCAGTATGTTCTCCCTATGGAACCTATGGAACAGAAACAAGGGCACTGAATAAAAATATAATCCGTAGATTACAAGTGACCAAATTTATGGTAATGGTAACAGATGAAACAAAAAGGGTAGGTACATTTTAGTTGAACTGGGAAAGGTACCTATATTGGAAGGATGATGGACAATCGGTGGAAACGAAAAGTTATAGAATGTAGACTTCGACCAAATAAAAGAAGCAGGCGAAGACCACAAACTAGGTGGTCGGATGACATAAAAAGATTAATTGGGCATGACTGGATAAAGAAAACACACAACAGCAGAATTTGAGAGCGGCTTTTATCTGACGATGGATACAATGAGCTGAAAAAGAAGATAGTATAGCAGTATGTTGTAACGATGCATTTTAGAAAGTATATCTTTAAATTAACATTTCTTACTGTGAATTAATCCCTGAGCTTTTGGTGATAATACGATCGCGTTAGTCATAGCAGCACCAGCACTTTGACCAAAGATTGTCACCCTCTTTGGATCACCACCAAATTGTTTGATGTTGATGTTGACCCATTTTAAAGCAGCGATTACATCTTTTATTGCCCAGTTGCCTGGACATTCCAAATCCTCAGTACTTAAGTAACCTAAAATAGGTAAAATAATTAAATTTTAAATAAAAATAAAAAACTAAATTGTTCAAACCAATATGGTTTTCAACTCCTTGGTGGAACCGTTCAACAAGCACAGATATCTTATAGAGTTTTTGCGGTCATGTATGGAAGTTGTGAATAAGTCATATACTAGTTTGTTCATCAATCACCCTTATTACTTTTCACTTTACCCGTAAGTGTTGTTTTCTTTGCCAACATGATCTTTTATCAAAAACAAAAAGTAACTGTGACATGTGCACTAACGGGAACAATTTTGTTTTATATTCTTACACATTATACTTATATAAACATGTTTGTACTAGCCTCAGTACAGTCGTGGGTCAAAACTTTTGGAGAATGAAAAATTGATCCGTTGTTTATGCACAGTCTCAAGTTCAGTTTTAGTTGGACGAGTGAAAGGCCCGACAGATTCTTTTTTAGCACCCTCTCGAAGAACATAATTTTACAGCTAGATTAATTTAATAGGTGTGACCCTAATATGTATTTGCTAAATGTTTAATTAATTAAATTTATTAATAAATTAAATATCTTATCATATTTTTCCAAGTGTCAAGTGATTTTAACGAAATGTTAAATTTAGCCCCACCTAATAGGAAGTTAAAAAAAATGAATTCGACCAATTCTTATTGAGAAAGTTGAAAATCAGTTTATTCTATTAAATCCGATCGAAATACACTGGTTAGCAAAAAAATCCACTCAAACTATTTTGATTCATTTAACAACGGATGCTAGAATTTAATGTTCATATGTTTTAACGAATTTTAGTATCATTTGAAAGCCCATGCTATTCTCTTTCTAAGGATACCAAATATCATAGCATACATCATGCTTTTTACTGATTAAAATGATTGAAACGGGAAACAAGTAGAATGAGGATTGAAAATAGGGGTAAGAGAAGGGAAACAATTAAATTTATTGATTGGTATTACCCCCCTATTACTGCTTCCAGCCAATTTTTTATGGAGCGGATGAGCTTTTTCACCACTGTCTGTGGGATTCTTCCCCACTCTTCCGCCATAGAAACCTTTAAGCCCCTCAGCGATGTAGGGGATTAATTTGTGGCTCGAACCCTTCTTTTGAGCTCGTCCCACAAGTGTTTGATTGGATTGAGGTCAGGACTTCGCGCAGGTCAATCTTATGTAGGTATTCCCACTTCCACCAGTTATTGCCACACTCATGCAGCAACATGTGGCCTCGGAGTGTCGTGCATTAGCATGAAGTTATCGAAAACAAACCCAGCGTAAAGAACGTCGTGTTCCTGCAGGGTCTCCTCGATGTACCGGTGAACAGTTAATCCACCGCTACGAGTCTAATCAGTCACGAAAACCAAATCGGTTTTCGCATTCAGTGAGATGCCTCCCCACACCCTGACAGAACCTCCGTTAAGCGACCATTTCAGCAATGCAGCAATGCGCATACCGCTCCCCAGGCCTCCTATAGACTCGTCTCCTTTCATCATTGCCATGTAAGTATATTCGGGACGGAGCGCCATTGCTGTTATAAGGTCCAGTCGACATGTTCTCGGGCTAATCTGAGTCGCGCTTTTCGATGGGTCCGTTAGCTGGTCTCTTCAAAGCTAGGTTAGCTTCTTTAAGTCTTCTTCTGACTGTTCAATGACTGATAGCCCCACCACGAACTTGTCGGAGTTCCTGCTGGACCTCAACGCTGATTTCTTAGAGGTTGTTGACAATTAAGCCTCCGTGTAAAGGGGTCAGTCTCTTGGTAACGTCTCTAGACAGCTGAATCGCCCAAGTGTAATTGCGCAGCGACTATACGTTGGCTATGCCCTTCTTGCAATAGGGCAATGACTTGTGCCGTTTCTTCCGGGGTGGTATTCATTTTCCAATGACATATTTAGTGAGCAGGTATAGCAGATATATTGACAGTTGAAGTACCGATAAAGGAATGATAGGAAAACGCAGTGTTTTTATAGGCATGAATAGCGCGCAGCGAGTACGTTGCTGAACGAGCAAAAATGGTTCTAATGAGTAAAACCGTTTTAATCAGTAAAACTTTTTGGAAATCCGACTGTTTTTGGTATTACTAGAATGAGTATCAGCATTCTAATGATACTAAAAATAATACCATTGTTTGAAAATTAAATTCAAGGATCGGTGTTAAATGAAGCAAAATCGTTTGAGTCCATTTTTTTTGCTCACCAGTGATTTTCCCAACATTTCCAAATATAACTATTTTATTTGATCTGACCTGTACATAGGAGAATATTTTTATGATTATATTAATAACGAATCAGTAGATATTAGGGAAAAAATAGTATTGGGGAAAAAATAAGGAATTAATAAAAGGGACGTGATTTTCTGTATCTTTTATTGTATAATATTTACATGGGGTAAAAACTCCCGAGTTTTTAGAAGAAAAAATAATATTTTTGCCAAAAATGTTCTTCAATATAGTTTCCTTTAAGAGCGATACACTTATTCCAGCGATCTTCCACCATTTGGATACTTTTATTATAGTACGATTTGTCGAAGTCTCTAAAATAAGCCTCAGTTTCCAATTCAACTTCTTCATTTGAGCCAAATCTCTTTCCTTAGAGCCAACTTTCATATTTAGAAATGTGTTATAATCGATGGGGACCAGATCTGGTGAATACGGCAGATGAGGAAACAATTAATAGCCCAATTGGTCCAATTTTACCATCGATTTTATGGAGTTGTAAGCTGGAACATTATTCACACACATTCAACACTTTCTTCTTCCCTAAATTATGCCTTTTTTCTTGATATGCTCATTCAAACGATCCAATAAATCAACGTAATAGTTCTCGGTCATTATTCGCTCCTTTTCAAAATAGGTGATCAGTATTATTCCATGCGCATCCAAGAAATACTTGCCAAAACCGTTCCAGCTAATGTTTGTATTTTCGGACGCTTTAGTTGGCTTTCATGCGGTTCCAGCCATTCTGCGCACTGCTTGTTGGACTCAGGTGTGTAATGGTGGATTCATGTTTTGTCCATTGTTACGAATCGACGCAAAACTCTTTTAGATTACGCCGAAACAGTGCCAAACAGCTTTCTGAATCTTCGACACGTTTCTGTTTATGATTAATAGTGAGAGTGCGCGGCATCCATCGGGTACATAGCTTTATCATATGCACATATCCATGCAAAATAGACCCCACGCGTTCTGTTAATACCTTCATGATGTCAGCTATCTCCCTCACTTTTACTTTACAGCCAGTCAGAGCAATATGGTGGATTTGTTTTATGTTTTTTGGCCGTCCAGAACGTGGTGCATCATCGGTGCTTGTACGGCTGCATTTAAACTCACTAAACATTTGAACTACAGTGCTGTTGACGGAGAAGATGTGCTATTACACTTCTCAAGCCCTTCTTGGAATCTGGCTACATTTTTTACTCATCAAAAAGCAATGTTTAATTAACACACGAAATTTTTTTTGTTCCGTGGTTTTGCAAACATCAAAAGCGTTACTCAAACAGATGTAACTCTCAAAAACTAATAGACCAAATGTCATGAAAATTTTATACGAATCTTTTGAGAGTTGACACTAATTGAATTTTGGTTATTGCTGCTCTTGAAAAGTCTCGGCCTTTTCACCCGATGGTAGTATTTTGCTAATATGTTGCTAAAGAAAAATTAAGGTTTATATATATATATAAATATATATATATATATTTATATATATATATATATATATATATATATATATATATATATATATATATATATATATATATATATATTATATTATTTTGATGTGGGGTTAAAATCATACCATTTCGAAGTATCTGTTTTTTATTGTTTTATGGATTTTTTACTGTTTGGTTTTTCGCAATAACAATGTAATTTTAGAACAGTCTGAAATGTTATTATTCCAAAAGAGATAAGTTAGTTGTTACAGTTCCAGATTTTTCGCAAACGAAGAACCATGGTCGAATTGAGACTTTCCTTGAATGAACGCTTTATACATGACCGGGCAGGTCGCCTAGCCTGAAGAAATTCTGTTAAACTGGTTCGCTCTTAAAACTAAATAGAAACCGCTGTTACTGAACAGTTTCAACAAGAATAAAAAAGGAAATAAAATAGATAGTTAAATAATGTGGTACATTACCGAAAATGGATAACCTGTAATTTGGGACCACTAGAATGACGTCATTTTCGAGTAAGAAATCAGGTTTATAAAGATCACCACATCCGTTCATAAAAGCTCCACCATGAATAAATAACATTATTGGTAATGGTTTCTTTGAAATTTCTTGCCTTGGTTCCTAAAATTTTTTTACCTTACTGTTAGTGGCATAACTGAGGGGGCAGGTGGAGCATATGCCCTTCCTTCCCCTATAGATTAAGAAAAAAGCTTATCGCTTCTCGTATGCAGGACCTTCTTTTGATCGTTATTTTGGAAAAGAGTATAAAGTTTTTAGGTTTCAGTGTAACAGAGGTTTTTTCTCTTTGAGATTTGAGTTGAATATGTTTTCAGCTTTTATAGTTTAATTTTAAGAGTCTGATTGAAGTTTAAGCCTCGATTATTGGTTGTTTTGACATATATCTTCGGTCGTCCTTCACATCTGCGTACGTTGCTGTTTATCATATTTTTGAGCTAGATTTAATAATAAAAATAAACAAATAATAGAGAGATTTTGCAACGCTTATTTCTCACATGCCTTTGCCCTTATCGTTATCTCAAGCAGTATTAACGGGAAGGCATTGCAAGGTTAGGTGAGTATTCATCTTCTATATTATCTCTACACATACTTCTCCAAATGGTGGGCGCATGCTTCAAATAACGATAACAGGTGAGCCATTATATTTAATTTCTTTCCTTTACTACTGCGCAAGCTCCAAACGGTGGGTGCATGCTTTAAATAAAGACAAAGACCAAATTCTACCAAAAATAATCGATGCAAAATTTTTCTATTAAGGAACTTTTATTGCGTTAGTGACAATAATACGTAAGTAGTACTTGGAACATATGGACGGGATTTTGATGACCAGTTAAGCATTCCTTAAAGCCAACGCTGCTTAGATTCGTTTTAAAGTTATTTTTGAAAGTAACATAGGGTAAGATTATTTTTCTAACCCAAAAATATGTTTATGTTTGATTCTTTTAAACGTATTTATTTTCGATTTTTTTTTTTGGATTAATTAAAAACCATGGAACATTTATTTTCCTTTTTTTTTCTCTTTGGCCTTTTAACATTTATCAATTAAGTGCGAACAGTCACCACAGGGCGCGAATTATGCCGAATTTAACATTTACATTAGCTAGTTAAAACTTTTTTAACTTCCTAATAGTCATTCTTATTTCTTACGACAATAATATAAGTACAAAGGAATAAAATATACCGTCGAAGTCATAAATGTCAATTGTTAATGTAAATTCTTAATGTTAATTAATGTTAATGAAATAATAATCAACAATTAAAAATATGAAAAACTCTTAATTTAAAATATACGTTTATTACATGTTACATATAAAAATCAGAATATTGATGCTGCAGAACATTTTTTTAGAGATTATCAAAATACCATTAGGAGTAAATATAAAGTAAAAGAATGGTGGTATTTTAGTCTTTAATATTGTGGAGCCATTTAAAGATAAGTTAGAAAGAAGATATTTAATAGTTTTTAGAATATTAAAGTAATATCTCATTTCCATTGGTTTAATTTTAATTAAAATCGAATTTCCTATTTTGTAATGCACGTAATCACAACTTTAGTTGACTTGCGCGTGCTTTTGTCAATTTAAACCTCTAATTATAAAATTAGATGAGTTTCAAATGTAGATGTTTTCAGCGAATATAGTTATAATTTTAGCATGTATTATGCAACTCTTTTTTTATCACGATACACAATTTTTTTAGAGTATTATAGTTGACTGGATGGTAAAGGGTCTAGCCGGATAAGGTACTAAAATCGGTCCTTACCAAATGCAATGTAAGTATATACATCTTGTAGGTATCGTTAAGAAAAGCTTATCCTGAAATTTTCAGACCTTCAACTCACTCCTGTCATCCATAACCTCAAAATTTAATGTTTTTTAGTTATCTCGTACTCCTACAGCTTTTGGCCGCTTGACTTGACAATTGAGGAGGTAGTAGGTAATAGTTAGTACCCTAACCTGACTTTTTTGGCGCGAAATTCAAAAAAAAATTAAAAATTTTGGTGAAAAAATTCATATATATCGAAATGTACATACCATGTAGGTACGAAACTCATAAAATATGTACAGATATATGTCACAAACATGCCTGTCAAATTTTAGAGCGGTCGAAGTACGGGCCGTAAAGTTTTAAGTATAATTCTCTTTAATTCTATCGTTTGTCATTTTCTCAGCATCATTTGAAACGAAAACTGAAATTTGAAGATTTTGTACGGTACCAAATCAACATTTCCTCCATATACAAATATACTCAATATAAGATGCATTAAATAATTAAATATACCTAATTAAATAGTAACATTTTTTCCATTTTTTAAGCATATATTTATGCGATATTTTACTTTGACAACTGAACTACATTTTAACAAACAAAGTTTAATAACAGAATTTCAATAGCATGAAGCATTATCGTCTCTAAAACTTTTATGAAAGGTCATGTGTATAATAGAGTACAAATGAATTGTGGGTGAATCTGTTATTAAACTAAATGATCTTGATAAACATTATAAGCTGGATGAGGAATCAATATTAACAAAATATTGTAAAGAATACAACGTTAGAATGAAGAGTTTAACTTATAGGTTATAAATTGTATGTATGTTTAAATGTAGCACATCGATAACAAAGATCCTTTAGCGCCATCCGGTTATAAATTGTATGTAAACTAATATAACTCAATACATAAGAACTTATAATTGATTTTTTTAATATAAACTTGTTTTTCTATTCACTGGAATGGAAAGTTACTATAATCTGATACTGAATACTATTAAATAATTATTATAAATATAAATTAACTCTTGTAACTATATCGGTATGTTTATTCCTTTTTATTTTATACTGTCTGCTGGTAGTATCAATTATAATAGTATAAACTACGTGTAAAACTCTAGAAGCAGAGCAGATATACTGCAAGTAAAGTACACGAAGTAGCGAGGTAATGCAGAAATATATATAGTAGGTTATATGAAAGTGCATTTTTAGCTGACGCTTTGACGCTCAACACGAATTCAACCTATTATTAATTATGCAAATTATAACTTATTACAAAATCGTCTGCTCGTCTCTTTAATACATTAACTTAATATAATTCAGTTAAAATAAATTAATGTAATAATGTAATAATTGTAATGTGTAATGTAATAATTAATAAATATTGAAAAATGCTATTGACGCTAGGTGGACGCTCACTGTTTTTCCATGCGTATAGAAGCTGGTCAGTGTCCAGTTTGTGAGCGTTGACGCTGGCGTCGAGCGTCAGCTGAAAATCAAGGTTTAGGCGTGCATTTCAAATTCTTCTACATCAATATGAAGGTTTATAGTAGTTTGTGGACTTCGTGTAAACCGAACCACCTTTATTTTTTTTATTACAGTAAAAAAACTCTCCCAAAAGGAATTTCTGAGAGTACTTTCCGTAAATCAGAGATAAGGTATATCTTACGAGAAGACAGAGAGAGCATTATGTTAGAGAAAGACACGAAATAATTTGGTTCTCGAAGTACAATGAGTGTAACAACGTAGCTTCTCGCTTGTTTCCCGCCGCAGCTCGATACCAAAATGTCTTATCGAAGAGTGGCAGATAATAATATCACTTTGTTAATTATGCCCCCCATAGTCTCTCCAGGTAGTTTAAAGCCTCAACTCTGGTTCCTGTTCCTGGAAATACGCTTTAAAGCTGCAAGAAAAAGTTGGGGGATGAACCCAACGCTGAGTGGCAGATATTTTGGGAATAGCAGAAAAATGGACCCACCTGAACCCATAGAGCAGCGAATGTAATTTGTTTTAATATGTTCGTTGAGTTTTGTAGATACTAAAAATAACATTATCTGCCATAGAGTCTGGTTCTTTATTAAAATGCGCGCGCCTGTCCTATAATGCGCGCGCCCGTCCTGTAATTTGTTTTTCTCTCAAATACTATACACATGCGCCAGTGTCTCGAGAGACGCTCATATCACCATTGAAACAGTTACAAGCAGATTAATATATTTATTTAATTTGCAGTGCAATTTCGCTCTATATTTTTTTTATATTTAACCTTTAAATTTTGTTTATATTTATTATTTAAAATTTATATTCAAAAGCCCCAAAACCCCTTTTAATATGTAATTACGAAAGTTTAAAAAAAATTTTTGTAGCTATATTGGATAGTACACATGAAATTTTTGATTTTTAACGTGACAGACAAAAAAAGTGATCCAAAAAAACTTCAAGAATTAAAATTTTAAACATTTAAAATGTACAATCATTTTTGCCGCACTCGGTTAATGCCAATACAACAATGACCGAATACTCCATCAGCCACCCCGGGTTTCACTGTGTTCTTTTTAAACTTTGAGCGTTGCGGCTCCACTCTAGTGTACGTTATGTGTTTTTTGGTCTCAGAATCCGATCTGCAATTATTTTTTTTGAAAAAAATGACCTTATTAATTGTTATTAACAATTTTTTAAGCAATTATCTAAAAAAAAATAATTTGATATTTATTTTTGTAATAACGAAATCTAAGTTTAATAAGCGCTCCGCCCAAATTTTTTTAGACGTATTTCGACCAACTGAATCTATTTTTGAAAAAACTTTTTATTGTTATAAATAATTTATTATAAACATTATGATAATAAACAGAATTTCATAGAATTTATCTCCATAACAGCAGAATCTAAGCTTTTTACGAGCTCTACCCAAGTTTTTCAGATGAATTTTTTCCTGCTGTCTGAATTTCTAATCCATTTATCCAATTTAATTAATTAAAAATTAAGAGCTAATAAGTTTATTTATATGCAATTAAATAAAAATATTTGTGTTCCCAAAGAAAAATTAATATAATTCTAATAAATTGTCAGTAATAATAAAATAATTTAGTTTTTGAAAAAATGAAGAGAGAATTTAAATTTAGCGAGTTAAATAAGTTATTATAGAGAAAAATTATTTATTTGTAACAACAATTAATAAATTTTTAGCAAAAATGGATTAGAAATTCGACTTTAACGTGTCAAAAAACATATAAACTCATGCAACACAGCTAAGTAATAATGCGAATAGAGATAATAAATTTGTTTATAACTTAAGCTTTGCATTAAAAATACAGAAATTCTGCTGATAAAAGCAGGGACTGGACTTCATAGCACATATTCGGAATTTCACCTCATATTATAGTATTCGAACACTGGTTCTATTCGAACACTGATTCATTTATTTGCAGCTCTCGAATGAGTTCAGATAGGTCCAAAAATTCGTAGAAATTCAAAGAACCAGAATCTATAGCAAATAATATTTTTTTACTTATTTTTGAGTTCCAAACGAACTATATCTCGAATATCTGCCACTTAGCGATGAGTTCATTTTTTAAGCCCATTTTTTTCAAGAAAAAAAAGTTTACTACCGCAGGAACCCGTCTCCGTGGCAGATATTAAAGCTATAGTATCCTCATAACATAAAAAACTGCCATTCTGCGATGGGTTCACTTACCCTCAATTTTTTGCCTTCTCTCCATAACCACGGCAAAAACCGGAATTTGGATTACAAGTATTTTTGGTTCAGTTTGTTACATTTAATAAGTGATATAATTATCTGCCGCCCTTCGATAAATCCAAAATCTTGGTTTTAAGCCCCCGGACTAAATATGATTAAAAATTTGAAAGAACGCCCGCATCCGCGCGAGTTGTCCTTTTCAAGCTACGTTGTCACAACGAAAATTTACTCCATAAAATTCTATAAAAAGTTATATTTGTCTAATATTTTTGCAATGACTAGGTGGTAAACTGCATTTATATTTTAAAAAACGAAAGATTTTTTTTATGTATATATCATTTTTTGTGACTTTTTACTTTTTAATGCACATACAACAGAAATTGTAAAAAACGCATGCTTTTGATCGAAGAAAAAGTATGGATTCCTATCTTATATGTGTTAAACATCTGAAACTTTTACAATTAATTATGGCAATACAACGTGGTAAACCATCATCATATTGAAGCAGTGCATGATGCTAAAATCTATTATATCTCAAAATTTCAAGCAACACTACTTTTAGCAGTTACTCGTAAGAAATACCTTAATTTTAATAAATGTTTTGATCTGATATGACGAATCTTATTATTTGAACATTGTTTTTCTTATTAAAATTTTGTCTTTCCGGTAATGAAGCCCACACACACTCACATACGTACTTGCACACATAAATATATGCTTAAAAAATGGAAAAAAGGTTATTATTATATAATTAGGTCTATTTATTTATTTAATGCATTTTATATTGAGTATATATGGGGGAAATGTTGATTTTATGTATTTGTTACTGTAAAAAATCTTCAAATTTCAGATATTATATCAACTGAAGCTGAGAAAATGACAAACTTGATAGAATTAAAGAGAATTATACGTAGATAGCCGAAAAATGAGAGTTTTTAAGTTGGTTTGTTGGTATTTTGGGCATAATTTTGCGGCCCGTACTCCGATCGTTCTGAAATTTGACAGGTATGTTTGTGACATATATCTGCACATATTGCCTGAGGTTTGTAACTACACAGTATATACATTTTGATACATATGGATTTTTCTAACATCATTTTTTATTTTTTCATCAAAATTTTTATTTTTTTTTTAATTTCGCCCCAAACAAAAAATCAGGTTAGAGTACTAATTATTACCTACTACTTCCTGAAATTTCGAGTCAAACGGCCAAAACTTGTAGGACTACAAGGCAAATAAAAAACACTAATTTTGAGGTTATGGCTGACAGGAGTGAGTTAGAGGTCTAAAAATTTCAAGATAGGCTTTTCTCAATAATACCTACAAGCCGATTTTAGTACCTTATCCGGCTAGACCCTTTATTTATTGTCAGCAAAGGCTAATAATTTACGATCAGACGAGACATAGAAATCAGGATTGGTCTTTATTGAATAGATTGTATTTTTTATATCGGTGATTTATAACAGTGAAATCTATTTGATTTCTAACAATATCCTTTCTAATATCCTGCATATACACGACTATTTGGAAGCTTAAAAAATAATCATATTCGTGAGAGAACTGCAATACTCATTCTCCTCCGTCATTCCTTGTCCTGATTCCGTATTCGCCTACATATTTTTTAAATTTGCCTTTACTGATAAGGACATTAAAATTATCCTTTGTAATATATCTCTGGTAACCACTAAAACATGTTTTATTAGTTCGAAGAAACCAAGCTGTTGTTCGTAATTCTGTACCTTTGGCGTGTAAACATTTAAATACAGACAGTCTTCTTCACCGGTCACACCAACTTCTAAACTAGAGAAATTCGTTAAATTTAAAGCTGCGCAGCAGGGTCCAAATTTGGTAGCATTTAAAACACCAATCCATTTATGTATGGGTCTAGGACTCTAAAAATAGAATAAGATCGAATTACATTTCTATCCGGAAGTAGATTTTAATTGTGCAAGGCGGACTTGCGCAATTAGTGTTCCTTACATTGATTGCTTTTGTAATAAAAATTTTTGTTACGGAGGTACGAAACGATTAATGACTTCACAAAATACACCCTAATAGAGTTTTCAACAAAGTTTGTTTCAGATCTTTGTTTACTTTTGACCTTGAAATTTTTTTTTGTTTACTAGATAGATTATTAAAGGTAATTCAATCGTGATAATTTTCGTTCAATCTACACCCTGTGGAGAATATTCCAGAATTTTTCAAAATTCTTTGATTAGTACTATTCGAAATAATGGGGGACAGCGATTTTTGGCAATTTTTTAAAAACAATACGAAGAAAAGTGTGCGTAAGTATTATATTTTTGAACTAGTGTTTTCACAAATTTTCATTTGACACCCCACTCGATGACCAGGTAAATTTTTTTTTTCACTTCCGATTTCATTCTCCAAAACTAACCCTTTAAGTCAAAATTTAACTTTCAAAACTACACGGCCCTGATTGGGCCATTAATTCTTATATTAGTGCCCAATTTCAACTTTCTATGTAAAATAGTTTCGGAGAAAATTGGATGTGACAGGCGGACAGACACCGAACTGACCTTATAAATATTTCGTACAGAACACTAAAAAGAGTTATTCAAAACCACAATTATTTTAGGAGATCGTGTAATACGCACAGTGAATTTCATTAAACCATGTTATAGGCCTATTATCTTAATTAGTACGCCAGTTTTGGTGCAATAGTAAAACGAAGTTTTAGAGCATATGGTGCTTTACAGTGGTTCAAGATTTTTGGTATAATAAACATTAGAGCTAGATAAAAAAACTCTGTCCAATTTCGGGACTGACGCACATTTGCAAAATTATTAAAAATTGGCGTTGGTTAACTAGCGTATCGGATTTAACAAAACAAGTGTAAAAATGAAAACATACCTACATTTGAAATAAAAGAAAAAACCCTAACAAAATATTGACAATCCGTTTTAGAATAATGACAAGCAAAAATAAAAATTTCCTCGGCATTCTTTTCGTAGCTCTGAAATCGCCTAGTAACTATATATAAATATACATATCAATAACACCTACCAAGTTATAAACGTTTTCTTTTGACAACATCCCTAACCAATTTTCGCAATTCAACAAAAAATCGGTAGAGGGAACCTTTTTCTACTACACATTTTAGTAAAATTATCAGTCAATTCGTCGAAATCACGTAAAATGCAAAATGAGTCACTTGTTTATGCGTCAGTTTGAGGCAGTCTTTCTTTGTTCCCATCCAAAGGGGCCTAATATGACACATTCCGCGGTCGCTAAATATATTAAAAAGTCGATGTCGTTTGTGAAGATGTGGGTAAATCATTTTAACGAGACGAAAAATATCGACGACTTGCCAAAACGTGGCTCGGTAGGCAAAGTCACTCCGAAAGTCGAAAAAACGATTTGAGGCGATTATTGACGCAGGAGGCGGTTGGCCAACTTACTAGTAATTGTGCCGTTGTTGGTATACCAAAGAATACATTGATGGCAAAAAATGTTCTCAAAACACATTTTTTCAAGAATACAAGCGGTCACGTTGTTATTTGACAGACTGTATTTATCGTTATGTTTCAATCCTAATATATTTTAGTTTTCTTTTTCTGGGTATAGCACACGTGCTCCAGTGAAACTCTTAAAGCGCCCAGTGAGCGAACTGAACGGCAAAAAGCATTCACGTTAGTCTTGAATCGCTGAATTGTACTCGGTACTGTATATATCACCACTACGGCAAACAATTTTTGCACTCGACGCGCGTTTCGCTAACATGTTAGTCAGGAGCGCTGATGAAGCTAACATGGTTCGCGAGTGCAAAAATAAATTGATATATACTCATTGTGCCAAAGATTCCACAAACTTAGTTGTACTCGGTGGCAAAAAGTCCTAGGCAAATCATTCGAACTGGATAAGGTTCTCCATAAAAAAGATTGCTTGAAAAGGGTTGCAGGAGGAGTGAATCTCGTACGGATGTGAACTATTAGCGCGACATGTATTCCGAGCATTCATCGTTCTCGGAGAAAATACTTGTAGAATAGACTGAAGTTGTCAACCATTCTTCGATGGTCCAAGGAATGAAGATTAGTTAGTTCTGGGTTTCCAATCAGGCGAACAGTTCTCTTCTGAATAGATTCTAACAAATGCAGTATATGTTTGGAAGCAGTGCCCCAAACATGGGAGCAGTATTCCATCGTTGGTCCAATTTGAGTCTTGTACAGAATTCACAGTTGTGGAGTGTAAAGCTTTCTAGTTCGAAAAAATATTCCCAGTTTTTCTTTGTTACGGATGCAGCATCTTCATTCCAGGACATGCTTTCTCCCAAATGAATGCCCAGCAAATCGAATGACGGTGTGAGCGAAATGGAGTGTCCCTACAAACTATGTCGGTTTTAGCAACGTTAACTTTAAAAAAGACACCACACACCAAGATAGAATTTCTTCCAGGTATTTGTTAAGTTAAACGACTTCCTACTATCTGCGGATATTTGCATGAGTAGCCAATGTTCGAAGTAAATGAAGAACTAAGCGTACTATCATCTGCAAAGCTGCAGATTGGATTCCTGGTCCTTTTCAGCAGATCGTTAATATATGTGAGAAAGAAAGTGGGAGACAGTCTGGAGCCTTGAGGAACACCGGCGTTGAGAGTGAAGGTATTAGAAAGAAATTCGTCCACTGCCACTTGTAAAGAACGCTCTATGAGGAAACATAAGAGACATACTATAAGAGCGTAGATTAGCCAACAATCCGTCATGCTAAACACGGTCGAATGCCTCGGGTATATTAAGTGCAATGGCTCGAGATTCTCCAAAGTGTTCAATTACATTGTTCCAAATGTGTGTTACATCAATATGGGTTATGAAATCCATATTGATAGTCTCCAATAATATTGAACCCTTCTAGATATTTTAGAGATGTTGATTGATAGCCTTTTCCATAACTTTCGATATTATTGAAAGCAGTGCGGCTGGTCGGTAATTGTTTGGCAAGATCTTCTTATCTTTTTGGGTATCTTGGGTATATAGGTTGCAGACGATAGAGTCTCACGCAGGTAATAACATGCTTGAGACTCTATCGTCTGCAACCTATATACCTGTGGCCTTTATGGCGTGGTTGGTAGTAATCAACAAAATGTTTGGTTTCTGACTGAACCAACGTTGCTAATAGGTGATAAAATCTGTGTGTGTCTGTTTTCTAATTTAAAAGTGCCCCATTTTATAACTTGGTTACGCGCTATTAATAAAAGCCAATCTGGCAGAAATGCTAGTTTATTATCTTTGTCAGTATCTCTGACACTTTATCTTTTATTTTGCTTCTCCACTCATCCTTCCAAGTAAACCTACCCTAAATCTTAGATTATTAATGGGTGGTTTTGCATAGGGAATGCCAACATAACGATAATATGTTTTTCCGTATACTGTCGTTTCTTGACTGCCTTGTATCAAGCCACTTGCAGTTTTTATTGATAGTACTGGATTCTAAAAATAAAATTATGTCTTTAGAAAATTATTTATTATGTCAACATGTTCAGTGTACTTACTCGAAGAAAAGCAAATAAATAACAGTTTGTAATAATAATAATTAAATTTCAAAGTTTACTATATTTTTTGTTGTATTTTTTATTCAGTGATGACCTATGGATTGATCATACTGTATAATACATGATATTTTAGCAATTGGTTTACCATGGACAACAGTACTTTCAAGTTGAATCGTTGCAAGGTGGGAGCATAATTTCCCGATGACAAATTTGCTTTAAAGTTACATCCGGGCAAGTTGATTGATAATGATAGCGCTGTAGAATAGGCTGTCATAATTATGGCGGGATAGATAACAGTGAGGCAGCAGGAAAAAACTGCTATATAAGTTTTTTAGTTTAATCATACCTAGATACTGAATTATATTTTTAAGTTTTTTTCAGCAGATACCAATAAATCATAAAAGACTTTTTTGATATACGATCGAATATCTTAGGCTTTTCGGCTCTAAATGGATAAAACATAAATGCAACTCAATGAAACCTAATTGCAATCTTATCTCTGTATACCAATCATTGAATGATAAATTTTTCTGGTGTACAATAATTGTATATTTACTTATAATACTTCTTATATGGGGTGAAAAGTTCAAAGACTTTCCGATAGATGGCAGCAGAAACAAAGAAACATAATTTTTAGTTAATGTTAACTCTCAGAAAATTCGTGTAATATTTTCATGATATTTTGTCTATTAGTTTTCGAGTTTCAGCTGCTTGAGTGACGCTACTTTTAATTTTTGCAAAACATTGCTTTTTGATGGGAAAAATACAGCTGGAACCTAAAAAGGGCTTGAGAAGTGTTATGGCACATCTGCTCCAGTGAAAGCAGCTATATGTCGATGGCTTAGTGAACTTAAATGCAATGGTATAGGCAGCGATAATGCGCCACGTTCCGGGCGTCCCAATGAGGCAGTCACACAAAAAAAACACCATATTGTTTTGAACGATTGTAAAGTGAAAGTGAGAGAGATAGCTTACATCGGGAAGATATCAACAGAATGCATGAGGCATATTTTGCATGAATATTTGTATATAAAAAAGTTATGTGCTCGATAGATGCCGCATACTCTCACGATTGATCCAAAACAGCAACTTATCGAAGATTCACAATGCTGTTTGGCACTGTTTAAGAGTAATTTGAAGGAGTTTTGAGTCAATTCGCAGCAACGGAGGAGATACGGGTTCATCGCTACAGGCCTGAGTCCAACAAGCAGTCCATAGACTAGCTGGAGCCGCATGAAGGCCGACCGAAGCGTCCAAAAACACAAACATCAGCTGGAAAGGTTTTGGCAAGTATTTCTTTGCGATACGGATGAAATAATACTGATTGACTATCTTGAGAAGAGGCAAGCAATCACCGGAAACTGCTTTACTGGTGATATCAAGAAAAAAGGCCGAATTTAACGATGTTTTACCAAAATAATCGATGATGAAATTGGACCTTGGACCTTATACCAACGGAGATTGCAAGAAAAAATAGAAAGAAACCCAATAAACGAGGGAGAGGATGTCAATATCAGTTGGGAGAGACTAAAAATCCACATAAAGGAAGCTGCAACCGAAGCACTCGGTACCCGCACCATAAACACATCAAATACGAACACTTAAACAGCATGGTTTCCAAGGAAATCAAGGAGAAAAGCAACGAGAAGAAGCAGGCGTACTTAAAATATCGTACACTGAAGAATCCAGAATCATACGAGCAATACAAAGTAGTCCGCAACGAGACAAAGACGTTGATAAGACTAGTTAAAGCAAACCACTGTGAAAAGTCCTTCAATAGAATGGAAAGCGATTTTCATGGGCTTCAAAAACAAATGTGGCGAGTAATCAGAACTCAAAGAAAAGAAATTAACGAGCTAATTGAACCTAAACACATATCGAAGGAATCCTGGGTCGATTATCTGACAACACTTTATAAAAGGAAGGAAGACACTATCGATCACAACGATGCACCAGAACTAGTCACCAATGAAAACATCCAAATAGAGAGCACAGACATAGAACTGGCACTTCGACAATTAAAGAACAGAATGAGCCCCGGTCTAGATAGCATCCCAAATGAACTAATTAAGTATGGGAAGCAGCATCTCGTTCAGCAATTAACCCAATTGGCCAAGGACATCATAGAATACCAGACGAATGGCGGACGAGCATTACCATCATCATGTTTAAAAAGGGAGATAAAAAACTGCCAGAGAACTATAGAGCCATAAACTTACTCAATATCACACTGAAACTAATAACTAAAATAATTACCAATAAAATGAATAGTATTATCTCCCTCTCAGATGAGCAAAAAGGTTTTAGAACAGGAAGATCGTGCATCGATGCCGTTTTCGTTATAAGACAAATTGCAGAAAAATCCATCGAATATAATAAACCTGCATACAAGTATTTTCATGGAAAGTGTTCGAAGGATGTAGAAATACACGTCGCGCTGGTGCTTCGCATCCGTGTGAGGTTCAGCTTGTTACTCCGCGTACGACGCTTTTCAAGCAATCTTTTATATGGAGAACGTCATCCCTTTGGAATAATTTGCCCAGTGCTGTGTTTCCCACCGAGTACAATTTACAGCGTTTCAAGAACAACGTGAATCGCTTTTTCCGCACTCGTGCCGCTCCTGGAGCGCTTTAGGGACTTCCCTGCAGCACGTGTGCTAGACCAAATAAAAAAAAAAAAATAGATCTCTAGAAGACATTTGACTGAGGCCCGCTACAAGATGTTGAGCACTTACTATATAACAGACAAATACCCTACAACCTAATCAAGGTCATATAAAACATATATAGCGCCAACAAGGTACAGGCCAGAATCGATGGAGAACTAACCAGAACAATACTCGTAGAAAAAGGAATCCAACAGGGTGACTCTCTGAGCGCACTACTATTCAACGTGGTGATGGATGAGATCATAAGATAAATCCACCAACTAAAAGGGTACAAGATGGGCAATTGAAATATCACAATCCTTTATTACGCTGATGATGCAGTACTGGTAGCGGAGAACGAGGATGACCTACAACGGCTACTACACCACTTCAACTCTCCAGCCAAATTTCTTAATATGATAATATCTGCCTCTCAAACAAGAAGCCTGACGACATCTAAAACACCCATCAGATGTAAACTCGTTGTTGACGACCAAATTATCCAGCAAGAAATGATATTCAAATACTTGGGCATAGAGCTTTCTGGACACGGGGATGTCGAATCAGAAGTAAGACAACAAACAAACAAAGCATTGAAGGTAGTCCGGTGCCTGAATGACACTATATGGAGCAACAAACAACTGCGAATCGGGACCAAGTCAAGAAATTATAAAACTGTCAAAAGAGCAATAATGACATACACAGCAGAAACCCGGCCAGACACCACAAAAACTAAAAGGATACATGAAACATGCGAAATGAAAGTCTTACGAAAAATAGCCGGAAAGACTATGTTGGACAGGGAGCGAAATGACAACATTAGACGAGCATGTCAGGTGGAAGAGGTTAACAAGTGGATCCTCGAAAGAAAACGCGAGTGGAACGCACATATAGACCGAATGGATCAAGAAAGAATTGCACGCGATAAATCACCAGTGGGAAGAAGAAGTGCGGGAAGGCCACGGAAAAGGTGGAGCGATAACCTTACCATCAATTACGATTAGGCAAGCTACGAAGAAGAAACAGGCAACTGTGCCTACAATGAAGAAGGAAGAAGAAGAAGAAGAAATTAGACCAATTGGATTATGAATTACTTCCTCATCCGCTGTATTCACCAGATATAGCCCCCAGCGATCATTACCTCTTTCGAAATTTGGAAAGGTGGTTTCAGGGAAAGAGATTTGGCTCAAATGAGGAAATTGAATTGGAAACTGAGTCTTATTTAAGAAAGCCCGACAAATCGTGTTATATGAAAGGTATCTAAATATTAGAAGATCACTGAAATAAGTCTATCGCTCTTAAAGGAAAGAATTAAGTTGAAGAATAAAATCGATTTTTGACCTCCTGTACGTGGGTTGTATGATAAGTACTGTGCCTCAGCCAGAGACGGCGCTACCACTCTTCAAAAATTATATTTTTCGTAGACATAACCTTTCATAAGAATCCTGGTAAAAGTCGTTGCATGATTTAGTTTGTGAGTGGCAGCCATTTAAATAGAACAATTTTTGTTATTTTACGATAATGGAAAAAAACTGAATATTGAACAGTGATAAAATATTTGTTTTTGGGGACCCCACAAAATATTGGCAGCAGAATTTAAACGTGGACGTACAAGCATTTTTGATGAAGAACGTCCAGGTCTTCCCCATGAGGTCACCACATCAGAAATTATTAAAAAATTCCATGATATAGTGATAAATGATCGATATTACTTAAACTGTGAGCATCTCAATTGAATGGGGCAGAACATTTAAACAACTCATTTGGATACGAGAAAGCTTTCTGTAAGATGGGTGCTACGATTGCTCACAATTGACATTAAATACGCAAGGGTGTCAACTTTTAAAGAATGTTTGGTGATGTTAAGAGCAATCGGAATGATTTTCGGTGTCGATTCAAAAGATAGGTTCATCACAGTATACCAGAGACCAAAGAACAGTCCAAACAGAGAATTTTCCGTGTCTAACCGGCGCCAAAGAAGGCCAAGGCGACTTTATTGGACAGTAAAGTCATGGTCATAGTATTTTGGGATGCACATGGCATAATTCACGTCGATTATCTTGAAAAAGGAAAACGATTAATGGAGAATATCTTGTCTAATTACTGGATTGTTTAACCATGCTGTGAAAGAAAAAATTTCTTTTTTATCAAGATAATGCACGCGTGTACACTTGTGTTATCGCCATGGCAAAATTCCATGAATTAGGATACGAATTGCTTCCGCATCCATCATATTCGCCAAATTTAGCCCCCAGCTATTATTTCCTATTTCCTAATATGAAAAAATGGCTCAGTGAAAAAAAAATTGGCTTAATCGATGAGGTGATTGATGAAATAAACGCCTATTTTGAAGGGTTGGAGAAATCGTATTTTTTAGATAGGATACAAAAGATCGAAAGTTTATCGAGCTAAAAGGAGACTATGCTGACAAATAAAATAGATTTAACACTTAAAAACGTTTTTTTTTTTCTTGTCGTAGAGAGGTACTTATCATACAACCCTTGTATACCAATTTGCTAGTGCTTTATGTGTTGGTGTAGGTAAAGATCTAGTTTAGATATTTTAGCAGTTAGTTAGATATTTTTGCATGTTGTTCTAAATTGCAAGCTGAATGATTCGAGATTTTCCAAAATGTTGAATTCGGTTGTTTAAAAAATATCTATATAATTTAAGAGATCTTTTCTTACCATTAATTTTTTTTCAGATATCGAAGATGTCAGTAACAGTTTTTTCTGTCAAATGTTTCGCTAAAAGCAATTATTAGTCAATAAATGTTACGTAGGTATCGGCCAAATTTTATTGCTCTTCCACTAGGAAGAAAATATTTTTTTGCAGTTCTATAATATTTGTTGAAAGTAACATTTTTGAAGTAGCAGAAGTAATGCTACGTAAAGACAGCAAATTTTTTTTTTTTTTGCTGTACTTGTAAATACTGTTAATTTGGGGCCCTAAAATTTAAAAGGTTTATTTTTTCTTTCATTTTTGTCAATTCTTTCTAAAGAAAATATTTTCATGAAAAAATTGCAATTTCGGGATCTTTAATGCTTGGAAAATGTCAATTTTAGATCTTTCTTATTTTATCAGATCACATTATTTAAAAAACACGTTGGTCTTATTAATATCAAGATTTTCCTTACTTTTTAATGTGAAATAAAACCTTAAAAAACTAAAAAAATTTGAAATAGGAAATATTTTTTGATTTTTATATATATATATATATATATATATATATATATATATATATATATATATATATAGTATAAATGTTTAAGTTTTTCTTAACCCTTATGATTACAATTTATTTTCCATTTTTTCTTGGGAATATAGGATTGTATTATAATTAAACAACCTTTCGCTCAGGCTTTTTCAATGATTTTTCTTTTTGTTTTATTTTGGTTTTAGTTGCATCTACAAATTAAATCAGATTTCTTAACTAACCAATAATCAATACATATACAATTATTTTTCGACATAGATCGCTACTTCTATATATGACGATTAAACTATTGTTAAAACATATAAACACACTTTAAAAGCTATAGTATATAAAATAAAATGAGTATAATTATTACATTTACATACCTCGATATGCACCTTTGACACAGTATTAGAAACTATTTTTCTTGTTTTGTTATCAGTACCGGATATTTTAATTTTTTTAAATATAAAATGTTTAATTCGTTTTTGTGACATAATTGTACTATGGTAATAATTCAATGACAGTAATACTTAATTAATTAATTGGTAGTAAATTCGTCTTAAGTCATTTACGTATTGTTTGTCGTTAGATGCGTGTTTTTCTTTTTTAATGTGTATCATTTCTTTGATAAGAAGTTT
Organism: Pachyrhynchus sulphureomaculatus; assembly: GCA_019049505.1. Lineage (NCBI taxonomy): Eukaryota > Metazoa > Arthropoda > Insecta > Coleoptera > Curculionidae > Pachyrhynchus > Pachyrhynchus sulphureomaculatus. Next base: position 78,265,684 of record CM032456.1, read on the forward strand.
GCGATAGTTCCTTTCCAGGGTGACTATTTTGGAGTTTCGGAAATCAAATTCGTGTTTTTCAGTACTTTCATATTTATGTAGGCCAGTAGATGCATTTTTTGTGTATTTTGTCATGTCTATTGTCAAGGTATTGTGTTGTCATTCCTATATATTTTTTGGGGCAATTAAGACATGAGATGGAATTATATTACGTTTGACCTTTTGTTAGATGGTGTTTGAGCTTTTAGTGGTGTGAATAGTGATGAAAGACTGTGTTGAGATTTGTGACAGACACAGATATCGTGTTTTTTTCATTATATATTTAATTTTTTCTGAAAGTTGTGGTGTGTACGGCATTGCTATGTGTATTACTGTGTTCTTAATTTTAGTTTGTTTTTGGATTGTCGTATGATAGAATTTATGTGTTCGTTGTTTAATGATTGTCTCTTCCAGATTTTTAGGATAGTTGTTGTGAAGGATTTTACGGACTTTATTTATTTCCTCAGTTCAGAATTTACTAGAAGTTAAGGTAAGAGCTCTATCCGTTAGTCCAATGATAACACTTTCCTTATGCGTGTTAGGGATGTTAGAATGGAAGTTTAGGTAGCGTCCTGACCACGTGTTCTTTGTGTACCATTTGGTTTCCAGTTTTTCGTTATCGGTGTTTCTTATAATAGTTAAATCTAAGAAGTTAATTTATTGGTTATTTTCTAACTCGATGGTGAATTGAACTTTCGGGTGGAAACTGTTAAATTCGTTGAGAATGCAATTTATTTTGTTAGTTGGTAAGGCTGTAAGGCAATCATCAACATATCTTTCAAAAAACAAGAACAGAATCTGAGTGTTTTTGAGAATTTCTTCCTCCAAATGTTCCATTACGAGCTGTGCGACTATAGACGATATGGGAGATCCCATGGCACAGCCATCGAGTTGTTGGTAGAACTTATTTTTATATTGAAAATAGTTATTACTTAAGGTTAAGTGTATAGATTCTATGAACGCTTTATGACTTAACGTAGAATATTCTTTTAGTTTATATTACTTTTTTTCAGTATGTCAGTTAGTAGTTCAATGGGAATGTATATAATGATACTACATCAAGTGACATTAGAGTATAATTTTGGGTATTTTTATGTTACCCATTGATGCATTAATTTTTTAAAACTAAAGTAGTCTTTAAGATAATAGTCATTTTTGTAGGTGATTTTTATCATTGAAAAAGCCAGCCATGCCTGAGCGAAACATCTGAGGAATAAGTTGTTTAATTATAATATACTCCCAGGAAAAAAATGGAAAATAATTTATATATATATATATATATATATATATATATATATATATATATATATATATATATATATATATATTATAGCGTCTCGTTGACGCCGTCATTTTATAACGTCTTTTTGTGGCGCTATTTTACCGCTTATGTATATTTTAATTTTTGAGAATTGACTGACTGGATATTAATACTGATAGACCAAAAAGTTAGATATAAGCTAGCTTGTTTTGTTTGGAGAGATTATGGGTAAGAGATCATTTTTGTACGTCTTTTGAAAATAGTCTGTCTCTATAGTTGTTTAAAATCTGGTTGTACAGATTTGGGCACCATTTATTTTAGAATAAAAAGATTCTAAGTTCAGCTCTAAAAATAAAAAAGTACTGAAGATTTAATTAGTTGTTGAAATAAAACTGAATTGGGTACAACCGTTGCGTCCTGAAAGATAAAGCGGGTGGTTCAGTGAATCGCTAAATTTAAATATAGAAGGGTATATATATATATATATATATATATATATATATATATATATATATATATATATATATATATATATATTAACAAAATAAAAATTCCTACCTTTATTACACTCTTAAAATTACTTCTACTAAGTAAAAACCCCTTAGGCTAGAAGAGTGTACGCTATTGCATAGAGTCTTTAAATTAGGATTATCAAGTTTTTAGTAAAAGGCTTTATAAAACACGATATTAAAAGTTCGTGAAATTTACTCGGCGGATTGGAAACCCACTTGTAGACAGGAAGTGAGATATTTAAACTGGTGTACTACTGACTCTCCTGGTGAGATTGAGCCACTACCATCCCAGTTTCATTCGGGTAGCTAAACACTTTTTGAACCGAAATGCCTGAAGATGAGCAGGATATTTAAAGAACGGAAAAAGGCCTTAAACTTGAGGGCTAGAAACCGACACCCACTTGGTGATCAAAAACGTTACTGCCCTACTGCATCACTGAGAACAAAACCACTCTGGCGTGCTCGAGAAAAAAGCCACTACGGCATTCTGGCGGAAAAAGCCACTACGGCATTCTGGAGAAAAAAGCCACTAAAAATTCGAAATGACTGCTTAAATATCTTTGTCCCTTCTCCTTGGGTCACAAATTTCGACGCATTCAATGCGAACTAAATAAACATGCGTTACACACTGCCGTTTTAAATTAAACTGCTCAAAAATTTAAATCACTGTTTTAAGCTACACTGCTCAAAAATTGAAATCACTTCAATAAATATAAAAATGTAACAAAATATAAATTATTGGAAGAAAAACAGTGTCGTAACATGATCTTAAAATTTAAGAAAAAATGAATTTTACAATATATATATATATATATATATATATATATATATATATATATATATATATATATATATATATAAATATATATATATATATATATATATATATATATATATATATATATATATATATATATATATATATATATATATATATATATATATATATATATATATATATATATATATATATATATATATATATATATATATATATATATATATATATATATATATATATATATATATATATATATATATATATATATATATGTACTTTTTTCCCATTTTGCTTGAACATGTAACAATTTAAGCCTTGTTTTATATCATATTATATATTTTGGACAAAATGTTTCGACTAGTCCTTTTGGTCTTCATCAGTTGTGGACTTTAAAATAAACACATTTTTTTTGTTTTTGTTTATTGTGTTGTTTTTTTTTCCTATTAACTCCCTCCTAGCCTAGCCTACCTAAACTATACATGAGAACATCACATGGACTTTGGACAATTTATATTTGAATATGGAATTAGCATTAAGGTGATTTTTATTTTAAGTTAATATTGTTAAATGATACTATAATATATTGTGCTCAACCCATTGATATCTTTTTTATCATTTATGTCATTTTTATTATTTTGAATATGAATCATTTTTACAAATTCTCGTTTATGTTGGTTTGGTTCCGTCTCATCCTACACAAATACATCATTCAATTTAGTACTAAATAGTATCAAGAAGAGATGTAAGGATATTGAGGAGTTTACGGGTATCCCTCTTGAAGAATTTATGGCAGCTACTGAGAGATGCCTCAAATCCACGTATCTTTTTATATAACAATAAAATATAGAAAGAAATTGAAGGTTGTGCCATGGGAGCCGTAACCCCAAGTACTGCATCCCAAATGGTATTTGAGGAATTAGAAAGTATTGTCATTCCAAAGCTAAAATACAGCATCCTACTTTACTTCAGATACGTGGACGATTGTGTCACTATCATACCGGAAATATGCAAAATGATGCATTAACTTCAACACATTTCATCTAAAGTTAAAATTTTACCATTGAATCAGAAACAAATAAAATAAACTTTCTAGATATGACCCCACATCACACAAACAACGAAATGAAGACAGACTGTTGTACCAAAGAAACCTGGTCAGGACAATACCTTAATTACTACTCTCGACATCCAATGACCTAAAAAAAATCAGTAATAATGGGATTACCCGACAGAGCTATAAAATTAAATCACTTAGAATACAAACAAAAAGCAATTCAAAAAGCAAAAAAAAAACTTTGATTAAAAATAGTTCCCCTTTGAAATTAATTAATAAAATATTTAAATCACGAATTGAAAAACTAAAAAATACCACCGTATATAAACGGTCTGTGAGAGACTTGTCACAAAAGTTATGAGTTATTAAAACAAGATTTCATCACATTAAAAACTAAAACACAAAAATATGAAAATGACTTCTCGGGTGTATACATCAGACCTCTCCATACCTTTCTAATAGATTAAGTGGCCATAAATTTGACAAAAAAAAACTAAGGCAGCGTGTAGCAATCATGAAAACATAAAAAACACTCTTTTAATCTTGATAAAGCAAAAATATTAAAAACTGAACCAAAGGATTCATATTAAAAATGATACAAATGCGATAAATGATAAAAAAGATATCAGTGAGTTTAGCCAAATATATTATATCATTTAACAATATTAACTTCAAAACAAAATCACACGATGCTACCCCAGTATTATAATAAAACAAAATAAATCTATGGCTATTTTACCATAAATACAATAATATTCCTTAAACAAAAAAATAAAACCAAGCAAAAATAATAATAATAAAACCGGTCAAAAATTTTTGTTTCGGAGGTATAAAATGATTAACGAATTCACAAAACACATCTCAAATGAGTTTTCAACATAGTATTTTTCCGATCGATTTTATCGAAAGGATATACATTAGACTGCATTTTGCAACCTATTGTTCCTAAGTAGAAAACGGATATTTTTTTCAACATTAAACACTATTCCTCATGTTTTAATATCAAATTTGAATTTCAAACTTAAAAAACTACTAGAAATGTTAGTTTCGTTCGAAAAAAAAGCATTTTACCAACCACATAGCACCAATGTAAGTATTAAAAGCGATTTTTTTTGTGAAACTGAACATAAAACTATTTTTTGTTGTCAAGTCAAAATTAAAAACTTCAAAAAACAATTTGGCAGTTGTACATATTTATTTTAAACAGCGTTTTGCTACGTAGCTTAGTTAAAGGTGGTGTATGCATGTTTTTTGTTAAACATGAACCCTAAAACCTAATATTTTAAAGTTTTTATGATAATCGTAAATTTAGAACGTTTAAAGATGTCCGAAATATTAGTTTTATTTCATATTTTTAATGATTATACAGTTTTACATCATTTATTAAAATGTATTTTTTTCAATTTCTGGCAAATTTAAGTGTGTTTTCTGAAGAAATCTCAAGGTGGAGGTTTTTTTACGATTTTTTTGGATTCAACATAAAAAAATACTTAAGAAAACACGTGTCTCACTTAAAAGAGAGAGAATTATTTTTTTTTGATACCTGTGTCATTAAAGGTAATGCACATAATTTCTGTTCAATCTATACCCTGTCGAGAATATTCCAGAATTTTTTGAAAATATTTTGAACAGTACTTTTCGAGATAAGGGGGGACAGCGATTTTTTAAAATTAATACGAAGAAAATTGTGTGCAAGTATTACATTATATATATTTTTGAACTCGTGTTTTTGCAAGCTTTCATTTGACACCCCACTCGACGACCTGGTAATTTTTTTTGTTTTTAACCCCTTAAGTGATAATTTAACTTTCAAAACTATACGGCTCTTATGAGGCCATCAATTCCTATACGTCAAATAATTTTGGAGAAAATCGGTTGTGATAGACAAACAGAGGGACACCAAAGTGATCTTATAAGTATTTCGTACGGAACACTAATAAAATCACCTTAATGCTAATACTATATTCGAATATAAATTGTCTCTTGTAACATATTCTATGTGATGTTCTCATGAATAGTTTTAGTTTATTTTTAGTATATATGTATGTGTCCAATATTTTAAAATAAACAGGTAAGCCGATTTTAATAACATTGTGTAGGATAGACACCATGTAAATAGGAATAATAAAGCATGCTTTTTTTAAAAAAAAAACCAACACAAAAAAAAATACGTTTATTGTAGAGTCCACAACTGATGAAGACCAAAAGGACTGGTCGAAACGTTCTGTCTAAAATATATATTGAGATATACAACATGACTTTAATTTCATTAACATTAATTCCGAGAATATTTTAAAAAAGTATACATATATATATATATATATATATATATATATATATATATATATATATATATATATATATAAATTATGAGGACACAGTCTGGTCTAGATTAAAGTTTATGATATGTACTCGTAGTTTTAAATTTTAAGTTGCATATTAAGAAATTGTGTTGATTTGGGCTCAACATCGACCCAAATCTGAAAATAGATTTCAAAAAATTTAAAAAAAATGTAATTTCCTAATATAACCAAAAGTTTTCTCTGATAATGTTATTCTACCCCAAGAAACCTACAACTTTTTTTATGGCCTCAATTTTCGAAGATATTTATCACAGCGTATTTGCAATATTTTGGATATACAACAATTTTTCACTCAAAAACTAAAACTTTTAGAAAAATAAATATTTGTTTTTATTCGTAAAATCATCACAAATTTTTTCAGAGGTTTTGAAGCACTTTTTAAAAATTCGCTTTTGACCTAATTTTTTACAATTTTTTTCGTATGTTTTCAATAAAAAATGTACTTATTTTGAATTTAATGATTACTGTTTAAAAATTTTGAAAATCTTAAGATGGGATCATGTTTTACGGGAAATTTTACATCGAAAACGTACACGAAAGAAATTTTTTGTCCTAAAAATATAGTTTTGGACAGGCAAATCATTTTATATATGAAACAAAAAAATTCATGATGATTCTACGAATCAAAACAAGTATGTTTCTTTTTTACATTATTTCTCTAAAAGTTTTAGTTTTAGAGTAAAAAATTGTTGAATATCCAAAATGTGGCAGATACGCTGTGGTAAATATCTCCGAAAATTGAGGCCATAAAAAAAAACTTGTCCTACAAAAGTTGTAGGTTTTTTTGGGGTAGAATAAGAATATCAGAGAAAACTTTTGGTTATATTTGGAAATCACATTTTTATTTGAGTTTTTCTGAAAATTTTTGAAATCTATTTTCAGATTTAGGGCGATATTGAGCCCAAATCAGCACAATATCTTAATATGCCATTCAAAGATTCAAAGTTTAAAACTGCATATCATAGGCTTCAATCTGGATGAGATTATGTCCTCATATTAATAAATATATATATATATATATATATATATATATATATATATATATATATATATATATATATATATATATATATATACAGTCGACACTCTATATAGTGAAAGACCAAAATGTCGACCGAAATTTCACTATAGAAAGTTTTTCACTATATAAAGAAAAAATTCGTGTATATTGCTATGTATGTAAAATATTCTAGGTCTTGAAAAAATTACACTATAAAGAGTTTCACTAAACAGTGTCGACTGTATATATATAACTATATACTATATATATATATATATATATATATATATATATATATATATATATATATATATATATATATATATACATATATATATATATATATATATATATATATATATATATATATATATATATATATATATATATATATATATATATATACACATACACACATGTAAAATACAGTACACTCACGATTTGCTCCGCAGGAATGAACCCAACAGTTACAGCAAATTCAAAATTTAAAATAGTAAATAAATACAACAACCACATGGTGTCAATAGTCACTGGTTCTGCACTATAAAATGGAGTATTAGATACAACATTGCTGCTATTTAAAATAGTAAATTAAGTTTAAGTCCTCTTTTTAATTGATTAAATTATTTATAAGTAACATGTTATTATTTTCTGTTTTTTATTTTCATATACACGTATAATTACTTGTAATTACCTGAACAACAACTACAAGTGTCATACATTTATTTGAAAATAAAAGGTAGATTTTATTTCTCTTCCATTTTTCAAGTCAAGATCAAATTCACTGGGAGACAAAGTCCTAACCTTAGAAATTATGATGTTAAAGTAACTATCCGACGTTTAGTCTACTATTCCACTTCTTGAGATAGCTATGTCGGTCTATAGCGTCTGTCTTCGCTGTCCGATCTTCAGACTTTTCCTCTAGTATGTTCTGTCTTGACACTGGTCCTCTGTTAGGTTTCTTTCATTAATCGCCTTCCTAACATGTTTACCCCATGTTTGTCTGGGTCTCCCTTCCTTTCTTTTTTTCGGAGGTATCCATGTCCATACCTTCTTTGGCATCCATCATTCTATTAACATGTCCAAAGCAAACCAGCTGTCGTTTCTCTATTTTATTTATTATTGTGTGTTTGACATTAATAATTTCTCTGATTTACTCACTTCTTCTTTCCATTCTTGAAATTCAGGATCTTCTTAGTGCATCCATTTCCACGGCTAGGATATTCTTTTTATCGGCTTCTGTCAGTCTCCAACTTTCAGCGCCATACAACAAAATGTTCCTAACTATTGTTTCATATAGTTGGACTTTTCGCCCTTTTGTAATTTGGTCGCTCCACCATAGCCCATTTAATCGCTGTACATCTCTTCTCCTCATGCTCACTCTCTCTCTAATCTTCTCTGTGTCTCTATCATCTTGGCTAATATGAACTACCAGGTATTTATACATGTGGCATATTTCTCTTTCTTCGTTATTGTCTATTTTTAAGTTACTTCCAATGTCTCCTACACATAGATATTTGGTCTTATCTATGCTCATCGATAGTCCCCAGCGTTCATATTCGTCTTTTATTTCTAGTCATATATTCCAGGTCGTCCCTGTCCCGTGCTATTAATACCTGGTTGTCGGCAAAATGAAGTGTGAAAATATGTGTATCATTTACTGGTATTCCCATTACTCCACATTTTCTTTTCCATTGATTTAACACAGCATCTACATATATTTTAAATAGAGTCGGAGAGATACAGCATCCCTGCCGTAGGCCTTTCGACACTGAAAATCCTGGTGAGACCTTTTTGCTCACTTTAATTTTAATCCTCATACATTTCTTGCACTACTTGGAGCAGTGTGTGGTTTATGTTGGTACTTTTTAGTACTTCCCACAGTTTTAGTACTGGAACGTTGTCGTAAGCTTTAGAAAGATATATAATAAGAAGGTGGATCTCCTGATTTACGGCAATTCTTTTTTCAATTTTTTGTTTGATACAGAATATATTGTCCATGCACGATCTCCCGGCACAAGATCCACTTTGTTTTTCTAAATATTCTTGTTCTATTAAGTCTCTTATAATTCGTCCATAGACTCTACTTAGAGTAGGTGTCACGGTTATGCCTCGATAATTTTGTTATTGTTGTCGGTTTTCTTTCTTGAATAATGAGGACATAAATCCAATTTTCCATTCGGTTAATGTTTCTTTCTTTTGAATACATTTACTAAAAAGTTCTGTTATTAGCGCTAAAAGGTATTCAGTGCCGTTCTTTAACAATTCTGCTTATATTCCTCTTGGACCAGGTGCTTTGTGATTTTTTAATTTTTTTTACCACTTTGAGAACCATATCTGTATCCAAATCTATCTTCTCTCCCTCTACTTCCACTACTGTACCTTCACCCTCCAAAAATTTTACTCTATTCTCTGTTAATAGTTTTTTTATAGTTCTCAGTGTGTTGCAGGCATTATCTGTAGTTTTGATTGATTGCCATCTGATCTAATGTTATTTATAAATTTCCATGCTTCTCCAATGTATATTTCTATCTCTTTGCATTTACGATCCCAGCTTTTTCTTTTCTCCTCCTGTACCATTCTCTTAACCCTTGCTGGCCTCTCTCGATATACTTCTCTGCTTTCCTGCGTACTGTACTGTACTGAGCCACCTCAGATACGTTTTTTTTTTTTTATTTACTTCATCGGCTATTTTGTTATTCCACCACCATTTTTTACTTTCTGTCTTTTTATCTAATACCCCCAATGCTGCACTGGCTGCTTCACGTATTGCTCCTTTTATATCTTGGTATAGTTTTTCAATATCAGCGTAGTGTTCTTCTTTTAGTTTTTGATTCAACCTTCGTTTATATAGAAATCTAGTACTTTCATCATTTAGACTTTCCAGGTAGTATATTTCTATATCTGTGTCTTCCAATTCCTGCTCTCCATTTTTTGCATCGTCTTTTTCGTTTTTGTTATACGGGAATTGAAGTTTGGATATAACTAGATGATGGTCTGATCCACAGTCGGTTCCACGATATACTCGTACGTTATTCACCCTAATATCTGTCTTTTGCGGTGTTATTACATAATCTATAATAGATTTTAACTATCTGGTAGGTGGTGTCAAAGTGTATTTATGTATGTTTTTATGTTGGTAAGATCCATTGGTAATTTTAAGTTCATTAGTTCGGCAGAACTTAATTACGCGCTCACTGTCATTTGTAGTTTTTTCTCCGAATTGTCAGACTACTGCATCTTGTTTTCTTGATCCTGTTCTGCCACTGAAATCTCTCAACAATATTATTTATCTGCGTTGTCCAATGGCAAGAGATTAAAATACTAAATGAGCTGAAAAGAGCATAAGTCAATTTATATCTGGAGTTACGCGTTATTTTATACTATTTAAAAAACGTCACTTAAGGGACAAACATTTGAAAAGTTAAACGTATGTACTAGGGAGTTGGTAAAATTGTCTATGTTAAAATATCAAAGAACAGAACGGCTAATCCAAAAAAAATATCAAAATATACCAAAAATATCAACAGACTTAATTGGCCTTCAAAATATCAGAAAATACCAAAAATATGAACAGCTTGTACATGAAAATGCTATAACCATTTTCGCTTCGCACTCCTTACCCGTACTACATGGGATGAAAAGTCCCGAGACTTTCTGAGAGAAGCCAGCGTAAACGAAAAAGCCATATGATTTTCAGTTAGTGTCAACTCTCAGAATATTCGTGTAAAATTTTCATTACAATTTGTCTATTAGTTTGCGAGTTACAGCTGTCTGAGTGACGCTACTTTGGTTTTTTGCAAAACGATGGAATTAAAACGAATTTCGTGTGTTGATTAAAAATTGCTTTTTGATGGAAAAGACTACAGCTCCAACCGAAGAATGGCTTGAGAATTGTTATGACATACCTGCTACATCGAAATCAACTATATGTTGATGATTTAATGAACTTAAATGTGGTGGTGAAAGTGAGAGGTAGCGGACATCGGGAAGATATCAACAGAAAGCGTGAGGCATATGTTGCATGAATATTTGCCCATGAAAGAACTATGGGCCCGTTGGGTGCCGCGCACTCTCACGGTTGATCAAAAACAGCAACGTGTCAAAGATTCAGAACGCTTTTTGGCACAAACATCGGCGTCTAAGGTATGGTGTAGGTTGTCCATAGGTAAACTAACTTTTTCAGGGTCGTTTTTAGAAACAAAATTTAAAGCCGATTAAAATTTTACAAAGTAGTTAAAATAGTGTAGCTTATACTAAAAAACGTAAAAGCTGTAAAATATAGTTCCAGGTTACTCAAATTAGTGAGCATTAACTAAAAATATTTCTGATACAACTTCGGAAAAGTGAGCTAACCCGAATAAAGTACTCGGACCATCTGCACCAAAATTCAAAAAATGCTCTAATACCCATCATACACAGTTCAATAAACTGGTCGTAAAAAAAGGGATTTAATTAATTAAGCAGTTTTTAATACATTTGGGCAGCTATATTGGGCAGTGAATAAATAATACGACCAGTAATAAACTTTTTTGGCAGTTATTAAATTAATCGTGGCAGTAAAATTTGGCTAGTATTATAACACTCTTTGATTGGTTTCTTAGTCCCATGGCAGCAGTACAAAATATACTCAAAGTTGCAATAATATTGTTTTATTTTATTTGTTGATGTTATGAAGAAATTAAACAACATTTGTGCTCGTTTTAACTTCTACATATCATTATTATAATGGAAAAGGAGATTGATAGCGACTGTGGTGCTGCAAGCTCATCTCCAACATATGAAGTTGAAAAAAACATTGACAGCGGCTGTGGTGCAGCAAGCTCATTGCAAACAAATAGAGTTGTGGTACCATCGTTTCAATCGGATGGCGAGAGCGAGAGAAGCGACAGGGAAGAAGAAGTGGCAATAAAAAAGAAATGCCAGTTTTGTTCTTGAATTTTCGTTAAGAAATTCGAAAATGTGATCAAAGTCCATGAAGCTTTAAGCGCAAATAATATTTGGTCTAGACACTATTCTAACGATACTGAAAAGAGCAAGAAAATGTATTACAGATCTAAAAAAGTAAAAAATGCGAATCTCAGTGCTCACATAAAAAATATCTCTTATATGATTTAACTTCAGATGTTGTGTTTATGTATTAAACAGAGGCAGGTCATGATCACGAACTTAAAGTCACGTCAAAGTATGAAATACCTCAAGTAGTAAAATTGGAAATAAAAAAATTGTTTGCTCTTCATATGAAATCTAAGGCTATTATGACTGCACTCACTACAATAGAGGGAATCAAGGTGTCAAAGATGTCTCAATTACCAAATTACGATTAATAAATTAATAAAGAATTTTTTTCGTGGCCCATGTTTTTTAATTTCAAATTAAAATATTGCTTACTAGGAAAATAGTCAATAATGAAACACTATCTTAATTTTCTTAGTCAGTGAATAAGCATATGTATTGTCAGTTTTCATTTTAATATATGTAAACATTATACGTAATCATTTAAATGGCTGATCTTAATTTTTACGGTACAAATATTTATAGAACTGCTTATCCTAATATTTCTAGCGTACTAGTTCTAATTTAGTAACTGCTCACGCCTTACTGCCGAATAATTTACTTACTGACCAATTGGATGCTGGATTGGAGCTGCTTATTTTGAAAATTCCTTTTTTTTACTGCTCATATTTAACTGTATTAAATATACAATTTGTGTAATATATTATCGACTTGAGTCAACCCTGCATTTTGGGTAGGATACGATTTTAGTTTTTTATCATGTGTGGTGTCCAAATTAGGTTAAATTTGAGTTTTCAAGGGCGGGGGTACATCTATTAGGTCCACATATTGAAAATAGAAGTGTAAATGGTTTTTTCATATATCTCGGTCACCTAAGTCTAACAAAAATTTTTTAAAGAACTTTTTTGTAGATTATATAATAATCTACAAGTTTTCTTAATAACTTTTTTGTTGTTACTTCAATAATTAAGAAGGTATAAACAAAAAATAATGAAAATTTAGGAGATGAAAAACTTTTATTATTAATAACTTTTTTCTATTAATTTTATTTTAAAAAAATGCACCATATCTTTTTTATAAAGAATTTTATAACAAAAAATCTGTCTTACTATTATTGGACAAGTATTTTTTGTGATGAACATGGAATTTTAATCGACTATCTTAAGATGGGGCGAACAATTACCAGATATCATTACGTTGCTTTATTGGATCATTTCAATGGTGATATCAAAAAAAAGGCCGCATTTAACGAACATAAAGTTTTGTTTCATCAAGATAATGTACAAGTTCATAAAGCTCTAGCGATTATTACCTCTTTCCAAATTTGAAAATGTGGCTCCAGGGAAAAATATTTGGCTCAAGTGAAGAAGTTGAATGGAAAACTGAGGCTTCTTTTAAAGAGCTCGACAAATCATAGTAACATACATACATAGGTATCCAAATGTTGAAAGATCGGAATAAGTATATCGTTCTTGAAGAAAACTATGTTAAAGGATAAAATTGATTTTTGACAAAAACATTGTCTTTTAATGTTCCTTATGGAATACTTATAAGACCACTTCGGTGTCTATGCGTCCGATTTTCTCCGAAATGATTTCATGTAGAAAGTTGAAACTAATATAGGAATTGAGCTTTGTTGTTTTCAAAGTTAACTTTTGACTTAAAGGGTTAGTTTTAGTGGGTGACATAGGAAGTGAAAACAAATTTACCAGGTAGTCGAGTGTTATGTTAAATGAAAGCTTGTAAAAATATGAGTTTAAAAATATATATAATGTAATACTTGCGCAGATTTTTCTTTGTATTATTTTTAAAAAATTGCTATCCCTCCCCTCCTTATGTCGAAAGGTACTCATCAAAAAATTTTGAAAAAATTCTAGAATATTCTCCACAGGGTATAGATTGAACGGAAATTATCACGATTGTATTATCTTGAATAATTTATCTGAGACATGAAAAAAAAACATAAATTTCAAGGTCATCAGTTTTCAGTAAAGATTGGAAAAAAAAACTTTATTGAAAACTCATTTGGGGTGTGTTTTGTGAAGTCACTGATCATTTTATACCTCCGTAACAACAGTTTTTATTTTAAAAGCAATCAACGTACGGAACGCTATTTGCGCAAGTTTGACTTGCACTTGGCCGCTTTTTTAAATAGTTTCGGATTTTCTCCCCCCATGTAGTAACTGTGCATTATACATCCCCTGTTAATAAGGGAAATAAACCTTATGTCAATTAATATTTTCTCTCGCAGGGTCAGTTAATTAGCTAGATGTGTTTTTTATACCAGTGTTTTAGATGCAGTTGAGAATCGTGGTCACGACCGCTTGAACTTTTTTTTAAATTGTATTATACTGCTTCTCTTTTATCGATAAATGAGGCCGAAGGGAGCAATAGAAACTATACGGAACTAAATCAGAAAAAATATGGCGGAGATCGAAATCACGAACTGAATCTATGTTCAAGAACTCCCTCACTAAAATGATTGGTGCACTTATGGGGAACAATTCGCAAATTTAATGTACGATGGCTCTGTCAAAATATTGTGGCCAGCTAATTTTGGAATCTCTAATTCATCTTCAATCAATGGACCAATTTATTTTTTCTCCAATTTTTGAATGCTAACTTAACACTTATTTCAATTCTTGGACAGATCTACTTTTCGTGATCCCAAACCACTTTACGACCAGACCTAAAATCGTTAAAAGCTCTCATACACGTGAGCACAAAATACATATTTACCAGCCTATGCTCGTTGAAGCTTTTTGTTTTAAAGTAATTTTCAGACTACTTGTCAAAAGACGCCGTCACCCTTGTGACTGCCACTATGTATCTAAGGGAATAGATGTCAATAAGCAGCTGAAATAACACTAGTGGAAGTTGCTACTTTTGACAACAACAAGATCCAGTAGCTAGCGCTACAATTTTTTGTATCTGATGATTGGTGTATTACTTAGGGATTACCTAGTTACAAATGACGAATCGTCTTAGCTATCTGATTAGCTGTATTGACAATTTAGGGATCGCTAAACTTTAGGTGTTACTTAAATTTGTCACCATATCATGTTTTAAGTATTTTCTTGTACAGTATTCCGAATTTTTTTTTCTCCTCAAGTTTCCAAACCAACAATAATGGTTTTCTCCCTAGTGCAGAAAATGCAATTCTTAGCAAGTTATGAGGGTAGGGTTCCTAGATGATGAAAAACAGAGTCACTCATTTCTATCGATTTGTCGTCACGATAACTCCCGAACGAAATCAGATATCAATTTTAAACTAAAAGTTTTTAAATAATATCATTTAAGGCAAAGGAGGTGAAAGGGATAGTAGTATTTTT
Organism: Pachyrhynchus sulphureomaculatus; assembly: GCA_019049505.1. Classification (NCBI taxonomy): domain Eukaryota; kingdom Metazoa; phylum Arthropoda; class Insecta; order Coleoptera; family Curculionidae; genus Pachyrhynchus; species Pachyrhynchus sulphureomaculatus. The sequence continues at coordinate 78,281,021 of CM032456.1, forward strand.
CAAAAGGTTTTAATAGTAATATGGAAGTTTCTTTCGGTTTTATGTTGTGTTTATAATTATAAAATTTACGATCCGTTTCCAGGGGGTAGATGAATTTAAATATATTTCCCATTCCAGGTGCCAAAGTAGTGTGGAAAATTTCATCTATATTCAAATCGTTTAGCCAATGCCCTCCACTAGATGGTATTAGGAATCTGCAAAAAATAAAAAAAAATAATGATTTGTCAGGTAATTAATGCCTATATTATTATGTACAATAACCTTCATTGATATTTAAAAAAAAAACGCTAATTCCTTTTCCTAATTTGTTTCAGACTATTGATTTGATTGATGATGTGGCAAGCTCTAGCAGCATATATTTCTCCTTGTCCACACTCCCACCGACATTCAAATGACCCCCACCGAAAGCAAACCTCATTGTAGAAAAAATTGTAAAATGAATCGATGGACCTATTTCAACCCCATCTGTTGAAAAATTCATGCCAGCACATGATGCATTTGGAGAATACGTGTCAGAGAAACTGCGATCTATCCCAACACCTATTGTTCCTTATTGCCAAAAATTAATTAATGATTCTTGACTGAAATTGAAACTCTGAACGTCTCCTCCAGGATAGTGACGGACAAGGCACCTGCTAATAATAAAATGACACTAAATTGTAACTATATTTTATTCCAATCTATGTAATTAGGCATAAAATTACTATAATTACGTTCTTATATTAAGCCAAACTATCAATTAAAATTTAATGATCTATCAAACTTAATTACTCTGAAACTTCACTTACTTTTATGAAAATAAAATCGGCTCGCTGCAGGTTTCATTTATGGGAACCGGTGCATTAATTTTAAATGCTTCCATTTTAGCCCAACGCTAAAGACCGTAAGATTAAAATGCTTTATGTAGGATCTTCTATTTATTGGCATACTTAATAATGCTGAACACATTTTGAGAAAGAAATTATGACATTTTGTACAGACGGTCAACTAAAAACGTGTCGCGTATTATTCTTTAAAAAATATATTTATTTCAAAGTCTTTTACATCATTTAACAGTAGAGCCATTAAAATGCTAATGATTCAGTATTGCCATTAAAGCGCTAATAATTCAGTAGTTCGTCAAGTCCCCATCAGCGCTGATGATCCCCTGGCATCTTCGGGACATACTTTCGACGAGATTTTCCGCTTATTCTTGAGGCAAAGATTTCCAAATTGATTGAATTTGCCGTGACAGCTGCTTTACTGTGTACACCTTTTTACTACGATGCTTGATGTATGACTACACGTTCTCGATCGAGTTTATATCGGGTGACTGGGATGATCAATTTAGTGTGACGATACCTGATTCCCCTTTCCACTCGCTACAGGTTTTACTCCAATATTTGGGATCGTTGTCCTCTTGAAGAATCCACTCCTTTTTTTTATCGATAAACCACAGTTTGAAAGTCAGTACATTATTATAAATCTGGATAATTTTTTCAGCGTTCAAATTGTAGAAAGATGAAGAGCCTCACAAAACCTTTTTTCGAAAGACATCCTCCTCCGTGCGCTGAACCAGTCGGTTAGTGGAAATTGACTAGGCCGATGGGAAGATAACATAACCCCAAAATCAAGCTTCATCGGAAAAAATTACATTACTCTAGTCTCAATTTATGCTTTCCTCTGCACACGCGAGTCGTTTCTCTCTGTGTTTTTTACTCAGTAATGATTTTTTGATTGTATTTTGCCACTTCAACTCGTTAACCTGAAGATGAGTGCTAATCGTTTGACGGGATATATCGAAACCTTTCTGCTTTAGTTGTTGTGCTCCTTGACGCAAAGTTAATTGAGGATTTTGGGAACACAATTTAATAATCATTTTTTCGTCATGGTCTGATACTCTTCCTCTCGAATCACGTTTTAGTAGATCATCAACATTTTTAACTAGCAGTATCGTTTCGCCTACTTGCTAACGAATGCCCTCGACTTGCCCATATTCTTAGCAGCCGCTGTAGTCGTCATTTTCGGAACTTTTGGATGATTACATGGGAACACAGCCTCGAAGCTTATGAAGCACTTATGCTCGATAATGTACTATTTAACTATAAATAAGACTAGAAAGGAATTACCACGAAGCATTGTTTGAGGGTGTGCCAGTACTAACCTCAAAAAAAGGAATTTCTTGTACCGACAATAAGTTATAGACAACACGTCCTTACTTGACCGACTGTATATGATATATGAAAGTGAAACTTAAGATTTAGATAAAAGCTGACTAAAATGCTGAACGAACCCTTACAAATACTTACTTAGATTTTGCAAATGTCTATATCATCTAAATTTTCCATGCTTTTTCTGGTCGACATTTATTTATTTGTCACGCAATTCCGCTGTTATTCTCATTGGTTCTTTCATAGGCGATACAAAATGGTCTCCTTGGTTATGACCATTGACCTCCATCGTACCTCACTTTCAGAAAAAAATATATAAGCCGCCGAACATCAACTAGTGCAATTACATTGGCCATCGATTTTAAAAATGACAGATTTAATTAACAAGTTAAAGACATTAACCTGTTATTTAAGTAAGTTAACAATGTTACTAACCTTCTGTTAAGTCTACCAGCTTGACAAACTTTACAGTAGCATATTTTTGGAATAATCGTGACGTTGAAAATAGTTATGTTTCAAAGTGATCCAGCTAACCATTGATCGGCTTAAACATTTCTTAAATTACGATCGACTTGCGGTGCTATTAACTGTGATGTTTCCAAAGAAATCGATTAATATTAAAATTAGAACTTGGAATGCATTGAAGCTATTCTGTTGTAACGAAACTGAAATTTCAGCAAAATTCAGCCTTGAACCTCCTTTTCTTTAATCATTGTTAATGAGTTTCCAGGCATAATTCATCAAGAGAACAAATCTATGCCTCGTCGAGTCTCAAAAGGACGGATTGTTGCTGCTTTTTCATGAATTGTGGGACGAAAATTTATCTTCTAGTGGAAGGCTTCATCACGAAAGCCCAGCTTGCCTTTGTTAATCAAATATTTCAATGCTCTTTGAGATGAACGGCCACGTTAATAAACAGAATTGCCGATATTGCAATATAACAGATCCAAAATTAAAGTATTGGCCGCAATGCACACAGGTGGAATAATGGGACCACGTACCTGTTTTACAAAATTTGCATGGCTGTGAGCAGAAAACTTGATTTCAGAAAGATGAAGCGATGTCTCGCACACATATTCCGACAAATTTTCCCGAATAAATTGATTATCAAATCACGGCCGATTACTTTTCCTTCTATGACTAACAGCTCTATTTCGTTATTCCGCCTAGCTAGATGGCCAAAGTATCGCAAAATTTTTTCATGGATGGTGTCAGTTATTCTTTTAGCTACTCCTAGTTCTTCCAAAATTGAAATATTGGTTCTGTGCGCAGTTCATGGTATACCACATTTCAAACGCCTTGCGTGTAAAGCGGTTCCTTTCTTTAAGTGTCCCTGTCTCTGCGGCATACAATAAAATAGAAAAAAACTAGACAATGCAGAAATCGAATTTTTGTTGTTTTCGGTATATTGCGATCGCGTCAAATTTTTGTTAGTTTCACGATAGCATGATGGATAATCTCTATCCTTCGGCGTATTTCTGGCTCACAACTTTCAGAATTTGTAATAAAAGAGCTCAAATATATAAATGTATCAACAATTTCACAGTTAAAAAACTATCATATTATTAGATTAGTGATTGTTGGCTCCATCTATGATCATAACCTTGGTTTTAGCTTGATTTATCCGGAGATGCAGCAAGTAGCTTTCCCGCTGTAATTGTAGCATGATATGCTCAAGGTCTTCGTTGTTTTCGACGGAGATGGCAGTGTAATCAGCGTACCTCAGGTCGCTTATACGCCCTCCATTTACTGAAATGCCCCCATCGTAGTTTTCCATAGTTCTTCTAATGATATATTCTTCATAGATGTTGTAACCTCTCGTTGCGGCTTCATTTTTATAGCCTCACGTTTGCGGCGCTATTTTGTAACGTCTCTTTCGCGGCGCTAATTTTATATAGCTCCAACTTTCTTTATTTTTAATAATTTTTGTACGTCTTTTGAAAATAGTCTCTATAGTTGTTTAAAACTTGGTTGTACTATTTTTGGGCAACATTCATTTTAGAATAAAAAGAATCTAGCTTCAGCTCAATAAATGAAGAAATACTGAGAAGTTATGTAGTTGTTGAAAAAAATTTTAATATGGTACCACCGTTGCGTCCTGAAAGATAAAGCGGGTAGTTCAGTGAAATGCTACGTTTAAATAAAGAAGGGCAAAATAAAAATTCCTACTTTTATTACACTCTTAAATTACATGTACTAAATAAATAACCTTGTATATTATGAGAGTGTACACTATTGCATAAAGTCTCTAAATTGAAATTATTAAATTCTTACCAAATTGCTTTAAAAGACACGATATAAACGTTTGTAAAATCGACTTCGCGGATTACACGTGTCGAGTAGTCGTTGGAAACACACGTTGTAAACATGGAGTGCGATATTTAAACTCGTGTGCTTATGACTTACTGATTCTCTTCCCCTCGTGGATGGTCCATAAGCTGCTTGGCCTATCCTGGTGAGATTCTCATCGAAAATATTGTCTCAGCCACTACTCTCCTATTTTCATTTGGGTAGCTAATCACTTTTTTACCTGAAATGCCTTAGGAAGAGCAGAATATTTTAAGATAAGATGGAAAAAGGCATCAAACTTGAAATCGAGAAACTACACCCACTTGGTGATAAAAAAAGCCGTTACTGCACTACGGCATGACGCAAGAAAAAAACACTACGGCATGCTGGAGGAAAAAGCCGTTACTGCATCACGGAGGAAAAAAGCCCCTGAAAATTCCAAATGGCCGTTTATATATCTTCTCCCTACTTCTTGGGTCACTTCCGGAATGCAAATTTTTAAGAAATCAGACGCATTCAATGCAAACGAAATACGTTAAGTCAGCAACACGTTATACACGGTTGAGTTATACTGTTCAAAAATTTAAATCACTGTTTTAAGTTACACTGCTCAAAAATTGAAATCACTGCCTAATCAAATATAAAAATGTAATAAAATATAAATATAGAAATAAAATATAAATTATAGAAAGAAACATGAACTAAAAATTTAGGAAAAAATGAATGTTACAATGTTAGAATAGGTGACAATATACAACCCTGACGAACTCCAGAGTAGACTGGAAAAGGTTCCGAAAGGACGTCGTTCACCTGGACTTTGGCCGTGTTGTGTTTATAAAGTTCATTGATAATGTACGAAAGGTGGATAGGAACTTCCACTGAATATCCCCCAAAGACAAGACGACTTCAACGAGTCACAAACACGTTGAAAATCAATAAAGCATATGTACATTGTAACATTAAATTCTTTGTAAAGTGGAACAAAGATGGATTCATATCCCTCTGTTGGCCAGCATCCTGTCTCCCAAATTTATAGACATATGTAAGAGTTCCACTTCGCTAGTGATGCCATCCAGCCCCGGTGCTTTCCCATTTCTAAGTTTATGGATTGTACCTTTGACCGCAGAATCGATGGCTCAGACAATTGAGAATTTCACCAGATTCAGAGAGAAGCTGCGTTGCCAGCAAAAAGATTCTGGCAGTATTGTTTCCAGACGCCTGCAATATGATCTGTTTCTGTAAGAACCTCTTTATTACTAGTCTTTATAGCCACAGTTTTGGGTTTTAAAGTGGCGACTGAGATATTTCACATTGTTGAAAAGATCTTTAGTTTATTGTTATGGTGAGTATACTTCAAGTTCTTTCTTCCTAACCTAGGCTAAGTTAATTAGGTCTCTTACTTGTCTGGATTTCTCGATGTTCTTAGTCAATAATGTATAATAATTATAGCATCTTAACTACCTAACAAAACAACAACAAAAATCGGACTAGAACCTAGTAATAAAAGTGTAAAACAAATATTTACTACCTATATCTTTGTTTAATTATAAACAAATAAAATAAAATTATTTCGTCTCTGTAACTATCCGTTAGCCACCAGTGCATATACTGAAACCTTCACCACATTGTAAATCCAAATTGTGTTAGCGATCACCAATATGGTTTTCGTAAACATAGATCAACAGGAGATCTTCTGACTTATGTAACACATGTTTGGAACAACGCAATTGAACACTTTGGAGAATCTCGAGCGGTTGCTCTTGACATATCCAAGGCATTCGACCGTGTTTGGCACGATGGACTGTTGGCTAAGTTGCGCGCTCTTATGGTATGTCTGAAAGGTTCTGTTTGTGGCTCTCATGTTTCCTCAGAGAGCGTTCTTTACGAGTGGCGGTCGACGGATTTCTTTCTAACACCCTCACTATCAACGCCGGTGTGCCCCAGGGCTCCATACTGTCTCCTACTCTCTTTCTCATTTACATTAACGATCTGCTGGAAAAGACCGGGAATCCAATCTATAGCTTTGCAGATGACAGTACGCTTGTCTCTTCATTCACCTTGAACGCTCGGACATCGGCTGCTCAGGCGAATATCCGCAGACAGCAGGAGGTCGTTCAATTTAACAAAGACTTGGAAGAAATTCTCTCTTGGGGTGACAGTAACCAAGTGGAATTTAACGCTACAAAAACTCAAGCGGCAGTTTTTTCTAAAAAAGTTAACGTTGCTGAATTCCCCTAGCCTCGTCGCTCAGTTTGTTGGGCGTTAGTTTAGGAGCAAATATGTCTTGGCATGAACATGTTGCAGGCATAGCAAGGAGAGCTTCTCAAAAATTGGGAATATTATTTAGAACCAGAAAGCTTTACACCCCACAGCAACTGTTAATTCTTTACAAAGCTCAAATTCAACCAACTATGGAATACTGCTCCCACGTTTGGGGCTCCGCTCCCAAACATACACTGCATTTGTTGGATTCTGTTCAGAGAAGAGCGGTCCGTCTGGTTGGGGACCCGGAATTGACCGGCGGCCTTGATTCGCTGGAACATCGAAGAACGGTTGGCGACTTGAGTCTGTTCTACAAGTATTTTCATGGAAAGTGTTCGAAGGATGTAGCCCGCTTAATTCCGCCCAAAGCGGTGCATGTTAGAAATACACGTCGCGCTGGTGCTTCGCATCCGTATGAGGTTCAGCTTGTTACTCCGCGTACGACGCTTTTCAAGCAATCTTTTATATGGAGAACGTCATCCCTTTGGAATAATTTGCCCAGCGCTGTGTTTCCCACCGAGTACAATTTACAGCGATTCAAGAACAACGTGAATCGCTTTTTCCGCACTCGTGCCGCTCCTGGAGCGCTTTAGGGACTTCCCTGCAGCACGTGTGCTAGACCAATAAAAAAAAAAAAAATAATAATACCATATAAATCATCAAACGTAATGCAATCATAATAATTTTCGGTCAATCTGCACTTTATGGAGAATATATCTGAATTTTTTAAAAATATTTTGTAATGGGGGGAAGCGATTTCTGGCAATTTTTTAAAAATAATACGAAGAAAAGTGTGCGCAAGTATTACATTATGTATATTTTTGAGCTCGTGTGTTTTTACAAGCTTTTATTTGACATCCCACTGGATGATCTGGTATTTTTTTTATTTCCCCAAAACTAACCCCTTAAGTCAAAACTTTCAAAACTACACAGTTCTGATTGGGCCATCAATTGCAGTATTTGTGCCAAATTTTAACTTTATATGTCAAATAGTTTCGGAGAAAATCGGGTGTGTGACAGACAGACACGCATCGAAGTGATCCCATAAGTGTTCCATACGGAATGCTAAAAAACATATGTCTAGCAGTAATCAGTAATTTCGGGACCGTAACATTTCACATTTACATTAATTATTTTTAGGTAACAATTGTTCAAGGACTCTAATTTGATATGAAAAAGTTTCAGTTGTTTTTTTATTAGAAAAGTATTAAAATTAAATTTCTTTATGCGATACGCTCTACATAATAATAAAAAAACGGACAGAAAATATACTACATGCTAAGAAAACATTTTGAATCCACAATCAAATAAATTTTTATATTATAAGAAATGAAACAATAAAAAATGTGTTTTTATAGAAGCATATTTTCTTCAAAGGGATGTGCTACACCAATAGCATGTTGACAATTTTGTGATTCTCTAATTTAGCTCTCCTGAGAAAATAAACAATAAAAACATTTTTACCAAATTATTTCGGCCAACTAAACAAGCTAAAATGCTGTTTTAGTATACCCAATATTATCTTTATGGACCAATAAAAATAACACAAACGGAACAGTAAAATATAAAAGTTGATGTTTAATTTGGAGAGGTAAAATGTGTTGGATAATATTTTTTTGAAACTCCATTTTGAGTTTGAACAAATATTATGAATTTTTTTATTGTAGGATTCAGTTTTTTATTTTAGAAGCTTTTTAATAGCTTAAATTAAAAAAAAAACAATACTTTTGCAAAAAAATATTATTAATAAACATATATAAGTACCTAACATATTATTAATGAACATATATTACCATAATGTACATAAAAAGTCGTAATATAAACTGTATTTATACAAGGGTGGATTGAACAGTCTTATAAAAAACAAGATAAATAAAAATCCTGGAGTCAAAACTGTCATTTGAACTCCAGGATATAATAGTGGATTCGCGTTCCATCTACAGTCACCATACGATGCCAAAAAATCCTACAAATTACTTTGCAACTTCTCCAAATACGATCTACGCTACTCGTATGGCAACGTTTTAATTTATCCCATCAAATTGCTTCAGTTCAGTTTCTATCTGGGCAGCAGTCCACTTCTTTAAATAAAAATGTTTTATCACTGCACGATACATGGCTTTAATAATTTTTACGAATCGGTATCACTTATGATAGCTGCGAACAAAGAACTGCACGTTGAATTTGTTTAAAACTTTGAACATAATCGTTACAAGTATCACGGTTACCAATAGTCATGTCGCTTAACAAAATTTTTCGTTATTTAGCCAGATTGATCAATCTACTCTCGTTTATTAAATTTTTGATAACTTCTTGTTTGTATTTACTATCTGTAAAATAGCATACGATATTGTTTATTTTATAAGATCACAATCCTTGTTTAGGATATTTTTCTTTTTCAGTATTCGTGAAAAATCGTATACTGGGATTTTTGCATTTGTTACATCATGCACAATATGGCAAATTTAATTTACATGTAATATTTACAGTAGGATAAAAACTTACAGATTCTGAGCATACTCTCTTCAAGATGACGATGAAAGAAGTGGGAATTGATAATTTTATAGTTTCATTTTAAAATATTTCCTGGCTTTTAGTTGTTATAGTCAACAAATGTTAAACAGTTGTTTATAGTCAAACATTTAAGGGATAATAAGGTACCAGAGAGAGTCACTTTGAATACATGATTATACGTTCTTTTCAGGGTTCTTAAGGACGAGATATCTGAAAATTTGGTTGTTTTTACATTATTTCCAAGATTAGGAGAAACAGGGTATAGGGAGAATGTCAGGTTTCAGTTGTAAATATCTTTAATGAAGGGACTATATATCATTTACTATGTCGAGTTCTAAAGTTATTTTTTTAGTGCCAACAAGTCAAATACAGTATTTAATTTAGGAGTGCATGTTTGCAAAGGTATAAATCATTTTTTGTTTTTGATTTCTCCCACAAACTATTTATTTATTCAAGACTTTTTCCTGGTTCAGAAAAATGGATAAAGTGATGACTAAAGAATAAGTTAATCCGGACATGACAACTCATTGATGCTGCATTTGTTGGATTCTATTCAGAGAAGAGCTGTTCGTCTGATTGGAGACCCGGAACTAACCGGCGGCCTTGATTCGCTGGAACATCGAAGAACAATTGTCGACTTGAGCCTATTCTAGAAGTATTTTCATGGAAAGTGTTCGAAGGATGTGGCCCGCTTAATTCCTCCCAGAGTGGTGCATATTAGAAGTACACGTCGCGCTAATACTTCACATGAAGTTCAGCTTGTTACTCCTCGCACAACGCTTTTCAAACAGTCTTTTATATGTAGAACATCATCCCTTTGGAATAATTTACCCAGGACTGTGTTTCCGACCGAGTACAATTTACAGTGATTCAAGAATAACGTGAATCGTTTTCTATGCACACGTGTCGCCCCGGTAGCGCTTTAGAGACTTCCCTGTAGCACGCGTGCTATACCCATAAAAAAAAATGAAGGGCTTTAAATAAAGTTGGGAATAATTTATATTCTTTATTTATCATCATATTTATTTATTTTTTATTAAATTTATTTATTTAATATTATATTTATTTATTATAATTCCCCAAGATCCTTAAAATAGACGTATTTTTTATTAGCTCACGTGCTGCAGAGAAATCCCTAAAGCGCTAGAGTAGCGACGTGTGGGTGAAAAAAGCGATTGACGTTGGTCTTAAAGGAAACACAGTCCTGAGCAAATCATTTGAAAAGGATTAGGTTGTCCACATAAAAGACTGCTTAAAAAGGGTTGTACGAGAAGTGACAATCTGAACTTCACGCGAATATGAAATATTAGCGCTACGTGTATTTATTTCTATCATGCATTGTTCTGGGACGATTTAAGCTGGCTGCTTCCATCCAACACTATCCATGAAAATACTTGTAGAGTAGACTTCAATTGCCAACCGTTATTCCTTGGTCCAAGGAATCAAGGTTGCTGGTGATTTCTGGGTCTCCAATCAGGCCAACAGCTCTCTTTTGAATAGAATCCAACAAATGTAGTGTATGTGCCCCGAACATCGGAGCACTATTCCATCGTTGCTTTGTACAAAATTAACAGTTGTCGTGGAGTGTAAAGCTTTCTAGTTCCAAATAATATTCCTAACTTTTGAGAAGGTTTCTTTTCTGTAGAGTGACTGCGCTAAAGGAATGGAATATCTCGACATAACTAAGTCGGGTTCAGCATTATTAACTTTATTAGAAAAAAACTGCAGCTTGGGTTTTCGCAGCGTTAAATTCTATTTGTCACCTCCAGATCTGTTCCAAGTCTTTGTTAAGTTGGACGACTAGCCAATGTTCGAGCGATCAAAATGAATGAAGAAATAAGCATAATATCATCCACAAAGTCGTAAATTGGATTCGGGGTATTTTCCAGCAGATTGTTAATGTAAACGAAAAAGGGAGTAGGAGACAGTATGGATCCTTTGGGCATACCGGCGTTGATAGTAAAGGTATTATAAAGAAATCCGTCAACTGCCACTCGTAACGGATGCTCTCTCAGGAAATACGAGAGCTATGAACAAAACGTATTCCAAACGCTAACCCCCTTTCTCATCCCTTTCACCTCATATATCTTTTACTATAATAATTAACTTTTTTTTATTACTTAGTTAGAATTCGAAATATCGAGCTGTTTGCCTTATTAAAATTGGAAACAATGAAAAATAGTGAAAATAGTTCCCATTAACAAGGGAAGTAAAAAGGAACAAAACGCACAACCGTCGTAAAAAGTTGAATAACATTATGCAGCTATGCACTTTCCATTGCCCAATTTTCAAAGAAAATTTATTCAATTGATGGCTTACATTGCACAAGTGGCTATAAAAGAGAAAATAATGCATTTTTCTATTACATCTCTAACATTACTTCGAATGATAGTTCAAATTAAATTTCTGTTAAAGTCGCACAAGTAAAACTATTTTCACAAAATGCACGTTAAATTGGAAAAAGAAATTATTGATTCTCTAATTCTCCTTTTTAAGTTATCTTCCATTTACAGGCCACAATTACATTATGGAACGTCAAGTCGTGAAAAATTACTTGGGACAACTTGCAATAAGTTTTCCGAGTTTTCGAAATAGTAGTCGAGCTTACAGCACCTTTTCGTGTATATGTGACAGTTCTCTTAGTAATAAAATAAAGTTTTTCCATAAAAATTTGTCCGACTGTTTTGGATAACCAATCAAAACTTAAAAATAATTTTAGGACTTCAGACGACGCTCTCCCATGACGCAAAACTGTAAGATCAATTTAACTTTGGTCGGGCTTTAGGGTTTGTAGGTTATAAATTGTTTAAGAAATGAGAAATTTTGAGTTACAAGCTTTGTGGGATAAAGCATTAACATAAACACATTTTGATGGTGGTATGGGGTTTCAAGTTAACAAAAGTTAAAATAAAACAGCATGACAACTTGCAATGGTGTAGTTTGAAAAGTAATTAAAAAACTTAGTTCACCGTTAAGGGGAAATCTTTTAATAAAACATCAAAACATAATAAAAATTTCAGTGTAGTAAAAATGCATTAAAATGTTTTCTGTGAATCGCGGACGTGCTAAAGTTATACAAGTTGCGTTACAAAGATATCCTGCCTAAAGTCTATTACTCCATTGCAATTGTGTCAATGGGTACTGTTAAATATGTTCAAATTTTGTTATATATACTACTTTTCTTCAATTCATATAGTCGTGCGTTATGATTTTGCCGAGATCTTTTTTTTTTTAGCTTGGTCAGTTCTGCCATACAGCCAGTCGCTAATTAGAACACTGAATTTTCAGTATATTAAAAACTATTCTGAAACTGAGCCATCGCTACGTATTATAAAATGATAAAAAAAGAAAAACGACCTTCTATAACAGAAATATAGACAAGTTTAAACGCTTCTCGCTTTGGGTGCATCAGAGCATTTTAAAACAAACAGGTACGCTAGGGGTAACATATAAATTTGGGATTAGAAGAGGATTTTTAACAAACAAGACTTTTCTTAAATATCCACAATATTGTTTCCGCGTAAATAAGACATAAGACATTCCCAACATAAACAAGACATGACAATCCTTTGAGTTTGAAAATTGTCTACAAGTGTGAGTACATGTAGAAAGTTTAACGGTCCTGGGGTACAGCAGTTCTTTATTAATTTTGAGCGTAGATCGTTACTACAATTGCAACATTAAAAAAAAAAATGATTTAAGTCGCCAACAGTTCCACACAACTCGTATAAGTAGGATTGTATGATATATTGATTTAAGATAAATATATGTTACTACTTCTTCTATTTTGCCATTCTATCATGATTTTTGTAGTTATACAGTTATCTGCTAATTCTATTGGAAATGTTAAGATTTCACCGCCAACAATTGCCTCCTTCGCCAATCTTTTCGTTATGTGTAAGACTAGTGTGACCTTTAACCCACATAAAGAAAACCTTTTTTTTACTTAGGGAGAGAGAAAGCGTTTTTAATATCGACTTAATTTCATATAGGATAGTGAGTGCGTGAAATTTGCTTTGAGTATTGAGAGTGAATCGTTTGATATCATAGGTTAAAATGAAAAACGCAGGATTCAGTTTGAATTTTGGTTTAATTTTATTGGAAGGGATATAGGAAGCGCCCCCACATTACTCGAGTGTTGATGTTGTGTATATGTGTGTAAAATTGGAGTTATTAGCTAAATTAGCTCTATGTATCATGGGATTCATACTAGGATGAACAGTAAAGGTAGGAATTGCCAGCCTCACATTCTAAGTTAAACTATAGAAACCAACTTCTTGCGAAGCCAGTGATAACAAATTATGTGCTATGTATGATTATGTTCAAATAACTGGGACTATTTTTTTCAAAATACGTGAGCTATTGCTATCTATTATATTTGATCTTCAGGTTCATAGAACTGCTATTAACATATGACAATCATTTTCACTAGATTTGCTTTATTAGGCTAGAAATCAAAGTATGTGTTATAATTGTCAACATTTCTGGAGCGCTTTTTAAAATAAATAAATTAATAGAGCAAAAAATTTATAGTAAATTTTGTCATAAAAAAAAAATTTCTGTTATGGATACATTAAGATTCTCAAGTGATAGGAAATGTTTAAAAAATATAAAGGAGCAGCAAAATGATGCCAAAGGTAAACCGAAATTGAAAAAACCCACGTCAAAGTCGATCAAAAATAAAGGTCATGTTAGTTGTTTTCTTCAGTTACTTTGGCGAATAAGCATTTTGTGTCCTTTACGTCAGTTAATCCGTAATGTCTTGAATTATGACAGAAAAATGTATGGTTCTAACGTTTTAAGCAAAAATAGAAAGACAACCATTCCACAAGCACCGTGTTTAGCAGATATAGCACCTGGTTACTTTCTATTCTCCAAGCTGAGATTACCACTTCGTGGACTCCGGTTTGAATATACAGGGACTATAAACAGTAACTCGTTGTCCATCTTGAAAGAAATTAAAGATGATTATAGTTTTACAACATTGTAAACAAAAGATCGCTGAGGTAATGTTGATACCAACCAGAATTGTGCGGGATTGATTGGTACTGTTATTTTCATCAAATTATGGTTGCTATAAACATATTTTTTGTGCAATTTTGTGCGGTTCTGATAAAGTTAACATGGTTTGCGAAACGCGCGTCAAGGGCAAAATAAAGTGTTTGGTGTAGTGGTGATATATACTGAGTTGTGTCATTGTGCCAAAGATTCCACATTCCCAACATACTTACATTTCATGATTGGTTCCCTATCCATTTAATTATTTTAGTCTTTATTTATTATCTTAAAAATCGGTAATTTTAATGATTTTAAGTATTCTTTTTGATTAAAATGGTAGTTTTTAGTATTAATTGTATATTTTAAACGTTCCACTAATGGTACAAATTCAACCAAACGTCTAACAATACTATTTTTAAAAAATGCACCTAATTTAGCAAAAAGTTGGCTTCGCTTTCTTTACGTTACCTCCCACTTTTAAGCCCACAATCGCATTATGAAATGACAACTAGTGAAAAATTACTTAAAACAAATTGCGAAAAGTTTTTAGAGCTTTGCGAACATTTGCAGAAGAAAAAATTGAGCTTTAATAACAGAAACATGGGAACTCCACGATATATTCAAGATATCTAAATTTCTGGCAACAGTGGTTTCGATTTTTTTTATTATACTTTTAATCTATTGCTACATATTGCGAGAATTCCGTGCCTAGGCGTCCTAGTTGCAAATCCTTGTATCTCTAAGACCTGTAAGGACATATGAAAAAAATAGGTTTTCAGTGGAAACCTGTGAGTCATAGTGAAAGATCTCAATCCTTAATCATTGTTACAGGGGTTGCAATACACTTAAATGCTTTCAAAACAAAAGCTCACCTAATTTCAATTAATGTAAATTATCTAAAAGCTAGCTCAAAATTGGAAGAATTACGTACTAATAGGACTATATGCTACATCTCTATATCTTCACGCTATTTTTACTTTTCTTGGTGAAGGAAAGTATTGTATCTGTAAAAAAAACACTCTTCGAGTTTTTCGCTTTTCTTTAAGTTTTAGGCTTCTTAGATCATGGAAAACATAGTCACTCTTTTTCGTCAGTCTGTCTGTCTATCGACCTGTTGGCACGATAACTCTCGAATGAATGATGCTTTGAAAAGTTCGCGGCCTCACCAAAAAATAATTATAATATTTTTATTATAGTACCCTCAATAAGTTCATACTTTCTTTGGTTGTCACAGTGTAAAATTTTGTTGCTGTACAATTTGTGGTTTTTAGGTGAGAACGAGTTTAGTGACACCAAGTGCAGCGTTTTTGGAAAAATGGAAAAAATTGAACAACGAGACTATTTAAAAAAAGATTAACACCAAAGGAGATCCACGATATAAAAACAACACTAGGGGAATCTGCTCTGTCATATACCATGTGGACGAGAGAGCATCAAAGATGACCCTCGCTCCGGCAGGACCACGACGTCTACGACTGAAGAAAACATCGGCAAAAGGTGTGATCTCATATTGAAAGATCGTAGATTAACTATCAGGGAGATTGCAGACACTATAGGCATCTCGTATGAAGGAATAGAAAACATCATTGCCAACAAACTCGGATTTTCTAAGGTTTCCGCTAGGTGGGTCCCCAGATTGCTTTCAGTTGAACAAAAACGAATTTGACTCACGATTTCTTGCGAATGTTTGAGGCTGATCCACAAGATTTTCTTAACAGGTTTGTGACAATGGACAAAACCTGGGTTCACCAGTATACGCCAGAGTCAAAACAACAATCCAAACAGTGGAAAAAATCTGGTGTAGCGACCTCAAAGAAAGCAAAGGCAATTCTGTCGGCTGGAAAAGTGATGGTGTCAGTTTTTTGGGATGCTAAAGGTACTATTATGGTGCACTACCTTCCGAAAGACGAAACAATAAATTCGACTTACTATTGCACCCTTTTGCGTCGTTTAAGTCAAGAAATTAAAGCGAAACGCCCAGGATTACTGAGGAAGAAAGTTTTTTGTTCCATCAGGACAACGCTAGCGTTCACACGTCTGTTGAGCCTATGGCTCAAATTCGTAATTGTGGTTTCGAATTGCTGCCCCACCCAGTTTATTCTCCTGATTTGGCCTTCGGACTTTCATTTGTTTCTAAACCTAAAAAAACACCTCAGTGGCCAGAAATTTTCATTAAATGAGAAAGTCGAAGCTGCAGTTAACCAGTATTTTGAAGACCTTGAGGATTTTTTTTTTTTCAAACAGGTGTGGAAGCTTTGGAAAGCAGGTGCAAGAAGTGCATAGAGCTAGGTGGAGATTATTTTGTTTTCTTGACTAGGCGGCGAACTTTTCAATCCATCCTCGTAATTAGGAGACAAAGCCTATAGTTTCTGAACGATATTGCTTCAGACCAATCGATAAATTTGAAAACGTTTTAATAGTAATAGGGAAGTTTTTCCTAGTTTTTTGTTCAGTAATAAACCAATTGTTGGCATAAATATTTATAGTATAGTATAGTACAACAGATAAGGAGTGAAAGTAATGGAGGAGGTGATTAGAGGGGGTAGCTTCGTATATATCGTGTTATATAACCTTTTCTAGGTTTTTGAAATCTAGGAATCCAAAATTTAGGTCTATTTTTCATTGCTCTCAAATTTAACCTAGAAAGGGGGCGGGAGTAAATTATTGTATAATTTCAATTGCATTTTGAGACATTTACTGGTTTTTTGGTTGCGGTACTGAACAAATTTTAGGCCTATTTTTTATAGTAAAATAGGTAAAGGATTAAAGGGTGAGGTGTGGTGCTATAGATCTTTTTCGAGGTTTGTAGAGTTAAAGAATATTAAGTTTTTTTTTTTTTATTATCCTCAGTTTGGTGGAAGGGGTGAAAGAGGTGGAGCGGTCAAATATTTAGAGTTATTTGAGTTAAAGGAACTAAACATTTAATAATTTCCTTGCTATTTACAATATTAATAGGGGTAAGCAGTAAAAGGGGTGGGAATCATTATGTATTATATAGTTTCAATATTTCTATGAGAACTATGCCTGCTTTTTAGTGGGGATACTTTAAAAAATCATAAATACTCATTTATAGTAAAAGATATAGCAGTTAAAAGGTATACTTCTATTTCAGTGTTCTTGCTTTATCATTATTCCCAGTTTTCACAGAAATAGTAGATAGGATTGAGATCTGGGTATAGCGTAACTTAAAAAATGTTAAGTGGGTTAAAGAAAAAGTAATAGAAATAGAAACAGTTAAATTGGTCCTGCCAACTTGAGTTATATAAGTAAGAGATTATTATTATTTGCATCATTAGATGTTTTAAATTAGGAAACTTTGCACGATGACTATTTATCCTTTATTCAGTCTAATAATTACTTTAGACTAAAACAACACTCTGAATTCATTATATGCTTATAGTAAATATGTTGTCTAACAAGAAGTTTTATCTTGGCAGAAGACAGAAGTTGATTAATTATTTTGAAGCACAATCTGTTTGAGCAGCAATAAAAGCTCTTCTGATGTCATAATGAACATATTATCTACGAGTAATACGCAGTTTAAAGCTTATTTAATATTATTATTTTAGTATATATCTTCTGTCTATACCTATTACATACCCAAATATATCTACAATGACAACCTTAAAATAAATTTTATTATATTACGAAAAAAAAAAAATTTCTGTGAATTTTGAAACTCAATATCTAAACCTTTAAGCAACAGAATGTGCTTGAAATTTAATTTGGAAAAAAGAAAAATAATAATAATAATAATGGTAGAGCTATCCAGTGACACATATTTACAGAAGTAGAAGCGATCAGTTGTAGTAACCTTTCACACTTCCGGACGCCTATAAAACAAGGAAAAATCTTCCTATGTACGATTTTATTATAGCAATGTAGGTCGCTTTTAGCATGCGGTGCGCACCCTCACAATACTCCAAAAAATAATGCTATTAAATATGTACAACTTCGCATAAAAATTAAATATATACATTGTAACATTCATTTTTTCCTAGATTTTAAGATCATGTAATGTTACTGTTTTTGGCCTTATAGTTTATATTTTTTTATCATTTTTGTATCGAGCAGTGTTTTCTAATTTTAAGCAGTGTAGTTCACTTGGATTTCTAAGCCGCTTATATTACAGTGTGCATTGCTGGTTTCCGACCGAATTTATTCAATTCGTGGTACGCGTCGATTGGTCAGATATATGTTTCCGGAAATTAGCCATCTTGGAGACGTATTTCTTACTGAATATTTAAGGGTCCGGAGAACGCGGATCGAGGCTTTTTCCAACATGTAGCGGCAGAAGGCTTTTCTCCAACCAGTAGCCGTAGTTGGCTTTTTTCCAATCAAGCCGCAGCCAAGCTTTTTCCCACCCAGCCGCAGTAAAGGCCAACCAGTAGCCGCAGTAGGCTTTTTTATAGTAGAGCCATGTCGAGTACGAGGCTTTTCTTTTTTCAACGTGAAGCCGTAGTCGGCTTTGTTTTTTTTTTAACATGCAGTAGCCGTCGTAGGCTCTTCTCATCATGTAGCCGTACTGATAGATTAGTGATGGAGTGTGTGAAAATGGTTTTAGTGCTCAATTCAAGGCCTAGAAGCCCGTAGGAAAACCGTAAGTCACCAGAATATACATCAGTAGACCTATTTTTCCCGCAGATAAGTGATTTAACATCGTTTTGAACTGATAACTCGTGAAGTGAACCTCACGAATCTTCAATATCGGGGGTGTGGTGTAGCAACGTTTTAAAAGTAAAAATCCTGATTTAAGGACTTTATTTATTGATAACCACCTATTAGGCTAAGTTTTTTTGCAATAACAGAACTGCAAAAGTTAGAACTTTTAAGTTAATCATTAATAAACCTTTTTTTGTTGTTTAAGGCTAGTGTTTCACTGTACACCTTTCTTACTTTTCAGGACAAAAGGGTTGTACCAGATTTAAATTTTTTTTTCTTAACAACTGCATAACCCTTCAGTATTTTTTCATTTTTTTAGCTGAAGTTAGATCCTTTCTATTTTAAAATGAATGGTACCGAAAATTAGTACATCCAAAAATTTTTTTTAAACAACGATAGAGACTATTCACAAAAAGACGTACAAAAATTATCTCTTACCCATATTACTCTACCAAGAAAAACTGAGCTAGTGTATGTTTAATTTCTTCAGTTTTTTTAAAATGAATATTCACTTAATCCATTCTCAGAAATTATAAGAGGCTGCAAAATTGCGCCTCAAGGTGCGGGCAAAGTGAAAATTGACACCCCACAAAATGACGCTATCAACGCGGGGCGAAATTCACACATTACAACATATATATATATATATATATATATATATATATATATATATATATATATATATATATATATATATATATATATATATATATATATATATATATATATGTATATATATATATATATATATATATATATATATATATATATATATATATACATATATTTATATATATATATATATATATATATATATATATATATATATATATATATATATGTGTATATATATATATATATATATATATATATATATATATATATATATATATATATATGTATATATATATATATATATAGATATATATATATATATATATATATATATATATATATATATATATATATATATATATATATATATACATATATATGTACATATATATATATATATATATATATATATATATATATATATATATATATATATATACATATATATGTACATATATATATATATATATATATATATATATATATATATATATATATATATATATGTATATATATATATATATATATATATATATATATATATATATATATATATATGTACATATATATATATATATATATATATATATATATATATATATATATATACATGTATATACATGTACATATATATATATATATATATATATATATATATATATATATATATATATATATATATATGTACATATATAGATATATATATATATATATATATATATATATATATATACATGTATGTATATATATATATATATATATATATATATATATATATATATATATATATATATATATATATATATGTATATACATATATAAAAGTGAGTTTATAGGTGAATTCTGTATCACTTGAAACCCCAAAAATAATATCAATCAAGAATAGTTCGCATATGTCAACATTAGATAAAAAGTTGTGTGATAGACAAACATTGGGAGTAGCCCTGCTTAATAATTTGAAATTAAACTAAACGAAATCTAAGTTGTAAACAGTATTTAGGAAGAAACATTTAGCATAAAGGAGGTAAAGTTAGAACTACTCAAATTTGTCACTGCTTGACTTGCTTCCCAAGAGCTTCCAACTGTTCATCGACTTCAGAGTCCGCTTTTTTTATCAGTTTAAGTGTTTGGTTCCAACTCCTTCGACTCAATTACTTCGCGCTTAAGGTTCCTCTCATTCTGCTACTCTCGCTTTGCCTTCTTCCTCTTAACTGCTTCTCGACAAAATAATGAGTTATGTGGAATTTCAGCGAATTTGCAATATGCCTTGGTAAGACATGTTAGTTTTCTTACTTGTAATAGCTTTTGGGGCAGCATAGGTCAAAGTACTAGCTACGGCTCTCGATAAGTTTGAGTCTTTGTTGAAGTCTACCCCAGAGGTAGACTCTGCTTTAACTGCTTCCATGTTGACAAATACTCCCATAATAGATTTAACATTTCATGGAGAAAAGTACAAAAAGCATGCTAATTCCTCGTTAATCTAAAACTGCGTCAAAAAAAGTTCAGTTCGTGCCACCATCGACACAGCTAATGTAAAATTCGCTACAGAAGCTTCTCCTTCAGAGCCTGCCTTCCGTGATAGCAATGGTTACCTTTGGCTTAAGCCGCCTATCTGCAGTTTTGTTTTTACTTCTGCAACCTCATTTGCGTAGTTCCTAAGCTCTGGGGGCTACTTTCTTGGTTTTTACCCTACTGATATAAGATTTTCGAATGAAAGATGATAAGTCGGCAATGTTAGTAAAATCAACTATTTGGACGTAGTAAAAACTATAAAATATTGTACAGGGCCCTGAGAAACTTCAGTAACGTCAAGGCTCCATGAATAGCGTGAAGCCCGCATATATCGAAATTTAGCTGAACCAGGCCATCTGGCTTTTTTTTTCTCCCACAACTTGATAATCAGGTCAGCAAGAAATTTATTGCTGTCATTTAATCAATTCCATATTTATTGAAACATCTGAAACGTCTTTACAAGCATTGTAACTCTTTTTCCTAAGAGAGGTCATCCTTAACTTTTCGAATAAGCAAGTTAAAAGGATGCCTCATTTATAATCAATAATTCTGTAAGTGCCGTGTACATTCGTGTCCCTGCGTATAGAAGAGAGAAACTTGTTAATTTTGAATTTCTTTTCTACTTTAGATATAATAGAACTAATTTAAAAATACTATTCAACATAGATAATTTTAATATATCAAATTGCAATCAAAATGCAAATAAGATTTTAAAATAAATGTTACAAATAACTTAAATCAGTCCTATAATTCAGTAAATAAATTATGTAGTCAATAATCGTAAACCTAATGAATTGAAACAATGAATTCAAACACAGGCATTGCAATTTAATATTTAGAGCGAGTAACTGGTTGTGACAGAATGCAGTGTTTCATTTTGATGTATGATGACTGTAGTTGCAGTTCATTTAGATTCGGATATTTCAAGATACATAAGTTAGAAGGAAAATAATATCTCAAAATATAGGGTATTTGTGAAAATTTCACATAACAGTGAGACTGGTAAATGCAAGGAGATTACAGAAAAATAGTCATAAATTGTGCTTATATCTGATAATTAGCAAATTAGTCCATAAAAACCGATTCTCATTCTCTTTTAATACTCCAGCCACGGTTAAATATACTAGAAACACTTTAGTGAAATAAATTGACAGTTTAAAGCAATGCTGTCACAGTTAGGCATCTTCGTTATCGACCGTAAAATATTCGAGAGCTGAATTCAAACGCGTACGGTGGCGTTTTTGATGAAGAACGTCCAGGTCGTCCAAATGAGGTCACCACATCAAACATGATTGAAAAAATCCACTATTTAGTGATAAATGATCGAAGAGTGAAAGTGTGTGATGTTGAGACTGCGGGCATCTCAATGGACGGGTGCGGAACATTTAAACAACTATTTGGACATGAGAATGCTTTCCGCCAGATGGATGCTGCGATTGCTCACAATTGACAAGAAACACGTACGTCTGTCAACTTCAAAAGAATATTTGGCGATGTTAAAGCGCAATTGCAATAATTTTTAGGGTCGATTCATAACTGTTGACGAAACATGAATTCATCACGGCACACCAGAGACCAAAGAATAGTGTAAACAGTGGGTTTTTCGTGGCAAACTAGCGCCAGGCGACTTTATCGGCCACCAAATTCATGGCCAAAGTGTTTTGGGATGCACGCGGCATAATCCACGTCGATTACCTTGAAAAGGGCAAAACGATTAATGGAGAGTATTCTGTCAACTTATTGGATCGTATCAATCATGCTGTGAAAGAAAAACGCCCGCATTTGGCGAAGAAACAAATTATCTTTCATGAAGAAGATGCACGCGTGCACACTTGCGTCATTGCCATTGTAAAATCCCATGAGTTAGGATACGAATTGCTTGCGCATCTACCATATTTGACAGATTTAGCCACCAGAGATTATTTCCTATTTTCGAATATGTAAGAATGGCTCGGCGGAAAAAAAAATTAGCCCAAAAGATGAGGTGATTGCTGAAACAAACGCCTATTTTGAAGGATTGGAGAAATCATTTAGATGGAATATAGAAGACAGAAAAACGTTCAACTAAGTATATCGAGCTAAGAGGAGACTGTGTTGAAAAATAAAATAAATTTTACACCTAAAAATATTTTTTTTCTGGTCATGGCCAGGTACTTATCACACAACCCTCGTATCATGTGATTTTACTTAGAGTGAATGAGACATTGTTTGGTTTAAGAACAAAAATATCTATTATTTTTGGTATAAACGTTAATATTTATCTTTTCATTGATTAGTTTTCTAAAGTTAATAAACCTTGTATGGTTTTTTCAGCATAAGCTTCGTATAAACTTTCCCAAAATTGAAAATTTTCTTCATCAAAATTATTGGTTATTGCTTGAAAATTTTGATTTAGGTTTACGTATGGAAACTTCTTAGAACTCACTGCAGGCCATGTTATATTGTCCAGTAAAGAGTCTATTTCGGGAGTTGGATTTCTAAAATAATAACAAATATAATAGTTAGAGTTTGCGCGATTGGTGTTCTGCAGTAATAAACTCGAAAAGAGCATTTCCCAAGCCACCAAAACTTAAAAAATACCATGCGAACTGTAGAAGTCTTCAATCCAGAGTTTTGTGTGCTTTCAGCTATCTTCTCTTAGTAGATCTTGATTTTTAATAGAACTATTTTATACAACCCACATACCGTTTGACAATCCATGGAATGAATATACACACATAGTGTTGTGTACAGGGTGGTCCAAGTTGGACACTTTTAAAGGTAAACCCCTTTATCTAAAGGAGATAGACGAAAACTGATGTCGGTGTCAGAGGCTCAATTTTTATGATAAACTCAATGATGAAAACCGCATATCGATATCTAGTACCGTTTCAGATATATAGGGTGTTATTCAAAAATCTGCAGGATCAGTTATTGAATTGTCAAATAAATCGCAATGAAGTTTGAAAATTATGAAAAATGGGATATGATAGTGTGTTTCGTACAAATCGGAGAAAATTCGGAAGCGGCAAGTAATTTGTACCACGAACGGTATCCAGAGAGGCTTCAATCCTTCAAGGATATATTCGCTCGATTGCGACATAACCTAGTTAATAGTGGCCAGTTTGAAAAGAAGCGACCCAAAAATTATGCATCAAACAGGGATAAGGAGTAAGTAGGATTCCAAAACTTCAACCTGACAGTTAAAGAATCCACTGGACTACCAAGAACTAA
Source organism: Pachyrhynchus sulphureomaculatus (assembly GCA_019049505.1). Lineage (NCBI taxonomy): Eukaryota > Metazoa > Arthropoda > Insecta > Coleoptera > Curculionidae > Pachyrhynchus > Pachyrhynchus sulphureomaculatus. The sequence continues at coordinate 78,305,236 of CM032456.1, forward strand.
CGTAACTCGTACTTTGAAGAAGCACAAATTCAGGCCATATGGGACAAGAAAAGTTCGTCACCTTAGAGACGGAGATTTTCAACGGCGTATGGATTTTTGCCAATGGTTTCTGGAGAATTGTAACCATGTTCCAAATTTTTCATTAAATTGCATTTGGACAGACGAAGCTTATGTAAGCAATGCAGGTATTTTTAACTGTTACAATTCTTATACGTGGGCACAAAAAAATTCCTATTTAGTTGTGGAGCAAAGAAATCAAGGCAGATTTGGATTTAATGTGTGGGCAGGAATTTTTAGAGGCAGGGTTATAGGTCCATTTATTTACGAAGGAACACTCACCTTTCAGAGATATTTAGAAATTTTAAGGCAGCAAATAGAACCTCTTGTTGATGAATTGCCGTAAATGGACCTTAGAAATATATTTTTTCAACACGACGGGGCACCCCCCTCATAACGCTGCAGTAATTTTTTATCGGTCAATTTTGACAATAACTGGATAGCCAACCAAGGTTCGAACCGTTGACTGGCAACGACACCGGATTTAACACCCATGGACTTCTATCTCTGGGGAAGATCGAAAGACCTAATTTTTAAATTGCCGACAAACACCAGGCAAGAGTTAGTAGTGTAGTGATACAAAGTTTTTCAACTCTCAATCCTCTTGAACTAATCAACTCGGTAAGAAGTGTCCAGAAAAGGTGCTGCCTATGTGTAAATGAAACTGGCCGACATTTCGAACATCTCTTATAGAAAATTGTTTTGTTACTCGGAATAAATTGTTTTATTGTTGTTTTGTTATATTTTCTACGTAGTTTAAAGTACTATAGCATTTAGTAAATTTCATTGTAGTTATGACTCTTAGAGTTACTTCTGGGAATTTCTTTTACGATTTGACTGCTATTGGTAAACAATTGATATTGCCGCTCCGTCCAAAGCCTACTTCACAAAATGTGCATTTAATACTCGTGTAAAAACTGAAAACCTTTATATTTTGAAGTATATTTAAGCAAAATATAAAGTGTGCTATATTTTTAGAATGGTAATTTAAAGCTCTATTCGAATAAGGAAAAATATACAGAGTAATTAATAACTATTAAAATATTAGTTGTAAAAAAATGTAACTTACAATATTGAAATCCACGTGAAAAAGTGCTTTGAGAATGTTTTTACAAAAATCAAAAATTTTCAATGGGGAAAGAATTACAAACATTTTTCCAAAATGCAGATTTTCGAAAAGCATCCCGTATATCTGAAACGGTACTAGATATCGATATGCGGTTTTCACCATTGAGTTTATCATCAAAATTGAACCGACATCAGTTTTCGTCTATCTTCTTTAGATAAGGGGTCTACCTTTAAAAGTGTCCAATTTGGACCACCCTGTACATTCGTTACACAAGTAATGAATTTTAGCCTACATTCAGTAATAAATTTAAGTTGTGTGTGAAAAATATTTTTTATACTTTCATGGACATACAGAGAACATACATACGAATACATTATGGAATGTGAAAGTTGGTAGAGTGTATTAACTTTAACAGTAGTTGCATGTTCAAATGATATTTTTAATAGTTAAATAATTGAATTGAAAATGTATATTCCTAGAATATTCTAGGAATACCTAGTTGCTGTATGGTAATAAACTATAGCCTACTGGTATATAAATCTTGGTATTGATCTCATGGCTAGTCATCTTCTAAGCTCATTTGTCTCTTGCAATAAGAGGGGTCCTTAGCAAAAATAGGGAAGAAATGGTCAACCTAAGGAGATATTGCCTTTATGACTCTTATTAAAAGTCATAAGTGTGTCGTTATCTCGCAGACGGTAAAGAAAGAGAATTTCAGAACGCTTGTATATAAAAATAAAGTCATAGTAGATTTAGAAGTTAGGAATATTGTTGTTTTAGTATTACCCTGTTTTAGCGAAATTTGTATAAATTTTAGTCATCTTTTTTGTCATCTGGATATCTGCTTTATTTAGTATTGTTCCTTTTGCATAAAATAAGTAGGCTAGATCCTCGATGTGTGCAACACCTAAAATAAATATTGATTAAAAAAAAGAAAGATCGGGGGTCAAAAATAATGGACCTCTACAGGCTACACTTACTAATCAAGTTCCAGTATAGGACGCACTTCGATTCATTGACTTTCATCAGCTAGATGTAAGATTAAAATAATAGAAAATGTTTCCCATAACTGTCTTTCGTTAGCAGCTAAGCATTTTTCTTTTTTATTTATTTATCCATATTAAACACTTTTTAATTTATCGTGGTGTTGGCTGTGTAATGTTGACACGCTCTTTGGAGAGATAATGAATACGACTCTTTCTGAACTCGCAAAACTGCGAAAATAGTAGTTAAATTTCTTTCTAAAACCTTCACTATGAACGCCGATATGACCAAAGACGTCATACAGTCTTCTACTTTCTTTCTCATATACACTACCAATCCACCGGAAAGGACCAGGAATTCAGTCTATAACTTTGCAGGTGACTACTCTTGTTTTCTCATTTATTTTGAACGCTCGAACGTCGCTCACTCATGTAAATAACCCCAGCCAGCAGGAACTCGTTTTACTTAATAAAGTTCTGGAAAAAATTCTACCTTGGGCTGACCATACGCAAGTAAAATTTAACGCTACAAAAGCCCAGGAGGCAGTTTCTTCTAAAAAAGTTATCATTGCTTAACCTGTCGGGTTAGTAGTTATGTCGGGACACTCCGTTCCTCTAACATCGTCACTCAATATTCCGAGAAATTTCCGAGAAATTTGGGTGGAAATATGTCTTGATATAAAGATATTTCATGTATAGCAAAGAAAGCTTCTCAAAAACTGGGAATATAATTTCGAACTAGAAAGCTTTACTTACTTCAACAACAAGATAGACAACTTGATAGAAATGATCACAGAGCTAATGTCAGATATTAAGGATGTAAACTAAGCTCAGAAGAGATACCAACAAGAGTTGAAGGAACTAAGAAAGAAGAATGAAGTATTGGAAGAGGAAAATAAGATAATTAGAGAAAACATGAGAAGAATGGATTTGAAGATGAGTAGACTGGAAAAAACAACGTAAGGAATAATATTGTAATATCGGGAGTGAGGTATGAAGTGAATAGCCAACCAGATCTGAAAAAGGGTGTAGAAGATTTTATGGAGAGGAGAATGGACACAAAAGTACAGATTTAAGATGTGATAAAAATACGAATGAGTATATACAAACTAGGACTTGGAAACACGGGAGATAAAGAAGCTGTAATGAAAAACAGAAACAAACTGAGAAACCTAAGAGAGAGAATTTACATAAACAACGATTTAACAAAGGTGAACGGGAAATTCAAAAGAAATTGAAGCAGAGAACGAGAGAAAGAATGGAAAAGGGTGAAAATAGGATATCAAAAAATCGTAATCGAAGCAAGAGAATATAAATGGAACATTGAGGAAGAAAAACTGAAATAATACTACGACCATCAAGTCAAAAAACTGAGAAAAGGAGAGCGATAGGTAGATTGACGACGACTGTGACCATACGCAAGTAAAATTTAACGCTACAAAAGCCCAGGAGGCAGTTTCTTCTAAAAAAGTTATCATTGCTTAACCTGTCGAGTTAGTATTTATGTCGGGACACTCCGTTCCTCTAGTATCGTCACCCAATATTCTGAGCGGCAATTTGGGTGGAAATATGTCTTGATATAAAGATGTTTCATGTATGGCAAAGAAAGCTTCTCAAAAACTGGGAATATTATTTCGAACTAGAAAGCATTACACTTCAACAACTGTTAAATCTGTAAAAAGTTCAAATTCTACAAACGATGAAATATTGCTGCTATATTTGGGGCTTTGCTATCAAACATGTAATTGTATTTGTTAGATTTTATTCAGAAGAGAACTGTTCGACCCATTAAAGACCCAGAACTCACCAGCAACCTTGATTCCCTAGAACATTGAAGAACGGTTGGCGACGTGAGTCTCTTCTACAAGTTATAAGTATTTTCTTTTGTTCGATAGATGTAGCCCGCTTAATTCCTCCTAGAGCAGTGCATGCTTGGAATACACGTCGCGCTAATACATCACATCCGTATGAGACTCAGCTTGATACTCCTGGTACAACTGTTTTAAAGCAGTCTTTCAAATGTTTGCCTAGGGCCAGGTATTTCCCACCGAGGCAATTTACAGCGATTTAAGACCAACGCAACGTGAATTAGACATTTCTTTTTACATCGTTATATTTCGACTAGACTCAGATCCTTATGTATATTAGTAATCTTTCTTATGATTCATTAATGGAAAGGTTAAAAAGTACTAACAAAATAGATAAATCGACCTGATCACAACGGATGATACATTCTTACTTGAAAAAGTAAATGCTATTTTAACATGTGAAGAACAAAGATAAAAGTGACATTCTTTTTCCCTTTTCTTACAAAATGATTAATTTGACATTCATTGCAAAAAAGGGATCTCTTTTCTTTTGTATGTCACAGAATTCCAGCCCAGAATTATTTCTGTATTTAATTTTACTCTGTATGATTAAATAGTCTATTTAAAATATTTTTCAAACCTGAAAATTACTGTTTTTATGCTTATCTGGGTTTTTAGGATGTAACGCCAAATGCAACGCCCAATTTTTTCACCAGACATTTGCGCCACTTACCTTTAACTACCCTTTCAGTAATTCCACTATACATGGCTTGTATTTCTAGTCCTAATTGACCTTCATAGGAAAACTGGTAAAAATAAACAGGACTGTATTTGGCTGCAAGTAATGACATTTTGTGCGCAGGTCTTAAATAAGCATCTTGTGATAGTAACTAAAATAAATCGCTTGTCAAAAAAATTGTAAAGTAATTTACACATCGTTTTCCTCATATAAACGTAGTATTAAAACAGATACTGATAAAACTTTTAAATTCAAGAATCGCAGCTCGATATTTTTAATAATAAGTAACTTATTGTGAAATAATAACCAGAAAAAAATTGAGCAGAGATTCTGTTAACTTATTGTGAAATAATAACCAGAAAAAAATTGAGCAGATATTCTGGTAAATTTGGAAATGATAAAGAAGTAGTAGATTTCAGACTCCCCCTGCCCCAACAACCCTGACAAGAACCTCTCTCACTATTTTATCCTTCCTTCCATCATCATCCATCCATCGGCCGTCCTCATCCGCTGCTGGATATAGGCCTCCTCTAAGATCTTCCACTGGTTCTGACCGGCCTTAATCCGAGATCCAAAGAAGCAAATCAAGCATCATCCTCTTTTAATTTTAAATAGCTTAAATAGTTTCGTTCAACTTAACAGCCTTTAAACGAAACGTGAACATTTTTTTAGTGCTTTTTGATTATTTTTTGAGAAAAAACAGTATGGGATGGGCAATATGATAATGGCCCTGATTTTGGGATGAGTACGTGAAATATGCATCGGGGGTTAGGACCAACTTAAAAGAACATAAAATTATTGAATCTGATATCGTAAGCCAGAAACACGACCAGCATATCTGTATTCAAGAATTTGAGATTATTTCGATCTTATGTAATAATATGCGCTTCTCTCAAACTTGAGAATCGGGTTCCAGTAGGTATAAGTATATGTATCTAAACAGTATGTGTCATTTTGTCCACTTTGCATAAATTTTGCAATTTAAAATCAATAATTTTAAGATTATTTATTATGTATGAACACATAATGTGTATTTACTGCACATAATATTTTATAGTCTAGATAGTATTATTATATTGTGTTACTGCATTATTTGAAAAGAAAAATTTGACGACAAATTCTGTGGCTCCGACATACTCGTACATAGGTTGCACCGCAGTATGGTCAAATAGTGATTATCACTCCGACCATGCTAAATAAAGTGATTACTTAACAAAGTTTTCTGCTTGAGTAGTCTAAGAGAACCAAGGATAACCACCCTCTGCTTCTGAAGTTAGTTTTCTTAAGATTTTCTAGAAGTTTTTCCGCAACTAATGTGGAGTACCACAACTGTTACTGAAATTGTAGTAAGGTGATCTAAGTTTGTCCTACAACTCATGGTTACGACTACAATTTTAATTAGGTTTTCTTAGCTCGTCTTAAAACTAATGGCTAACCTGAACTAACCACAATTTTTACTGAATGTCGTGGAGACAAAGCCAGTAATTCAGATTGTAGAGCTTTGTACTCAGAACGGTTTTTCTCCTCTTGTATTACGAAGTTTGTTTCAGCAAGTGCCAGTCATATCAGTGATAAGCTTGTAGAAATTCTTTGGACTCTCGGTCTTACGACTTGCCAAATGTGTTCTAACAACACAATGTTAATTTTTTCGACCGCAAAACAGCATTTTTTACTTTTACTATTGTTACGAGTAACTCGAAGAAAAAAATCATTTGTTATGTTTTTTTTTAAATACCTCTAAAATATCCGTGTCCTTAGCACGACCATAACCTGATGAGGGCAAAAGATAGTTCTTTATTTTATTTCCCACAATAGTTTTATTTTGATTGTTTTGGGTGATCCTGATCCAGAGACCTGGGCTAATGTCCAGAATTGATAAAAACGGCTTTAGTATATCGAAAGCTAAAAAAGTTGTTATTATATATTATTTATATATATATATATATATATATATATATATATATATATATATATATATATTTATACAACTCGAAAAATAAGCTTTGCCAAAAAAATATTTTAAGCAAAAATTACAGAGTTCAAAGGAGGACATACAATGGTGGTAATAAATTAGACCTTAAGTAGCGTTTTTTAAACAGAAACAAATATATTTTTTACAGCTTCATATTCTACATGAAAAAATAGGGAACTTTTGTTGGAAACACTTTTTTTTTGAAAATGTCAATATTTTATGGTACGAAAAAAACGACAGTTTCTAAATTTTTAACACAAAAATTACCAACTTTTAAGAAAAAATGCAAGAGGCAAAATATGCTTAAATTTAAGAAAAGAATCGTTTAGAAATAAAAAAAATAATAGATTTTAAAGTAGGATAAGAAAGTGCATCAATTTCCTTTTAATTCTAAAAGATTTTTTGCTTAATTTTAAGTATATTTTGCTATCTGCATTTTTTCTTAAAAGTTGATGGTTTTCGTATTAAAAATTCTTGAAGTTTAGAAATTGTCGTTTTTTTTTGCCAGTATCATAAAAAATTTTCAAAAGAGTGTTTTCAACAAAAGTTTGTTATTTTTTTCATGTAGAATACGAATTTACAAAAAAACATATTTTTCTAAATTTGAAAAAGTTGAGTTGACATTGATTTGACCTCGAAAACGCTATTCTTACTACAATTGATGTCCTCTTTTGAACCCTGCTACTTTTATTTAAAACATTTTAATATATATATTTATATGTATGTATATATATATATATATATATATATATATATATATATATATATATATATATATACATATATATATATATATATATATATATATATATATATATATATATATATATATATATATATATATATATATATATATATATGTATGTATATGTATATATTTATATTTACACATATATATATATATATATATATATATATATATATATATATATATATATATATATATATATATATATATATATATATATATATATATATATATATATATATATATATATATATATATACAAATTAAAAACAAAGTGAATAATTAACGACAGTGAAAAAATTGCAACTCAGCAGAATAAATATACAATAACTTTAGCGAACTAAGATCATCTGCATTCTGGCTGCATCATATAGAATATAAAGCCTTGTATCCACTAGGCAACAATTGACGCGCAACATGTTGCACAATATGTTGCTCATCATGTTGAATGTCAACGCGGAACATTTGTTTAACTATGTTGTCTGTCCACACGATCAGTCGTCGACAACATGTCGCCAGAGGAACTAGTGGTGATTTCGGCGGCGATATTTATAATTTCATCGATTAAAAAAAGGAAAAAGCCACCGTGTTGGGTAAGAAATTACTAACAAAAAAAAGAAAATGTGTTCAGTGAACTTCGTATGTATGAACTACGTATATTGCACGGAAACAAACAAGCCGCGCGTCACGTTGCGCGGCATCTCGCCACGTTACGCGCTGTTGTGCAACGTTGCCGAACATGTTAAGCGTCACGTATTGCGCGTCAATTGTTGCCTAGTGGATACACACATTAAGCAAACAAGTAGTGTAAACAAAACACAACCTCGGAACTCAACATGGACTGTAATAGACAAATCGGTAAAGAAGTATTATAATATTGTATTTTTAAATTTTGATAAGTTTTATTTGGTTTTTATTTACCTGTAAAGAAATAAGGATAAGTCCTAGAATATTTTTTGTAATTGGAAATTACGTCTATTAATTTCTAATTCAGTGTTAGAGTACCTACAATGGTAACTTCAGTTTTGTTAAAGATGCTTTTTAAAGTGGTATAGGGAATAGAAATTTGGCGCTTGCATGCCCTCAAGAAGTTTCCATTCATTTCATCAAGAGTATAGACTGATAATATCAAAAATATTAACAATATTTTTTGCAAAAGTTGCGGAAAAAGAACAAATAACTTAAAACTATTTCAATCTTCAAAGAAAAAATTCTGGCTTATATTCTTAATTTTAGAAGAACATTTATAACAACTTAATTAGAATTATATTTCAACAGATATCCTAAAACAAATTTAGCATATATTTATAAGTCGCCTTAGAGACCTTCAGTGTTTTTAAATAGGAACACTTATACCTCGTTTAAAAAATAACATTTCCATTGAAGTTACACCAATCATAATAGGAATCCTGTTAAAGTCTCCTCTTTCAAGTAAATAGTAAGGAAATTCATTAGACAGCACGGCACCTCTATGTGTTGGTTCGATAGTGGGGGTAAAAGGTAATCCTTTAGTTAATACTGTAAGTATATTCTGTAATAAAAATTAACTAATGTTAATATTTATTAAACAACTTTAATCTTTTGCATATAAATACAATCAACAGTGACACTAAAGTTATTTTCATAGTAAAATCCTCTTGTAACATGCAGTTGTGCAATAAATATTAATCACTAAAAGATAACTCCAAACACTACAATCACAAAAAAAAACAATGGAGCGAAGTAGATGAAGAGCTTCAGAAATATCTGAAATTTGATACTTCCTGGTCTTATACTTATAACAACATATATATATATATATATATATATATATATATATATATATATATATATATATATATATATATATATATATATATATATATATATATATATATATATATATATATATATATATATATATATATATACATATATATAATTCGGACTTTCGGATGCGAAGTGTGTGCATGTGAATCGGACGTCCGGCACTAGTCAATTCGTTCAACGAGGAATATTACGCTGGTGTTTCGATCTATTTAATTATTTTGTCGATTGCAAATGAGAGGGACTAGAAATAAAGCAGAATGAAGTGTTAGAAATAAGACGATAAGTAAAAAAAATTGGAGGTTAATGAGAATAATTCTGTGAAATTGTATGAAGCTAACGAAACTACCATATAAGAGACGACCTTGATCGTTTTACTGTTTACAGTGATAAGAAGTATAAACAACAGTTTTTTTTTTCTCCCATGTTTGAAAATGGAATATACGAGGCACACACGTAAAGTTTTTATAACAGAAAAAGCAATGGATAACGATGACTATACATCAGAAAACTCGAAAAGAGGAAGAGTCGAAGAAAAAGAAGAGCCAACGGGATTATTCAAAAAAAGTAAAAAGCTGATTAGAACATCACAGGAAGAGAAAAACGAAAGAGTAGATAAGATAGACAACTTGATAGAAATGATCAGAGAGCTAATGTCAGATATAAAGGGTATAAACCAAGATCAGAAAAGATACCAACAAGAGTTGAAGGAACTAAGAAAGGAGAATGAAGTAATGGAAAAGGAAAATAAGATAATTAGAGAAAACATGAGAAGTATGGAGTTGAAGATGAGTAGACTGGAAAGAACAACGTAGGGAATAATATTGTAATATCGGGAGTGAGGTTTGAAGCGAATAGTTAACCAGATCTAGAAATGAGTGTAGAAGATTTTATGGAGAGGAGTATGGACACAAAAGTACCGATTAAAGATGTGATAAAAATAGGAATGAGTATATACAAAATAGAACTTAGAAACACGGGAGATAAAGAAGCTGTAATGAAAAACAAAAACAAACTGAGAAACCTAAGAGAGAGAATTTACATAAACAACGATTTAACTAAAGATGAACGGGAAATTCAAAAGAAATTGAAACATATAGCAGAGAACGAGAGAAAGAATGGAAAAAGGGTGAAAATAGGATATCAAAGAATCGTAGTCGAAGGAAGAGAATATAAATGGGACATTGAGGAAGAAAAACATGAAAGAATACTACGACCATCAAGTCAAAAAAACTGAGAAAAAGGAGAGCGTAGATTGACGACTACCCTGGCAAAGATAAAGGATACGGAGGAGAGGACTCGTAAAATGAATACAAATAAGAAGATAATCAAGGAAACAGATAGAAAGAAAGAAATGGGAAATAATTATTGAGTTATTAGTTTGAGAACACAGAATAATAGGAGTATAAACGAAAAGGGGGATGAATTAAACAGGATGGAAGAGTATAGAAGGAAATATGGAAAAGACAAATATAGAATAATTCAACTACACTCCTCACAAAAGGGGTAGAAAGGCATAAAAATTAAGTAAAGTATATATATATATATATATATATATATATATATATATATATATATATATACATATATATATATATATATATATATATATATATATACATATATATATATATATATATATATATATACATATATATATATATATATATATATATATATATATATATATATATATATATATATATATATATATATATATATATATATATATATATATATATATATATATATATATATATATATATATATATATATATATATATATATATATATATATATATATATATATATATATATATATATATATATATATACATACATATACGAGGCTGGTTTGAAAAGTCCGTGCAAAAATAAAAACTACTTATGTGTTTGGGGTAAACCTTTTTTATTTTTCAACATAGTCTCCTTTTACGCTTATACACTTCGTCCAACGATGTTCTAGTTTGTTGATCCCTTCCGAATAATAGGATTTGTCCAAGTCTGCAAAATATCCATTAGTGTCTGCAAAGACCTCCTCGTTTGAATAAAATCTTTGCCCCGCCAGCCATTTCTTCAAATTGGGGAACAAATAGTAGTCCGAGGGAGCCAAGTCTGGAGAATAGGGGGGATGTGAAACGAGTTGGAATCCTATTTCCATTAATTTTGAGACCACAATTGCTGAGGTGTCTGCTGGTGCGTTGTCGTGATGGAAAAGGACTTTCTTGTGGGCCAATCGCGGGCGTTTTTCTTGCAGCTCGGTTTTCAAACGGTCCAATAACGATGAATAATATTCACCTGTAATAGTTTTACCCTTTTCCAGATAGTCGATGAGGATTTTCCCTTGCGAATCCCAAAAGACAGTCGCCATAACCTTTCCGGCCGAAGGAACGGTCTTCGCCTTTTTTGGTGCAGATTCCCCCTTGGTAACCCATTGTTTAGATTGTTGTTTGATCTCAGGAGTATAGTAGTGTATCCATGTTTCATCCACAGTGACGAAACGACGCTTAAAGTCCTCCGGATTCTTCTGGAACAGCTGCAAACCATCCTCGCAACACTTCACACGATTCCGTTTTTGGTCAAGCGTGAGCAATCGCGGCACCCATCTTGCGGATAGCTTTCTCATGTCCAAATGTTTATGCAAAATATTATGTACCCGTTCAGTCGAGATGCCCACAGCACTAGCAATCTCACGCACCTTAACTCTTCTGTCATCCATCACCATATCATGGATTTGATCAATGATTTCTGGAGTCGTAACCTCCACAGGTCGTCCAGAACGTTCAGCGTCACTTGTGCCCATATGGCCAGTCCGAAAATTTTGAAACCACTTATAAACTGTTCTAATCGAAGGTGCATTGTCACCATAATGTTTATCAAGCTTCTCTTTAGTCTCCTGAGGCATTTTGCCTTTCATAAAGTAATGTTTAATCACCACACGAAATTCTTTTTCGTCCATTTCTTGAAAATCACTCGACTTCCTTGATTCACACGAATGCCAAACACAAAGAAATAGACCAATATGGCTGAAACTTGGTGTGCATTCATTCCAGAGATGCTACTAACTAAACATGACCTCGATACGCGCCGGTGGTGCCATCTCTCTGACTTTGCACGGACTTTTCAAACCAGCCTTGTATATACATATATATATATATATATATATATATATATATATACATACATATATATATATATATATATATATATGTATATATATATATATATGTATATATATATATATATATATATATATATATATATATATATATATATATATATATATATATATATATATATATATACATACATATATATATATATATATATATATATATATATATATATATATATATATATATATGTATATATATATATATATATATATATATATATATATATATATATATATATATATATATATATATATATATATATAAATATGAATCAACCCCATTTCTTACATCATCCCTTATATGTTTGACAACAAAACACTTTTTTTAGTTGCAAGACAACTTTCAGATTATTTGACTCTAACGACTTTAAAAAGGACATGTAACACAATATATATAAAGCAACCGGATTCTCAACTTTTTTCTCATTAACTTCTTATGTGTTTGACCATGAATAATGGAAAATAAAGCAAAAATAGCAAAAATGGTCGTATAACATAGCATATTTGAAGAAATTCCTCTCCCGTACCTCATTAACTTCTTAAATATTTGACCTATGATGAAAGATAATATAATTTTTAAATTTATTGACGCCAAGAACCATGTAAAGGATTTAAAACCCCTGCCTAATAATAATGAAAAATAGAATCATTTTCAGATTCTTGAACCTCAAGAACTCTAAAAACAAGTATATATACGTATGTAATAATCTTTTTAACCCCCTATTTAAAATTTGTTCAGTTTGGCAATCAAAATTTAGGAAAAATTGTCAATCGTCTAAAAACTATAGATGTGTATCAAATTTGAAATTAATAGCTTATTTCGTTCGAGGGTTATCGTGCCAAGGGGAGGATAGATATAGGATTCTCCGGCTATATAACGGCTAAAAATAGCTAGAGCAACAAAAGTTCCATGGGGAACTATGTTCTTCGTCATCTACGAACCCAAAATGCAGTATTTTTGGGGAGTAATCTTTTAACGTATACAAATTTTCCTTTAGCAAGAGAAGTAAAAGAAACAATGCTCCCTAAGAGATCAACAGAAATTATAACTGGACCTCAGTTTTTATTTAGTTGGAAATGTGCCACAGTTCAGCCGATACCTAAAAAAGGCAAGAAGACCTTGCCAAATAACTACCCACCAATCGCACTGCTTCCAATAATATCGAAAGTCATGGAAAAGCCTATCAATCAGCATCTTCTAAAATATCTTGAAGGATTCAACATTATTAGCGATCACCAATATGGCTTCCGTAAAAATAGATCAACAGGAGATCTTCTGGAAAATCTCGAGCGGTTGCTCTTGACATATCCAAGGCATTCGACCGTGTCTGGCACGATGGGCTGTTGGCTAAGCTAAGCTCTTATGGTATGTCTGAAAAGTTCTGTTTGTGGCTCTCATGTTTCCTCAGAGAGCGGCGTTATGAATGGCAGTCGACGGATTTCTTTCATACTGTCTCCTACTCTCTTTCTCATTTACATTACTGATATGCTGGAAAAGACCGAGAATACATTCTACAGCTTTGCAGATGATAGTACGCTTATCTCTTCATTCACTTTGAACGCTCGGACATCGGCTACTCAAACGAATATCTGCAGACAGCAGGAAGTCATTCAACTTAACAAAGATCTGGAAGAAATTCTGTTTTGGGGTGACAGTAACCAAGTGGAATTTAACGCTGCTAAAACCCAGGCGGCAGTTTTTTTCTAAAAAAGTTAACGTTGCTGAACCCGACATGGTTATGCCAGGGCACTCCATTCCTCTAACACCGTCACTCAATTTGTTGGGCGTTAATTTGGGAGCAAATATGTCCTGGTATGAACATGTTGCAGGCATAGCAAGGAGAGCTTCTCAAAAGTTGAGAATATTATTTCGAACCAGAAAGCTTTACACTCAACAACTGTTAATTCTTTACAAAGCTCAAATTTGACCAACTATGAAATACTGCTCCCATGTTTGGGGCTCTACTCCCAAACATACACTGCATTTGTTGGATTCTATTCAGAGAAGAGCTGTTCGTCTGATTGGAGACCCGGAATTGACCGGCGGCCTTGATTCGCTGGAACATCGAAGAACGGTTGGCGACTTGAGCCTATTCTACAAGTATTTTCATGGAAAGTGTTCGAAGGATGTGGCCCGCTTAATTCCTCCCAGAGCGGTGCATATTAGAAGTACACGTCGCGCTAAGACTTCACATCCGTATGAGGTTCAGCTTGTTACTCCTCGTACAACGCTTTTCAAACAGTCTTTTATATGAAGAACATCATCCCTTTGGAATAATTTGCCCAGGACTGTGTTTCCCACCGAGTACAATTTACAGCGATTTAGGAACAACGTGAATCGCTTTCTCCGCACACGTGTCGCTTCTGTAGCGCTTTAGGGACTTCCCTGCAGCACGTGTGCTAGACCCATAAAAAAAAAAGGTCAAAGAATTGTGATAATAGTTTTACTATATTTACTTGTTCCAGTGCTATGTTTGATTTCTTGTTTAAGATTACAAAGTCGGTCAAATATTTTACTTCCTAGCGAATTTTTTAAGGCACATAAGTTTGTATTTTTACCTGCCATATTATATTTTTAAAAAGTTAGACAACTTAATTTTATAACTTAGTAGTTCAATGTTAGAGTACGTATGTGGTTTTTGTGACAGGAAATTTATCAAAAAGAATAACGCCAAAAAATGTAGCAGATTATCAGACAGGTGAAGAAACTTTCCTCTATAAAGAATTTTTCGTTTAGAAAACATATGCGATCATTCTATACAGAAATAAACAGAATTTATACAACAAAAACCATTTTAAAGAAATTGTAAATCTGTTAGTTTTCATTAATTTTATTATTCTGCTAGTTTTTAAGTTTTTAAGTTTATCCGAAGTAGTAGTTAGAATAATAAGCAAAATACGAAGGTTGTATGATAAGTACCTGGCCTCGGGCATGACCAATCCTGAAAAGTTTTTAAGTCGCGGCTTGATTTAGCTTGTGTGCAGTAGTGGCAGCCTTTTAAATAGAACAGTTTTTGTGATTTTACAACAATGGAAAAAACTGAATATCAAGCAGTGATAAAATATTTGTTTTTGAAAAAGAAAACGAATGACGAGATAAAGGCGGACCTCAGCGGAGTTTATGGGGACGTCTAGGTCATCCAAATGAGGTCACTACATTAGAAATGATTAAAAAAATCCACGATATAGTGATAAATGATCGGAGGGTGAAAGTGCGTGAGATTGCTGAGACTGTGGGCATCTCAATCGAATGGGTGCAGAACATTTTAACAACTCATTTGGATATGAGTAAATTTTTCGTACGATTGCTCACAACTGACAATAAACACGCACGTGTGGCAATCTCAAAAGAATGTATGACGATGTTAAAGCGTAATCGGAATGATTTTTGGGGTCGATTCATAACTGTTGACGAAACATGGATTCATAACAGCGAATTAAAGACCAAAGAGCTGTCTAAAAAAAAAGAATGTTTTGGCCATCGTGTTTTGAGATGCAGGCGGCAACTTCCACGCCAATTACCTCGAAAAGAACTTATTGGATCGTTTCAACCATGCTGTGAAATAAAGTCGTCCGTACTTGGCTGTGAAAAAAAGTTTCTTTCATCAAGGCAATGCTTGTGTGCACACTTACGTCGTCGCCATGGAAAAATTCCTTGAGTTAGGATACGAACTGCTTCCGCATCCATCATATTTGCGAGATTTAGCCCTCAGCGATTTTTTTCTTTTTTTCGGAAAAAAATTGGCCCAAACGATGAGGGGATTTCTGAAACAAACGCCTATTTTGAAAGGTTGGGGACATTGTATTTTTTAGATGGGATACAAAAGACAAAAAAACGTTGGACCAAGTGCATTGAGTTAAAAGGAGACTATCTTGAAAAATAAAATAAATTTTACACACATATATATATATACATTGTAACATTCATTTTTTCTTAGATTTTAAGACCATGTAATGTTACTGATTTTTCACTTTAAATTGTACTTCTTTTCATTTTTGTATCGAGCGGTATATTAATCAGAAATTCCAAGCCGTTCGGTATATAGTGTGCTGTGCGGGTTGCCGACCGAATCCATCGAATTTGTGGTACGCCGGGATTGGTGAAATGTTTGTATCCGCAGTTTTGGTTCCGGCGTAGCCATATTACCGAGAGAGTGCCCACGGTTTATTTAAGAGTCCGGCGGACAGGAAGAGGGGCTTATTTCCACCGAGCCGCCAAGTAGGTTGTTTCGACCGAGCTGCCAAGTAGGCTAATTTCCATCGAGCCGCAGCCAGGCTTACTTTGACCGAGCCGCAGTAGAGGCTCATAGCAACAATTATGAGAGCTAAGTAAAGCACGAGTTTTTTTTCTAACGTAAAGCCGTAGTGGGTTCTGAGTGTTTCCTACAAAGTGTAATCGGTTTTGTGTTCCATCGAAGGCCTAGAAGCCCAAATAAAAACCGTAAGTTACCAGAACATTCATCAATAGACCGATTCCCGAAGTAGTGTCTTAATAGCAATTGGAACTGACAAAAGGTGAAGTGAAAATCACGATTCTTCGCTTTCGGGGGGTAGTCAGGTTTTAGAATTTAAATGTCTGATTTAGGGACTCTAATAATAATAACTACCTGTTAGGCTAGAATTTTTTGTAATCCTTAAAACCGCAGAGGTTAGAACTTTTATTTTAAAATCATGAATAAATTTTCTTTTTGTTGATTAAAGCTAGTGTCTCACTGAATACCTATCTTACTTTTCAGGATAATGACGGCTGTACCAAACTGTTTTTTTTATTTTTAACAACTGTACACCCTTTCAGTATTTTTTCATTTTTTTAGCTGAAGTTAGATCCTTTCTATTTTAAAATGAATGGTGCCCAAAAGTCGTACAGCTGAGGTTTTTTAAAAATCAGAAAAAATAATTCCAAAAAGACGTACAAAAATTATCTCTTACCCATATCTCTCTACCAAGGAAAACTGAGCTAGTGTGTGTTTAATTTCTTTAGTTCTTTTAAAATCAGGATCCACTCAATTCATTATCAGAAATTAAAAAGAGGTTGCAAGAAAATTGCGCCCAAGCGTGGGAAAAACAACTTTTCACAACGCCTCAAAAAGCGGGTAAGTTCACACCTTACAACATATATATATATATATATATATATATATATATATATATATATATATATATATATATATATATATATATATATATATATATATATATATATATATATATATATATATATATATATATAGCCTCGTCCACATCGTCTCTCCATGATCGTATGGGTCTTTCTCTTTTTCTTCTCCCTATAGGGCTCCACTCCGTTATTTTCTTTATCCACCTATTATCTTCGCTTGGTCTTATGTGTCCATACCATTTTAATCGTTTTTCTTCAATGGTGTTTATTGCGTTATCTTTGATGTTCATTCTGCTTCTTATTTCTTCATTTGTTATTCTCTCCATACGTGTGACTCTACAACATCTTCTCCAATACTCCATCTCTACCGCGTTTAATTTTAGATTTATTTCTTTTGTTGATCGTCCATGTTTCTGACCCGTATGTCATTATGCTTTGTATTATTGATTTGTATATGCGTGTTTTGTTTCTCTTTGTAATGTGCTTGTCCCACAGGATCGAATTTAATTGTCTTATGTATGTCCGCGTTTGTCCTAATCTAGCTTTAATTTCTTCTTCTGATGTTGCGTTTTTTGAAATGATGGTCCCTAAATATTTAAATCTGTCGGTTCTTTTGATTATTGTTTCGTTATCTACTTCTAGATTCTCCACGTTTCCCTCCTTTGTTGTTAGATATTCCGTTTTATCAAAGTTTATTGCTAATCCTGCTTTAGTGTATTTTTCTTTCAGTTTTCTTACCATATAACTAAGGTCTTCCTCATCTTGCGCTATGATTACTTGGTCGTCTGCGAAACTTAGAGTATATAAGTAATCTTCTCGTATTGGAACTCCCATTCCACTACATTTTTGCTTCCATTTTTTTAATGTTTTTTTCGAGGTATATTTTGAATAGTGTGGGGGATGTAGAGCATCCTTGTAATAGGCCTTTTGATGTTTGGAGTCTCTTCCCTACTTTATGTCCTATTTTTATGTTCACTGTGTAGTTTTTCGTAGAGAGCTTTTACTGCGTATATTAGTTCTTTATCAATGCCTATTTCTTTCATTACGTTCCATAATCTTTGTCTTGGTACTGAGTCATAGGCCTTTCTTATGTCTATGAAGGCTAGGCTCTATTCTTTGCCAGTTTTTTTTTTCCATTATTTGTTTTATAGTGTATATGTGGTCTATAAATGATTTTCCGGCCGTAAAGCCTGCTTGGTCTTCTCCAATTTTTCCTTTTATATTTTCCTCCATGATATTTTTAATAATTTTTTCATACAAACGTCCCATACTCGATATTATGCTTAGGCCTCTATAGTTTGTGCATTTTCTGCGGTCTCACTTTTTAAATATAGATACTATATAAGCTTTTGACCATTCCTCTGGTATTTTTTCTCCATTTATCGCTCTGTGGAACATGTTTCTCAGCATTCGATGTAATTTATTAGACCCGTACTTAATCATTTCATTTACCACACCCCCAGGCCCTGCAGATTTATTATTTTTGAGTGTTTTTATTGTGTTCTTTACTTCTTCATAGCTTAGTTCTATCTCTTTTATTTCCTTATTCTGTTCTTCTTCAGGGTTCTCTTCTTGGAATTCTTGTCTGTCTTCAGTTAGCAGCTTCTTATAATATTCTTCCCACTCGCTTTCCGGGATGTACTCTATGTACGTCTTCTCTCTATTGTTAGTCCTTAATGCTTTAATTATTCTCCATGACTCTTCTAGTTCCTACTATATACTGTTCTACATGTTCGCACGATTTTTCCCATCTCTTGTTCTTTTCTTTGTTTATCATCCTCCCCGTTTCTGCATTTTTCTCTTTATATTTCTGTAGATCTTCTTCTGATTTTGTATTCAGCCATTTTTCGTATAGTCTTTTTTTCTCCTTTATAGATTTTTTGGTTTTTTCACAGATTCTAATTTTATGTTTCTCATTCTCGTTGTCTTCTTTACCTAGTGCTTCTAGGCACACCTGTTTGATGCATTCTTTTATGTGGTCATACATCTGTTGGAGGTTGTCGTAGTTAAATTCATTTAATTTTTGATCTAATCGTCGTCTATATAGGTCTCTTATCGTTTCGTCTTGCAGTAAGTGTATTTTGTATTTTATTTCTTTGTCTGCTTTTTCTCATTAGTATTTCTGTTTTCTTTATCTATTGTTTCTTTTTGCTTTATTGTTTTGTACCACGGTACTTTTATATTTGCTATTAATAGTCTATGGTCTGTTCCACATTCTGACCCTCTCTTTACTCTTACGTCTTTTATTTTGATAGTGGTATCGTTTGTAATTATAATGTAGTCTATTATTGATTTTAAGTTTCGTGTTTCTTGCATCCAAGTATATTTGTGGATATCTTTGTGTTTGTAGAATGAGTTTGTTATTTTGAGGCCGTTTAGTTCACACTGCTCTATTAGTCTCTCTCCGTTGTCGTTAGTAATGTCTTCTCTGAATGGTCCTACGGTATTATCCTTTGTTTTCCTTTCTGTTCTCCCATTCAGATCTCCCATTATTATTAATTCTTGGTTTTTCTTTACTTTTTGTGTTTCTATTGCTAGTGTTTCTATGAAATGATCTTTTTTCTCTTATAGTGCTGTCTTCTGTTAGGTCGTATACTCCTAATATTACCATGTCTTTTCCTAGCATTGTTATATTTAGTTTTATGCATTTTTCATTGATGGGTTTCCAAGATGTTATTTTCTTTGTCCACTTCTTTTTTACTAATATTCCAACTCCGGCCTTTGCTCTTTCTTCCTTCTTTACTCCACTCCAACAATGCATCACTTCATCTATTTCTTCTAGTCCACTTCCCTTTTATTTTTTAGATGGGATACAAAAGACAAAAAAACGTTGGACCAAGTGCATTGAGCTAAAAGAAGACTATCTTGAAAAATAAAATAAATTTTACACATAAAAATGTTTTTTTCTGGTCAAGGCCAGGTACTTATCATACAACCCTCGTATTAATAGTGCAAACTTCATTTGTGCAGGAAAATAAATTTCGAAGTATTTATTTTCAACTTTACCGCCACCACAACAGGTAACTGCGAATTTAGTAGATCATTTTTTCCTGTTTTTCGTAATTTCTCCATAAGAACTCTACTACTATTTGTTTCAATGCCCAGAGCTATTCCAACATCAAATGCTACTTTTCTTGGCTCAGTTTGAAGAGCCCAAAATGAAAGCATTGAGCCACTCATTAGTATCGCTCCTAGAATAGATGTAAAAAAGATAGAATTAAGGTTAAAAATGTCATAGTTTATATATTACAGTACTGTACCATATGTCTCAAAATGGTATTCAAACTGTAATTTGTGCTGTGCGTGCATAACTGTAGTTGTCTTATAAGCCTTAATGTTACAAGCAACTTAATACCATAGATAACTTTATACAGAAACATAAAAATTACGGAGAATTTTAAAACTACAGAAGGGAAGGCTTTGATAACTAAGCTGTTGTATGAAGGAATATGTAGAAAACTAGAGTTACTCTGTAACTTCTAACTTTAAAGAAATTTAAGAGTATTTCACCGAAAGAATTAGTTATACTATGATACAGATGGCAACATGTGTATTGCCGAACAATTTCTATCACCTTCCGACTCCGTATATATGTATATATGTATATATGTATATATGTATATATGTATATATGTATATATGTATATATGTATATATGTATATATGTATATATGTATATATGTATATATGTATATATATATATATATATATATATATATATATATATATAATATATAAATATATATATATATATATATATATATATATATATATATATATATATATATATATATATATATATATATATATATATATATATATATAGTCTCACGTCAACGTTTTTTTTTAACTTTACCCCATATTTAGGAATTACAGAGTTAAAATTTAAAGTTTCATCGGAACAAACTTTACTTTTCAGGTGTTATCACATGTTTTTGACGTCGCAAAGGACGAAGTCATCGATCATTTGTCCCTTACGATAATATATTTTTTGAAATTGAAACAAAAATATTCGATAGAATATTTTAAAAATTATTTTTTTATGTATATTATCGATAGCTCTGGGCTTCACCAGAGATTCATGCATATTCGCGTTGGGGCAAGTGAACACGATCCCATGGGGATTTTGGTCTTTAAATGAGTATAATTCCGAAAAATCACCAAACCAAATGTGAAAACCTTGAAAAATATGAATTTTTTGTTTTGTATTGGAGTTCTTTACTAAAAATAAGAACTCTGCAAGGGTTTTTATGATATTAAAGTACATTTTTAGGTTCTTTTAAATAATATTAACCTGATAGCTTTGCTTTACGATTTGTGAATTTCCCTAATATTATAAAACAAGAAGCAAAAAAACTGAAAAATTCTGAACGTTTTAGTTGTTATGGCAGATTTTAGATGTAATTTCATTTTTGGGAAGATTCATAGTTAAATAGTACAAATTCGACAAAACTAAGGGTTTTTGTCGAATCTGAGGTAAGTAACTTTGGTTTACAGTGAGATAATTTTCGGCAAAACTCGAAGAAATGAGGGCATTTCCTTATTAATCAGAAAACGATTTTTGAAGGAAAATAGGAAAAATATTGTTTATATCTACTAAAGGAAATAAGAAAGGACATTTTGTCTTTGATTGTGTTAGCCTACATTTGTTGGAAATTCATAATAAAATTATATAAAAAACAACACTATGTTTTAATTTCCAGTATATTTAAAATGACTTGACAACTATTTCACCATACAATGGCTCCTACAGAAGTTAATTAGAAAGAAAAATGTTTGGTAATAATACTGGTTATATAGTGTTTAAAACTATCCCTAATTACATAAGATTATATCTTATTGGAAATTAAAACATAGTGTTGTTTTTATATAATTTTAAGGACATTTTGTATTATATTTTTCACGAATACTAAATAAATATATTTTATCAGTCATTTTATAAAATTTAAAAAAAAAACTGTATTTTTTTTATTATAAAATATATTTTTCTTAATTTCTGGAAAAATCGATTGCTCCGTTGTATATAACAAATAATAAATCCTAAGTGTACGTGTGCGGACAAAAACATATAATAATAAAAATTGACCTTTTGTTTATCTATTTAAATATTTTCAAAGCTCCTGATACGGACATGATTACAATAAGCGGGTTTTACTGTATATAAAATTTATCATAATCTATCAATCCTAAATTTTACATTTTTACACGACTTTCAGGGTAAAATTGGGGTTTAATTCATAACGTAAGTACTAGTCTGTCTAAGTTGTTCATTTAATTTTGAAAGTCTAAAGATATATTATTATTCAATAAAATCCATCGCAGTTCAGTGAATAACTGCGGTAAAAAACAAAAAACTTATATTTTTTCGATGCTCTGATACTTTCTTTGGTGGTTTTCGGGAATTAAATTCACTTTAAGGAAAAATAACCGATGTTTAGTAACCTCAAAAAAATGTCAAGTAAAGTTTGTTTCTATAAAACTTAGGTACCTTGAACTTTAAGCCTGTGTTTTCGAAATATGAGATGAAGTTGAAAAAAACGTTCACTTGCGACCTATAAATCTAAATATTTTTTATCAAATTTTCGGAGAGTCATTGTTACATATAAAGGAAAATATGCCATGTTCTGATGCTTTAGTTTTTTTTCTGGTCACCCTTATATATATATATATATATATATATATATATATATATATATATATATATATATATATGAATTGTCAAAAAACAACTCGACAGCAGGTCTGCAAAATAAAGTGCCTAACATACCTAAAGCAAAAGGTTGCGACCAATATGCCCAGTCCTTACTTATGGAACAGAAACAAGGGTCTGAATAAAAATATAATCCGTAGATTACAAGTGATGCCACGAGCCATGGAAAAAAGGATTCTAAACAATAAATCACATCATCACATAACAAGCACAGAATTAATAAGAAGATCCATGGTAACAAATGGAACAGAAAGGGTATGTACATTATAGTCGAACCGGGAAGGGCATATTATAATTGAGACCTCGGCTAAAAGCAGGCGAACATCACAAATCAGGTGGTCAGATGAGATAAAAAGTTTGTTTGGGCTTGGCTGGATGAGGAAAACACACGACAAAGAGCAATGACATGACTTGAGTGAGGCTTTCATCTGACGATGGATACAATAAGCTGAAAAAGAAGATAATATAGTAGTATGTCGTAACGATATATCATAGAAAGTAAACTTTTAGATTAATATCTCTTACTGTGAATTAATCCCTGAGCTTTTGGCGATAATACGATCGCATTAGTTATAGCAGCACCAGCACTCTGACCAAAGATTGTCACCCTGTTTGGATCACCACCAAATTGTTTGATGTTGATGTTGACCCATTTTAAAGCAGCAATTAAATCCTTTATTGCCCAGTTGCCTGGGCATTCCAAATCCTCAGTACTTAGGTAACCTAGAATAGGTAAAATAAATAAATTTTTTAAATAAAATAAAAAACTAAATTGTTCAAATATTGGGTTTCAACTCCTTGGTGGAACCGTTCAACGAGCAAAGATATCTTATAGGGTTTTTTTCGGTCATGTATGTAATTCTGGGATAAGTGATATACTAATTTGTTCACCAACTACCCTTATTACTTTTCACTTTACCCATAAGTATTGTTTTCTTTGCCAACATGATCTTTTATTAAAACAAAAAGTAACTGTGACATCGGCACATAAACGGAGCAATTTTGTTTTGTATTCTTACACATTATACTTATAAAAACATGTTTGTACCAGTCTCAGTATAGTCGTGGGTCAACACTTTTGGAAAATGAAAAATCGATTCGTGGTTTGCGAACAGTCTCGGGTTCAGTTTTAGCTGAACGAGTTAAATTACCTTTAAACTGCCCAAATATATATTTGATAAGAGAAAGGAAGTTTAACAATTAAATTTACATTTTTTATTACCCCTCCTAGCTCTTAATACTGCTTCTAGCTGATTTTTCCTGGAGCTTTTTTATCACTATCTGTGGGGTTCTTCCCCGCTTTTCCGCCATCGCAACCATTAAGTCCCTCAGCGATGCAGGGGCTGGATTTCTGGCTCGAACTCTTGTTTTGAGCTCATACCATATGTACTCGATTGGATTGAGGTC
This sequence comes from Pachyrhynchus sulphureomaculatus, assembly GCA_019049505.1. NCBI lineage: Eukaryota > Metazoa > Arthropoda > Insecta > Coleoptera > Curculionidae > Pachyrhynchus > Pachyrhynchus sulphureomaculatus. The sequence continues at coordinate 78,329,826 of CM032456.1, forward strand.
AGGCGCGCAGACCAATCTAATGCAGGTATTCCTACTTCTGCCAGGTATTGCCACACCTCTGCAGGAGCATATGGCCTCGTATTATCGTGCATTACCATGAAGCTATCGCCAACGAGGTTAGCGTAAAGAATAACGTGTTCCTGCAGGATCTCCTCGATGCACCGGTAAGCAGTTATTCCACCGCTACGGGTCTCATCAGTCAACCAAATTGATTTTCGCATCTACACTATGACAGAACCTTCCCCGTAGGCAACTGTTTTAGTAATGCGGCTCTGCGCTTGGCCACATTCGGGACGGAAAATAAAACGGAGTGCCATTGCACTAAGGTCCAGTCGACATGTTCTTAGGCAAATCTGAGCTGCGCTTGTCGATGGGCTGCTGTTAATTTGGGTCCGTTAGCTGGCCTCTTCAGAGTTAGGTTAGCTTCTTTAAGTTTGTTTCTGACTGTCCAGTGACTGACAGTTCCATCACGAACTGTCAGAGCTCCTGCTGGACCTCAACGCAGGTGACGATTTCTTAGAGTTGTGTTGACAATGTAACGGTTGTCTTGCTTCAAGGTACACTTTCTTCCTCTGATCCTGGTCTTCGTGTAAAGGCGTTAATCTCTTGGTAACGTTTGTAGACTCTGGAGACACCTGACTGGCTCGTTGGCTGTGCCCTTCTTGCAATAGGCAATGACTTGTGCCATTTCTTCGGTGGTCGTAACCAGTATCCACTGACGTAATTAATGAGTAGGTTTAGCAAGATGTTGATGGTTCAAGTTCTGACGAAGTAATTATAGGAAAATCCAGTTGCATGTGTTTTTATCGGGATGAATAGCGCGCATTGCATACGTTGCTGAGCGAGCAAAAACGGTTCTATTGAGTAAAACCTTTTTAATCTGTAAAACTTTTTGGAAATACAAATGTTTTTGGTATTATTGGAATGAGTAGAAAATCAGCATTCTAATAATACTAAAAATAATGCCACTGTTTAAAAATTAAATTCAAGGATCGGTGTTAAATGAAGCAAAGTCGATTTTTTTGCTCACCAATATATTACTGATTTTTCCAATATTTCCAAAAATAACTATTTTATTTGACTTAACCTGTACATAGGAGAATATTTTTATTATTATATTAATAACAAATACGTAGATATTAGGGAAAAAATAGTATTAGTGAAAAAATAAGGAATTATTATTAAGATACGTGGTTTTCTGTATCTTTTATTGTATAATACTTACATGGGGTAAAAACTCCCGAGTTTTTGGAAGAAAAAACAATATTTTCGCTAAAAATGTGATTATATTCTTTAACATAGTTTCCTTTTAGAGCGATACACTGTTTCCAGCGATTTTCCAACATTTGGATAATTTTCATATAGTAGGATTTGTCGAGATCTCTAAAATAAGCCTCAGTTTCCAATTCGACTTTTTCATTTGAGCAAAATATCTTTCTCAAAAGCCACTTTTCAAATTTAGAAAGATGTAATAATCGCTGGGGGCTAGATCTGGTGACTACGGTGAATGAGGAAGCATAGCCCAATTGTTCCAATTTCACCATCGATTTTATGAGGTTTTCAGCTGGTACATTATCTTGGTGAAACAACACTTTTTTCTTCCCTAACTTAGGCCTATTTTCTTGATCTGACCATTCCATCGATCCAATAAGTCAACGTAATAATTTTCGGTCATTATTCGCCCCGTCTCCAATCGGCGATCAGTATTATTCCATTAGCATTCAAAAAATACTTGCCAAAACCTTTCCAATGAATATTTGTGTTTTCGGACGCTTCAGTTGGCTTTCATGCGGTTCCAGCCATTCTGCGCATTGCTGTTTGGACTCAAGCGTGTAGTAGTGGATCTATGTTTTGTCCATTGTTGCGAATCGACGCAAAAACGTTTTTGGGTTATGCCGAAACAGTGCTAAACAGCGTTCTGAATCTTCGACACGTTTCTGTTTATGATCAATCGTCAGATTGTGCGGCACCCATCGGGCACATAGCTTTGTCATATGCAAATATTAATGCAAAATAGGCCTCACGCGTTCTGTTAATACCTTCATGATGTCAACTATCTCTCTCACTTGTACTTTGCTGCCAGTCAGAAAAATATGGCGTATTCTTTTTGTGTTTTTTGGTCGTCTGGAACGTGGTGCATCATCAGTGCTTATACGATTGCATTTAAATTCACTACTCGGCATACAGTTGCTATAACACTTCTCAAGCCCTTCTTGGGTTCTGGCTGCATTTTTTTCCATCAAAACCAATGTTTAATCAACACACGAAATTTTTATTCCATGGTTTTGCAAAAATCAAAATTAACGTCACTCAGACAGATGTAACTTTCAAACTAATATATCAAATGTCATTAAAATTTTATATGGATCTTCTGGGAGTTGACCTAACTGAATTTTTGTTTTCGCTGCTATTTCTTGGAAACTCTAGGGACTTTTCATCCGATACTAGTATTATGCTGATGTACTTCTAAAGAAAAATTAAGGTTTATATGTTTTTTATATACTTTGATGTGGTGTTAAAATTACACCATTTCGAAGCATCTTTTATTTTATGGATTTTTACTGTTTGGCTTTTAGCAATATAATTTTGCAACAGTATGAAACATTATTGTTCCAAAAGAGATAAGTTAATTGTTACAATTCTAGATTTTTTGCTAAATTTTTTGCAAACGAAGAACCATGACCGAACTGAGACTTTCCTTGACCAAACGGTTTATATATGACTGGGCAAGTCACTCGCCTAGCCTAAAGAAATTCTGTTAAATAGGTTTGCTCTTAAAACTAAATAGAAACCGCTGTCACTGAACAGTTTCAACAAGAATAAAAAAAAGAAATAAAATAAATAGTTAAATAATGTGGCATATTACCAAAAATTGATAGTCTGTAATTTGGGACCACAAGAATGACGTCATTCTGAAGTAAGAAATCGGGTTTATAATTATCTGCACATTCTGCCATAAAACCTCCACCATAAATATATAACATTATTGCTAATGGTTTCGTGGAAATTTGTTGCCTTGGTTCCTAAAATTTTTTACCTTACTATCAGTGGCATAACTGAGGAGGGGGGGCAAGCAGAGCATATGCCCTTCCTCCCCTCACAAATTAAGAAAAAAGCGTAACTCTTTTCTTATAAGCAAGACCTACTTTTGATCGTTATTTTGGAAAATAGTAAAATGTTTTTAGGTTTCAGTGCAACAGAGGTTATTTCTCTTTAAGATCTTCAGAAGGTCCAACTTTTATAGTTTAATTCTAAGAGACTGATTGAAGTTTATGCCTCGATTAGAGGTTGTTTTGACATATGTCTTCCCTCGCCCTTCACACTCGCGTATATTGCTGTTTACTATATGTTTGAGCTATATTTAGTACCAACAATGCTATAGATAAACAAGTAATAAAGAACTTTTATTACGTCAGTAACAATAATAAGTAGGTAATACTTGGCACATATGGACGGGATTTTGATTACTAGTTAAGTATTCCTCAAATCCAACGCCGCGGCATGTAGATGCTTTTTAAAGTTATTTTTGAAAGCAACTTTGGATAAGATTTTTTCTAGCCCAAAAAAATATGTTATTTTTATGTTTGGTCCCGTTAAACGTATTTATTTTCAATTTTTTTCTTTTTAGTGTTCCGTCCGAGTATAAGATCACTTCGATGTCCGTCCGTCCGTCTATCACACTCGATTTTCTCCGAAACTATTTGATATAAAAAGTTAAAATTTGGTACTAATATGGGAATTGATAGCCTCATCACAGCCGTGTAGTTTTAAAAATTAAATTTTGACTTAAGGGTTTAGTTTTGGGGGATAAAATCGGAAGTGAAAAAAAAATACTAGATCTTCGAGTGGGGTGTCAAATGAAAGCTTGTAAAACACAAGTTATATATATATATATATATATATATATATATACATATATATATATATACATATATATACATATATCTATATATATATATATATATATATATATATATATATATATATATATATATATATATGTATATATAATGTAATACTTGCGCTCACTTTTCTTTGTATTATTTTTAAAAAATCGCGAAAAATTGCTGTCCCCCCCTTATCTTCAAAAGTACTGATCCAAATATTTTGAAGAAATTCTGGAATACTCTACACGGGGTGTAGATTGAGCGAAAATTATCAACAATTACAAAATTTTTTATTTTAAAAGCAATCAATGTATGGAACACTAATTGCGCAAGTTCAACTTGCACTTAACCGATTATTTTCTCTTTCGCCTTTTAACATTTATCAACTAAGTGCGAACCGTCACGACAGGGCCCGAATTATGCCGAATCTAACATTTACATTAGGTACAGGAGCGACATGTGTGCGGAAAAAGCTATTCACGTTGCTCTTGAATCGCTGTAAATTATACTCGGTGGGAAACACAGTCCTGGGCAAATTATTCCAAAGGGATGATGTTCTCCATATAAAAGACTTCTTGAAAAGGGTTGTACGAGAAGTAACAAGCTGAACCTCATACGGATGTGAAGTGTTAGCGCGACGTGCATTTCTAACATGCACCGCTCTGGAAGGAATTAAGCGGGCTACATTCTTCGAACACTTTCCACGAAAATACTTGTAGAATAGACTCAAGTCGCCAACCGTTCTTCGATGCTCCAGCGAATCAAGGCTGCCAGTCTGTTCCGGGTCTCCAATCAGACGCAGTGCATGTTTGGGAGCAGTATTCCATAGTTGGTCAAATTTGAGCTTTTTAAAGAATTAACAGTTTTTGTGGAGTGTAAAGCTTGCTGGTTCGAAATAATGCAACATGTTCATGCCAGGATATATTTGCTCCCAAATTAACGCCCAGCAAACTGAGTGGCGACGCTAGAGGAATGGAGTGCCCCGACATAACTATGTCGGATTAAGCAACGCTAACTTTTTTAGGAAAAACTGCCGCCTGGGTTTTTGTAGCGTTAAATTCCACTTGGTTACTGTCACCCCAAGATAGAATTTCTTCCAGGTCTTTGTTAAGTTGAATGACTTCCTGCTGTCTGCAGATATTCGTCTGAGTAGCCGATGTCCGAGCATTCAAAGTGAATGAAGAGATAAGCATACTGTCATCTGCAAAGCTGTAGATTGGATTCCCGATCTTTTCTAGCAGATCGTTAATGTAAATGGGAAAGAGAGTAGGAGACAGTATGGAGCCCTGGGGCACACCAGCGTTGATAGTGAAGGTGTTAGAAAGAAATCCGTCGACTGCCACTCGTAAAGAACGTTCTCTGACGAAACATGAAAGAACACAATCAGAACTTTTCAGACATACCATAAGAGCGTAGGTTAGTCAACAGTCCATCTTGCCAAACACGGTCGAACGCCTTGGATATGTCAAGAGCAACCGCTCGAAATTCTCCAAAGTGTTCAATTGCGTTGTTCCAAACATGGAATACATACATCAGAAGATCTCCTGTTGATCTATGTTAGTAGGTAGTTATTTAGCAAGGTCCCTTTCTTAGGTATCAGCTGAATTGTGGCACATTTCCAGCAGGAAGAAAATATTCGCTTTCTGTAGGATAGGTTGAAAAGTTTACAGAAAATTGGTGTTAATTCTCTCGCATAGTTTTTGAGAACTATGGCAGGTATTCCGTGAGCGCTAGGAGCCTTTTTGGTGTCTAGCTTTATTAAATTACGTTTTATGATCCACTGTCTGAAAACAATATCGGGCATCCTCGACTGCACTATGGGAATAGTAGGTGGTGTTTTTCCCTGGAAATTGACAGTAGAATGTGAAGCGAAGAGTTCAGCCAACAAGTTCGCTTTCTCGACAGGTGTTGCAATAGAATTATCTAGCCGTACGAAGGTGTTACGATTTATGGTATTAGGATTTTCACGCCGTTGTCGGTAGGCAAGATATTTAGAATTCTTCTTTGCATTTTCAGTCAAACCAAGGCTTGCCGTTGGAAGGGCATTTCTTCGAAAAAGAGATGTAAGCTTCCATACCGGCCAAAATAACATCGAAGACCTCCCTGGCGCAGTCAGATGGGTCGTGGGATCGAAAACAAACGTCTAACCAAGGGAAACTTCGAAAATATTCGATGAGATCTTCCCACTTAGCACATTTGTAGTGCCAAATCTTGCGCGGTTTAGGCGCCTCTCTGTCACTGATTGGTAGGATACTCGATGTCGAAAGCAGTTTATGGTTGGAAGAACCTAACGGCAGATTTACGGTGACCGTGTAAATCTCCGGATTGGTGGTTAAAAACAGATCAAGAAGACTGGCGAACTTCCCATCTCGATCAGGGATCCGTGTTGATTCATCAATAAGCTGAGTAAAACCACAACTGATTGAGAATGATTCAGCTTCACGAATTTGTTCGTTGGTAGTATTTGAATATTTAATCCAGGTGTTTTTGTTTACATTAAATTCGCCCAGGATGGCAATTTGGGCATTTGGATAGTTAATTTGTAAATGATCGATGGTGTCTGCAAGAGAAGCAAAAAGTATTCTAAAGTTAATATCACTTGGTGGTCGATAGAGGATACAGATGAACGTTGTGGTTTGTTGAGTTGTTGTTTTTAACCACATAACATCAAAGTTTGGGCGGTCCAGAAACTTTCTCGTTGGTAAGAGAGGTCGCTTCTGACAAAAAGACAGATTCCAAAGTTACGCCTAAATCGGGAATAGAAGTCATACTCAGGATAAAGATAGTTGACTGTGCTGGTCGATGAACTGACCTTGGATTCACAGAAAGCCAGTACATAAGGTATATTTGATTGCAAGAGTTGGTGCACTGAATTTATATTCGAGTTTAAACCTCGTATGTTGCAAAAATCTATTTTAAAATTATAATCTCTGCATGTCGACGCCCCTGAACCAGCCCTCACCCGACGATCCGAACGGGAGGCTATATTACCTCAGGAATTTTTTTAATCCAGGTGCCTCATCATGCAATTTAGTCCGGCAGTCCGGGACATCGGCACAGCCACGAAACATTAAGCAACTTCACGCAGCCTAAGCCGATGCGATAATATCACACCGGGCGATGCTGGTGGGATCTGGGCATCTATAATCTAGGTTATATTTACTTACTAGGTTATTATATACTTAGGCGCCAGAATTTCTAACTAGGGGGACTGCGAAGAAGAAATTAAAAGTAGAATAACGTCCCCCCGCATTATCACGAAAAGTATTAAACGAAAAATTTTGAAAAAATCCTGGAATACTCTCTACAGGGTGTAGATTAAACGAAAATTATCACGAGTGCATTAACTTTAACAATTCATCTGGTACATAAAAAAAAAAACAAAAATTGGATGTTTTTGTGCAGTCACTGATCATTTTATACCTCCGTAACAAAAATTTTTATTTTAAAAGCAATCAACGTACAGAACACTAATTGCGCAAGTTCAACCTACCCTTGACCGGTTATTTAACTTTATAATGGTCATTCAGTAATTCTTAGGGCAATAGTATAAATACAAAAGAATAAAATGTACTATTGAAGTCGCAAATGACAATGGTTAATGTAAATTCTTAATGTTAATTGTTAAATAATGTTAAGGAAATATTAAACAACAATTAAAAATATGAAAAACTCTTAATTTCAAATATGCCTTTGTTACATGTGACATATAAAAATTAGAATATTGATTAAAAGCTATAGGACGATTTTTTACAAATTATCAAAATACCAGTAGGGTAACTAACACATAGAATCGTGGTATTTTAATTTTGAATATTGTAAGGCCATGGCCAATTAAACATAAGTTAAGAAGAAGAAATTTAATAGGTTTTAGAATATTAAACTAATATTTCATTTTCATTAGATTAATTTTAATTCGAATTTCCTGATTTTGTACTGCGCATAATCATAATTTTAGTTGACCTACTCGTGCTTTTGCTAGTTTAAACCCCTCACTATAAAATTAGTTTTAAAGTTAGACATTTTCCTCATTATAGTTATAGTTTTAGCATGTATTAAGCAGATCTTTTTTCATCAAGAATACACAATTTTTTTGAAATATTATAGTTGACTCAGTGGTAAATTTATTTATTGTCAGAAAATGCTAATGATTTTAGATCAGTTGAGATATAGAAATCAGGATAGGGCTTTACTAATTGGATTGAATTTTTAAATCTATGATTTATAATAATAAAATCTGTTTGACTTCTAACAATATTCTATCCACTATCTTATATACACACGGCGATTTCAAAGCTTAAAAGATATGTTCATTATAATTTAATAATTTTCCTGACAGAACTGTAATAGTCATTCTCCTCCGTCATCCCTTGTTCTGCTTCCGTATTCGGCTACATATTTATCAACTTTACCTTTACTGATAATGGTATTAAAATTATCTTTTGTAAGATATTTATTTATCTATTGATCGTAATTCCGTACCTTTGGCGTGTAAACGTTTAAATACAGACAGTCTTCTTCACCGGTTACACCAATTTCTAAATTAGAGAGATTCGTTAAATTTAAAGCTGCGCAGCAGGGTCCAAATTTGGTAGCATCTAAAATACCAGTCCATTTATGCATAGGTTTAGGACTCTAAAAAATAGAATAAGATCGATAGACATTTCCATTCGGAAAGTAGATTTTACTTCGTGCTAATTTAAACAAAAAGACTTATTCAAACCAACATTTTTTTAGGAGGTCGTGTAATAAGCACAGTAAATTTCATTAAACCATATTTAGTAAGTCCATTATCTTAATTAGTACACCAGTTTTGGTCTAACAGTAAAAGAAAATTTCAAAATAGCTTACGAGATTGATATATTTTTAGAGCATATGGTGCTTTACAGTTTTTTCTAGATCGAGACGTTCAATCCGTCCCAGTGGTTCAGAATTTTTAGTATTATAAACATTAGGGTTAGATAAAAATCTCTGTCAACTTTTAGGACTGACGCAAAGTCTTCTAATCAATAAAAATTTGCATTGGTTATCTATTATACCGGATTTAATAAAACAAGTGTAAAAACGAAAACATCTGAAATACAAGAAAAAATCCTAACAAAATATTGACAAACCTTTTTAGAATAATGACAAGCAAAAATAAAAATTTCCTTGGCATTTTTTTTGTAACTCTGGAATCGTCTCGTAACTATATATAAATATACATATTAGTAATACATAACCAAGTTACAAACGTTTTCTTTTGACAACATTCCCAATCATTTTTGTTATCGTACAGTCTCTCAAGTAAGAACCTTGTCTAGCGACAATTTATTTTTGGTAGATATAATTCTAGCGATTCAACAAAAAATCGGTAAAAGGAATATTTGTCTACCACGCATTTTAGTAAAAGTATACGATTCGGAACTTTCGTCGAACTCACGTAACATCCAGAATGAGTCACTTGTTTGAGCGTCACTTTAAGGCAGGTCTTTCTTTGTCCCTATCCAAAGGGGCCAAATATGACACATTCCGCGTCGGCTAAATATATTAAAAAGTCGGTATCGTTTCTGAAGAAGTAGGTAAATCATTTTAACGAGGCGAAAAATGTCGCCGACTTGCCAAAACGTAGCTCGTTAGGCAAAGTCACTCCGAAAGTCAAAAAACGAATCGTGGCTTTGTTTTCACGGGATCCCAAATTGATACTACATCAAGGAGCGGCAAAATTAAAAAAGTCGGGTTCGAATGTGCCCCATGAGACCATTCCGAAGCACGTCGAAGAAACCTTTGCTGGGCGAAAATTACGTCGCAAAGCGGCTCGCTTGGGCCGACGACAAGATATTAGAGTGGCCCTAACAATGGCCGGATGCCAGCTCTATTGAAAACGTTTGGCCCCTTGTAAAGAAAAAGCTTAGAGGAAAGACTCTGAGGACTTTGATTCAGTCGTCTCTCGAAATTCGAAAAATTTAGAGATCATTGCAGAAAATTTCGTCGACAGCATGCCTCGAAGATGCCAGGCGATTATTGACGCAGGAGGCGATTGGACAACTTACTAACCTAATTGTGTCATTATTAACACACCAAAGAATACATTGATGGCAAAAAATGTTCTCGAAACACATTTTTTCAAGAATACGTCATATACGTTTTCAGGTCACGTTCTTATTTGTCAGACTGTATTTATCGTATGTTTTAATCTCAATATATTTTCAGTTTTTTTTTTCTGGGTATGGCACACGTGTTCCAGCGAAACCCTTAAAGTGATACCGTAGCCATGCGTGTACGGTAAAAGCGATTCACGTTAGCCTTGAATCACTGTAAATTACACGCAGTCGGAAAAAGTCCTAGGCAAATCATTCGAACGGGATGAGGTTCTTCATAAAAAAAACTGCTTGAAAAGGGTTGTAGGAGTAGCGACAAGATGAACGTCGTATAGATGTGAAATATTAGCGCGACATATATTCCGAGCATGCATCGTTCTCGGGAGTCCATGAAAATACTTGTAGAATAGAATTGTCAACCGTTCTTCGATGGTCCAAGGAATCAAGATTGCTGGTTAGTTCTGGGTTTCCAATCAGGCGAACAGCTCTCTTCTGAATAGATTCTAACAAATGTAGTATATGTTTGGAAGCAGAGCCCCAAACATTGGAGCAGTATTCTATCGTTGGTTGAATTTGAGTCTTCTACAGAATTCACAGTTGTGAAGTGTAAAGCTTTCTAGTTCGAAATAATATTTCCAGTTTTTCTTTGCTATCCATGCAGCATGTTCATGTCAGGACATATTTTCTCACAAATTAATGCCCAGTAAATCGAGTGACGATGCTAGCGGAATCGAGTGTCTCGACATAACTATGTCACGTTCAGGAACGTTAACTGGATTTATGTAGCATTCTACTTAGTTGCTGTCACACCAAGATAAAATTTCTTCCAAGTTTTTGTAAAGTTAAATAACTTCCTGCTGTCTGCCTGGGTAGCTAATGTTCGAGCATTCAAAGTGAATGAAGAAATAAGCGTACTATCATCTGCAAAGCTGCAGAATGGATTCCTGGTCCTTTTCGGCAGATCATTAATATAAATGAGAAAGAGAGTAGGAGACAATCTGGAATCTTGAGGAACACCGATGTTGAGAGTGAAGATATTAGAAAGAAATTCGTCCATTGCCATTTGTAAAGAACGCAAGTGATAGAGTCTCACGCAGGTTGTTATTGTGGCCTTTATGGTGTGGTCGGTAGTAATCAACAAAATTCTTGGTTTCTGACTGAACCAAAGTTGCTAATAGGTGATAAAGTCCGTGTGTGTGTGTTTTCTAATTTAAAAGTGTCCCATCTTATAACTTGGTTACGCACTATTAATAAAAACGAATCTGGCAGAAATGCTAGTTTATTATTTTTATCTTTGCCAGTATCTTTGATACTTTATCTTTCATTTTCCTGCTCTACGCATCCTTCCAAGAAAACCTACCCTAAATCTTAAATTGTTAATGGGTGGTTTTGCATAAGGAATGCCAACATAACGATAATAGGATTTTCCGTACACTGTCGTTTCTCGACTGCCTTGAATCGAACCACTTGCAGTTTTTATTGATAATACTGGATTCTGAAAATAAAATTATTTGTTACATCAACATGTACTGTGTACTTGCTCGAAGATAAGCAAATAACATAAGTAACAATTTGTAATAATAATTAAATTTCAAAGTTTACTATACATTGTAATTTTTTAGTCAGTAATGACCTGTGGATTGATTATATAGTAGAATACATGATATTTTAACAAATGATTTACTACAGAAATAGTACTTTGAAGTTGAATCGTTGCAAGGTGGAAAAATAATTTCCATGTGACAAATTTGCTTTAGAGTATGTCGTCGTAATTAAGGCGGGATAGGTAACAGTAAGGCAGCAGAAAAAAATGCTATATCAGTTTTGTTAGTTTATTCATAACTAGATACTGAATTACATTCTTGAGTTTTTGCAGCAGATACCAGTAAATCATAAAAGACTTTTCTGATATACGATCGAATACCTTAAGCTCTTCGGCTATAAATGGAGATAAATGTAACTCAGTGAAACTAATTAAATTATATACTGGAGGTTTACCTGGTATACAATAATCGTACCTTGACTAATAATGCTTCTTACATGGGGTGAAAAGTCCTGAGACTTTCTGAGAAATGGCAGCAGAAACACAAAACCATATAATTTTTAGTTAGTGTCAACTCTTAGAAAATTCGTGTAGTATTTTCATGACACTTTGTCTATTGGTTTTCGAGTTACAACTGTGTGAGTGACGCTACTTTTAATTTTTGTGAAACGTTGAAACAAAAATAATTTCGTGTGTTGATTAAACATTGATTTTTGATGGGAAAAAATACAGCTAGATCCCAGAAATGACTTGAGAAGTGTTATAGCATATCTGCTCCAGCGAAAGCAGCTATATTTCAATGGTTTAGCGAACTTAAAAGCAATGTTACAAGCAGCGATGATGCACCACTTTCTGGACGTCCAAATGAGGAAGTCACTCAAAAAAAAAGGAACAAATAAACCACCACGCAAAGTGAAAGTGAGAGAGATAGCTGACATCGGGGAGATATCAACAGAATGCGTGGGGCATATGTTGCATGAATATTTGTATATGAAAAAGCTATGTGCCCGATAGCTGCCGTGTACTCTCAGGATTCATCAAGAACAGAAACTTATCGAAAATTCAGAACGCTGTTTGACACTGTTTAGGCGTAATACGGAGGAGTTTCTGAGTCAATTCTTAGCACCGGACGCGACATGGGTCCACCACTACACGCCAACAGGCATGAAAGCCGAGTGAAGCGTCCAAAAACATCAACTGGTTTTGGCAAGTATTTTTTTATGATGCGCATGAAATAATGCACCAGCCTACAATTTCATAAAATCGATGATGTAATTGGACCACAATTACTTCCTCATCCGCCATATTCACCAGCTCTAGCCCTCAGCGATTATTATCTCTTTCCAAATTTGGAAAGGTGGCTCCAGGGAAAGAGATTTGGCTCAAATGAGGAAACTGAGTCTTAGTGCAGAGAGCCTGACAAATTGTATTATATGAAAGGTATACTTCGGTGTCTGTCTGTCTGTCTGTCCGTCTGTCTATCTGTCTGTCTGTCCCACCCGATTTTCTCCGAATTTAGTAATAATACAGGAATTGATGGCCTCATCAAAGTTGTGTAGTTTTGAAAGTCAAATTTTGACTTAAGAGGTTAGTTTTGGGGAGTGAAATCGGGAGTGAAAAAAAATTTTTTTTAGTAGGTCATCGAGTGTGGTGTCAAATGAAAGCTTGTGAAAACACGAGTAAAAAATATACTTATAATGTTATACTTACGCACACTTTTCTTTGTAATATTTTTAAAAAATCGCGAAAAATCGCTGTCCTCCTACCTTATCTCGAAAAGTACTGATCAAGAAATTTTGAAAAAACTCTGGAATATTCTCCAGAAGGTGTAGATTGAACGAAAATTATCACGAGTGCATTACCTTTAATAATTTATCTGATATATAAAAAAAAACAAAATTTCAAGGTAATCAATTTTCAGTAAAGATTGGAAACAGACTTTGTTGAAAACTCATTTGAGGTATGTTTTGTGAAGTCACTGATCATTTTATATCACCGTAACAACATTTTTTATTTTAAAAGCAATCAACGTACGGAACACTAATTGTGCAAGTTGAACTTGCACTTGACCGGTTATTTTGATATAGCAACAAAATAACACGTAGGTGTGGTGGTCTAGCTACTTAAAACATAATTTTTTTGCAAAATTCGATATAGTCTCCTTCAACAGCGATACAATCACTTCGACGCTTTTCTAACATTTCTATATCTTTCTTGTAGAAGGATTTGTCTTTGCCTTCAAAATAGGCCTTAGTTTCGGCAATAACTTCTTCATTGGAGCCAAATTTCTTTGCCGCGAGCATTTTTTGGAGGTCTGTGAATAGATAATAGTCGCTGGGGGCCAAATCTAGAGAATACGGTGGATAAGGAAGCAACTCGAACTCCAATTCATGTAATTTTGCCATCATAATCACTGACTTGTGACACGGTGCATTGTCTTGATGAAAGAGTACTTTTTTCTTGTTCATTTGGGACCGTCTCTTTGCGATTTCTGCTTTCAAACGTACCAATAACATTCGCTATTGATGTTTTTTCCCTTCTCAGCATAGTCGATGAAAATTATTCCATGCGCTTCCCGAAATACAGAGGCAAAAACCTTCCCGGTGGTCTGTTGCGTCTTTGATCGCTTCGGGCGGCTTTCACCTGTTGCTGTTTACTCAGCTGACTACCGATTTGATTCCAGTGTGTAGTGGTGGATCCATGTTTCATCCATTGCCACATGTCACATGAAAAAATCCTTTTTATTGCGCTTAAAAAGATCCAGACAGCGCTCAGAATCATTAACACGTTGTCGTTTTGGGTTTACTGTGGGCAAACCTTTCTCATGCCATGCTCGTCTCTTGATATCTTTAGGGTGTTAGCTATATCACGCAATTTCACTTTACGGTCATCCAAAACATTTTGTGCATTTTTTCGATGTTTTCTGGTGTAATCAGGTGATTCCAAGGCGTCCAGAGTGTTCAGCATCATTTGTGTCTGTACGACCGCGTTTTAATTCAGCATACCAGTAAATGATGAGTGAGTTTCCAGGGGCAGAGGTCCCGTAACACTTATCGAGCTTTGCTTGAACGGTATTATTCCCATCAAAAAACAGTGTTTAATCAACACACGAAATTTGATTTCTTTTCATTGTTTTGAAAATATCAAAAGTAGCGTCACTAAAACCACTGTAACTTGTAAACTAATCGTCAAAATATCATGAAATTTTGACATGTATCGTTTGAAGGTTGGTACTTCCTAAAAATCATATTGATTTTTTTAAAAAGGGCGACGTCTATGTGTCAGTACAAAAACTTTTCAGCTTACGTGTTATACAAATGAACTAAAGGTTTTGATATGGTAGCAGCAATCTTAAATGTTGCAGCCCAATTGGTATTCGGCGAATTAGAAAATAAGAACATTCCAGAGCTAAAATACAGCATTCTATTTTTCTTTAGATACTACCATATCGGAAAATATGCAGAATAATGTGTTAAATAACTTCAACATTTCATCCAAAGTCACAATTTTACCATTGAATCAGAAACAAATAAAAGAATAAACTTTCTAGATATGGCCATACGTCACACAAACAACAAAATCAAGATAGGATAGTATACCAAAAAAACCTGGTCAGGAAAATAGCTTAATTACTACTCTTAACATTCAGTGACCCAAAAAAATTAGTAATAATAGCCGACAGACCCATAAAATTAAGTGACTTAGAATACAAACAAAGAGCAATTTAAAAAGTAAAAAAAACTTTGATTAAAAACGGTTACCCTTTGAAAGTAATTAATAAAATATTCAAATCACGAATTAAAAAATTAAAAGATATCACACGAACAAAACAGGGTCACCAAAGTAAAACGAAAAACTATCTAGTTCTACCGTATACCGTGTCACAAAAGTTGTAACTTATTAATACAAGATTTCACCACATTATAAAACTAAAGTACACAGAAATAAAAAAAAAATGTGTTATATATGAAATCCCATGCAATGACTGCTCGGGCTTTACATCGGTCAGACCTCCCAATACTTGTCTAATAGATTAAATAGCCACAAATTTAACAAAAAAAAAAATTAAACAGCGTCGAATAATCATGAAAAAAAAACAATATTTTAATTTTGATAATGTAAAAATATTAGAAACTGAACCAAACCAACATAAACGGGAATTTTAAGAGATGATTCATATTAAAAATAAAAAAAATGCCATAAGTGATAAAAAAGATATTAATGGGTTGAGCAAAATATATTATAATATTATTAAACAATATAAACGTCAAAACAAAAAATCGCATGCTGCTACACTAACATATAATAAAACAAAATAAACCCATGGCTATATTACCATAATTACATTGATATTCCTAAATAAATAAAATAATAATCGGTCAAGTGCAAGTTGAACTTGCGCAATTAGTGTTCCGTATGTTGATTGCTTTTAAAATAAAAAATGTTGTAACGGAAGTATAAAATGATCAGTGACTCCACAAAACACACCCCAAATGAGTTTTCAACAAAGTTTATTTCCAATCTTTACTGAAAATTGATGACCTTGAAATTTCTGTTTTTTACCAGATAAATTATTACAGGTAATGCACTCGTGATAATTTTCGTTCAATCTACACCCCGTGGAAAATATTCCAGAATTTTTTCAAAATTTTTTGATAAATACTTTTCGAGATAAGGTGGGTGGACAGCGATTTTTCGTGATTTTTTAAAAATAATATAAAGAAAAGTGCGCGCAAGTATTACATATTATATATATATATATATATATATATATATATATATATATATATATATATATATTTTACTCGTATTTTCACAAGCTTTCATTTGACACCACACTCGATTACCTAGTAAAAAAATTTTTTTTTCACTTCCGATTTCACCCCCCAAAACTAACCCCTTAAGTCAAAATTTAACTTTCAAAACTACATGGCTCTGATGAGGCCATCAATTCCTATATTATTACCAAATTTCAATTTTCTATGACAAATAGTTTAGGAGAAAATCGGGTGTGACAGACGGGCAGACAGACGGACGGACAGACAGACACCGAAGTGATCTTATAAGTGTTCCGTACGGAACACTAAAAATAAAACCCAATAAATATAATAATAATATAAAAATCACTTTAATGCTAATACAATATTCAAATATAAATTGTCTGTTGCAAAATGTTTCATGTAATGTTCTCATGTATAGTTTTAGTTTATTTTTAATATATATGTGCTCAATATTTTAAAATTAATAACAGGTAAGCCGATTTTAATAACATTAATATTTAGGATAAATAGGAATAATAAAGTATGATTTAAAAAGAAAAAAAATACAACAAAAAAAAAATGTGTATATTGTAGAGTCCACAACTGATGAAGATCAAAAAGACTCATGGAAACGTTTTGTCTAAAATAATATAATAATAAGCTTTAATTTTATGAACATTAATTCAGAGAAAATTTAAAAAATCATAAAAATAGTATATATATATATATATATATATATATATATATATATATATATATATATATATATATATATATATACGTAGAATATAGAACACTCACGATTTGCTTTGCAGGAATGAACCCAACTGTTGCAACAGATTCAAAATTAAAAATAGTAAATAAATACAACAACCACATGGTGTGAATAGTCACTGGTACTACACTATAAAATGGAGTATTAACAGACATACAACATTGCTGCTGGTAATACTTAAAATAGTAAATTAAGTTTAAGTCACCTTTTTAATTGATTAAATTGTTTAACCTGTTATTGTTTTTTTTTGCATATGCATGTAAAATTACTTGTAACTGTCTAAATATCAACTAAAAGTGTTATATATTTATTTGAAAATAAAAACACAAGCCAGGTTTTGGTGATTTTTAAAGGTAGATTTTATTTCTCTTCCGTTTTCCGCGTCATGATCCTGAGTTTTTAGGCTCGAAATGCCCTACTTAAAAAAAGTTATTTGTTATTGTTGAAATATGTGAAATTCTTAAAGACAATTAGACAGGAAACAAAAAAGATATAATATCACCCATAACCCTAGAAGTATGGAATGAATATTTCGCAAAATTATTAAACGAGGACAGGGAAAAATTTTTAGGGAACCGTGACGATGAGTTTGATAATATACACACGACTTCTTCACCCATAAGACTAACTGTTACTGAAATAAGAAAAGTATGCAAACGACTCAAGAATGGGAAGTCCCCGGTCCAGGCAATATTCCCGAAGAACTTGTAAAGTATGGAAGAGATAATTTATTTAAACACCTCACCTCACTTTTCCAAAAATTTATAAACCAAAGAAATATCCCGGAAGAATGGAGTAATTCAATAATATCAACCATACATAAGAAGGGAAGTAAAACCGAATGTAACAATTACCGAGGGATAGCCGTTACAAGCTCCATTAGTAGAATATATGGCAAAGTATTAAAGATCAGAATAGAAATGGAATATAGCGATATGGAAGTAGAGGAGCAAGCAGGATTCCGAGCAGGAAGATCAACTCTAGATCACCTATTCTGCCTAACACAGCTCATAGAAAAAAAAGTGTCGGTAAACCAAGAAGTACACTGTCTATACGTGGACCTTAAAAAAGCCTATGATAGCGTCCCCCATAGAAAACTCTGGGCTGCATTGGAGCAAACCAATATAGAAACGATATTAGTAGAGGCGGCCAAAAAAATATATAACAATTTAACAGCAAAAGTAAAAGTAAAAAATAAAACTTCTAACGGCTTCAAAGTCACCAAAGGTCTTAAACAGGGATGCCTCCTTTCCCCAACATTGTTTAAAATCTATTTAGAACAAGCATTAAAGAACTGGAAACGGAAATGTGAGAGAATGGGACCAAATAGTAATAGCACAAGATTATGACGACCTAGAATACATGAGCAGAAAACTAATAGAAGAATATGACATCTGGGGCCTCGAGGTAAACTTAGCTAAAACCGAGTACATGTGTATTGGAGGACAAAACAGAGACCTTATCTTAGAAAATGGCAAACACATTAAACACTGCACAGCTTACAAGTATTTGGGAGTAATAATTACGAATGATGGACTCTTAGACACAGCAATTAAAGAACGGAATACCTTAGGAAGAAGAGCAATATCGGTAATGAATAGCATCATATGGGACCAGCAGATATTAAAAACAAATAAACATAGGATATATAACAACATGATTAAGAGCATAATCTCATATGGAAGTGAAGTATGGCCACTCAAACAAACAACGAAGAAGAGTCTCGAAACAACAGAAATGGACTACTGGCGAAGAGCTGCAGGCCGATCGAAACGAGAAAAGATCAGAAACACAAGAATCCGGGAAATTATGAACGTGAAACACACCATCGTAGATGACATAAGAACTAAACAACTCCGATGGCTTGGGCATGTCCAAAGGATGGAAGAACATCGAATCCCCAAGCAAATTATTGGATGGAAACCATACGGCCGCAGAAAAAGAGAGGTAGACCAAGGCTTAGTTGGAGAGAAGGAGTTGACAGGGAAATGAGAGAGAGAGATCTGGAGGACGATTTGTGGAATGATAGGGAACAATGGAGACTAGGAATCGGAAGACGTCGGAGAACGTTTTAGACCGATCTATATATATATTTGTTATTGTTTTGGAATTTTTTAGCCTCCCCTCGAACTCCCCTCCCCCTAAAATCGCCAAAAACCACATTTTTACATTTATTTAGTTTTCTCCGGTTTTTTTTTAACGAATCATTCCAAAAAAAATTATGATGTAGGGGAACATCAAGGTAACAACTAAGTAAAATTTTTAAAAATGACGAACTGTTTCTAGGTGACTAAATTTGAGTTTTTTTTTAAAAAAATCACATTTTTTTTTCCCAATCTAACCTCCCTAGTCTTTAAAAATTGAATTTTCCTGATTTTTTGCTATTTTTCTGCCATTTTAACGGACCATTGTATAGAAAAAATTTTTTTTAGCATCAAATTCTGATTCTACGGAAAATTTTACAAAAGAAACTCATGTATGCACCCTAATTTTTTTTTTAGTAAAAGGAAAATTAAGTCGAATTATTTAAGGACATTTTTAGCACTAACTTGATTATTTTTCCCTTTTTTTGGCCATTTTTTAAGTACCATTGCATTCAGAAAGTACATTTGACCTCAGATTCTGATTCTACGGAAAATTTTACTCAGAATTTTTGTATGTATTGGAGATTTTTTATGGGCATTAAGGAAAATTAAATTGCAATTTGCAGACCATTTTTAGCTCTAAATTGACTATTTCAAAATAATACATTCGACCTCAGACCTTTCAAAATAATACATTCGGTCCCAGATTTGGGTGCTGGGGGAAATTTAAGCATTTATTAAGCATTTATTAACCGTGCGACTTTTACTTTTGATTTTTTTAAATTTTTTAAAACAGGTTTTAAAATTATTGTACTTCTCTGTCTTGCTTTTGTCATTTGAATTTTGCCGCCTTTCTTTTGATTGTAGAACCGCTATTAAGTTTTATATGGAAATGGCGCTGCGTTGTTTACTAAGAACATATCTAGAATCGCCTTATTGAAACTCGAATCTTAGAATTTTCTTATTCAGCCAGATAATAAGTATTTCCGTTTGCTCTTGTATTCGTCGTGTGCCTCGTACAGTGAACTATGTAAAATTATTTATTATACTTTATAAGTTTATTTATACAGTTTATTAAAATATTTTTATTTATGGTTCTTCAAGTGCTGTAAAATAGTTCTTGTGTTTTTGAGGGAATAAAATTTCAATCCAATATTAAAAAGGTAAGTAAAGTAAAAGTCATTCTGTTTATTTTTTATTTATTTTTTGCTTCCTTACTTTTGATTAAATTTTTAGTTTCCATCATAAATTGTTGCTTCAAGTCGTAAAAATGTCAAAAAAGCGAAAATCGTCAATTTACTGCTAAAAATGACCGTTTAAAAAATACAAATAAATTATCCTTAGGCTAGGTAAAAATATTCATATATGAGATTGAAAATCGGTAAATAGGAAATACCCGATTGCACCAAGGGTGTGGCGAAGATTATACGTTAGCCCTGTGGAAATTAAAAAATGCAGACGAAATCTCCACCTTACTCCTGAAAAACATACCTACAAAAACAGTTGTACAAATAACATACATAATTAACGCTATGACATACTTATAACACTTTTCCGAGCAGTGAGGAGGTCAGTAGTAGTACCCATTCTCAAACCGGGCAAAAATCCCTCGGACTAACATACAAATTACTAACTTTACATAACTTGCCACTGTACATTGTGGCATACTCATATCTAACAAAAAGGACATTTAGAGTAAAGGTAGGGAACTCGTTATCTACATCAAAAAATACCCAAATCCGGGGTACCACAGGGCTCTGTACTAGCGCTGAAGTTGTATAACCTTTACATGGCTGATATACCTATGTACCCGTCAACAAAAATTGGGCTGTTTGCTGATGATGCGCTAATATATGCGCACTCTTATTATGCAATTGCTGCGCGAGCGCATATCAACAATCATCTAAACGTCCTCTCCTTGGCTAAAACACTGGAAAATAACATTAAATACCTCCAAATGTGAGAGAATTATATTAACAAAAAAAATTTACAAACAATAAAATCAACATGCCTATAAAAATCAATGACACCCAAATACCGATCAGAAACAAACTAAAATATTTGGGTGTCATGATAGACTCACGTTTAAAATTCCATCAGCATGTATCACACTTACTCCAAAAAGCATTTGTTACCATGCAAAGCTTGTATGCACTGTTGGCAACGAATTCGCATTTGGAGCCGAGAAATAAATTAATGATCTATAAACAAATTATTAGACCAGTACTAATATATGCCGTACCAGTTTGGTGTGGCATATCGGATACACGAACATACAGACTACAACGTATGCAAAACAAAATACTAAGACGGGTAACTTCAAGTGACAGATACACAAGAATTAGAGATTTACATAATTTGACAAACATACAAACGGTACGAGAATACTTGGACCAAACTTCTGAAAAGTTTTATCGATACAAACCGCAAATATCGACATTGACGCAAGACTTGATGCAAATCAAAACTATACATAATCTTATACATAAACCACTATACCATAAATCATTAATTTATTTCGAAGCACCATAGTGCTTATAATGAGTGGAGTTGGACGAGTTAGGATGCATATAATAAACAGAAAACTCATGTATGAGAAACTGACGGTCGGCAGCATAGAGAGTGTCTAAAGCAAGTTCAATGATGCGTTGGCCTAAAGCTGTTAAGCGCTGGAAGCTTGTACGAAGTAACAAATAATAAAATATAAAACATTGATTGAACTTTTGGTTAACTAAAAGCTACACAAATAGGATAATGTAAACTAAATATAAATAATTTTACTACAATGTACCTGACTATATCAAGCTGGGTTTTTCAGTCGTTTTTCCCAGTAAACAACAATTTAAAAATCACATTAAATATAAACAACAAATAGTAAAAACACCTTTTTATCATAAAATAAATAAAGAAAATATTATGTAAGACCTTGTCGGAAATGAAAATTTCACAAACAGGCACACAAGGTTCTAATACCAGTGGCAGAACACCAGCCGCCGTAAGGCACTCTCTACGCATGAGGATGCTGTTAAAAGATCTTGTATTCGTAGAACTCATAGAACATAAGAGAAAATGTATTTAGAATCTTGTAAGGACATTGGAATAATAACGAAATTGTTGAATTTGAAAAATTTGAGATATGAGATAGTTTTAGAAAATTTCCCCTAGAGTCCAAATTTGTGGCCGGAAGTATCATTTTGAAAGAAATTGTACGTAAAAATGGCCAAAAAAGCAATAACTAGTCAATTTAGAGATAAAAATGGCCTGAAAATTGCAATTTAGTTTTCCTTTATGTCCATAAAAAAAACTTCGGTACCTACAGAAATCAGTTTCTTGAGTAAAATTTTCCGTAGAATCTGAATCTGAGGTTAAAGGTACTTCAGAAAGTAGTTAAATGTATTTTCTGAATGCAATGGTACATTAAAATGGCTAAAAAGGGAAAAATAGTCAATTTAGTGCTAAAAATGTCTTTAAATAATTCAAATTAATTTTCCTTTCACTAGAAAAAAAATAGGATGCATACAGATATGAGTACCTATTGTAAAATTTTCCGTAGAATTCGAATTTGAAGCTACAAAATTTGTTTGAATACAATGGTAAGTTAAAAAGACAAGAAATCTGAGGTAGAGATTGGGAAATAATATGTAATTTTTCAAAAAAACTTAGTCACGTACCAACAGTTCGTCAATTTTTAAAATGTTCGATCTCTTTATTTTTTTAGTAGGCAGATGAGGTCACGTGACACCATAAAATGTTACTTAGTTGTTGCTCTCCCTACCATCATATTTTTTTTTGTGATGATTCGTTAAGAAAAACCGGAGAAAACTAAATAAATGTAAAAATGTGATATTTGGGGGTTTTCAGAGGGAGAGGAGTGGGAGGGATGCCAAAAATTCTTTTATTACCCAAAGAACAAGTTAAAATAATAATAAAAAAACTTTCTTGAAGTAGAGCATTTCGACCCTAAAAATTCAGGATAGCCTTTATGGAGGGACAAAGTCCTAAACTGAGAAATTATGATGTTAAAGTAACTATCCGACGTCTCGCCTACTATCCCACTTATAGAGATCAAAATACTAAATGAGTTGAAAGGAGCACAAGTCAAATTCTGGATCTGGAGTAACGCGTTATTTCATGGTATTTAAAAAACATTACTTAAGGGATCAATATTCGAAAAGTTAAAACGTATGCACTAAGGAGTTGGTAAAATTGTGTATTGATATACCAAAAAACAGAACGTACCCAAAAAATACCAAAATAAACCAAAAATAACAACAGATTTAGTTGGCCATCAAAATACCAGAAAATACCAAAAATATAAATAGCTTGTACCTTAAAATGCTACAACGATTTTCGCTTCACGCTCCTTAGCCGTACTACATGGGATGAAAAGTCCCGAGACCTTCTGAGAGAAGGCAGTGTAAACGAAAAAACCATATGATTTTCAGTTAGTGTTCATTCTCAGAAGATTGGTGTAAAATTTTCATTAAATTTTGTCTGAGTTTGCGAGTTACAGCTCTCTGAGTGACTCTACTTTTGATTTTTGCAAACGATTGCTTTTTGATGGAAAAATATATATTTACAATCAAAGAATGGCTTGAGAATTGTTATGACATATTCGCTCCTTCGAAAGCAACTATATGTCGATGATTTAGTGAACTTAAATGCGGCCGTGAAAGTAAGAGAGAGATTGCTGACATCGGGAAAATATCAACAGAATACGTGAGGCATGAATATTTGCATATGAAAGAACTATGGGCCCGATGGGTGTCGCGTACTCTCACGGTTGATCAAAAACAGCAACGTGTCGAAGATTTAGAACGCTGTTTGGCACAAACTAAGGTATGGTGTAGGTTTTCCATAGATAACTTTTTCAGGGTCGTTTTTAGGAACAAAGTTTAAAGCAGATTAAAATTTTAAAAAGTAGTTAAAATAGTGTGGTTTGTACCAAAAAACCTTAAAACTGTAAAATATAGTTTCAGGTTCCTCAAATTAGTGAGCATTAACTAGAAATATTTCTAATAAAACTTCAAAGAAGTGAGCTAACCCGAATAAAGTATTTAGACCATCTGCACCACAATTCGAAAAGTACTGTCACACCAATCATACATAGTTCAATGTATTGGTCATTTGGGCGGCTACATTGGGCAGTGAATTAATAATACGAGCAGTAATAAACTTTTTTGGCAGTGATTAAATTAATCGTGGCAGTAAAATTTTGCTAGTAATATAATAGACTTTGGTTGATTACTTAGTTCCATAGTAGCAGTACAAAATATAATCGTAGGGTAGTTGGGCAGTTCGATAAATAATTCGTTAGTTCTCGGCGTTCCTTAAAAGCCGAACGTGATTTGATCGAAAAGAGAGGCACATTTTCGTTAAAGTGGGCCGAGCTTATCTGACAGCGGACCGCGGGCGGCCATTCGGAAGTAGTTTACGAACAGTGTCGCTCGCAGAGTTGCAAGAACATTGTTTTCTTTCATTTACTGGTGTTGTAAAGTAATTAAACAACATTTGTGTTCGTTTTTAACTTCTACTTACCAGTATTATAATAGAAAAAGAGATTGATAGCGGCTGTGGTGCAGTAAGCTCATCGCAAACAAATAGAGTTGTAGTACCGTTGTTTCAATCGAATAGCGACAGCAAGAGCAGGACGGGGAAGAAGATATGGCAATAAAAAAGAAAAGTCAATTTTGTTCTTGGATTTTCGTTAAGAAATTCGAAAATGTGATCAAAGCTTTAAGCGCAGATAATCCTTGGTCTATCCACTAGTCGAACGATACGGAAGAGGGCAAGAAAATGTTTTACAGGTGTAATAAAGTGAAAAAAACGTGAATTTCAATGTTCAGCTAAAAGATCTCTTATATGATTCAACTTCAGATGCTGTGTTTATCTATCAAACAGAAGCAGATCATGATCACGAAGTTAAAGTCACGTCAAAGTATGGGATACCTGAAGCAGTAAGATTGAAAATAAACAAATTGGTAGCTCTTCATGTAAAACCTAAGGCAATTCTGACTGCATTCACTAAAATAGAGGGAATCAAAGAATCAAAGATATCTCAATTAAGAAATTACCATTAATAAATTCATAAAGTATTTTTTCCTAGCTCATAGTTTTTCATTTCAAATTAAAATATTATTTATTAGAAAAATAGTCAACACATAGTCAGTCAGTAAGTATATGTATTGTCAATTTTCATTTTAATGTATGTAAACATTATATGTAATCATTTAACTGGCTGATCTTAATTTTTACTGTACGTATTTATAGAACTACTTATCCTATTAGTTCTAGCTTACTAACTCTGATTTAGTGATTGCCGAATAATTCATTTTAGTGACCAATTGGATTTTCACGCATTCAAATACTTATAAAGCTGCTTATTTAGTAATATTTTACTCCTGATTTCCATTTTTTTGCTGCTGTTATTTAACTGCCCAATCTGTTATTGAATATACAATTTGTGTAATAGGTTACCGTGCATTTGGGATAGGATGCGATTTTGTTTTTTTAATCAAGTGGAGGGTCCAAAGTTAGGTCAAATTTGATTACTCGGGGTCTGAGGTGCAGCCAATGGGCCGCCATATTAAAAACAGAGGTGTAAATGGTTTTTTTCATATATCTCGGTAACCGTAAGTCTGACAAAAATTTTGTAAGAATTTTTTTGTATAATATTTAATAATCTACAAGTTTTCTTAATAACTTTTTATTGCTACTTCAAGATTTAAGAATCATAAACAAAAAATAATGAAAATTTAGGGAATGAAAAACTTTTATTGTTTATAACCATTTTTTTATTAATTTTATAAAAAGAGCATCAGGTCTTTTTTATAGAGAATTTTAAAACAAAAAATCTGTCTTACTATTCTTTGGCAAGTATTTCTTGTGAAGAGCATGAAATTTAATCGACTATTTTAAGAAGGGGCGAACAAAAACCAGAGATTATTACATTGTTTTATTGGATCATTTGAACGGTGAAATGGTGAAAAAGTTTTGTTTCACCAAGATAATGCACCATTCCATAAAGATCTAGCTCCTAACGATTATTACCTCTTTCTAAATTTGAAAAGGTGGCTTAAGTGAAGAATCGGAAACTGAGGCTTATTTTATGCTCCTTTTACAGGGTCATATCAGTTTTCAGTTCCGTCTCAGTTTCAGTTTTCGTTTCATTTCAGTTTGGAAGGAGGTTTGTTTTTACACCGTCCGTTCAGTTCTCAGTCCGAGTTACACTTTCAAAGTGTTATGTATGTTTCGCGTTCAACCACGTGTTGTCATACTGTCAAAGTGTACATGTGTAAAATAGCTCATGTATGAAGACTGTCTCATCGCAGTAGCCTTAGCTGTGGCGTTGAAGAAACGGTAGAAGAAAAGAACCCCATACCGTCATGTCAGGTGTCGGTCTCCGTTTCAGTTCTGTTTTCAGTTTTCCTTTTTACACATAGGAAAAACGGACAGTTCGACTGAAACTGAAACTGAACTGAGGATTGATATGATCGTGTAAAAGGACCATTAAAGAGCTCGACAAATCATACTATATGAAAGGTTGGAAGATCGCCAGAATAAGCGTATCGCTCTTGAAGAAAACTATGTTGAAAAAATTGATTTTTGACAAAAGCATTGTTTTTTTTAATAGTCTCGTATTTTTCCTCCCATGTGCATTATACATCCTCTGTAAATAATGAAATTGAACTTTATGTCATTTGATATACTCTCTCGCAGGGTCAATTAATTAGCTAGATACGTTTTTTATACCAGTATTTTGGATAGAGTTGAGGGTCGTGGTCACAACCGTTTTAACTTTTTTTATTTTGATATTATACTGTCGAAGGGAGCGATAGAAGCTACAAGGAACTAAATCAGAAAAATATGGAGTTAGATGGACCACACGAACTAAACCTGTGTTTAAGAGCTACCTCACTAATATCATCGGCGAACTTATTGGAAACGATTCTCTCTGTTAAAATAGTGTGGACAGCTAATTTTAGAATCTCTCTCTTCAATCAATCTCATGGACCATTTCATATTTTTCTTGATAAAATCAACCACTTTTTGAATACTAACGGCTTATTTCAATTTTTGGATAGACCTAATTTCCTAAAGCGCTTTACGACCATACCTGAAATCGTTGAAGTCTCTCATAGACGTGAGTATAAGATGCAAATTCACCAGCCTTTGCTCGTTGAAGCTTTTTGTTTTAAAGTAATTTTCAGACTATTTGTCAAAAGACGCCATCACCCTTCTCACTGCCACTACGTATTTAGGGGAATAAATGT
This sequence comes from Pachyrhynchus sulphureomaculatus, assembly GCA_019049505.1. Taxonomy (NCBI): domain Eukaryota; kingdom Metazoa; phylum Arthropoda; class Insecta; order Coleoptera; family Curculionidae; genus Pachyrhynchus; species Pachyrhynchus sulphureomaculatus. The sequence continues at coordinate 78,357,228 of CM032456.1, forward strand.
CAATAAAGAGCTGAAACAGCACTTTTGCCAACAACAACATCCAGTAGCTGACGCTACGACTTTTTTTATTTGATGGTGTGTATTACTTACTTTAAGTCTTTAGGGATTACCTAGCTTTTTTTTTACAAATAATGAATCTCCTTAGCTATCTGATTAGCTGTATTGACAATTTGGGAATTGTTTAACGTAAGGTATTACTTAAATTTGTCACCATACCATGTTTTAAGTATTTTCTTGTACAGTAATCCGATGTTTTTTTTCTCCTCAATTTTTGAAACCAACAATAACGGTTTTCGTTGCAGTATAGAAAATGTAATTCTTAGCCGGTTATGAGAGTAGAAAAAGTAATAAAAATAAAGCATGAACTAAAATGGTAATCTTTACATGACATCACCAGTGGGAAAAATTATTTTGTCGATTTTTACTTTCCTTGCTAAAGCAAAGCATTGTATTCGTGAAAAAATTAGACTTCGAGATTTTTACCTTTCTTTACATTTTAGGGTTTCTAGACGATGAAAACTATAGTCACTCATTTCCGTCGGTTTGTCGTCACTCTCGAACGAAATCAGATATTAATTTTAAAGTTGGTACATAGATATATCTAACAAGAAGACGAAAACTATAGTTTTTGAATAATGTCCTTTAAGTCTAAAGAGATTAAAGGGATAGTAATAGTAAATTTTAAAAGGTTTTAATAGTAACAGGGAAGTTTCTCTCGGTTTTTTGTTATGTTCATAATTGTGAAAATACCATTTGCTTCCAGAGGATGGGCGAATCCGAATATATTTCCCATCCCAGGCGCCAAGGCAGTGTGGAAAATTCCATCGATATTTAAATCGTTTAGCCAATGACCTCTACTCTTAGACGGAATTAGGTATCTGCAAAAAATTAAAAAAATTATGAATTGCCGGATAAATAATGCCTTAAAAATTATTATGTACAATAAAGTTCATTGATATTTTAAAAGAAATGCTAATTTTTTTTCTTAATTTGTTTCAGACCATTGTTTTGATTGATGATGTGGCAAGCTCTAGCAGCACCCATTTCTCCTTGTTCACATCCCCATCGACATTCAAACGACCCCCACGGAAAGCGAACCTCATTTTAGAAAAAATTGCAAAATGAATCGAGGGATCTATTCCAACTCCATCTGTTGAAAAATCCAAGCAAGCACATGATGCATTTGGTGGGGGAGCAGGACAGAATATCTCCCCCGGTACGTTCTGCCTGTCGTAGGAGGCGACTTAAAGAACAACCTAGATGGTAGATGCCCAGATCCCACCAGCATCGCCCGGTGTGATACCAATCGCATCGGCTTAGGCTGCGTGAAGTTGCTTAACGTTTCGTGGCTGTGTCGATATCCCGGACTGTGGGACCAAATAGCATGATGAGGCACCTGGATACAAAAAATTCCAGATTTCCGGGGGGGGGGGGCTGGTTCAGGGGCGTCGACATGCAGAGATCAGAATTTTAAAATGGATTTTTGCAACATACGAGGTTTAAACTTGAACATAAATTCAGTGCACCAACACCTGTAATCAAATAAACCTCATGTACGCGCTCTTTGTGAAACCAAGGTCAGTTTATCGACCAGCACAGTCAATTATCTTTATCCTGGGTACGACTTCTATTCCCGATTTAGGCGTAACTTTGGAATCTGTCTTTTTGTCAGAAGCGATCTCTGGAGCCCCCAAACTTTGATGTTATGTGGTTAAAAATAACGACTCAACCAACCACAAAGTTCATCTGTATCCTCTATCGATCACCAAGTGATACTAACTTTAGAACACTTTTCGCTTCTCTTGCAGACACCATCGATCATTTACAAATTAACTATCCAAATGTCGAAATTGCCGTCCTGGGCGACTTTAATGACCAAAACATCAACTGGCTTAAATATTCAAATACTACGGACGAACAAGGTCGTGAAGCCGAATCATTTTCAATCAGTTGTGGCTTAACTCAGCTTACTGGCGAATCAACACGGATCCCTGATCGAGACGGGGAGTTCGCCAGTCTTCTTTATCTGTTTTTAACCACCAATCTGGAGATTTACACGGTCAGCGTAAATCCGTCGTTTGGTTCTTCTGACCATAAACTACTTTCAACATCGAGTATTCTACCAATCCATGACAGAGAGGCGCCTAAACCGCGCAAGATTTGGCACTATAAATCTGCTAAATGGGAATATCTCATGGAATATTTTCGAACTTTCCCTTGGTTGGACGTTTGTTTTCGATCCGATGACCCATTTGGCCGGTATGGAGGCTTACATCCCTTTTTCGAAAAAAATGCCCTTCCAATGGCAAGCCTTGGTCTGACCGGAAATGCAAAGAAGCTCTTGCTTCTAAGCATCGTGCATACCGACAATGGCGTGAAAATCCTAACACCATAAATCGTAACACCTTTGCTCGTGCCAGGAACAGATGCAAAGAAATTATCGATGAAACCAAGGAGGCACACAATCAACGGATTAGAAACAAACTTTTCGCTTGTCCCAACAATTCCAGGCGTTTTGGTAAGTCGCTAAGGCAGTTAGTCAAAATTTCACTAAATCGACCATACCACCACTCACACGGCCAGATAATTCTATTGCAACGACACCTGTTGAGAAAGCGAACTTGTTGCCTGAACTCTTTGTTTCACATTCTACTGTCGATTTCCAAGGAAAAACACCACCTACTATTCCCATAGTGCAGTCAAGGATGCCCGATATTGTCTTCAGACAGCGTATCATAAAACGTATTTTGATGAAGCTAGACACCAAAAAGGCTTCTGGCGCTGACGGAATACCTGCCATAGTTCTCAAAAACTGTGCGAGGGAACTAACACCAGTTTTCTGTAGACTTTTCAACCTATCCTACAGAAAGGGAATATTTCCTTTCTGCTGGAAATATGCCACAGTTCAGCCGATACCTAAAAAAGGCAAGAAGACCTTGCCAAATAACTACCCACCAATCGCACTGCTTCCAATAATATCGAAAGTCATGGAAAAGGCTATCAATCAGCATGTTCTAAAATATCTTGAAGGATTCAACATTACTAGCGATCACCAATATGACTTTCGTAAAAATAGATCAACAGGGGATCTTCTGACTTATGTAACACGTGTTTGGAACAACGCATTTGAAGATTTTGGAGAATCTCGAGCGGTTGCTCTTGACATATCCAAGGCATTTGACCGTGTTTGGCACGATGGGCTGTTGGCTAAGCTACGTTCTTATGGTATGTCTGAAAAGTTCTGTTTGTGGCTCTCATGTTTCCTCCGAGAGCGTTCTTTACAAGTGGCAGTCGACGGATTTCTTTCTAACACCTTCACTATCAACGCCGGTGTACCCCAAGCCACCATACTGTCTTCTACTCTCTTTCTCATTTATATTAACGATCTGCTGGAAAAGACCGAGAATCCAATCTACAGCTTTGCAGATGACAGTACACTTATCTCTTCATTCACTTTGAACGCTCGGACATCGGCTACTCAGAATATCCGCAGAGAGCAGGAAGTCATTTGAAATTCTATCTTGTGGTGACAGTAACCAAGTGGAACTTAACGCTACAAAAACCCAGGAGGCAGTTTTTCTAAAAAAGTTAATGTTGCTGAACTTGACATAGTTATGCCGGGGCACTCCATTCCTCTAACATCGTCACTCAATTTGTTGGGCGTTAATTTGGTAGCAAATATGTCCTGGCATGAACATGTTGCAGGCATAGCAAGGAGAGCTTCTTAAAAGTTGGGAATATTAGTTTGAACCAGAAAGCTTTATACTCCACAACAACTGTTAATTCTTTACAAAGCTCAAATTCGACCAACTATGGAATACTGCTCCCATGTTTGGAGCTCCGCTCCCAAACATACATTGGATTTGTTGGATTCTACTCAGAGAAGAGCTGTTCGTCTGATTGGAGATCCGGAACTGACCGGTGGCTTTGATTCGCTGGAACATCGAAGAACGGTTGGCGACTTGAGCCTATTCTGCAAGTATTTTCATGGAAAGTGTTCGAAGGATGTGGCCCGCTTAATTCCTCCCAGAGCGGTGCATGTTAGAAGTACACGTCGCGCTAATACTTCACAACCGTATGAGGTTCAGTTTTTTACTCCTCGTACAACGCTTTTCAAGCAGTCTTTTATTTGGAGAACATCATCCCTTTGGAATAATTTGCCCAGGACTGTGTTTCCCACCGAGTCCAATTTGCAGCGATTCAAGAACAACGTGAATCGCTTTCTCTCCGTACACGTGTCGCTCCTGTAGCGCTTTAGGGACTTCCCTGTAGCACGTGTGCTAGGCCCATAAAAAAAAATACATGTCAGAGAAACTACAGTCTATCCCAACATTCACTATTATCATCACTACTTATTCCTTATGTTACCTAACAAAATAATATATATCTTATAACCTGGCCAGAGAACATATATATGAATGAAAAAAAATCTCGTAAATCGGATAAGTGGTTATCGAGTAATAAGCGCACTAACGGACAGACAGACAGACAGAAAGAGGTTGCATTTTATATATATTATAGATTATAAATATTTTCTGCTACATAATATTATTCCATATTTAATGGTTTAGGCTGTGTATTGCAGGAGAAAGTGCTAGCGGCAAACGTTTTTTTTTTCCGACTTGATTCACTATTATCGTCACTGCTCATTCCTTATGCTATCTAAGGTAATAAAATATAACCTATAACCTGGCCAAAGAACATATGCATGTTTAAAAAAAAAAGTACATAAATCGGATAAGTGGTTCTCCAGTGATAAGCGCACTTGCGGATAAGATAGTAAGAGAGTAGAAATCAGTCTTGGAGAACGAGCGCAGAATAAATAATATAAATTTGCAGAAGTCATCTACCTAAATTTTTCAGGTGTGAATGCGGATTTTTTTTTAGTTAGTCCGATAACGATTTAATCCTATAATCCTTTAAATCCATGTTACATAAAATCTCGTTAAAATAGATACCTCTATATTTTTGTATGTTACTTTGGGATTTTATCATTTTTATTGGCCTACAAAATTTCATTAAAACGACTTTTAGTTCGTTAGGTATATACGTACTAGTAATATTAACGACTTAATGAAAATGAATAACATTTTCATTTTTGTTTTAAAATGAGAGAAAAATCATAAAAATACAAATAATCGTTATTGCAGATACATTTTAGAACCACAAGCAACCTCCTGAGATATACAAGGCTATTTTTATACTGAGATATTATTTTTTTATCCAATTATAATGCTGATTAAATAAAGTCATATGCCCAGAAGTTCATTCCGATGCATTATTAAAAACTGAAATCAATTGATATTGCTTGCCTTTGTTAATCAAATATTTCAATCATCGCTCCTGATGAAGCTAACATGGTTAGCGAAACGCGCGTCGAGTGCAAAAATAAAGTGTTTGGTGTAGTGGTGATATACGAGGCTGGTTTGAAAAGTCCGTGCAAAAATAAAAACTACTTATGTGTTTGGGGTAAACCTTTTTTATTTTTCGACATAGTCTCCTTTTAGGCTTATACACTTCGTCCAACGATGTTCTAGTTTGTTGATCCCTTCCGAATAATAGGATTTGTCCAAGTCTGCAAAATATCCATTAGTGTCTGCAATCACCTCCTCGTTTAAATAAAAAAAAAATCTTTGTCCCGCCAGCCATTTCTTCAAATTGGGGAACAAATAGTAGTCCGAGGGAGCCAAGTCTGGAGAATAGGGGGGATGTGAAACGAGTTGGAATCCTATTTCCATTAATTTTGCGACCACAACTGCTGAGATGTGTGCTGGTGCGTTGTCGTGATGGAAAAGGACTTTCTTGTGGGCCAATCGCGGGCGTTTTTTCTTGCAGCTCGGTTTTCAAACGGTCCAATAACGATGAATAATATACCTGTAATAGTTTTATCCTTTTCCAGATAGTCGATGAGGATTATCTCTTGCGAATCCCAAAAGACAGTTGCCATAACCTTTCCGGCCGAAGGAACGGTCTTCGTCTTTTTTGGTGCAGATTCCCCCTTGGTAACCCATTGTTTAGATTGTTGTTTGGTCTCAGGAGTATAGTAATGTATCGATGTTTCATCCACAGTGACGAAACGACGCTTAAAGTCCTCCGGATTCTTCTGGAACAGCTGCAAACCATCCTTGCAACACTTCACACGATTCCGTTTTTGGTCAAGCGTGAGCAATCGCGACACCCATCTTGCGGATAGCTTTCTCATGTCTAAATGTTTATGCAAAATATTATCTACCCATTCAGTCGAGATGCCCACAGCACTAGCAATCTCACGCACCTTAACTTTTCTGTCATCCATCACCATATCATGGATTTGATCAATGATTTCTGGAGTCGTAAGCTCAACAGGCCGTCCAGAACGTTCAGCGTCACTTGTGCCCATATGGCCAGTCCGAAAATTTTAAAACCACTTATGTACTATTCTAATCGAAGGTGCAGAGTCACCATAATGTTTATCAAGCTTCTCTTTAGACTCCTGAGGCGTTTTGCCTTTCATAAAGTAATGTTTAATCACCACACGAAATTCTTTTTCGTCCATTTCTTGAAAATCACTCGACTTCCTTGATTCACACGAATGCCAAACACAAAGAAATAGACCAATATGGCTGAAACTTGATGTGCGTTCATTCAAGAGATGCTACTAACTAAACATGACCTGGATACGCGCCGGTGGTGCCATCTCTCGGACTTTGCACGGACTTTTCAAACCAGCCTCGTATACTGAGTAGTATCATTGTGCCAGAGATTCCACATTCCCAGCTTAGTTAAATATTTCAATGCTTTTTAATACCAATATTTTATTCTAGGTTGAGATGGACGGCCACTTTAATAAACAGAATTACCGATATTGGAGTCCGGAAGATCCAAAACTAAAGCACTGGCCGCAATACAAACACTTGGAATAATGGGGCCATGCAAGAACTATCGAGAACTGCTTCATATTTGCTTTACAGAATTTGCGTAGTTATAAGCAGGAAACTCGATTTCAGCAAGATGAAGCGATGTCGCGCATACATATTCTGCCAATTTTCCCGAATAAATTGATTGCCACATTGAATAAGATAACCTGGCGTCCATGTAACCCTGATTTGAAGCCGATGAATTTTTTCCATGTGGGAATGTCTCAAAATTATATTTTATAGTAACAGTCTTCACTACCTTTTTTTTAAAAAAAAAACTGGCCAAGTGCAAGTCGGACCTGCTCAATTAGTGTTCCGTACGGTGATTACATTTAAAATAAAATAAAATAAAATTCTTTCCTCCTCCTCAGTCCGAACCTCTTAGCAGAGATGTGGTGACAGCCACCGGTTTCTATCGTCAGCAAGATTAACTGCATCGTGCACTCCAACTCCGGTAGTCTGCATAACGCCGGTTTTGAGCGGTCCATTTTTTAAGCATGTCTCTGTGGCACACAGTAAAATAGAAAAAACTAGAGAATGCAGGAATTTTTGTTGTTTTTGATATATTGCGATCGCGCCAAATTTTTGTTAGTTTCACCGCAGCATGACGGCAATCTCTATCCCTAGGCGTATTTTTGGCTCACAACTTCCAGAACTTGTAATTAAAGAGTATAAATTTAACAACAACTTCACAGTTAAAAACTTCCGTGTTATTGGATTGATTATTGTTGACTCGATCTATGATCATAACCTTGGTCTTAGCTTGATTTACCCGTAGACACAGCAACTCGCTTTGCCGCTGTACTTGTAGTATGATGATGATATAAATAATAAGGATAATCTCTCTGTGGTCTCCTATATAATGAAATTGTTGGTGGAACAGAAAAGTAGCCTTCAGGGAGCACTTGCCGACCTCAAGGAAAGGAAGAAGATCAGGGACCAGAAGATTGAACTGTTGGAAGAGGAGATAGCTCAACTGAGAATCGAGTTTATGCGGCTGAAGGATTCGAATTCGTCAGCCTCGGGCACGGTTTGTAATAGGTCATTGATGAAGGGGAAGAACGAAAGAGAAAAGCCATTAATGTAATGATCTACAACATTCCAAAATCCTTCTTTGATGATCCCAAAGCAAGTATAGAACATGATACTAACATGGTTAATACAGTTTTTAAAAATATGGGTTGGGAAACGTTCTGAGAAAATAAGACCAATTCGCGATGAGCAATCAGCACAAACCATCCTAATAAGTAACTCAAGGTTTAGAGAACAGGGAGCGTTAGTCATGATCAAACTTTAAGGCAAAGACATCAGTTCAGAGAGTTGAGGGCTTAGTTACAGCAGCGTCTTCATAATGATGAAACTAAACTAGGCATAAAATATTTCGGGGGTGTGCCTAAGATTGTGCAAATCGATACTCCGTGACATGACTCTAAAACATCTAACGAATTTAACAATTTATTACCAAAACATCAGAGGTACTAAAACCAAAACAAACAAACAACTTCAATAGTGTAGAACGCTTGTTTGTTTTAATTCGAAGTGGTACGGAGAGACTTGTTGTAGGTGCTGTGTACTTGCCGCCACCCATTAAAGTAGACACTGTGCAGGGTCACTGCTGTGCGCTTGAGGGGATCATTTAGAAATAGGGAGGATAATATATGTGTCCTAGGAGACTATAACATGCCTCATGTAGAATGGACTAGTGATAGTTTTGGAAGTTCAGCTATCGGTCATGGTAGGGATGCTGTGAGGCTACTTAGTGACTGCTTTTCTTATAAACAGCTATTCCAAGTGAATGAAATCAGTATTACGAATGGTGTAAAATTGGATTTAGTGGTAACACGAGACAGTAGAACATCTGTTCAGGTGGTACTGGAGAGTCTGCTGCTCTGCGACCAGCACCATCCGGTCCTTGCGGTTGATGAACTGGTTAATGACTGTCCTGAGAGTTTGCACTATGATTTCAATTTCTATAACTTTAAGCGTGCGGACTATGATATGTTAAACAATTATATTCACTCAGTGGCTGGGAATATGTCATGGATGGTGTTAAAGATGTAAATACTGCAAAGTCTGTCTTCGATGAAGTTTTGTATACTGGTATTAGTCTGTATGTCCCTGTGATTCGTTCAAAGAATCCGAAGTTCCCAAGGTAGTTTTCTAATGAACTTAAAAATGTTATTCTGAGAAAGATGATGTCACAAAGAATATAACAGAACCCATCAGTGGGAAACTTATCTGAAGTTTTCAGAGTTAAGATCCCAATCTAATATTCGAAAGAACTACTGCTATTTGCAGTATGTTAAAAATATGGAGGCAAACATAAGTTATGACACCAAACAATTTTGGAACTTCGTTAACAGTAAAAGAGGGGGTAAGTCCATCCCTATCTTAATAAATCTAGACGAACAAACAGGGACAGACTGTTGTAGAAATTTTTAAGTCTCATCTTCGAGGTGTTTATAGGCCTGATGTTTACGGTGGTGAGTCTGGGCTGGGGGATGTTGGGAATGGTGGTGAATCCTTCTCCTCTTTTGATGTCTCCCTGGGAGAAGTATTTGACCATTTATCCAAACTTGACATAAATAAGTGGCCAGGTCCTGATGGTATATCTCCCAGATTTTTAGTTAACTGTGCCTATGCTTTGGCCAAACCGCTGTACATGCTTTTTAAATTGTCCCTGGGGAGCGGTGTTTTTCCTGACCAGTGGAAATAGAGTTTTATAACTCCAGTATTCAAATTTGGCGACCAGTCAGACGCTAAAAATTACAAACCTATTTCTATTCTAAGTTCTACCCGAAAATTGTTCGAAAAAATAACTTTATAAAGCTTCATTTAGTTTAGGAATAGCACGGTTTCGTTGGGGATCGACAGCTCCAAACTTGATCTTGTTGGTTCAAAATACTACTGATGCAATGGAGGCAGGTGGTCAGGTTGACGTGGTTTATACGGATTTCAGCAAGGCCTTCGACACTGTCAACCACGATATGTGGATAAGGAAATTAAGAAGTTATGGCTTCTGTGGATCACTACTGAATTGGTTAACCTGTTACCTTAGATATAGGAAACAGTTTGTTAAAGTAAAGGGCTTTGTGAGGTATCTGTTACATCAAGTGTACCACAAGGTAGCCATCTGGGCCCGTTGCTGTTTAATGTATTTATTAATGACCTCCGTGAGGTGATTATATTTTCAAGGCCCCTGTTTTTTGCAGATGATTTGAAATTGTTTATGGTAATTGATGATGGTTGATGATGCTGTGAGACTACAGGGAGACTTGGATAGGGTGAGTGAGTGGTGCAGGAGAAACAAAATGAATGAAAGCTAGAGATTTCCAGACTGTATATACATACCATGAATACTTTGTATAAGGCCTTGGTAAGATCTTCTGTAGAGTATCTGTCATGTTGCCTTCATATGCTATACATATTAAAGGGTACAGAAGAAGTGTACTAGATATGTTCCTTACAAATTAAAGTTGAATATCACTGCCTGCTGCGAAGACTCCAGCTGCAATCGCTTTCTAGACCTAGGAAAGTTGCTGATATCTGTTTCTTATTTCGACTTGTAAATGGTCATATAGACTGCTCTGATCTTCTGAGTTTGATAAATTTCCTTGTTCAAACAAGATCAACAATGGACCACTCAGTCTTCGCCCGAAGTACCATAGATGTAACTATGACCTATTTTCGCCGATCACTAGATTCACTTATAGCGCCGGTGAAACGAAACTCTCTATTTAAAACTTTTAAAAAAAGAACTGATGACTGTCCACTGAGTTCTGTGAGGATATTTGCTAGTGTTGTTATTGTATTGTTATAATTGTTGTATTATTATAATTTCTGTATCTATAAAATGTGTATGCCCGTAAATAAATAAATACGCTCAAGGTTTTCGATGTTTTCGGCGGAGATAACAGTGTTATTAGTGTACCTCAGGTTTCTTATACGCTTTCCATTTAATAATACCTCATCGTAGTTTCCAACAGTTCTTCTCGTGAGATATTCTCTATAGAGTTTAAATAGAATAGGTGACAATATACAACCATGACGAACTGCAGAGTGGACTGGAAAAGGTTCCGATCATCGTCATTCTCCTGGACTTTCGCCGTGCTGTGTTTATAGAATGCACTGATAATGTACGAAAAATCGATAGGAACTCCCATACCATTCAATACTTCCCAAAGACAAGACCATTTCACCTAGTCAAAAGCACGCTGATAATAGACAAAGCAGATGTACAATGAAATATTAAATTCTCGAATTTTTCAATTAGCTGACGTAAATTCACGGGTGCCCTTACCTTTTGTAAACCCCGTTTGTTCTTCGCCTATTTATAAGAAGAGGTAGGGTGTCAGTCTCTCGTTTAGTATGTACAACATTACTTTGCTTGCATGACTTATGAGTGCAATGAGGCGATAGTTTGTGCACTCGAATGTAGACCCTTTTTTGTGAAGTAGAATAAAGATGGATTTATACCACTCTGCTGATCAGCACCCTATCTTCCAAATTTTTTGGCATATGTTATGTAGGAGCTCCACATCTGCTTCACCCAGATATCCTATTACTACTCTAGTTAGGCCATCCGGCTCAGGTGCTTTACCATTTCTAAGTTTACGAATATCATATTGTACCTCTGATAGCAGAATCGATGGCTTAGACTATTGAGAATTTGACCGAATTCAAACAGAAACTGCGTTACCAGCTAAAAGATTTTGGCTGTATTGTTTCCAGATGCCTGCAGTACGATCTGTTTCTGTAAGAACCTCATTATTACTATTCTTTATAGCCACAGTTTTGGGTTTAAACTCGCAACTAAGATATTTCACTTTGTTGAAAATATCTTTAGTTTGTTGTAGCGAGTGTACCTCAATTTCTTTCTTTCTTACCTAGGCTAAGTTAATTAGGTCCTTGACCGGTCTGGATTTAAAGATTCAATATGTATTTTTACGTTTTTTCTTAGCCAGTAATGTATAGTAATTATAGCATCTTAGCTATTTAGCAGACAAAAAATCAATCTAGAACCTAGTAATAAAGTGTAAAACAAATATTTCCTACCTAAATATTTGTTTAATTATAAACAAATAAAATAAAATTATTTCATCTCGGTAACTATCTGTTGGCCACCACTGAAAAGTATATTAAAAAACCTTCACCATATTGTCAAACCAAATAACTTTTTTCATATATCAGATAAATTATCACACGTAATGCACTCGTGATAATTTTCTGTCAGTCTGCACTTTATGGAAACTATTTCAGAATTTTTTCAAAATTTTTGATCAATGCTTTTTGAGATAGGGGGGGGGTGGCAGCGATTTTTTGCTGTTTTTTAAAAATTATATGAAGAACAGTGTGCTCAAGTATTTCATCATATATATTTTTGAGCTCGTGTTTTCACAAGCTTTTATTTGACACCTCACTTGATGATCTGGTATTTTTTTTTTTTTCATTTCTGATTTCATTCCCCAAAACTTAACCTTCAAAACTACACGGCTCTGATTGGGCCATCATTTTTTATATTTGTGTCAAATTTCAACTTCGTATGTTAAATAGTTTAGGAGAAAATTGGGTGTGACAAACACCGAAGTGACCCCATAAGTGTTCCATACGGAACGCTTAAAACATGTGTCTAGCAGTGATCAATAATTTTGGGACTATAACATTTCTATTTGGATGAACATTTGAATTTTGGTAAAAATTTATATTAGGTAACAATTGTTCAAGGACTCTAGTTTGATATAAAATAAAGTTGCAGTTTTTTTTTTATTAGAAAAGTTTTAAAGTTAAATTTCTTTATGCGATACGCTCTACATAATAATAAAAAGAATATTACTCAAACCGACAGAAAATACACTAAATGCTAAGAAAACATTGTGAATCCACAATCAAATAAATTTTTATATTTTAAGAAATGAAACCATAAAAGATGTGTTTTTATAGAAGAATATTTTCTTCGAAGGGATCTGCTGCACCAACAGCCTGTTGACAATTTTGTGATTCTCTAATTTAGCTCTCCAGAAAAAATAAACAATAAAAACATTTTTACCAAATTATTTCGGCCAACTAAACAAGCTAAAATGCTGTTTTAGTAGACCAAATATTATCTTTATGGACCAATAAAAATAACACAACCGACACAGTAAAATTTAAAAGTTGATGTTTAATTTGGAAAGGTAAAATGTGATGAGTAATATTTTTGTGAAACTCCATTTAAAGTTAGAACAAACGTTATGAATTTTTTCACTGTAGGATTCAGTTTTTCATTGTGGAAGCTTTTTAATAGCTTAAATTACAAAACAATACAAATAAATATTATTAATGAACATATATTGTCCATAGGTAATAATTAATAATATTATTAATGAATATATGGTGTCCATAAGGTATATAAAAGTAGTAATAGAAACTATACCTGTACAATTGATTGAATAGTCTTATAAAAAAACAAGGTAAATAAAAATCCTGGAGACATCTACACCAAACGATGCCAAAGATCCTTCAAATTACGGTGCAACTTTTCTAAACACAATTTTGAAATGTCCTTATTCATGCGTTTTTGGTTTAGAGGCATCAAACGCGACACCCATCGCATAATAATTTTCATTTTTACAACTCCATGGAAGATATTATATACTCGTTCATATGAGATGCCTATTATCTCAAAAATCTCGTCCTGAACGTTCAGCATCTGCGGTGCCCGTAAGGCCACGTTTAAATTCATGCCATCAACTTGCTTCAGTTCAATTTCTATCTAGGCCGCAGTCCACATCTTTAAATAAAAAATATTTTATTACTGCACGATACTTGGCTTTATTCACTTCAACGAAAGGTGTAACACCGATCACTTACGATAGCTGCCGACAAATAACTGCACTTCGCATCCCTTTGAAACTTTGAACATAACCGTTACAAGAATTATCGTTACCAACAGTCATGTCACTTAACAAGATTTCCCGCTATTTTGTAAAACTTAGCCAGACATAAATATATATTAAAAGACTGTTTTTAGTCAATTTCCACTGGTTTATTTAAATTGCGTTGACGCGTTTCGCTGTCGATGCAGCTTTTTCAGATTTACATTTTACAGTGTCAAGTTAGGTTTAATGTTTACAATTTTATATAATTTCTTAATTATAATATTACACCTAATTAAATTACATTGTTAGTATTGGACAACCCACACAGATTTGGAATTAGGAAAATAAATTCAATAATGGTGAATTGTTTAAATCTACCTGGTCGTTGAGTAAATTACCTGTAGTCCTTAAACGATTTATTTGCATTGTATCTAAAAGGTTTAGTTTATAAACCTTTTTGTTGGGTGCGTAAAATTTTGAAATTCTTGTTAAATGTGTGATTTTCTGTTAAAAGATGATTAGCATATGTTGAATTAGATTTTCTATGGATGAAACTTTTTTCGTGTTCTGTAATTCTTTGTATCCGTCCAGTTTGTCCTATGTATGTTTCAGGACATGACTCACATGTTAATTGATAAACCCCTGATTTATTTAAATGTGGTATTTCTGTCCTTAAAACGTGGGTATATTTCTGAGATTGCCTTGTTTCTAAGTTTTTTCCTAACGATATTATTGATTAAAGTAACCGAATAACCGTTGTTAACGGCTACTTGTTTTATGTAGCTTAATTCTTTAGTAAAATTTTCCTCTGATAAGGGGATATTAGTTAGTCTATGTATACAACTATGATAAGCTGCGAGTTTATGACGGTTAGGGTGGTGAGAACTATTGTGAATTGTGGTATCTATATGACAAGGTTTGTGATATATTGCAAATTCATGTTTTTTTCATGGTTTTACTGATTGTTAAGCCTAGGAAGTTGATTTTCCCTTCAACTTCTTCTTCCATTGTAAAACTAATATTTCTATGTAAAGAATTAATATACTGTAAAAAGTGAGTTAATTGTCTGTCCGTACCTGTAAAGCATACAATTATATCGTTTACGTATCGATACTAGTATAGACAATTATTACTATTGTTAATATGGTTGTTAAATATTATTGTTTCAATACTGTCCATGAAAATGTTTACAAGTAATGGACTTCATGGATTCCCCATATTTAACCCTTCCTTACTATTGTAGAATGTATTGTTAAATGAAAAATAATTTTGTCTTAGGCATTAATAAATTAATTATGTCCATTTTTAAAACTTCATTTACTTTGTTTTTGGTTAATCTATTAACCAAAAACCTATTTCGGCAAACCAACGGAAAAACTGGGGAAATTTTTTAATAATCAAAAAAATATCAACATAGCTTACAAGACTAACAATACTATAGGAAAATATCTTAAAAACTACAAACCACAAATCAATAAAGACAATAAATCAGGGGTTTATCAATTAACATGTGGGTCATGTCTTAAAACATACATAGGGCAAACTGGACGTACATTTATACAAAGAATTACAGAACACGAAAAAAGTTTCATCCATAGAAAGTCTAATTCAACAAATGCTATTCATCTTTTAACAGAAAATCACACATTTAACAAGAATTTCAAAATTTTACACACCCAACAAAAAGGTTTAAAACTAAACCTTTTAGAGACAATGCAAATAAATCCATTAAGGACTACAGGTAATTTACTCAACGACCAGGTAGATTTAAGCAATTCACCATTATTGAATTTATTTTCCTAATTCCAAATCTGTGTAGGTTTTCCAATACTATCAATGCCATTTAATTAGGTGTAATATTATAATTAAGAAATTATATAAAATTGTGAACATTAAACCTAACTTGACAGTTTAAAATGTAGATCTGAAAAAGCTGCATCGACAGCGAAACGCGTCATCGCAATTTAAATAAACCAGTGGAAATTGATTAAAAACAGTCTTTTATTATATATTTATAATAAATTTCCATCAAGTAGAAGCTAAAACCATCCAACATTAGCTAGACTTATCAATCTACCCTCGATAAAGTAACTGATAGCTTCTTGTTTGTATGTACTATCTGCAAAATGTCATACGATATGGTTTATTTTATAGGATCACAATTTTAACTCTCCTTGCTTAGAATATTTTCTTTTTTCGGTATTTGTGAAAAATTCGTGTACTGAGATTTTTGCATTTCTTGCATCATGCAAAATATAGCACATTTAATTTACATGTAATACTTATAGTAGGATAGAAACTTATAGATTTTGAGCATGCTTTCTTCAAGATGAGGATGAAAGACGTGGAATTTGATAATTTTATAGTTTCATTTTACAATTTTTCCTAGCTTTTGGTTGGCATAATCAACAAATGTTAAACAGTTATTTATAGTCAAACAGTTAATAGATAAAAGAGTAGCAGAAAGAGTTACTTTGAATAAATGCCTATTATCTCAGAAACGTTTCTGGGTTATTAAGGACGAGATATCTGAAAATTTAGTTGTTTTTGCATTATTTCCAATATCAATGTCAGGTTTCTGTTGTAAATATCTTCACTGGAGGGGCTATACTTTTTATTATTTGCCTATCATTTATTATATCGAGTCGTAAAGTTACTCTTTCGTGTCAACAAGCCAAATACAGTATGTATTTAATTTAGGAGTTCTTGTTTGCAAGCGTATAAATCATTTATTCTTTTTGATCTTGGATGGATAAAATGATGACTAAAGAATAACCTAATTCGGATATGATAACTCAGTGAAGTTAAGTAGATGAAGGGCTTTAAATAAAGTTGGAAATAATTTATTTTCTTTCTTTATTTATTATCATAAATTGGTCTTAAATGAACTCGAAATGAAAAACAATTCTGGGCAAATGATCCGAAAAGGAATAGGTTCTCCATATAAAAGACTGCTTGAAAAAAGGGTTGTACGTCACGGATGTGAAATATTACCGCGTCGTGTATTTCTAGCATGCACTGTTGTGGGACGATTTAAACGGGCTACATCCATCGAATACTTTCCATGAGAATACTTGTAAAATAGTATGTTGAGAATGTGGAATCTTTGGTACAATGACACGACTTAGTATATATTATCACTACACCAAACACTTTATTTTTGCTCGCGACGCGCGTCTCGGTAACCATGTTAGCTGTATCAGGAACGATGATATGTCAGTCATCGCTCCTGTTGAAGCTAACAGGGTTAGTGAAATGCGCGTCGAGTGCAATAATAAAGTATTTGGTGTAGTAGTGATATATACTGAGTAGAGACTTGTAGAATAGACTCAAGTGGTCAACCGTTATTCGATGTTCCAAGGAATGAAGGTTGCTGATGAGTTTTGTTTCTCCAATCAGGTCAACAACTGTTTTCTGAATAGAATCCAACAAATGTAGTGTATGTTTGGGAGCAGTATACCATCGTTGCTTTTTTCCAAAATTAACAGTTGTCGTAGAGTGTAAAGCTTTCTAGTTAGAAATAATATTACCATATTTTGAGAAGATTTCTTTGCTGTACACATGTTCATGCCAAGACATATTTGTTTCCGAATTAACGCCCAGTAAATTAAGTTCACCATTATTAACTTTGTTAGAAAAAATTTTCACCTGGGTTTTCGCAGCGTTAGATTCTACTTACTTATTGTCACCTCCCTGTTCCAAGTCTTTGTTAAGTTGGATGACTTTTTGCATAATATCATCAGCAAAGCCGTAGATTGGATTCCGGGTTCCTTCCAATAGATTGTTAATGTAAACGAAAAAGAAGGTAGGAGACCGTATGGATCCTTAGGACATACCGGCCTTGATATTAAAGGTACTACAAAAAAATCCGTAAACTGCCACTCGTATGGAACGCTCTCTGAAGAAATACGAGAGCCATGAACAAAACGTATATTAAGGTATAACAAATGCTAACCCCCTTTCTCATCCCTTTCACCTCATGTATCTTTTACTATAATAATTACCTTTTTTTTAATATTGGTTAGATTTCGAAATATCAAGCTATCTGCTGGTAATCCTTAGTAAAAAGTTCCGACGGAGAGCAGGTACTCGTATGCTTTTAAAGTTTAAGCTTCCACAAATCAGAAATTCAGTTTGTTTAATCTTACTGAGATAAATAATTACGTTAAAATGTTGTCCAATACTGCAATCAGAAATCCTGAAAATTCTTCACCATACTATTAAAAATATACAATATTTACCGATCCTAACCCCTTTCATCTACCTTATTAAAATTGGAAATAATGAAAAAATAGTAAAAATACTCCCCATTAGCAAGGGAAGTAAAAAGGAACAAAACGCACCCGGTCATAAAAAGTTAAATAACATTATGCAGCTATGCACTTGCATTGCAAAGTAAATTTATTCAATTGATGGCTTCCATTGCACAAGTTGCAATAAAAGAGAAAATAATGCATTTTTCTATTACATCTCTAACATTACTTCGCCTGATAGTTCAAATTAAATTTCTGTTAAAGTCGCACAAGTAAAACTATTTTCACAAAATGCACGTTAAATTGGAAAAAGAAATTATTGATTCTCTAATTCTCCTTTTTAAGTTATCTTCCATTTACAGGCCACAATTACATTATGGAACGCCAAGTCGTGAAAAATTACTTGGGACAACTTGCAATAAGTTTTCCGAGTTTTCGAAATAGTAGTCGAGCTTACAGCACCTTTTCGTGTATATGTGACAGTTCTCTTAGTAATAAAATAAAGTTTTTCCATAAAAATTTGTCCGACTGTCGTGGATAACCAATCAAAACTTAAAAATAATTTTAGGACTTCAGACGACGCTCTCTCCCATGACGCAAAACTGTAAGTTCAATTTAACTTTGGTCGGGCTTTAGGGTTTGTAGGTTATAAATTGTTTAAGAAATGAGGAATTTTGAGTTACAAGCTTTGTGGGATAAAGCATTATCATAAACGCATTTTGATGGTGCTATGGGTTTCCAGTTAACAAGAGTTAAAATAAAACAGCGTTATATTCCTTACTTGTAATTCTGTAGTTTGAAATGTAATTAAAAAACTTAGTTCACCATTAGGGGAAATCTTTAAATACAACATTAAAACATGGTAAAAATTTCAGTGTAGTAAAAATGTACGCGTAGGTGTTAAAGTTATACAAATTGCGACAAAATGATAAAAAAAGAAAAACGACCTTCTCTGACAGAAATATGGACAGGTTTATACTCTTCTCGCTCTGGGTCCATCAGAGTATTTTAATAAGTTTAAAAATTGTCGGAAAGTGTGAGTACATGAAGAAAGTTTAACCGTCCTGTGTACAGTAGTTCTCGTCGTCAAATTTTCTAATGGTTTGAGTACTACTTGCAGTCTAATTTTCTAAAAAAACCAAGTGGTTGTAGTATCGCAATGGCTTTACAGGTGAAAATGGAAAAGGCAGGATTTAATTTAAATTTTGATTCAATTTTAATGGAATCTCTGATGCACCTCTATATATGTGTGTAAAATTGCAGTAATGAGCTAAATTAGCTTTAAGTATCTAGGGATTCATACTAGGATGGTCAGTATAAGTTAGAATTTTCAGCCTCACACTCTGAGCTAAACTGTAGAAAGCAATTTTTAATAAAACCAATGTTATCAAATTATGTGGTTAATAAAGAATTGAATTGAATTATGAAAGTGTGTATGTATTATGTTAAAAAATGAATTGCACTTTTTTTCTTAAATACACTCGCTATTGCTATCTATTGAAGTATTTGATCTTCAGGTTTATAGAACTGCTATTAATATATGACAATTATTTTCATTATACTTGTTTATTAGGCTAGAAAATAAAGTATGTACTATAATTATGATAACTTATTGAGCGATTTTTAAAATGAATAAGTTCATTAAGCAAAAAAATTGCATTAAATTTTATTTTAAAAACAAAATTTTTGTTACGGATACGTTAAAATATTCAAGTGATGTTTAAAATATGTTGAAAAAAGATACAAGAACAGAAATATAGTGCCAAAAGTGAACCTAAACCGAAAAAAACCATGTCAAAATCGGTCAAAAATTAAGGCCATGTTAGCTGTTTTCTTCAGTTATTGTGGTATTGTGCACAGTGTTTAACTGATTTATTAGTTTATAAGGAGAATAAGCATTTTGCGTCATTTACGTCAGTTAATTCTTAATGTGCTGAATTACGGCCGAATAATGTATGCATGTAACGTTCTCAGCAAAAATAAGACGACGACCGTTCCACAACCACCGTATTTACCAAATATAGTACCTTTCGTCTATTCTTCTAGCTGACATTACCACTCGGTGGACACGACGTTTTAAATTTACAGGAGCTATAATTGAGAATTCGCTGACTGTCTTGGAAGCAATTAACGCTGGTTATTTAAGGAGACCATCGTTTTAAAACATTGGAAACAAATGATCGCAGAGAAGATCTTTATAGCAACCAGAATTGAGCGTGATTGAAGGATATTGTATGCTGTATACATCTTTTCTGCGCTGTTTTGATTACAGTGTTATATAGTGGTGCCTTTCTTAATTACAAACTCCCTTACAGGAAGTAAAGTGTTTTGAAGATTAGGAAAAACAGTGGCGTACCTTTTTTTAAGATATCTATGAGAGAAAAAAGCTACAGAGGACAGGAGGTTCCTGTGTTTCCTAGACTTCATAAAAGTTGTTAAAATATTCAATTTTATACTTCATGATTAGTCTTCTATTAATTAAGCTACTTTAGTCTTTATTTACTATATAGTGCAGTAAAAAAAGGTCAAAATAATGATGAGATAGGCATAGTTTAGATACAGCAATATTATGATTTTATCCTCTCTGGGATATCACCAGGAGATTTGTCCTGAGTTTTGGACCTCGAAAAACTTGTACTCTTGTTTATAAATAATTTAAGTTTTTAGAATGCGTTTTTCGTGCTTGAAATGTGTATAACTCCGCTTATGTAAGTCAAATCGAGACAAAAAAAACCAAACTCTTTGTCATGAAATTTCTAACAAATTCTTATTAGTTTTAAGATGCTCAAGTATAACCTACAAAATGGAAAGAACAGGCGAAAGACTGTTTTTTTTCCATTTTATTGTACAGGTCGACTAAGTGAATCGATCGACTTGAAACTTTCAGAAAATATGCATTTTGTTATAGTCAAAAATACCCTGAAGTTTTGGTTCAAACATATTGAACCCAGTGGGTACAATTGAGTTTGTTATTTAAAATTTGAATTGCTCGCCATTTTATACCATTTGGTCCAAAATGGATCTTTTTTTTTTCAAAATTTAGGTCTCGGTAATAGCTTTCCGATGTCATGAAAAAAAAATTTGGAATCACTTTAAGCATTTATTTACATTTGATTATTAATCAAATAACAGCAAATGCATTTTTCGGTCCTTTTGAAAAAAAAAAACGAAAATTTTTATCATATCTGGTAGAGAATCGCGAGACCTTTATTAAAAAAAATATATTTTCGTTAATGTGAACTCAAGATATTTAACTTATTGTATTTTGGCCAAATGTTAATTAACAAATGCATATTTTTGGCTACAATTTGGACTGTATCGTTTTGAAATGAAAGCTGGCGTTGAGACCTAAATTTTGAAAAAAAGTTCCAAATGGTAAAAAACGGCGGGCAATTCAAATTTTAAATAACAAATTGAATTGTGTCCACTGAGTTTAATATTTGCTACCAAAATTTCAGAGTATTTTTACTATAACAAAAGGCATATTTTCTAAAAGTTTCAAGCTGATCGGCTTACTTAGTCGATCTGTACAGTAAAATGAAAAAAAAACAGTTTTTCGCCTGTTTTTCAATTTTGTAGGTTACGTACGCATTTGAGCGACTTAAAACTAAGGAGGATTTGTTGGAAATTTCATTACAAAGAGTTGGGATTTTTTTTTCTCGATCCGACTTATATAATCGGAGTTATTTACGTTTTAAGCTCAAAAAAAAGCATTTTGAAAACTTCAATTGTTTATAAACAAAAGAGTACAAGTTTTTCGAGGTCAAAAACTCAGGACAATACTCTTGGTGATATTCCAAAGAGAATAAAATCATAATATTGCTGTATCTAGACTGTGCAATTTAAAATGCTTGTTTTACTGCACTTATATTAAAAATTGTTGATTTGAACGAGTTAATTTATTCTTTTTGATTAAAATTGAAGTTTCCTTTATTTATCGTATATTTTAAACATACTACTGACGGTACAAATTCAACTAAACGTCTAACAATTCCATTTTTAGAAAATGCACCTAATTTAGCAAAAAGTTGGCTTCGCTTTCTTTACGTTATCTCCCACTTTCGAGCCCACAATCGCATTATGAAATGCCAACTAGTGAAAAATTACTTAAGACAAATTGCGAAAAGTTTTTAGAGTTTTGCGAACATTGGCTTTACTTTTAACACTTTTTCCGTAAATGTACGTGGCAATTTAAGCTTTCTTTTAGAAATAAATGAAGAAAAAAATAAGCTTTAATAATAGAATAGAAGCTTCACGATATATTCACGAACTTTTCCGAAAGCCTATTGCTGCATACTATGATTCAAAAAGTGAGGGCCGTTTGCTTATTTTTAAATATTGGCGGGTCTGAACAAAGCTGTACAGGGTGGGCCAAATTGGACACTTTTAAAGGTAAACCCCTTTATCTAAGGGAGATAGACAAAAACTGATGTCGGTGTCTGAAGCCCAATTTTTATGATAAACTTAAGGGTGAAAACCGCATATCGATATCTAGTACCGTTTCAGATATACACGTTGTTTTTCAAAAATCTGCATTTTGGAAAAATGTTTATAATTTTTTTCCTATTGAAAATTTTTGATTTATATAAAAACATTCTCAAAGCACTTTTTCACGTGGATTTCAACAGTGTTAGTAACATTTTTTTACAACTAAAATTTTAATAGTTATTAACGCAAAAATATATTTCTTAAATGGGATACCTGTATATTTTTCCTTATCCGAATAGAGCTTTAAATCACCATTCTAAAAATATAGCACACTTTATAGTTTGCTTAAATCTACTTCAACATATAAATATTTTCAGTTTTTACGCGAATTTTAAATGCCCATTTTGTGAAGTAGGCTTTGGACGGAGCTGCCATATGCTTTAATTCAATTGTTTACTCGTAGTTGTCAAATTTTACTTCAGGATCAGTTATTGAATTGTCAAATAAATCGCAATGAAGTTGGAAAAATACGAAAAATGGGATATGATAGTGTGTTTCATACAAACCGGAAAAAATTCGGAAGCGGTAAGTAAACCCTTCAAGGATATATTCGCTCGATTGCGACAAACCTAGTTAATAGTGGCCAGTTTGAAAAGAAACGACCCAAAAATTATGCATCAAACAGGGATAAGGAGTTAGAAGAAATAGTAGTTTTAGGAACTTTCGGAAATAATCCCAACACTTCAACCCGACAGTTAAAAGAATCCACTGGACATTTAGTTGTGGAGCAAAGAAATCAAGGCAGACTTGGATTTTTAAGCGAAAGTTTAGAGAATCAATCGAAATTTACAAACACCCTAATTATATTAATAGAGACTCTGTTGTGCATCATAATTGGAAAAGGATTATTACAGTGGTGCGGTGCGTTGACACGGTCCAACCCCAAGAACTATGATTTCCCTTCATTGAAAATTTTTAAGTATAAGATTCAAAAAAATTATATTAGTCATTTAATGAAATTATTTACTGTGTTAAACTCTGCATTAAAGTTTGGTATGAAATAAGTAATGGGGGATGGATTTGACGAATAAAAGAACACTGGGTAAACTGCTGAAAAAAGGATCATGTTCGTTTTCAGGTATTTTACATTAACTACATATGCCTGAGGAGGATCCCTCAAAAAACGCCGCCTGCTTCTAAGTGTTGGTCGTGTCAACCATTCTGTTAGCTTGAAAGCTGCTGTGTCAGCTTTCGATGGAGTATTAGGTATGCGTACTTAGTACAATTCGTTGTATCATACCTTCGTATCCCGTAACTTCTTTGATGAGTACCTGTAAATTCTGGTCTCTTGTTTGTCAACCCTAGCCCGACCTATAAGCCGCGATACAGTGAAACGCGTCTCGGGATGGATTTGACGAATAAGAGAACAGTGGGTAAACTGCTGAAAACAGGGCCTGGTCCGTCTTAGTTACTTTACATTAACGATAAAATAAATAATTTGAATAATTAAAATTGAGATTTGTTTAACGTTCTAGTACAACTTCTGTTCCTTTTTGAGACAGTGAGTGTATTCTGGACAATTTTGGTAACCAACGTGTTCACTATTCTGGTCACGTTCTAAACTAAATCTTGTAGTAAATTTGTTAAAACTTTAAAATTTATTATCCTTTGCAACCGCACTAGTTCTTATAAGGCGCTCAAAGTTGCTATAATGTAACATCGCATATATGGAGCTAAACTGAAACTTTTAAATCTTTAAAAGGGTATAAATTTAAATTTCTACTGAGCAAAATCGAGAATATAAGAGTATATTTTGTAAAGTTCATTTATATGGAATACAAACCTTTTAGATAAATAAGTCTAGGACTTTACAATGTAATAGGCAGCAGCAACTAATAAGAACAAATTAAAAGTTTTAAACATCTGGAATAAGCTGTTCTAAATTTGTCATTTCATGTGTCATGTGCTGAGCTAGAGTAAGTTAGTAACGAGTAACCGAAAGCTAGAACTTGTTTACTAATTTAACCTGCTTCTCGGTTAGATTCCTGGCAATATTGGTATTCATGAGAATAAAATGGCTAATACACTGGCTAAATAAGAAACTTTAATGACACCCAAAAGATTTTCCTGCTGCTTAGAAATTCCAGGCGGTGCGATGCGTGGTGATCGTAAACCTGCTGAACACTAAATTTCAATTTCAATTCAAGAGTCTCATATGAAGATCAAACGCTAAGTATACCATATCCTTAGTGAAAGCAGTAAGCAAGTGACATTACCTTATAAAAAAATATTCCTGTACATTTTTATACGATAAGATAACTGTTCTTATTACGTATTTTTTTTTATTTTCCTTGCTAAAGAAAAGTATACGATAGTTTCATCAAAAAAAGCTCATTCCAAAATTTTCGGTTTTTGTCACGCTTTTGGGTTTCTAGGTGACGAAAAACAGTCACTCATTTTGTCTGTCTGTCGGTCTGTTGGCACGATAACTCTCGAACGAAATGAGATATGAATTTCAAATCTGCTATATATATATGGTAGCTAATGAGATGATGAAGCCTATAGTTTTTGAGGATTGGGGATCGATAAATTTTATATGATTTCAATACTAATACGGTAATTTTTCTTGTTTTTTTGTTGAGATAATAAACCAAGATGTTGCATATAAATATTTATAGTATCACATGAATAGTATATATAAGGAACAGAGATCTAATTACAAAGTAACCTAAAAAAATATTCAGTCAAATATAGAATAAGAATAGATAGATATACAAACGGTTAATTTAGCGGAAATGTATACCCTGTATATTATTCGAATAGAGCTTTAAATTTTTACCATTCTAAAAATATATAGCAGCACTTTATATTTTGCTTCAATCTACTTCAAAATATAAAGGTTTTCATTTTTTTTTTTTTGCGAGTTTTAAATGTATATTTTGTGAAGTAGGTTTTGGACGGAAGGGCCATATGGTTTAATTCAATTTTTTACTCGTAGTTGTGAAATTTTACTTCAGGGTCAGTTATTGAATTGTCAAATAAATCACAATGAAGTTTGAAAATTACGAAAAATGGAATATGATAGTGTGTTTCATACAAACCGGAGAAAATTCAGAAGCGGCAAGTAATTTGTACCACGAACGGTATCCATAGAGGCGTCAACCCTTCAAGGATATATTCGCTCATACATTTGCTCCCATAGGGAGTTAGAAGAAATAGTAGTTTTAGGAAGTATCGGAAATAATCCCAATACCTCAACTTGACAGTTAAAAGAATCCACTGTATTACCAAGAACTAACGTAAGTCGTACTTTAAAGAAGCACAAATTCAGGCCATATAGGGCAAGAAAAGTTCATCACCTTAGAGACGGAGATTTTCAATGGCCTATGGATTTTTGCCAATGGTTTCTGGAGAATTGTAACCATGTTCCGAATTTTTCATTAAATTGCATTTGGACAGACGAAGCTTATGTAAGTAATGCAAGTATTTTTAACCGTTACAATTCTTATACGTGGGCACAAGAAAATCCTCATTTAGTTGTGAAGCAAAAATATCAAGGCAGATTTGGATTTATAGTTTGGGCAGGAATTTTTAGAGGCAGGGATATAGGTCCATATATTTACGAAGGAACATTCACCTCTCAGAGATATTTAGAAATTTTAAGGCAGCAAATAGAACCTCTTGTTGATGAAGATTGAAAGGCCTAATTTTTAAATTGCCGACAAACATCAGGCAAGAGTTAGAAATCGCAGTGATACAAAGTTTTGCAGCTCTCACTGCTCTTGAACTAATCAACTCGGTAAGAAGTGTCCAGAAAAGGTGCCGCCTACGTGTAAATGAAACTGGTCGACATTTCGAACATCTCTTATAGAAAATTGTTTTGTTTTAGTTTGCTCTACTCGCAATAAATTGTTTTATTGTTGTTTTGTTTTATTTTCTACATAGTTTAAAGTACTATAACATTTAGTAAATTTCATTGTAGTTATAACTCTTAGAGTTACTGCCGGGAATTTTTATTTTTACGATTTGACCGCTATCAGTAAACAATTGATATTGCCGCTCAGTCCCAAGCCTACTTGACAAAATGTGCATTTAAAACTCGCATAAAAACTTGAATCCTTTATATTTTGAAGTAAATTTAAGCAAAATATAAAGGAGCTATATTTTTAGAATAGTAATTTAAAGCTCTATTCGGATAAGGAAAAATATATAGGGTATCCCATTTAAAAAATATATTTTTGCGTTAATAACTATTAAAACATTAGTTGTAAAAAATGTAACTTACACTGTTGAAATCCATGTGAAAAAGTGATTTGAGAATATTTTTGCAGAAATCAAAAATTTTCAATAGGAAAAGAATTACAAATATTTTTCCAAAATGCAGATTTTTAAAAAACACTCTGTATAACTGAAATGGTACTAGATATCGATATGCAGTTTTCACTATTGTGTTTATCATAAAAATTGAACCTCAGACACTGACATCAGTTTTCGTGTATCTCCTTTAGATTATGGGGTTTAAAAGCGTCCAATTTGGACCACCCTGTACTCTTGGAACAGTAAGTAAAATATTGTATTTACTTTGCTTGCTAACTGGATGTATTGTATACGTGAAAAAATTACCCTCCGAAATTTTTTTTTTTCCGTTAGGTCTTAGGGTTTTTAGATCACGAAAGACTTATTTTTTTAATTTCCAACTTCATGATAATTAATATAAATATAATAATTTAGTTACATGTCAAAAAAAGTTTATTTTTATTTACACATCGAGAGGTTTGTTTCTGCAGACCTGACAATTTTTTATCTGTATGGTCCACATTTGAATTTTAGTCTTTATAGTACAAACTTATGTTAAGAGAAGATTATCATTTTTTAATCATTAAATACTTTTTTTTATGATTATTTAAACAAGCTAAATTTGTAATTCGTTACTATATTTGGTATACATTGCATATCATATTACAATAGCCATTTTTTATATTTTAGCGTTTATGTTTTCAACCTTTATCAATATTTCTTCAACACAATATTCATTTGGAAGTAAAAAGTTACATTTCAAAAATTAGATTTTTGTAATATTAAAACAGTAAACTATTTAATAAATTAGTGAAGTTACACACGGTATCAATGATTTGGTAAAAATGGCGTAACAGGATGAATTGTTGGCCTAATATGAATTAGGTTTATATATATAGGTATATATATATATATATATATATATATATATATATATATATATATATATATATATATATATATATACATACAGTCGACACTATATAGAGGGAAACACCAAAATGTTGACCGAAATTTCACTATAGAAAGTTTTTCACTATATAAAGAAAAAGTCCGTATATATTGCTATGTATGTATTTTATATTGGTAATCATTTACTTGTATTTTATAAGGTACAAGCACCAACAAAAAAAAATTGCAAAATTGAATTATTAGAAAAGATTTTATTAAACATTTGAAAGTTTAAATAGTACATAGCATGTACAGGGCTAAATACATATATAAAGTCCGTACGTTATATCTTTAACCGTGCGTCATAGTTTTCAGGCCATATAACAGACGACTATTATATTATTTGTCTCTTTTCACTAATAAATCGTAGGTATTGGTAAAAAGAGACAAAAAATATAATAGTCGTCTGGGATATTGTCTGAAAACTATGACACATCTGTAAAGATATAACGTACAGACTTTATGTATGTATGTACTACATACGAAATAAAAAGAATAATACAAAATCTGTTAATACATATGTACATACTACGTACATACGTACTAGGAAAAATAATCAGTTATTTTCTTTTCAACATTACTTTTGAAAAATAATTGTTGCTCAAAAAAATTCTCGAATTTATTCAAATACATAAAGATTTGATCAGGTACACTTTCCTGGCCCCTGAGAGTAGTTCGCACAATGTCAAATGCATTTCTTATTTCATTTTCACTAAATTTAGCAGGACATTCCCCGGTTTCAGTTTGTTCTTCATGATCTTCTATACTTTTTATATCGTCAATTATGTCTTGGTCAGTTGGGAGATCTGTCGTGCCAACATCATTGTCGATTTCTAAGAAATCTTCAAGTAAAAAATCTGCGTCGACGGTAGCAGTTTTTTGTAGAATACCCCATTGCCTTTTTAAGGTAACGAGATCCATTTCGTCTTCTTCATCCCATTCGTCAATTTTTTCAGTAAAACCTGCTTTAGAAAAGTAGTTTTTGATAGTTTTCTGAGAAACATTTTCACTCCATACTTTAGCGACTTCGGTTATACACTCTTTAAGGGTAATCAATTTTTGGACTGGAAGGTTGTTATCAATCGTATTAACAATTTTGTGAACAATTCTGTTTCGGTAATGATGTTTTATGTTTTTTATAATGCCCTGGTCCATAGGTTGCAATTTGGAGGTCATGTTTGGTGGAAAAAAGATCAATTCAATATTCCTTAATTTTTTACTTACAGTAACTGGATGTGCAGGACAATTGTCTATAAACATCACAGTCTTTCGCTTTTGGCTTTTCATTTTCGTGTCCAGTTCTTTGATCCATCTTTCGAAAATCTCAGAAGTCATCCACGCCTTTTTATTATTGGCGTAATCTAACTCCAGAGATTTAACTCCTTTTAAACAACGGAGATTTTTGCTTTTACCTATGAGCAGTAATTTCAGTTTTTCTGAGCCATCCATGTTTGCTCCAACCATAAGTGTCACCCTTTCTTTACTTGTTTTAACACCAAAACATTTATCACTTTTTAAAAGCAAAAGTTTTATTTGGCAAACATTTAAAAAACAAACCGGTTTCATCACAATTGAAAACGTTTTTTTGGCTCGTACTTTTTCAATGCACTCTTTAAAACAGTTTCAGTCCAAATGTCACAGTCCTCCTGACTAACGCTTGCACTCTCGCCAGACACCGTCTTGAAAACAATTGAACTGCGAGTCTTCCAGGCACTCAACCACCCTTCACTAGCTTGAAAATTAACGCAGTTAAATTCTTTAGCAAATTGTAAAGCTTTTTGCTTTATTAAATTTCCCGATAATGGTACGTTTTGATGCGTACGGGCCACTTGCAACCATCGTAAAACTGCTTCATTTACATCCTCGTAAGTACTCACTCGTACTCGTTTGAGACTGCTTGGAACACTGATACTGTCGCGACTTTTTATTATCAGAGAGACGCAACTTGGAGAAACACCAAATTTTGCAGTAACATCAATTTTTTTGCAGCCTTTATCAACTTCCTCCAAAACTTTAATTTTCTCAGCTAAACTTAAACACACTCGCTTGGAGATCTTACTTGATTCTTAAACAAAAAGAAACTGAACCTGAATTTGCGAATTACTAGGCCTCGACTATAAAATGGGTTTTTCCCCGGGTTTCTATAAAATGGGTTATTCCACGGGTTTCTCACAGAAATCTACCTGATTTATTGCAAACCATTAGGCGTTATAAACGCGTTAAGAACCTTTTCAAAAGAATGCGTCATAAAAATGGAATTCGTGCTAATGTTAGATAAAAATGGGAAATCCGAAATGGCCAAGATCTCAATAAACGCATACAAATTTATACATAAAATTCCGGTAAAAATTTTTATTATATAGAGTGTTACTATTTTACAGATTCACTATATGCAGGGCTTTTTACATGAAATTTCAATAAAATATTCTAGGTCTTGAAAAAATTGCACCATAAAGAGTTTTTCACTATATAGAGTTTCACTATAAACAGTGTCGACTGTATATCTATATATATATATATATATATATATATATATATATATATATATATATATATATATATATATATATATATATATATATATATATATATATATATATATATATATATATATATATATATATATATATATATATATACATATATATATATATATACAGTAATACCCCGCTTTACGCGAGGGATACGTTCCGAAAAAAATCGCGTTAACTGAAATTCGCGTATATCGAGGTTTATGATTAAACATAGTCAAAATTTAATACAAAAAAAATACAAATCATTTTAATCAATCACTTTAATTCTAAGAACACTTTATGCAATACATACTCTTATTTTTTACGGAAAAATACATCTATTGTCTTTTGGGTAACGTTTTGTTTACGTTCTTGTAAAATACGTTCATAACACCCAACACTGTTTTTAATTGTTTGACACACGGTCAAGACACGGTCATCATTATTGTCTATACTCTGCAATATGTCCAAACCTGAATAAAATTTTTGAAAGTGCATTTTGTATTTCCCCTGAAGATAAAACTTTCTCTTCTACTTGTTCTTCCTCATCGTAGATAGGATTATTCTGTAACTCGATCAGATCTTCATTGCTAATAGGATCGTCGTGCGTTGCTACAAGTTCTACGAGATCTTCTACCGTGACATCTTCAAGTTCAGACCCCTCAATCATTGCAGCAATGTCTTCAAGCACTTGTCTCTGCATCTGGACAATTCTTCTAGGTGCTTCCACTACATCTGGCCAAAGATTACGCCACACCCCATTCAT
This sequence comes from Pachyrhynchus sulphureomaculatus, assembly GCA_019049505.1. Taxonomy (NCBI): domain Eukaryota; kingdom Metazoa; phylum Arthropoda; class Insecta; order Coleoptera; family Curculionidae; genus Pachyrhynchus; species Pachyrhynchus sulphureomaculatus. The sequence continues at coordinate 78,388,188 of CM032456.1, forward strand.
ACAACTCATTTTAACTTCCTTCCAAGCCTCTTCTATGTTGTGAATAGACTTCATAATGTTGTATGACTTCCACCACTCTCGCATAGACTGTCTTCCTTCCCCGTCAGTTTCATGAATTAGTTGGCTAAAAGTGCGGCGATGGTAATAAGCTTTGAAGTTTGCTATTGCTCCCTGGTCCATAGGTTGTAATATTGACGTAGTGTTTGGTGGAAGGAACTTTACGTACACTTTTAAGTCTCTGGGCGTATCAAGTGAGGTTGGATGTCCTGGGGCATTGTCTAAGAGTAATATAACTTTAGGTTCAAGCCCATTTCTGTCACAGTATGATTTGACTGATGGGCAAAAACTATTAGAATACCATTCTTGAAAAATTTCCCGTGTAACCCACGCCTTTCTGTTTGATCGCCACACAACTGGTAGACTTGTCTTGTCTGTGCCTCGCATTGCACGGGGTGTTTCTGAATGGTACACTAGTAAAGGTTTCAGTTTGAAATCACCAGTGGCATTACCACCCAGCAGAAGTGTTAGTCGATCTTTCGCAGCTTTGAAACCACTGGCTTGACGTTCTTCCTTAGAAATGAATGTTCGAGATGGCATTTTTTTCCAGTAAAGTGCGGTCTCATCAACATTGAAGATGAGACAAGCAGGAATTTTCTCTCGTCTAACGAAGTCTTGAAACTTGTCTGGAAACTCAGCTGCAGCTTGAATGTCCGCGCTGGCCGCCTCGCCTGTTATGTGGATATTGTGAAGATTAGAACGCTGCTTGAACCGATGGAACCAGCCTCTGCTGGCAGCAAAAGTCGGAGTGGCACTCCCTTCTCCTTCTTTTGTTTTCAGCATCTCATACAAAGATTTTGCTTTTGTGCATATGAGATCTTGACTTAGTGGTGTGTTCTTCTTATTCAAATCTTCGATCCAGACTGACAGTAATTTCTCCATTCTTTCTAAGATAGATGATCTCGAACGAGAAAGTTTTGTTGCACTTATAGGTGTTGAACCTTCGCTGGAGATTTTAATTTTTTCCCGATTTTTATAAATCGTTCTCACAGTCGATTCTGAGAGTCCAAAATCTCTCCCAACAATTGTTGCTTTGCCTCCATTTTCCATTCTTCTTAACACTTTCATCTTCAATTCCAAAGTGACGCTTTTACGCTCTTTTTTCTTTACAGGCGGCATTTTTAACGTAGGGTTAAATTATGTATGTATGTATCTCCAATAAATATTAAAACAAAACTGCCAGCCGACCGAACTAACATTACGGAACAAATGAACACACGAAACGAACGAGGAAATCCCCATAGAACAAAGTCGAAGGACAGGGAATTCCCAATTCTTCAAAGAGAATATTCAGAGAAAGCGGGGATCCCCCCGCGACCATAGAGAAGTTAATGACTACATGAGCGCGAAATTTGAAATTCGCGTTATAGTGAAACCGCGCGTAACGGGGTCGCGCTAAGCGGGGTATTACTGTATATATATATATATATATATATATATATATATATATATATATATATATATATATATATATGTAAACTTATCTTGGGAAAGACAAATTCAGTGTTTATTTTAAAACTACGTATTTGCAAGGAAATTATTGTCCAAATCTCTTTACCTATTTTTTTATGTTGATACAGCCATTATTATTTAATATGATACTATGACATTACTTTCTATGCAGCTGAGCAAAATCTTGCATTATAAAAACTTACTTTGTTTTACTTTTTATTACTGCCACACGAAATTATAACAACTTCGTAGTTCCCTTAATAAATCTTCTGTTTTTGAATGCAAACATGTAAATTAAGTTTAGTGCTACTTTTTGTTATAAAGTTGTTCAGGAAAGTAGTACAAAAAGTGTTATTTATTTTTAAAAACTGTTTCGTGTTAACAGATATTTTTATAAAATGTTGTGTTGCTGTAGCTTAAATAGCACGTATACAAATTTACCTTACAACGTGCTACGTTTTGATTCCATAACAACAGGAAAATTAATTTGTTTGCAAAATAATAGATGTTTTCTTAACGCAAATATTTGTCACCGTCTATCTAATAACAGTTTTTAATATGTTGTTTCGATTTTATTGCCCTTGGGCAGTATCATTAGGTAAAAAAACTCTTCTCTATCGTTTCACGTAAAACGGAAAATGCAACAGGTAAGTCCAATAGACGTGAACAAAACTGAACTTCAGTAACTACGAGAGTAGATTGATAAGTCTGGTCAATTTCTAGGAAATGGCGAGAGATTTTGTTGAGCGGAATGACTGTTGTTAAGCGTGCTTCTTTTAAAGGTTATATTCACGCAACACGCAGTTGGAGCTATCGTTATTGGTAGTTGCTACACGTATCGTTAATAAAGCCGAGAATCGTGCAGTGAAAAACATTCTTATATAGAAAGAGGATTACGCCCTAGATAGAAAATGAACTAATGGAAGTTCATGAGGACTTTGAATCGCCCTTGAGACCATTGATTATTGGATAAATGCATGTAAATTTAGCCATACGAGTACTGCAGGTGCTGTACGTTCAGGACGCCCCATTGAAATGTCTTTTGAAGAAATGGTCTAAATGGTACCATTTGCGTTTATTCCAGACCAAAACGCATGAGAATGATCATTTCAAAATCGTGCCTGGAAAAGTTACAGCGTAATCTGAAGGACTTCTGTTGTCGCTTTGTAACTATAAACTAAACACAGATCCAGCCTCGCACCCCGGAGACAGAAAAAAACAGTCAAAACAGTGAGTTGGCGAAGGAGAAACTGCACCAAAAAGAGCGAACACAGTTTTATCGGAAAGAGTGATAGCAACTGTTTTTTGGAACTCACAGTGTACCAACATGATTGATTCAAAAAAGAATAAGACAGTGACTCGCTCTTAATACACAACGTTGCTGGATCATTTGCATAGTAAGTTCAAGCAGAAGCGACCAAGATTAGCACGCAAAAAAGTGTTCCTTCACCAAGGCTTATGCTTACACATTAGTTGTTGTGAAATTTTTGTCTAATGAAGAGGTTTTCTGTGCTATAAACGAATATTTACATAGTTTAAAACAATTTTTTTCTGAGAAAATAAAAAATTGGTATCTTGTACCAAATGTATTGAGCTTGAGATTATGTGAAGGAATAGCTAAACTAGCATCACGTTCATTTGTTGAGTGATCATCATCCAAAATAATCTGCAAGAGCAATCTGGAACAAGCAAGGATAACCACCATCTACGTCTATATATACATATAAGGAGCTTAGCTGAGTTACGGCATCTTTTAATTTTTTTTTATGTATTCTAGAAATGCGTTCCTAATTCCTTTTAAAACTCCCGTACCTATTGTTACTGAAATATTGTGTGACAAAAGTTCAGTTAAAAAAATATTTTTAGTTGGCTTATCAATAAGTAATATATCATGTTTGTTGGCTTATAGACACTTTGTGATCTAAAAGATAAAATTGAAGTTACCAAAATACCCGTCATTTTTATAACTAACTTGGTCTCTTTCGAAAGATATGACAGCCATGGAGTTTCATAAATACAGTGAATGTCTATGGTGGTAATAGAGGACACGTGATGTTTCATGGTAATTATGGATGTACGATGATACAACGTATATTGAGCAGGCTAAAAGCAAATGCACAAGTGATTCTGGTTCCTTACTGCCTGGTAAAAACTATTCTTTTAATTTTAATTTAAGGATAATCCACACTCAACATAAACAATAAAAATTACTTCAGTTAATTTTTTCTTAGTCATTTAATTTACATTTTTTTTACGATTTACCTTCACATTTCTCCTAGCCTGCTTTTATGACAGCTTTCACATGTATTTTCTTTTTTTCTTTTTCCACGGAATCAACCAAAAAACTACAAACGGAGAGCATTTCCTGTTTATTTAATGATAAAGGAATGGATTTTAGTTTAGGTTTTTTATAACCCTGAGTAGTAGTTTCCCAAAGTAAGTAAAAGATTTGTATAAAATATTTGCAGTATAGTTAATACGAGGGTGGATTCATAAGTCCAGTAAGCTTCTACGAAAAGGCGCGAAATTTTATTAAGCGGCATGATTGTTGTTAAGCACACAGTGAAAGTTTACCTACTTTTTTTTCTAAGAAAATAGAAAAAACTGAAATCTCCCTGAACCCATTAATAAAGCCTTATATATATATATATATATATATATATATATATATATATATATATATATATACCGGATATATATATATATATATTATATATATATATATATATATATATATATATATATATATATATATATGATTTTAATCCGTTCGTCTAACATTGAATTTGCACGACGTTATGCCAAAATCTCATTTGGCATTTTCAAGTGCTCTTGCTGCTGCTGCTGCTGCTACTCGATACTGTGACCTTGCTGCTGCTGCCTTTCGAAGCTAACCCAATATATATATATATATATATATATATATATATATATATATATATATATATATATATATATATATATATACGCTTTGTTGACCACTGTATTATGGCAGCACCCAGAGATAAAATAGATGAAATTCACGAAAGGATCAACGAGTTCCATCACGAAATCCAATTCGCCATAGAAAAAAAAAAAAAACGAAGAAATACACTTTTTGGACATGGCCTTTGTGCGTGGAAAGGAAGGAGGTATACTAAACAATGTCAGGCAGATACTTGAACTACAAAAATCTTAACAAAAAAGTGTACTAGGTTTTGAATCATGTTGTCATATTAACTTGTCCAGAATTTAGACATATTGTATTCAGGGGGACCCACCTAGCGGAAACCTTAGAAAATTCAAAATTCGTTGGCAATGATCTCACAAAACTTTGTGTTCGTTCATATAAGATGCCTATAGTGTCTGCGTAATCTCTCTGCTCTAGTTAATTTACGGTCTTTCAATATGAGATCACACACTTTGCCGATGTTGTTAAAACTTTCTTTCTCAGACGTAGACGTCGTGAGCCGGCCGGAGCGAGGGTCATTTTCGGTGCTCTGTTAAGAAAATCTGCGGTTCGTCAAACATCTCCCACGTTTAAATTCTGCAACCCATTTTTTCACAGTGGTATATGACAGAGCAGATTTTCCAGTGTTGTTTTCATATCAGCGTGGATCTCCTTTCAGTGTTAATCTTTTTTTAAAACAGGTACTTGATGACCGCACGTTGTTCAATTTTTTCCATTTTTCCAAAAACGCTGCACTTGGTCTTACTAAACTCGTTCTAACCTAAAAACTACAGATTTTACAGCAACAAAATTTTCCACTGTGACAACCAAAGAAAGTATGAACTTATTGAGGGTATTATAATAAAAATATTATCATTATTTTTTGGTGTGGCCGCGAACTTTTCAATTCATCCTCATAATGAACTCTATATCATGCGAAAATTTTTCAAAAAAATACATGTTATGACTAGCCAACTATTAAAAACTAGATTGAACGGTCACACATACACTAAAAATGTCACTACACTTAACAAAAACAAAAATGAAACAAATTACACATTTAGTTACAAAGAAATTAAAATCTTAAACAAAGACCACAACTACTATCAATTAGTAATTAGAGAAGTGATAGAAATAAGAAAAGAATAAAACGCAGTGAAAGACAGTACAGATATTAAAGACCTAAGTTTAATTCACAACAACATTCTACCTAATTATTGACCCACTACTGAAAGTCAATAATTATATAAAAAAAGAAAAATTAATATAAATAATGAAAACATATTTTCAAAAATGAATTACCATAAAAATCAACAAAAAAAAATCATACAAAAATTAGTTTCATTCCGAAACCTACACATGTATTTTCACCAGCCTCACCGTTGGTCTTAGACCGTATTGGTCCGGTTAGCTTATTTTTGAGGTATGAATAATATAAAATATGTTAATTAGTGAGCTGATTTTAAATCAGTTGTTATTGTTAATTTTAAACTAATTGTTGTTATATAAAAGACAAAATTTTAAGTGTACATGTCTATATGCACGCATTTTGTGACCTAAATTATTGATGTATCCGTAAATTGAAACTGTGCATTTATAATTTTATTTCCAGAAATGAAAATTACACTAAAGAAATTTTCGAAAATGCCTTAAAATAAGGGCGAAACGTCAAATAAAAAAAAAATTTTAATAAGAAACTCAAATATGTTAATAAACGAACCTATACCCAAGATTAAAATAAAAGATTTATGAACATAAACGTTCAAGAAACCAATTTCGTATATATATATATATATATATATATATATATATATATATATATATATATATATATATATACACTCCTAGATATGAAAATAGGGGCATAACAGATGTTCACACAATATTCATTTAGCCAATATTTCGGTCCTAGGTTGGGACCTTCATCAGGGCACAAACTGAAAAAGAGATAACGAAGCAACCAATAAAGAAAGTCGGGTATAGAAAATTATTATTTTTAAGTTTAATTTTTACTTATTAATTCTTAATTTTTTAATTTTATAATTATTAATAAATTCTTATTGTTGTTTAAAAGTATTGTTGTTATAAAGGAGTATACATTATTATTATTATTATGAAGAAGTACCACAGTAAAAAATTGCAAGTGAGTCACATGCAGTGTGCGAATTAATCTAACAAGAATGACCATAAATAAAATTTGTCACAACAAAGACCGACTGTGAAATAAAACAGCCACTATTCACTAACATATTAATTTAAAAATATGGCATCTACAGCAAGGATGCCATTAGAAACCTTGGATGCTGAAAAATCAAAATTAATTAACCACCTGTGATCTGAAAAGAATGACAAGTTTGACAAGGCGCTGACAAAGGACAACTATCTGACAGAAGTAAGGGATCACTCAAAACAAAAGGGAAAAAAGGTTGAATAACCAGAAAAGAACCGGTTAAGTACAAATTAGGTGCTAAGTCAATGGATTGGAATGTTGGTATAAAAGGAAAAGTACCCATTGGGAACGCTATTTTTCAACGGTATGGAAATTTTGTTAGATACGGCAACTTTTGCTTTCTCTCTCTCTTTATTATATATATATATATATATATATATATATATATATATATATATATATATATATATATATATATATATGTATATATATGCGTATATATATATATATATATATATATATATATATATATATATATATATATATAATATATATATATATATATACGTATATATATATATATATATATATATATATATATATATATATATATATATATATATATATATATATATATATATATATATATATATATATATATATATATATATATATATATATATATATATATATATATATATGCCATTCATAAAGTTTGCACCATATGGGAAAAATTTTTATTATAAGATTTTTTGAAAATTTAACTTCGAAATGTGTCAGTGCATGTTTTATGTTTAGGACTACACACAAATAAGGTCATGACGTCACAAGCCTTGCCTGTCAAATTTGACATACAAAATATAAAACTGGGGAAAAACGGATTTTTTTTAAAAAAATATCGAAAAAAGTTATAAAGAAAAAAAGATTATATTTTAGTTCTACGTTTATATGCCAATTTTCAAAAAAATTTGACAAAATTAACTTTTTTCGAAAATGATAATCGAAAGATTTTTCTTATAAATTATATTATATACTTTTTTAGTGGTTAATGTTTTACTAAATGTTACGAAAAAAAATTAATTAGGCCGCAAAACTATGCTGAAAATTTATTTTTTTCAAAAAGTTGTAATTTAACAATGCAATATTGGTGCAAAGCTGCTTAGTATTTATGACACGTCAATTTTTAAGGATTATATAAAAAATTAATGTTATTTACTAAAAAAAAAAAAAACGTTCTTAAGTTTCTACGCTTCTTCCTTCCTTTTCAATGCACATAATAGTTCTGTTATAAATTTCATGACGAACATTCGCATAGAACTCCGGCTTGATTTCATTTACAGACTGGCGAATAGTTTCTTCTAAGTGTGCGATATTTTTAAAAGGTCTCTGAGCATAAACTAAATTTTTTAAATACCCCTACAAAAAAAAGTCACAGGGCGTAAGATCGGGTGACCGCGGCGGCCAAGGTACTTCACAGGAAAACCTACCAATACACTTTCCAGAAAGTTTTCCGCCAATTTCTAATTTCCAAGGTGCTGTGACTAGGTGCTCCATCTTTTTGGAAATGCATTTTCATTCTTTGCTCTAAACTAAAATCTTCCATTTCATTGGAAAGTTCGTTGTTTACAAACTGTAAGTACCTCGCGGCTTTAAGATTTTCTTTTAATAAAAAATAGGCCAATAATTCTGTTATTAAAAATACCGCACCAAACGGTAGTTTTGAAAGAGTATTGATCTCTTGTATCTATTCTAAAATTTGGATTGCTATCCGCCCACCATCTACAATTTTGCGACGAGACAACACCATTAGAATTAAAAGTACATTCATCACTGAACAAAATATACTTTGTAAATGACGGGTCTTCTTCAGTTTTACTTTGCAGCCAGAAAGAGAAAGACATGCGCCTATCACAATATTGTTCTTTGAGAGTGTGAAAAACTTTGGTTTATAAGGTTTAAACCTATTTTTCTTAAATACTCTTTGAACTGAATTATAAGATAAACCTACATTATGCGATATTTTGGCAATTGAAGTTCTAGGCGTTTCAATCACACTCTGCATAACTGCAAACTCAGCATCCTCACTAGTAACCCAATGTTCATGTTGACGTTTAAAATTATTCTCCAACATCCAGTTTTTTTAAAGTTGGTAAGAATTCTTCCTACTGTTGTATACGTTATAACTTTTTCCGGATGTCGTTGGTTAAAAATGACGGCAGCTTCTCTTTGAGTTCTGTAGTTATCACCCACGATCAAAACTATTGCTATATTATCTTGCTTAGTCAATTTAATTGGCATTTTTATTAAAGGAGAAAATTTTCAAAACTGTTATTATTATATTAATAATAGTGAACAAACTAATGTCAGTTTGATGTTTTATGTGACAAAGGAACAAAACACGAAATCCATGGCAACTGCGACAAAGATACGTGAAAGCCTATCATATTATAATTTTGTTTGCTTAATAGCAAAAAATGAATGCATATTCTTTCCACTAATATTGCGTTGCACAACGTTGTAATAATTTTTAAGAATCTTGTTTTTGACCTTTTGAAAATATGTTAAAAAAAATTTAGAATAAACTAACCCAACCTGTATAAATTAAGAAAGAGCTTCTCGCAAATGTTCGCCATATAATTTGTAAAAGAATTATTTTGTGCATTTAAGAAGGAATTAAGGAACTTAAAAAACTACAAAAATGAGCTGTCATAAAAATTATGCAGCTTTGTACCAAGATTACATTGTTAAACTACTACTTTTTGACAGAGCTCGTTTTTCAGCTTAATTTTAAGGCCTAATTACTTTTTTTTTCTTAACATTTGGTGAAACATCGACTAATAAATAAGTACATAAGATAATTTCCGTGGAAAAACAGTTGATTGTCATTTTAGGAGAAAATAATTGAAAAAAGTCAATTTCATCCAATCTTTTCGAACATTGGTACATAAATGTAAAACTTCAATACAGTCATTTTTTCCTTATAACCTTTTTCGATATTTTTAATAAAAATACGATTTTTTCACATTTTAAAATATAAATGTCAAATTTGACAGGCGAGGCATGTGACGTCATGACCTAATTTGGGTGTAATCCTAAACATAAAACATGCACTAATTTATTTCGAAGTTAAATTTTCAAAAATTCTTATAATAAAAATTTTTCCCATATGGTTCAAACTTTATGAATGGCACGGTATATATATATATATATATATATATATATATATATATATATATATATATATATATATATATATATATATATGACAATGAGATGACCAATTAATATTTCTGCCAAATTTAACTTGAGTTATATAAGTAAGAGATTAATATTATATGCATTATCACATGTATTAAATTAGGAAACTTTGTACGGTGACTCTTTATCCTTTGTTCAGTCTAATAATTACTTTAAACTAAAACAACAGTCTAAGTTCATTATATGCTTATAGTAAATATGTTGTCTAACTAGAAGTTTTACCTTAGCAGCAGACAGAAGCTGATTAATTGTTTTGAAGCACAATCTTAATCCTAAATCTGTTTGCGCAGCAATAAAAGCTCTTCTGCATGTCGAGAAGTTGAGTTCCTCATAATGAACATATTATCTAATACGCAGTTTAAAGCTTGTTTAGTATTAGTATTTTAATAGTATATCTTGAAAAAACCCGACTTTTAACTCTATTTTTTATGACCTTGCAGATAATTTAACTTTTACTCTGAAAAACAATTACTATATACCCAAATATACCTACAATGATAGCCTTAAAATGAATTCTATTATACTCATATTCCTAAACCCTTTTTGTGACGTACCTTCCCTCGAATTTTGTCGACAAATCTTTAACTATCTACATAATATGGTCTCAATCATTTGATTATTTGCATTTTTAGTGCTTGGAATTTAACTTGGAAAAAAGAAAAATAATAACGCTCAAGAGCTATCCAGTTAGACCCATTTATAGAAGCAGATAAATGATTATTCGATACTTAACCTCTACTCTACTTATCAGTGTTTACCACACACAAAATCACCAAATTACGGGTCTCGTGAAACAAAAACTTTAACATTTCCTATCAATCAAAAATAGTTCGCATATGTCAACATTGGATAAAAAGTTGTGTGATAGACAGACATTTGAACTTGCTTAATTATTTGATATTAAACTAAAAGAAATCTGAGTTGTAAACAGTACTCAAAGAAACCTCTTTAAGAAGAAACACTCATCATAAAAGAGGCAAACTTAAACTACCCAAATTTGTCACTTCTTGACTTACTCCTAGGAGCTTCCAACTGTTTATCGATTTCAGAGATTAGCTAAGTGTTTGGTTCCAGCTCCTTCGACCCAACTACTACTTCGCGCTTTAGGTTCCTCTCATTCTGCTACTCTCGCTTTGCCTTCTTCCTCTTAACTGCTTATCGATGAATTAATTAGTGAATTATGGAGAATTTCAGCGAATTTGCAATATGTCTTGGTAAGATATCCCAGTTTTTCAACCTGTAATAGCTTTTGAGGCAGCATAGGCCAAAGTACTATCTACGGTTCTCGATAAGTTTGAGTATTTGTTGAATTCTACCCTTAGGTGGACTCTGCTGTAGCTGCTCCCTTAGTAACAAATATTTCCATGGTAGATTTGTCAAAGTATAAAAAAGGGTGCTAATTGGTCGTTAGTCTAAAAGTTCGTCAGTTCGTGCAGCCTTCATAGCCTGCCTTCCGTGATAGCAATGGTTCCCTTTAGCTTAAGCTGCCCATCTCTCAGTTTTGATTTTACTTCTGCAACCTCATGTGCGTAATTCCTAATATTAGGAAGAATCTTCAAAGCTCTGGAGACTACTTTCTTGTTTTTTACTCAACTGATTCACGATTTTTCAATGAACGATGATAGGTCCGCAATGTTAGTGAAATCAGCTATTCAGACGAGTAGAAACCCTGAAATATTGTGCAAGGATCTGATAAACTTTAACTGGACGTCAAGACTCCGTGAATAGCATGAAGCCCCATGTACCGAAATTTAGCCAAACCGGGCAATCTGGCTTTTTCTCCTCCCGCAACTTGATAATCAGGTCAGCAAGGAATTTATTGTTGCCATTTAGGCAACTCATTCACTTTTAGATTACCTTTTCTTATTGAAATATAGCTTGCAGCTATTTTTCCTAAGAGACCAGAGGTCATGTTTAACTTTTCGAATAAGCAAGTTAACAGGATGCCTTATTTATAAATAATAACTCTGTTCAACGTGTCGTGTACATTCGTAACGCTGCGTATAGAAGAGAGAAACTAATTTTGAATTTTTTTCCTACTTGAAATATAATAAAACTAATTTAAATTAATGTTCCACCTAGATAATTTTATTGTATAAGACTAACCAAAATGCAAATGAGATTTTAAAATAAACGATACAAATAACCTAAATCAGGTCTATAATTCGGTAAATAAATTATGTAGTTAATAATCGTAAACCTAATGAATTGAAACAATGAATTCAAACACAGGCATTGCAATTTAGTATTTAGACCGAGTAACTGGTTGTGACAAAATGCAGTGTTTCATTTTGATGTATGATAATTGTCGCTGCAGTTCACTTAAATTCGGATATTTCAAGATACATAAGTTAGAAGGAAAATAATATCTCAAAATATAGGGTATTGTGAAAATGGCTTAATATAGTGAGACTGGTAAATGCAAAGAGATTACAGAAAAACAGTCATAAGTAGTGCTTATATCTGATAATTAACAAATTCGATCATAAAAACTGGTTTCGTCGAGCTCTGGTAAATTTACTAAAAGTATTCTAGTGAAAGAAACTGACGGTTTGAAGCAATGCTGTCACAGTTGAACTAGAAATATAAACTTTTAAATAGAAAATGAATTTTTACAATTTCGATAAAAAAAAAAACCCACCTCATTTATAACGCAGTATTTAAGATCATGGTATTATAGAGTTGTGAAACTTGGCAATTGACGAAATGATTGGAACAGAAACTAATAGCACTCGTGACACACTGGCAAAGATTGGCTGGAGTGTCAAGAATATATAGAGTTAGAAATGAAAGAATAAGAGATGTAACGAAAGTAAAAACTACGATTTTTGAGGAAATTGTACAACAATTTATATGGTACGGACACGTGGACAGAATGGTAGAACACCGAATACCAAAGATGGTTCTAAAGTGGGTACCAAACGAAAGGAGGAGAAGAGGGAGGCCAAGAGCGACATGGTTTGGAGGTGTTCAAAGGGCAATGTCAGACAGAAATCTAAGATTCGGATATTGGGAAGATCGAGGAGGATGGAAACTGGAACCGGAAGGCGAAGAACGCTATAAAAAACCGGACTGATGAATAAAAAAAAAACACTTCTTAGTATTGCAAGAATTAACTACGCCTCAAGTTCAGTATTAACACTGTTTTCACCGTAAAATTACTTAAAAAATGCCAGGGGCAATTTGAAATCTAGAATATTTTAACTTACACTATAAGATTTAATCAATTTATTTTAAATTTCGGATGGTTGAAGCTTCTACGTGATGGAAATGCATTATAAATATATAATAAAAGACTGTTTTTAATCAATTTCCACTAGTTTATTTTGTGAAGAAGCGTTTCTCTGTCGATGCAGCTTTTTCAGATCTACATTTTACACTGGCGAGTATAACTGCTTCTTTGGCTGCTTTTGCTGGTGTTGTGATTTTTGAGATTTATGTACTTAGGTGTTACTTGGTTTTGGAGGCACTGATTAAAAAACCAAATATTTTGCGTAGTTATCGCACACCAGTGTAAAATGTAGATCTGAAGAAGCTGCATCGACAGCGAAACGCCTCATCACAAAATAAACTAGTGCAAATTGACTAAAAACAGTCTTTTATTTTAAATTTATTTTAGGAGACTTTATTTATCAGTAGACTCCGATGGTGTGTTCGATGCAGAACGAATATGTTCAATTATTACCAGATAAAAACATTTGATACGACAACATAATTATTTGTCTAAAATAAGTCAGGAAAGAATGAATTTTTTAATCGAGTGCGATAATGCAGTATTTATTCAAAGATAAACTAAGGACTGGGCTTCATACGGATCTTGGATTAGAAAGACCAGGAAAATGTTTAGACAAAAAAACACGAAAAACACCAAAATCCTTTTTAATCCCGACCTAATATTCCGGGAATAATCCATCAAAAACCCACAACCTGATTTGAATCGTAAACATCCCAATAATCTTAAACCCTCAATAACCAATAAAAACAAACAACAGCGGGTAAATACCTTTTTGTTTTCAAAATTTATATACAAATGGAACTATATTACAAGATTGGTAAATTGGTGCAGTAGAGTGTGAAGGTCAAGTTTTCGACAGGGTAATAAAAGAAAGAAATATGGCAGGAAGAAAGGCCATTGAACTGCTAAACAGCATTCTATGGGATAAATCTATAAATAAAATCAAAAAGAAGATATATGGAACCATAGTAAAGTATTACATTAGATACCTGTGAAGTATGGTTACTGAAGGAAAGAGCATTAGCTACAGTGAGAGTAACGGAAATGAACTTTTGGAGAAGAGCAGCAGAAATATCCAGAAGAGAAAGAGTTACCAGCGTTTGAGAACAAACGTATTAGAGAAAGTTTTTAAACCTATATATATATATATATATATATATATATATATATATATATATATATATATATATATATATATATATAATACAGAGTGTGAAGGTAGTGGATGCCATGATGCTGTTTTGAATTTTCGCAAGTAAATCATCAACAAAATTTATTTTTGAGATTTTCTCAAAACGACACTTTTCAACCCAACTGCCCATTTCTTTTGGATGGTTTAAAAAATGGAATCAGACTCTCTGAGCAAGATTTCTTTCTTCTTCTTCTTTAACACAGTTCGGTTTGGACTTATGGTGTGTTGAACGGATGATGTCTGGAATTTTTGGTGGAACTCAGGGGTGAAGTGATGTATAGGGCTTTCCATTTGAAGGAGAGGTCGGGATGGCGTGGTCTCTTCGGGCTGGCGGTTCGGGGAATTTTGTTGTCGGCGTCGGCGTATGTGCCGTGTGGCACCCTGTAGCTTCTGTTTAGACATTTTTTTGATGCGCTGTTAGGTTAATGCTGTGGAATTGTCGTTCCGTGCATGTGGAGCGCCCTGTATAATACAATTTCTGCATGCGCGACATCTTTGGGAGATTCGACTATTCAAATTTTAATGGTTCGGGATAACCAGCGGACTAGAACACACTTGTATGTTCTAAAGTTAACAGGTGTAAGATGAATGTATCAAAATAACTGTCAAATATACAACTCTGTCATGGCTTTTTTGGTTTTTTGGTGCAGTGAAGGAAGGTTAGAACAATAATGAGATGGGCGGAGTTAAGATACAGCAATGGTTTAATGTTTTGGCCTCTTTGGGGTGTCGCCGCGAGTGTTGTCCTGAGGTTTGGATCTCGAAGGGCTGTGTTATTTTGTTTATGGACAATTTAGGTTTTCAAAGCGTGTTTTTTAAGCTTAAAAAGTGAATAACTCTGGTTATATTAGAATTATGATGTAATTTCTTGAATACATTTTCTAGGACAAGCGTGAATAGCTCAGGTTGATGTTAATCAAATTTGTTGTCAAACTGTCGTTGATTTTAACGTATATATTTTTAACGTGGATGCATATTATATATATTCTAAAATATCTTGAACGATTTAACATTATTAGCGATCACCAATATGGCTTTCGTAACACAGATCAACAGGAGATCTTCTGACTTATGTAACACATGTTTGGAACAACGCAATAGTACACTTTGGAGAATCTCGAGCGGTTGCTCTTGACATATCCAAGGCATTCGATCGTGCTGGGCACGATGTACTGTTGGCTAAGTTACGCTCTTATGGTATGTCTGAAAAGTTCTGTTTGTGGCCCTCATGTTTCCTCAGAGAACGTTTTTTACGAGTGGCAGTCGACGGATTTGTGTCCCAAGGCTCCACACTATCTCCTACTCTCTTTCTCATTTACATTAACGATCTGGTGGAAAAGACGGGAAACCCAATCTACAGCTTTGCAGATGACAGTACGCTTATCAGTTCATTCACTTAAGACTCTCGGACGTCGGCTACTCAGACGAATATTCGCAGACAGTGGGAAATCGTTTAACTCAACAAAGACTTGGAAGAAATTCTATCTTGGGGTGCCAGTAACTAAGTGGAATTTAATGCTACAAAAATCCAGGCGGCAGTTTTTTATAAAAAAGTTAACGTTGTTGAACCCGACATAGTTACGTCGGGGCACTCAATTCCCCTAGCATCGTTACTCAATTTGTTGGGCGTTAATTTGGGAGCAAATATGTCCTTGCAAGAACATGTTGCAGGCATAGCAAGGAGAGCTTCTCAAAAGTTGAGAGTATTATTTCGAACCAGAAAGCTTTACACTCCACAACAGCTGTCAATTCTGTACAAAGCTCAAATTCCACCAATTATAGAATACTGCTCCCATGTTTAGGGCTCCGCTCCCAAATATTACAATGCATTTGTTGGATTTTGTTCAGAGAAGAGCTGTTCGTCTGATTGCAGACTCAGAACTGACCGGCGGCCTTGATTCGATAGAACATCGAAGAACAGTTGGTGACTTGAGTCTGTTCTACAAGTATTTTCACGGAAAGTGTTTGAAGGATGTAGCACACTTAATTGCTCCCAGAGGGGTGCATGTTAGAAATACACGTCGCGCTAATACTTCACATCCGTATGAGGGTCAGCTTGTTACTCTGCTTACAATGCTTTTCAAGCAGTCTTTTATATGGAGAACATCATCCCTTTGGAATAATTTGCCTAGGGCTGTGTTTCCTACTGAGTACAGTTTACAGCGATTCAAGAACAACGTGAATCTCTTGTTCCGCATACATGCCGCTCCTGGAGCGCTTTAGCGACTTCCCTGCAGGACGTGTGTTAGACTCATAAGAAAAAAAATATCTTTAAAAGTATTTGTGATTATAAAGTTGGAAAAAATGTCAAAATTCATTTCAACTTATCTAAGCGGAAAAAATATTACTGTGTACAACTAAGGTAAATCTTTTCACAACACGAAAAAAAAAATAACTAACAACTTTTTAAGAAATAAAATACTAAGTGACAAATATTCTTTTTATTAAAGTTTTACGATCGTTGAATTTACAAAAGTTTCCTTCAAAGCAGGTGCAATACAAGACTGCATAAATCAAAAGGCGAAAGATACATGAGATTTTTAGTACGTTCACTTCAAGTATCGCTTAAAATACAAGTTTAGATCTTTTTACTTTTTATTTTATAGACTCGGAGATTTATGACGTTTTAAAGTGATATAATGTGTATCCATGTAAAATCAAAAGATTACATTTTGTTACCTTTAACTTATAGATTCAAATCAAAATCTCTTATATTTTCAGGAGCATTTGCTATCGTAAAGGATTAACCAACATTCATTTAAAATTTAAAAATATCATGATAATATCTACAAGGTGTTGTAACATTCAGTTTTTCTTAGATTTTAAAATCATACTACTCAGTATATATCACCACTACACCAAACTCTTTATTTTTGCACTCGACGCGCGTTTCGCTAACCATGTTAGCTTCATCAGCTCCTGATGAAGCTAACATGGTTAGCGAAACGCGCGTCGAGTGCAAAAATAAAGAGTTTGGTGTAGTGGTGATATATACTGAGTAGTATCATTGTGCCAAAGATTCCACATTCCCAACTTAGTTTTAAAATCATGTTACGACACTGTTTTTCTTCCTATAATTTATATTTTATTACATTTTTATATTGATTGCAGTGATTTCAATTTTTGAGCAGTGTAGCTTAAAACAGTGTTTTAAATTTTTGAGCAGTGTAGCTTAAAACAGTGTTTTAAATTTTTGAGCAGTTTAATTTAAACCTGCAGTGTGACGCGTGTTGCCTACTTGACTTATTTAGTTCGCATTTAATGCATCGAGATTTGCATGCCGGAAAGTGACCCAAGGAGAAGGGACAAAGATATTTAAGGAGCCATTTTGAATTTCTAAGGGCCTTTTCCACCATGAAGCAGTAAGGGCTTTTTTCCGCCAGTAGGCCGTAGGGCTTTCTTCTCCAGCACGCCGAGAGTGTTTTTTTTTTACTTCTCAAGTTTAAGGCCTTTTTCCTTTCTTGAAATATCGTGCTCATCCTCAGGCATTTCAGGTCAAAAAGTGTTTAGCTACCCAAATGAAACTAGGATGGTAGTGGCCGAGACAATATTTTTATGAGAATCTCACCAGGAGAGGCCAAGTAACTTATGGAAAACCAACGAGAAGAAGCCAATCAGTAAGTCATAAGCACACCAGTCTAAATATTTCACGTCCTGTCTACAAGTGCGTTTCCAACGACTACTCCACACGTGTAATCCACGGAGTTAATTTCACAAACTTTTAATATCGTGTTTTATAAAGCCTTTTATTAAAAACTTAATAATCCTAATTTAAAGACTCTATGCAATAGTGTACACTTTTCTAATATAAGGGGTTTTTATTTAGTAGAAGTAGTAGAAGAAGTTAGCAATTTTTATTTTGTTAATATATATACCCTTCTATATTTAAATTTAGCGTTTTACTGAACCACCCGTTTTATCTTTCAGGACGCAACGGTTGTACCTAATTCAATTTAATTTCAGCAACTAATCAACTCTTCAGTATTTTTTTTATTTTTAGAGCTGAACTTAGAATCTTTTTATTCTAAAACGAATGATGCCCAAAAATAGTACAACCAAATTTTAAACAATAATACATATATATATATATATATATATATATATATATATATATATATATATATTTATATATATATATTTATATATATAAGAACCTCCCTTTTGATAAAATGATTAAGCATTTTTTATATAAAAAAAAGTTTCATTTTAGACTTATGAGCTGATTCGTTTATTACTCATGCATAATTTACTATAGTAAGAACATATTTCTTTTTTGAAACGTCAAAGTAGAAATTAGCAATATAGATTGTACTCACAAAGTTTTATGATTTGTAAAAAATCGTATTTTTTCACATCCCTCTTTGGAGAAATGTAGACTCAAAGGAAGTTTAAAAAATTCAAACTTGTGACAACATTTAAAGGAAACAAATTTCAGCTTCAATAATTTCTAGAAATAAGCTATAGGTAGGTAACACGTGTATTTTCGAAAAAATTCAAGTTTAATCTCTGAGAACTGATACTCTGAGAAGGGTGTATGATATAAATTGGGGACTGAAGTGGGATTAGGGTGTGGTCTTAGGGCTCGAGATCAATTAGTTTTTAAAATAATGATATATTTGTATATGTCTTCATATCAGCTACTTTAGTAGGTCATTGAACTTTCGTGCTTTGATAGACTCCTATATCTCTGAATATTAATGCTCAAAACCAACTGACGCTCGAAAACCTAGCTTGTGTCCCTTGAAATCGCTTTCTCTTAACGTTTATTTTAGAATCTATACGTATTCTCGTAAGTATTTTTTTATCCTGAATCCAAAAAAATCATAAAAAAGACATTCACCGTGAGGCTTTTTCAGAAAACATACTTAAAGTTGTCAGAAAACTATTAAATTGAAAAAAATACATTTTAATAAATAATGTAAAACTGTATAATCATTAAAACTACAGAATAGAACTATTATTTCGGACATCTTTAAATGTTCTGAATCTACGTTTTTCATAAAAACTTTTAGATATTAGGTTTTAGTGTTCATGGTTAACAAAAAGCAACCGCTAAATTAAAAAAATATTTTTATGTTTTATTAATATTGAACAAAACTATTATTTGATCGCATTTATTTACTGAACATAAAACTTTATTTTTTTGATGTCAAGTCAGGATTAAAAACTTTAAAAAACACTGGAAATAATAACTTTGTTGAATATTAATAAAAATTAAAAACAATTTTTTAATTTAGCAGTTGCACACATTTATTTTAAACAGCATTTTGCTACATAGCTTAGTTAAAAGTGGTGTTTTTTGTTAAAAATGAACACTAAAACCTAATAGTTTAAAGTTTTTATGATACATGTAGATTCAGAACATTTGAAGATGTCCGAAATAATAGTTTTTATTCCATAATTTTGATGATTATACAGTTGTACATTATTTATTAAAATGTATTTTTTTCAGTTTAATAGTTTTCTGACAACTTTTAGTGTGTTTTCTGAAAAAAACCTTGTGATGGATGTCTTTTTTTATGATATTTTTGCATGCAGCATAAAAAAATACTTAAGA
Source organism: Pachyrhynchus sulphureomaculatus (assembly GCA_019049505.1). NCBI lineage: Eukaryota > Metazoa > Arthropoda > Insecta > Coleoptera > Curculionidae > Pachyrhynchus > Pachyrhynchus sulphureomaculatus. Next base: position 78,408,038 of record CM032456.1, read on the forward strand.
GAACATTTGTCTTACTTAAAAGACAAAGATTTTTTTTGTGTGTACCTGTGTTATTTAGTACCCTTTATTTTCTCCTAGTACATTATTAGTTTTCCGAATCCAGTGAGAGAGCGGCCACTAACCCGGTAATCTACATTTTTTTTTATGGGTCTAGCACACGTGCTACAGGGAAGTACTTAAAGCGCTGCAGGAGCGACACTTGTGCCGAGGAAGCGATTCACATTGTTCTTGAATCGCTGCAAATTGTACTCGGTGGGAAACACAGTCCTGGGCAAATTATTCCAAAGGGATGATGTTCTCCATATAAAAGACTGCTTGAAAAGCATTATACGAGGAGTAACAAGCTGAACCTCATACGGATGTCAAGTATTAGCGCGACGTGTACTTCTAACATGCACCGCTCTGGGAGGAATTAAGCGGACCACATCCTTCGAACACTTTCCATGAAAATACTTGTAGAATAGGCTCAAGTCGCCAACCGTTCTTCGATGTTCCAACGAATCAAGGCCGCCGGTCAGTTCCGGGTCTCCAATCAGACGAACAGCTCTTCTCTGAATAGAATCCAACAAATGCAGTATATGTTCGGGAGCGGAGCTCCAAACATGGGAGCAGTATTCCATAGTTGGTCGAATTTGAGCTTTGTAAAGAATTAACAGTTGTTGTGGAGTGTAAAGCTTTCTGGTTCGAAATAATATTCCCAACTTTTGAGAAGCTCTCCTTGCTATGCCTGCAACATGTTCATGCCAGGACATATTTGCTTCCAAATTAACGCCCAACAAATTGAGGGATGATGTTAGAGGAATGGAGTGCCCCAACATAACTATGTCGGGTTCAGCAACGTTAACTTTTTTTAGAAAAAACTGCCGCCTGGGTTTTTGTAGCGTTAAATTCCACTTGGTTACTGTCACCCCAAGATAGAATTTCTTCCAGGTCTTTGTTAAGTTGAATGACTTCCTGCTGTCTGCGGATATTCGTCTGAGTAGCCGATGTCCGAGCGTTCAAAGTGAATGAAGAGTATTGTCATCTGCAAAGCTGTAGATTGGATTTTCGGTCTTTTCCAGCAGATCGTTAATATAAATGAGACAGAGAGTAGGATACAGTATGGAGTCTTGGGGTACACCGGCGTTGATAGTGAAGGTGTTAGAAAGAAATCCGTCTACTGCCACTCGTAAAGAACGCTCTCTGAGGAAACATGAGAGCCACAAACAGAACTTTTCAGACATACCATAAGAACGTAGCTTAACCAACAGCCCATCGTGCTAAACACGGTCGAATGCTTTGGATATGTCAAGAGCAACCGCTCGAGATTCTCCAAAGTGTTCAATTGCGTTGTTCCAAACATGTGTTACATAAGTTAGAAGATCTCCTGTGGATCTATTTTTACGAAAGCTATATTGGTGATCGCTAATAATGTTGAATCCTTCAAGATATTTTAGAAGATGTTGATTGATAGCCTTTTCCATAACTTTCGATATTATTGGAAGCAGTGCGATTGGTCGGTAGTTATTTGGCAAGGTCTTCTTGCCTTTTTTAGGTATCGGCTGAACTGTGGCACATTTTCAGCAGGAAGGAAATATTCCCTTTCTGTAGAATAGGTTGAAAAGTCTACAGAAAACTGGTGTTAGTTCCCTCGCACAGTTTTTGAGAACTATGGCAGGTATTCCGTCAGCGCCAGAAGCCTTTTTGGTCTCTAACTTCATCAAAATACGTTTTATGATACGCTGCCTGAAGACAGTATCGGGATTCCTTGACTACACTATGGGAATAATAGGTGGTGTTTTTCCTTGAAAATCGACAGTAGAATGTGAAGCAAAGTGCTCCGCCAGCAAGTTCGCTTTCTCAACAGGTGTCGTTGCAATAGAATTTTCTGGCCGTGTGAGTGGTGGTATGGTGGATTTGGTGAAATTTTGACTAACTGCCTTACCGACTGACCAAAAGGACCTGGAATTGTTAAGACAAGCGAGAAGTTCGTTTCTAATTCGTTGATTGTGTGCCTTCTTGGTTTCGTCGATAATTTCTTTGCATCTGTTCCTGGCGCGAACAAAGGTGTTACGATTTATGGTGTTAGGATTTTCACGCCATTGCCGGTATGCAAGATGTTTAGAAGCAACAGCTTCTTTGCATTTTCGGTCAAACCAAGGCTTGCCGTTGGAAGGGCATTTCTTCGAAAAAGGTACGTAAGCCTCCATACCGGCCAAAGTAACATCGGAAACCTCCCTGGCACAGTCAGATGGGTCGTCAGATCGAAAACAAACGTCTAACCAAGGGGAAGTTCGAAAATATTCCATGAGGTCTTCCCATTTAGCAGATTTGTAATGCCAAATCATGCGCGGTTTAGGCGCTTCTCTGTCACTGATTGGTAGAATACTCGATGTCGAAAGTAGTTTATGGTCGGAAGAACCTAAAGGCGGATTTAGGCTGACCGTGTAAATCTCCGGATTGGTGGTTAAAAACAGATAAAGAATACTGGCGAACTCCCCCTCTCGATCAGGGATCCGTGTTGGTTCGTCAATATGCTGAGTTAAGCCACAACTGATTGAAAATGATTCGGCTTCACGACCTTGTTCGTTGGCAGTATTTGAATATTTAAGCCAGTTGTTGCTGTAGACATTAAAGTCGCCCAGGATGGCAATTTCGGGGTAATCTACATATTAACTTAATATTAAAAAGAATATTTATTTAATATTAAAACGAATAAATTTTTGAAATAAGCTATGAAAAAACTTTTACTCTTTTGTTAATTAGATCAAAAAGGGACAAATATGTTTACTATGGTTAATATTGGAATAATTATGGAAACGAAGCTTGTAGTTCAAACAACAGTCTTTAGAGATTATTTTATTTCAAGTTTTGTATAGCTATTTTAATATGTTGTACAGAGCAGCTCTATATCAAAAAACAAATAACCAGTGGAAAAGGTATTAATATTAAAGTAAAATATCATTAGTTGTTTTTTTACTTCCCTTGCTGAAAAAAAGTATTGTATTCGTGAAAAATCATATTTCAACATTTTTTCTTTTCTTTGCGTTTTAGGGTTCCTAGGTCATGAAAAACATAGTGGCTCATTTCCGTCGGTGTGCCTGTCTGTCGGTCTCTTTATGTTGTATTTTTGTTTACATATCATAAGGTTTTTGTCAACCTACCTGCAATTTTTAGTGTTCCGTTCGGAACACTTACAAGATCACTTCGGTGTGTCCGTTTTTCTACTAGGTCATCGAGTGGAGTATCAAATGAACGCTTGTGAAAACACGAGTTGAAAAATATATATATGTTGTAAGACTTGCACACACTATTCTTTGTATTATTTTTAAAAAATACCAAAAATCGCTGCCCCCCTTATCTCGAAAAGTACTGATCAAAAAATTTTGAAAAATTCTGGAATATTCTCCACAAGGTGTAGATTAAACGAAAATTATCACAACCTTTGATAATGTACCTGGTACGAAAAAAAAAAAATTTCGAGGTCATCAGTTTTCAACAAAGATTGGAAATAAAGTTTGTTGAAAACTCATTTGAGGTGTTTTTTGGGAAGTCATTGATCATTTTATACCTTCGTAAAGAAAAGTTCTACTTGCACTTAGTCTGTTTATTATCTGTATCGTCCACATTTAAGTTTTATTTTTTAATGTACACACGTATTTCGTTGTTGTTTTCTAGCCATTAATTTTTTTTTTTTTAGTTTGTTTAGACAAGGTAAGTTTCTAATATTTCTATATTTGGTATACATTGGATAACTTATGAAAATAACCATTTTTATGTTTCAGAGTTTATGCTTTCGACTTCTATCAATATTTTTATAACTTGTGTGTGTGTAACATTTGGAAGTAATAGGTTTTTTAAATTTAAAACTATTTAGTTATCAGTAAAGTTGCACATATTATGAATAATTTACAATAAAAGGCATAACGGGATAAGTATCAATTGTGAGTCCAATAACAATGGAGTCCATTATATATATATATATATATATATATATATATATATATATATATATATATATATATATAAAAGGTGGGCCATTTAAAAGTTTAAATTTAAAAATGCAATAAAACAAAAACGGTTTGAAATTTTGCCAAATTTATTTTTTTGTTGTGAAGTACAATTGTTCCGGTTAGAGATGGAATATTATTTCATTTCATATGGCTGCCGCGGCTGGCCTCACAGTACCCCATTCGATCGGACCAATTTTCGAGCACTTTTTCGAGTGTATGGGGTCGTATCTCGGCAATGGCATCACGAATGTTGGCCTTCAAATGCTTAATTGTCTCTGGTTTGTCGGCATAACACTTGTCTTTAACGGCGCCCCACAGAAAATAGTCCAACGGTGTCAAATCGCAGCTTCTTGGCGGCCAATTGACATCACCATTTCGGCTAATTAAACGGCCATCAAACGTTTGACGCAATAAATCGATTGTGGCATGAGATGTGTGGCAAGTTGCACCATCCTGTTGAAACCAAACATCGTTCACATCAATTCCATGAAGAGCGGGCACAAAAAAATCGGTTATCATGGTGCGATAGGTGTCTCCATTGACCGTAATGGTTGCGCCGTCCTCATTTTCAAAGAAATATGGGCCAATGATGCCTCCGCTCCACAAGCCTCACCAAACAGTCACTCGTAATGGGTGCATTGGCTTCGGTAAGACCACGTGTGGGTTTTCTGAGCCCCAAATACGGCAATTTTGCTTATTAACGTACCCACCTCTGCGACCAAATTTTGTACGACATTTTCGTGCAATTTCCGACCAATTGTCTTTGTTTTGGAAATAAATTTCCAATAAATCCCAACGTTGCTCAAGCGTAAATCGATTCATTTCGTTCAGTGGAGATAATATACTGAATTTTGTGACAGAATAGAATGACATAAGTATTGCCAGATTCGAAAATAACCGGTGGTTCAAATTTAAACCGATAGATGGCCCACCATATATATATATATATATATATATATATATATATATATATATAGGGTGATTCATTTAGAGGTACTTTTTTTTAAATAAAAAAAAATGAATAAAAACAATTTTATTTTATAATCTTTATTATCATATAAAAGAATCATTCTTTACAATTATTTCTTAAAGATAATTTCTTTCAAATGTTGTCCGCGACTACGGTTAACAACGTCCATTCTGAGGTTCCAATTTTCAATGACGCGTGTGAGTATTTCGAGTAATATTGGCCTCCAATGCCTCAATTGTAGCTGGCTTATCTATGTAGACTTTGGACTTTACATAGCCCCAAACGAAAAAGTCAAGAGGTGTGATGTCACATGATCTAGCCGGCCAATTCACTGGTCCAAAGCGTGAAATGATCTGTTCGCCGAATTGCTCTCGCAGTAAAAGCCATGGTTTCACGGGCTGTATGGCAAGTGGCGCCATCTTGTTGGAACCAAATTTCGTCGAGACCACGGGCTTCAATTTCTGGCATCAAATAGTCTGTTATCATGGCGCGATAGCGGTCACCATTCACAGTAACATTCCGGCCGGCCTCTGTTTTGAAAAAATATGGACCGATTATTCCACTGGCCCATAAACCACACCAAACAGTTGTTTTTTCTGGATTTAACGGCAGCTCTTGAACCTCTTCAGGTTGTTCATCACCCCAAATACGGGCATTTTGTTTATTCTCGAACCCATTAAGCCAAAAATGGGCCTCATCGGTGAACAAAATTTTTCAGTGGATCTTCTGCAAGCTTGTCAAGAGCCCAACGACTAAAACGGAAACGATTCGGAAGGTCGGTCGGCTTCAGTTGTTGCACTAGTTGAATTTTGTATGCTTTTAAAGAAAGATCCTTACGTAAAATACGCCAAGTTGTTGAATATGACAGGCCAAGCTGTTGAGAACGGCGACGAATCGACACTTCACGGTCTTCGCGTACACTCTCCGCTACCGCCCCTATATTTTCTTCACTACGTGCTGGATGTGGTCTATTCGGTCGAGCATTATCCAATTATGAAAATTGGGTCTCAAACTTATTGATGGTAGAGCGAATTGTGCGTTCGGTAGGCCGATTATGTGGACCATAAGTTGCTCTAAGCGCCGATACACATTCCTCGTAGAACGCCCATTTTCGTAATAAAGTTGAGCAATTTGTAGACGCTGTGCCGGGCTAAGTCTTTCCATTATGAATTGTCAAACACTACTGAACAGGAATGCCACTTCAGTTGACACGACGCATGCGCAATCTGCAATTAAATCCCCATCACAAAAAGTACCTCTAAATGAATCACCCTTTATATTTATATATATAAATATATATATATATATATATATATATATATATATATATATATATATATATATATATATATATACGTATAGTTTTGAGATGGTATTCTAGAATTTTGTAAATTTAATCTTTAACTTTAATTGTAATCAATTTTTATTAAAACTAAAATTCTGAAAATAACAAAGCCAGTTTTAAATTATCTAAAAAAAAAAAAATTAAAAAACATATTATAAAAATTTATTAGAATCTCTCTTAGTGGTGGGATGTCATGGGCAACAAGTGAACGTACAAACTTGTATTCTATGGGAAATGTAAGGTATACCTGAGTATATAAATATGTTATAAGAAAAAATGGCGACGATGCAAAACATAAATAAAATGATTTCCATCTGTTAAGACGTTACGGCTTTTATATATATTTATGTAGTGAATTTTTTGCCTCCCTGGAAAATGACGTAGCTGTTAACATTATTATTAATGATTGAGGGTTGTATTTGTACTAAATAAATTCTATAACGAGAATTATTTATTTTCTAATATGAAACACTAGTATGTAATTGCCAACCATCATCCACCTCTTTTTTTAGCGTCTTCATCTAAATGGACAACATTTTTACCTATAATTTTATTTTAGGGTTTTAAAACATAAAAACACCCAAAACACATTTTTAATACATAGTCGGTTGGACCAATCATCGCCTAACGCTGTTTCATTAGGTGGTGATGCTTTAGTTGGCAGTCAATATTCGTGACTATATTCAATTATATCATAAGTGATTTTGTGTTGACAAACATTTGTATATAAAGAAATCAGCGTATTTTTTAATTCAACGAAATTTCTGAAGACAACATTCACTTTTAAATAACAAGTAACAACAAAGTGTGTTCAATTTTAGCACAAACGATTCTGTTTTTTATAGCTGTAACTTGTAATTTATAAAATAATTTTCAAATGAGAATGCGATAAGTGTTTAATAGAATGTATATATTTTCGTTAACAGTGGTTTGCTCTACTAAATTAATGCATTGGTGTCGGAAAATTTAATTCTATTGTAGAAAACTTCAGGAATGCATAACACAAAAAACATTCGGCAGGGTTTTGAAAAACAACTTTGTATATTTTATCTGTTTTTCAGTTAATACAACGTGGAAGGACTTTCAGGAAAAACAGCTACTAAAAACCAGGTTTTAACGTTAGAAAGGAAAGGACGAAATCACACCTGACAGAATTGCTTTCTCTTCTTGCCGTGCTTGTAATTAGGGGTTAAAAAAATGTCATTAATCGAAAGAAGTTTTAAAACAAAACTGAAAAAAAGAAAAAAAAAAGAAGTTTTATAACAAAACTCTTTTTTTTTTCGTTATAATTAAAAAGTTATATCAATATAAAAATAAATTTTTAAACTTAGTACCGATGACGCGACGACAGTCGAGCGCGTGTGACGTCACAATGTTTATTTCTCCTTAACATCACATGCCGCTGATTCGAGTGTTTCAATTTTCAATTACTTTATTTTTGTTACTATCATCAGTGTATTCATAAATTTGTTGAAAATGTCTAATCTAAAAAGTTATGGTGCCTATTTCGTACCATTTTGTACGAACACTACAAAAACAACTCACAAAAAAGTGTTTTTAAATGTACCACAAGATGTTAAACGTAGAAATCAATGATTCCAAACAGCACAACATATTAATCCTGAAACATCAACAAATTTTTTTCTGTTATGTAGATCACTTAGATGTAAGTATTTTAATATAATAATATATTTAATTATCTTTCCTATCAGAATATAAATATAATATATAAAGTTAGATCACAGAAATAAATTGAACCGCATGTCATTTTTGAGAAAATCTGTGACCATAAAAATATCCACAGCTGGTATATTATCAGAATTGGCCTTTATCAACCCTTCATCACACGTTACTGAATTAAATCAGTAACTAACAATTTTTTTTTGCACTAAACTTCAGTAATTTTGACAGGTAAAAGCTAGTGACAGTACTTATGTGAAAATACTTTAATATAATGACGTCACAAACGTAGCTGCCAATCGTGATTTTTTTTAAATTTTGTTTTTCACAACGATTACATCAATATCATTTATGATAAAGTTTTAAAATAAAGTAAAAAGATCGATTTTTTATTCAAAAACCCATTTATTGAAATTCAAAGCAGGGACATACTAACTTGAAAACCAAAAAAATAGTATTACCAACCAATTGACTTAACACTAAAACTTTTATAGCTCAATAGGGTAATTCCTAGTACTTCGATCGATGTAAAAGCTATCTTCCAATTAGTAGGCTTGAAGTTTTCTATAGACATTTGTAAATTTTAAATTGATGTCAGACTGTAAACCAACTACTAAATTTATACTAGCTCAGGTTAGGATGATACGAATCTAAGTTATTGAAGTTTTATGTTATAATAAACTGCTTTCAAAATTAAAATATTTATTGTTAGTGTTACAAACAAAATAACCACGCAAAATTACTATACGTAAAAGTTTTTACGGCTACACTACGAGAGATAGACACTTGCATGTTTAGCACTGTGTAAAACGGCGTTCCCTACTATAAACTGGTTTATAGGAAAAGAATATTAGGTTTTTTTATTTTTAGTCTTAATTTTACGGTATATTTGCTACCACCACAATCTAAGTTATTAATTTTTTATTTTAATATTTTAAAGTGAAAATATCTTATATGTGCTTTTAAAATTTTCCGTTATTTTGCTTCTTCGGAGTCACGGTTGTAAAATATCGCCTATTAAGAACCTGACAGTTCTTATTGAAAATATTGCTTGGGAAAAACTTCAAAAACACATGATAGCCCTTGCGTGTACAAAGCACTCGGTTTTATAAGTAGTTTGTAGATTTCTCCAGACTTGCGGTCCCAGTTACTGGGCACTTCTTGTTACTTCATTTCAGAAAAGAACAATTCGAGAGCTCAACAAAATCGAAAAGGAGGGATATTTGATTAAGACAGATGTTGCACTAAACTCTCCCAACACATAGAAAACGATAATAAAAAAAGAAATTCATCAACAGAACACAAGCGAGAATAACAGAAACCACTGAAATGACAGTCAATGGGAAGGAGAAAATTGCAACCAATCAGAATTATTACAACCTCCGGCATAGATATAAAACACTCAGCAGGAACGTAGACTATCAGTCAGCCATCAGCATTGAAAATGTCAGAACAAAACCTTGGCAAAATGTCTGCAAAATTTCGCTCAGAATATAACAAACGAATGGATGTATTCCCAGTTTTACGGGTCCACATATTTCTTGAGCAATTGTGGATATATCTAAATTTCAAGATTTTTCTTTTTTTATAATTGTGGTTTAATTGAGACTACATTTATTGAGCCATTACATATTTATCTTGTTTTTTTCGTAGTAACGTTTCGGCGAGCTAGAATTTTTGTCAAACTACTTACAAAAACTTATATTAGCACACTAAAAAGGTAAATCGATAAATTAATGAGAAATAGATTTTTCAAACCGATTTACCAAAAGGGCACCGGAATTTGTATATAGTGTCCTATTGGTAGAACAAAATAACAACAATATAAACATTTCTTTTAGTATGCTAACATCTCACTTTTTGCAAATAAACTGACAAAGATTGTAAATATTGCTACGAAAGGATTTATTAAATATATAACTGACCAGTAATTATATATATATCAAGGATTTTCTACAGCTGACGCTGTCTTCCTTCTCTCAGCCTTTGATTCCACCCGTTTCTATCTTTCCAGTCTCCATCTGTCAGACCCCTGTCCTTCATAGCCTCGTCCACATCGTCTCTCCACGATCGTCTGGGTCTTCCTCTTTTTCTTCTCCCTATAGGGCTCCACTCCGTTATTTTCTTTATTCACCTATTATCTTCGCTCCGTCTTATGTGTCCATACCATTTTCATCGTTTTTCTTCAATGGTGTTTATTGCATTCTCTTTGATGTTCATTCTGCTTCTTATTTCTTCATTTGTTATTCTCTCCATACGTTTCACTCTACAACATCTTCTCCAATACTCCATCTCTACTGCGTTAATTTTAGATTTATTTCTTTTGTTGATCGTCCACGTTTCTGACCCGTATGTCATTATGCTTTATGTTATTGATTTGTATATGCGTGTTTTGTTTCTCTTTGTAATGTGTTTGACCCACAGGATCGAATTTAATTGTCTTATGCATATCCGCGTTTGTCCTAATCTAGCTTTAATCTCTTCTTCTGATGTTGCATTTTTTGAAATGACGGTCCATAAATATTTAAATTTATCGGTTCCTTTGATTATTGTTTCGATATCGAAAGTTGTTAGATATTCCGTTTTATCAAAGAGTATTGCTAATCCTGCTTTAGTGTATTCTTCTTTCAGTTTTCTTACCATATAACTGAGGTCTTCCTCATCTTGCGCTATGATTACTTGGTCGTCTGCGAAACTTAGAGACTCCCATTCCACTACATTTTTCCTTCCATTTTTTTAATATTTGTTCGAGATATATTTTGAATAGTGTTGGGGATGTAGAGCATCCTTGTAATAGGCCTTTTGGTGTTTGGAGTCTTTTCCCTATTTTATGTCCTATGTTTATGTTCACTGTGTTGCTTTCGTAGAGAGCTTTTACTGCGTATATTAGTTCTTTGTGAATGCCTATTTCTTTCATTGCGTTCCATAATCTTTGTCTTGGTACTGAGTCATAGGCCCTTCTTATGTCTATGAAGGCTAGATGAACTTCTGTATTCTTTGCCAGTTTTTTTTTCCATTGTTTGTTTTATAGTGTATATGTGGTCTATATATGATTTTCCAGCCGTAAAGCCTGCTTGGTCTTCTCCAATTTTTCCTATTATATTTTCCTCTATGATATTTTTAATAATTTTTTTCATACAAACGTCCCATACTCGATATTATGCTTAGGCCTCTATCGTTTGTGCATTTTCTGCGGTCTCCCTTTGCAAATATAGATACTATATAGGCTTTTGACCATTCCTCTGGTATTTTTTTCTCCATTTATCGCTCTGTGGAACATGTTTCTCAGCGTTCGATGTAATTTATTAGACCCGTACTTAATCATTTCATTTACCACACCTCCAGGCTCTGCAGATTTATTGCTTTTGAGTGTTTTTATTGTCTTCTTTACTTCTTCATAGATTAGTTCTATCTCTTTTTTTTCCTTATTCTGTTCTTCTTCAGAGTTTTCTTCTTGGAATTCTTGTCTTCTGTTAGCAGCTTCTTATAATATTCTTCCCACTCGCTTTCTGGGATATACTCTATATACGTCTTCTCTCTATTGTTGGTCCTTAATGTTTTAATTATTCTCCATGACATGTGCTTCAAGTTCCTCCTATATACTGTTCTACATGTTCGCACAATTTTTCCCATCTCTAGTTTTTTTCTTTGTTTATCATCCTCCTCGTTTTTGCATTTCTCTATATATCTCTGTAGATCTTCTTCTGATTTTGTATTCAGCCATTTTTCGTATAGTCTTTTTTTTTCCCTTATAGATTCTTTGGTTTTTTCACAGATTCTAATTTTATGTTTCTTATTCTCGGTGTCTTCTTTACCTAATGCTTCTAGGGCTGCCTGTTTGATGCATTCTTTTATGTGGTCATACATCTGTTAGAGGTTGTCGTAGTTAAATTCATTTAATTTTTGATCTAATCGTCGTCTATATAGACCTCTTTATCGTTTCGTCTTGCAGTAAGTGTATTTTCTATTTTATTTCTTTGTCTGCTTTTTCTGTTATCTCATTAATATTTCTGTTTTCTTTATCTATTGTTCCTGTTTGTTTTATTGTCTTGTACCACGGTACTTTTATATTTGCTGCTAATAGTCTATGGTCTGTTCCACATTCTGCCCCTCCCTTTACTCTTACGTCTTTTATTTTGATAGTGGTATCGTTTTTAATTATAATGTAGTCTATTATTGATTTTAAGTTTCGTGTTTCTTGCATCCAAGTGTATGTGTGGATGTCTTTGTATTCGTAGAATCCGTTTGTTACTTTGAGGCCGTTTAGTTCACACAGCTCTATTAGTCTCTCTCCGTTGTCGTTGGTAATGTCTTCTCCGAATGGTCCTACGGTATTGTCCATGGTTTTCCTTCCTGTTCTCCCATTCAGATCTCCCATATATTAATTCTTGGTTTTTCTTTACTTTTTGTGTTTCTGTTTCTAGTGTTTCCATGAAATTATCTTTTTCTCTTATAGCGCTGTCTTCTGTTGGGCCGTATACTCCTAATATTACCATGTGTTTTCCTAGCATTGTTATATTTAGTTTTATGATTCTTTCATTGATGGGTTCCCAAGATGTTATTTTCCTTCTCCATTTCTTTTTTACTAATATTCCAACTCCGGCCTTTGCTATTTTTTCCTTCTTTACTCCATTCCAGCAATGCATCACTTCATCTATTTCTTCTATTCCACTTCCCTTTTTCTTCGTCTCGCTTATTACTAAAATGTCTATGTTCATCTTCATACACACTGATCAGTTGATCAGTAATTAAAGTCACAAAATTCACCACCATTTACCACAGTCCCAAGAAAGAAACCCTTTTACAACCTGTACAACTGTCCAGTTTTTTTCACAATAGTGTAAATTTTTGCCATAAATTCGTGTTGTATCAGCATATATTACTTAGTTTGGCTGACAATGAGAGTAAACGCAACCTCTTCTCTTGTCTTTACTATTTTGTTGACGAGGGCTTGAAGATCATGCCCGCTAGAAGAGAGAAGAATAATATTAGTGATGATGGTCTTTTTTTACTGAGAAAGTATCATTACAAAACTCGTAAATTTTCATGCAATCCTGAAAGCTGCTGCTTCTTCCTTAATAATAAAATAGTTGGCGATATTGATAAATAACTCTAAAATATATTTTCGACATAAATTAGATTTTAATAAAATACGTATAAACTCGAACAGCACTAGCTGTAGTGCAATACAACAGGCAGTACACCGTCCTTTGATATATAATAAAACACTTTATAGGAAACATTTACAAGTTTTATTATTTTCTATTTCAGTAAACTTACTTCTCCTACCAATATTACTTGTGGTCGTAAACTTTGTTTTTAGTGTTAAGCTATTAGACCCGGTATGAATTACTTACGATAAACGATATAAAATGGTAAATAAATAAATACGTACATTTTAATAGCTTCCGTATTCTCATAAACGTTTCAATAAAAGTATTTAATATTTGAAAAAGTTAACACATTTCATTATACTCATTTGCGTCAATTCTTCACCATTGATTAAAAGAGATATATGAGTATTATAGATTAGGAATGTTACGGAGCTCCGAATCCGGATCCGAAATATTGGAATCTCCGGTTAAAATTATACCTCCAAATCCGACTCCGGTTTCGATTTTTATTTATTTTTTTTTTATGGTTCTAGCACACGTGCTGCAGGGAAGTCCCTAAAGCGCTACAGGAGCGACACGTGTGCTTGTATGCGGAATAAGCGATTCACGTTGTTCTTGAATCGCTGTAAATTGTACTTGGTGGGAAACACAGTCCTGGGTAAGCCATTCCAAAGGGATGATGTTCTCCACATAAAAGACTACTTGAAAAGCGTTGTACGTGTAGTAACAAGCTGATCCTCATACGGATGTGAAGTATCAGCGCGACGTGTACTTCTAACATGTGTCGCTCTGGGAGGAATTAAGCGGGCTACATCCTTCGAACACTCTCCATGAAAATCCTTGTAGAATAGACTCAAGTCGCCAACCGTTCTTTGATGTTCCAGCGAATCAAGGCCTCCGGTCAGTTCTGGGTCTCCAATCAGACGAACAGTCCTTCTCTGAACAGAATCCAACAAATGCAGTGTATGTTTGGGAGCGGAGCCCCAAACATGGGAGCAGTATTCCATTGTTGGTCGAATTTGATCTTTGTAAAGAATTAACAGTTGTTGTGGAGTGTAAAGCTTTCTGGTTCGAAATAATATTCCCAACTTTTGAGAAGCTCTCCTTGCTATTCCTGCAACATGTTCATGCCAGGACATATTTGCTCCCAAATTAACGCCCAGCAAATTGAGTGACGATGTTAGGGGAATGGAGTGCCCAGACATAACTATGTCGGGTTCAGCAACGTTAACTTTTTTAGAAAAAACTGCCGCCTGGGATTTTTGTAGCGTTAAATTCTACTTGATTACTGTCACCCCAAGATAGAATTTCTTCCAGGTCTTCGTTAAGTTGAATGACTTCCTGCTGTCTGCGGATATTCGCCTGAGCAGCCGATGTCCGAGCGTTCAAAGTGAATGAAGATATAAGCGTACTGTCATCTGCAAAGCTGTACGTTGAATTCCCGGTCTTTTCCAGCAGGTCGTTGATGTAAATAAGAACGAGAGTAGGAGACAGTATGGAGCCTTGGGGCACACCGACGTTAACAGTAAAGGTGTTAGAAAGAAATCTGTCGACAGCGACTCGTAAAGAGCGGTCTCTGAGGAAACATGAGAGCCACAAACAGAACTTTTCAGACATACCTTAAGAGCGTAGCTTAGCCAACAGTCCATCGTGCCAAACACGGTCGAATGCCTTGAATATGTCAAGAGCAACCGCTCGAGATTCTAAGAAGTGTTCAATTGCGTTGTTCCAAATATGTGTTACATAAGTCAGAAGATCTCCTGTTGATCTATGTTTACGAAAACCATATTGGTGATCGCTAATAATGTTGAATCCTTCAAGGTATTTTAGAAAATGCTGATTGACAGCCTTTTCCATGACATGGCATTTCCAGCAGGAAGGAAATATTTCCTTTCTGTAGGATAGGTTAAAAAGTCTACAGAAAACTGGCGTTAGTTCCTTTGCACAGTTTTTGAGAACTATGGCAGGTATTCCGTCAGCGCCCGAAGCTTTTTTGGTGTCTAGCTTCATTAAAATACATTTTATGATACGCTGTCTGATACTATATAACGTACTATCAAAACGGAGACTTAGCGGAACGTACCAGATGCCGACGAGTGCCCAAACGCTGGTGGCCGGCGTCGGCGCCGGCAAGTGTCTTGCGAGTTTCGTTGCGACTAGTTGCAACTTGAAACTGTGTTTGTTAGTATTTTTGAGTTATTGTCAAATTGTCAATCACTGTTAATAAACAGATAACTTCTTAGGTAACTATGAAGTCTAAAATAAGTGCAATTTGGAACTATTTCAGTGAAAATGATTTGAACACGGCAAAGTGTAATGTTTGTGAAAAAAATACACCAGGAAAGGAAGTATCACGACTTCGTTAAAAGGACGTTTAAAAGCGCTTTATGCTGATAAATACGAAGAACTATTAAAAGTTGAGAAAAACAAAAGTTAACTACTAAAAGTAACTTGAACTCGAAAACTCCATTAGAAAAAACTAAAAAACAGGTATTATTGCATAAGATATAAAGTAGGAAGCAAAAATGGGGGTGTAGCATTCAAAATCTCAAGAAATTGATAAATTACTCTCGGAAATGATCACCTTAGAATACCTTTCTTTCAGTTTTTAGAAATTCTAAGGTTCCGCCACCTCATGGAAAATACTGGCCAAATTTGGGAGGGCGCTAGTTTTTTACCCACAATTTTTATAACGAACTATATCCTAAAATGGCTAAAAAATTGGAGTATTATTGGAAAATTTCAATAAGTTGTTATTTACCACGGATATTTAGTATGAGCCAAGTGCTAATGTATCGTTGCTAAGTTTGACGGCACAGAGAATAACCGAAGAGTTAGAACGCGTAAAAATTATATCAAAATGTCAACCGCTGCGTGAACGTCGCACTGGGGACCTAACCTGTAAATCAATTAAAAAGATGTTGCATGAGTGGGTAACAGAAGAAGAAAAAGTTCACTGCTTCATTCGTGACGATGGATCAAACATGGCACGAGCAATGCAACTAGCTAATATTCCTGTTGTGAATTGCACTGTACAGGGTGGTCCAAATTAGACACTTTTAAAGGTAAACTCCTTTATCTAAAGGCAATAGACGAAAACTGATGTCGGTGTGTGAAGCTCAATTTTTATGATAAATCAATGGTGAAAACCGCATATCGATATCTAGTATCGTTTCAGATATACTGGGCGTTTTTCAAAAATCTGTATTTTGGAAAAATATTTGTAATTCTTTTTCTATTGAGAATTTTTGATTTCTGTAAAAATATTCTCAAAGCACTTTTTCACGTGGATTTCAACAGTTTAAGTTACATTTTTTTACAACTAATATTTTAATAGTTACTAACGCAAAAATATATTTTTTAAATAGGATACCCTGTATATTTTTCCTTATTCGAATACACCTTTAAATTACCATTTTAAAAATATAGCACACTTTATATTTTGCTTAAATCTGCTTCAAAATATAAAGGTTGTCAGTTTTTACGCGAGTTTTAAATGTATATTTTGTGAAGTAGGCTTTGGACGGAGCGGCCATATGGTTTAATTCAATTGTTTACTCGTAGTTGTCAAATTTTCCCTCAGGATCAGTGATTGAATTGTCAAATAAATCGCAATGAAGTTTGAAAATTACGAAAAATAGGATATGATAGTGTGTTTCATACAAACCGGAGAAAATTCGGAAGCGGCAAGTAATTTGTACCACGAACGGTATCCAGAGAGGCGTCAACCCTTCAAGGATATATTCGCTCGATTGCGACATAACCTAGTTAATAGTAGCCAGTTTAAAAAGAAGCGACCTAAAAATTATGCATCAAACGGGGATAAAGAGTTAGAAGAAATAGTAGTTTCTGGAACTATTGGAAATAATCCCAACACTTCAACCCGACAGTTAAGAGAATCCACTTGACTACCAAGAACTAACGTAAGTCGTGCTTTGAAAAAACACAAATTCAGACGGAGATTTTCAACGGCGTATGGAGTTTTTTCAATGGTTTCTGGAGAATTGTAACCATGTTCCGAATTTTTCATTAAATTGCATTTGGATAGACAAAGCTTATGTAAGTAATGCAGTTATTTTTAACCTCATTTAGTTGTGGAGCAAAAAAATCAAGGCAGATTTGGATTTAATGTGGGGGCAGGAATTTTTAGAGGCAGGGTTATAGGTTCATTTATTTATGAAGAAACTTACCTCTCAGAGATATTTAGAAATTTTAAGGCCGCAAATAGAACCTCTTGTTGATGAACTGCCGTTAATGGACCTTAGAAATATATACTATAGCATTTAGGAAATTTCATTGTAGTTATAACCTTTAGACTTACTTCTGGGATTTTGTTTTTTACGATTTGACTATTATCGGTAAACAATTGATATTGCCGCTCTGTCCAAAGCCTACTTCACAAAATGTGCATTTAAAACTCGCGTAAAAACTGAAAACCTTTATATTTTGAAGTAAATTTAAGCAAAATATAAAATATTTTTAGAATGGTAATTTAAAGCTCTATTCGGATAAGGAAAAATATACAGGGTATCCCATTTAAAAAATATATTTTTGCGTTAATAACTATTAAAATATTAGTTGTAAAAAAATGTAACTTACACTGTTGAAATCCACGTGAAAAAGTGCTTTGAAAATGCTTTTACAGAAATTTTTTAAATAGGAAAAGAATTACATTTTTCAAAAATGCAGATTTTTGAAAAACACCCTGTATACCTCAAAAAGGTACTAGATATCGATATGCGGTTTTCACCATTGAGTTTATCATAAAAATTGAGCCTCAGATACCGACATCAGTTTTCGTCTATCTCCTTTAGATAAAAGTGTCCAATTTGGACCACCCTGTACATAAATTATAGCTTTGTGTCCGAGATGCTTTGAGCAAAAACAAAGATACCAAAACTTTACTAATTAAATGCAAGAACATAGTTTTAGCCACTCACTTATTGCGCAGCGTGAATTACAAAAAATTCAAAAAGAACAACTTGCCAGCAACCCCTGGATATAATACAAGAATGCAGTACAAGGTATTACTGTTATGATTATTAATAGGCAGGCAAAAATTCTCAAAAATATTATTGTTCCTCAAACTCGCAACATACATCAGAACACTGTCATCTGACGAAAAACTGCTGGAGCTTGAAGCAGAACTGAAAGACGTTAAAAGGGATGTCCTGGGACTGGCTGAAGTAAGGCGAAGAGACGAGGGATGGATTACCTTGAAGTTAGGACATGTATTCTACCATACCGTAAATATAAATGATTCTTATGGTGGTATTGGTTTCCTAATCAACAAACGACATTATGCCAACATAGTAAATAATAGATACAGCTTAAAAATTATTCAGTCATATTTCCGTACATCATGAAGATGATAAATGCGACGAATTTTATGAAGATCTAACAGCCGCTCCATATGAATCTCCCCATCATTACAATCTTATCATGGGAGACTTCAATGCCAAGATTGATCCACGACAAGATGACTTGATGGGACGAACCAGCAACTGTTGAATATTCTTTAACAAAACAACTTATATCTTATGAACAGTTTTTTCAAGAAAACGTCACACAGACGATGGACTTGGGTGAGCCCGAGCGGCAGCACAAGAAATGAGATGGATTTTATTATTACCGATAAACGACAAATCGTAAGCGATATGACTGTGCTGAATGCCTTCTCTACTGGGAGTGACCACGGATTGGTCAGAGCTAATCTCAAAATAAATCTGAAAAAAGAGTACATATAATCAATAAAACCAAACCAACTAAATGGTACACTCCGACTAACATAAAGCCTACGAAAATACTGTCCGGGCGGCTCTGGAAAGATCTAATGCAGAGGGACCAGATGTCGAAATCTTTAATACAAACATAAATAGAGCAATTAAGGAAGCAGAAAAAATTCACTGTCCAAAACGGAACCACGAAAACAACAAACTTAGTCAAAATACTAAAGACCTCATAGAAAAAAGAAAACAACTACGAACCAATAATGGAAGCGTACATTCAAACGAACTCAAACAACTGAATAGGACAATAATCAAGAAATTAGAAAAGATATCAGAAAATACAACATAGACAACAGTAGAGATACAATCTAACGAAATAAGAGCAGAAAAGTCTTGAAGAATAAATTAACAAATAGAAAACGATAAATCTTCAAACTTAAGAATGGGGACAGCGTAACTACAATTAGACAGGAGCTTTTAACTATAGCAGATAGGTCTTACAGGGAATTATATAAAAGCAAATACATGAAAGAAAGAGAAAGGCATGTTCGAGAGAGGAAAGTTCTAAATCAAGGATTTGAAGATTTGTCAGTCATAACCATAGGAGAAATAAAAATAGCTTAAAACAAATGAAAAATCATAAATCAGCTGGGAAAGATGGAGTTGTAATAGAAGCAGTGAAAATAGGAGGAGGCAAACTGTTAGAGACATTAACGCTATTATTCAACTTATGCATACATAATGCAACCATCCCCCAAGCTTGGAACACGTCCATCATGATTATTTTACACAAAAAAGGTGGCGTCACTGGTATTTCAAATTACAGACCAATCAGCTTACTTTCTCACCTATATAAGCTCTTCATGAAAATATTCTCAATACGCCTAAAAGCCAAATTAGATTTCTATCAAATGCGGGAGCAAGCTGGGTTCCGAAGTGATTTTGGTCCAAATCATCACCTTCTAAGGCTAAAAATAATGATTGAAATGGTCATAGAGTATAATAAACTATTAGTATTATTTTTTATTGATTTCCGAAAAGCATACGATACCATTGAACTACCAGCAATAATAGAAGCCTTAAGAGAATGCAGAATCGAATATAGATACGCGAAATTAATAGAAAATATATACAGCACTGCTTCAGTCACCATTAAGCTTCATGAATCAACAACATAATTTAGAATTGAAAGAGGAATACGACAAGGATACTTTATCCCCACAAATTTTTATAGCAACGAGTATTCATTTAAAACTTTGAACTGGGATAATATGGGAATTAGTGTAGATGGCGAATATCTGAATCATCTTAGATTCGCGGACGATATCGTCCTGATTACAGATAGTATGGGAGATGTAATAAAAATGGTATAAGAACTGAAACGGGCTGTAGGAAGAACTGGTCTAGAACAAAACATGGAAAAGACCAAATTCATGACTAATTTGGTGATAAGTGAAGAGATAAACATATCTAAACAAACTATACAACAAGTAAACGACTACAAGTATTTGGGGCACGAAATAAGATTGGGCAGAGACAATCAAACATGCGAGATCAAGAGAAGAATTAACTTGGGGTGGCCAGCGTTCGGAAGACTACGTGGTGCGTTCAAGAACAACCTTTAACACCTTTAAGTCTAAAATGAAATGTAGTCGAGCAAAGTGCAATGCCAATCATAACATGCGGAGCTGAAACTCTAACTCTGACAAGGGAGACAACACAGAAATTAAAAGTTCACAGCTTGCAATGGAAAGGCCAATGATAGGCATTACAAGAAGAGATAGAATCCCTGGAGGAACTTGAAGGAGGCCTATGTCCAGCAGTGGACGAGAGAGGCTGGATGATGATGATTAAGCAGTAAATTATCTTGCTTTTCACTGTTGTTTTTAAATTATTAGTTACCCATTTATTGTCTGCGGCATCAAATAGTTCGATTCTAATGTTTTCTGTTTTTATTTATTTTGATGTTGAACAGTACGTTTTATAAGGTAGAACGTTTGATTAAGATAAAAGATTCGATCTGTTTATATGCAAGCAAGTATAATATTCCGCAAATTTCGTCAGAAGAATGATTACACCTCGATAACTTGCAGGCGATAGTATTGCAGCCATTTGAAGAAGTCAATAGAAACATGAGTGACAACCAAGCCAGCATTTCTTTAGTGATGCCATTAATTCACGAACTGAACCGAATGTTACTGACAATTTGAAAATAATGATTACAAGTTTAATTAAAGGTCTAAACTCAAGATTTGGAGAACTACACAATAATAATTTTTGCAACATTTTTAGACCCGCGTTATAAACTGAAGTTTTTCAACAAAGTTGTGAAAGAGAAGGTGGAATTCCAATTATTTTACTGGCTTGACAAATTTGATTCTATTAAACAACTCGACAAGGAATGTTCAAAAGAGGATTGTGGTTTTCCTGTAAATAAAAGATCAAGAAATGAAGAGGCCATAAACGAAGATGAACCCACTACTAGTTCTCCGTATCGAAACGATCAAAATAGGTCAGTCAGTGTCCAATCTTCTCTGGCCAATATTCTCATGAGCAGTGATGAAGAAGAGGAGGACACTTTCGTGGCTGAGTCTGCTGCAGATAACAGTCATTTGGACAGCGCTTTTAAATGACTACATATAATAATGAAAAACGCCTCAAGTGGACAAAAGATCCTTTATCGTGGTGGAAATTAAATACAAAGTTCCACGTTTTCAAGCCACTCTTGTGACAATTTTTAATGGCACTACCAGGGTTCGTTCCCCGCCAATAACTATCCAGTGAGGCTGGTTTAATTTATAATTCACTAGGAAATAAATTGGATGGCGAAAAAGCAGCTAAATTGCTGTTTGTAAAATAAATTTTACCGATTTTGAAATTTGACTATTAGTTTTTAATTTGGCCTTAGAATTATTAACTTTGCAAGTTTAGCTTTTTTATTTCTCTTATTTTCGATTCTTTCTTATTCCTTTTTCTTATTTTCGAAATAAAACTTGTTATCTGAAAATTTTACATTTTATTTGTGATCTCCGACTCCGATTCACCTTCAACTCAGCGGAGGCTACTATGAGAACTCCGACTCTGCCTCCGAGAAAACCACCTTCATATCATCTCTATACAGATGGCATCTTCCATAATTCCTAAAGAATCTAATATAACTTAAGGAGTGGTCATAAAAACGAGTGGGATAGTTTGTGAGGGTCAAAGATTGTTAAGCTGACTATATTATAAAATAATAAGAAAGGCAATAAAATTAAAAACGATAATAATAATAACGATTATAACAAACTTAAACTTAATGAAAACTTATTTAAACCATTCAACGGATGTTCTAAACTCACTTCAGATTGTCAATAGGAGCAATACCGGAACAGAACATTACCAATAAAGAATTAAAGCATCCACTGAAAGAATAACACTACATCGGCGTGTATGGACCTCTAGCTGGTAGCTATGGCCGTACCAAAATGTAACAGCTTACCGGAAAAGTGCAATGAGAAGATTGCCAAAACACGGATTTGGAAGCACAAATAAGAAACAAATGTAAAATGAATAGCATCCAAATAATTCACATCATTCTGTTATCAACGGGTGTCATACAAAAGAACCTCATTTAAAGCGCCTGAATCTTAACGAAAAATACAGGGCCACGCAGGCGACAATGCTCCTTGAAACTGCATAGATCAAACAACACCTTACGAAAGGTTAACAATATTAGTAGGTCTAAGCATACATGGTATGAATCAATGGTTTGGTATGAATCAAATTATCGACAATGTTAAGATTTATATTTAAATAAATTTACAGAATTGTGATGTCTATGGTTAAAAGTTTTATTATTTCCAAAAATAGAGATATTTTACAATGCTGCACGTCTTTGTCGTTATCTTTTTTTTTAAGCATTAAGGAATATCTTTTGACATAGTAGACAAGAAATCTTCTTTAGATGATTAAATATTTTTTTCTAGGTATGTGTATAATCTATTATTAAATGAATTGTCTCTCAAATGTCAAAATTTACAATTGTTAAATATAATCGTGTATTTGGTAACACTGGGGAATTTCCTTATCTTCTTGGGTATTTTTATCTTCTCTTGCCCCATGGCAGCCATTGATCTGATTTTCACATTTTTTAAAAAGTTCAAAGAAAAAAATTTTGAAAGTGATCCTACCATTTAAAAAAATGTTAAGCGATTTTTATAATAACCATATATATATATATATATATATATATATATATATATATATATATATATATATATATATATATACTGAAAACTAGTTAGCCTAGAGTACTTTACATTTTTAAAGATAAATGCGGTTTGCTATGGATAATAGTTTGACATTTAGAAAACATGTACACAAGTTTTGGTGATCCAGATTTTATAGTGAATTCAGTAGAATCGAATATCGGTTGTTCACTAAAGAAATTTATGACGATAAACATGATACATTGAAAGAACAGGATCCTTTCTACGCCACTATCACAAATGAAAGTACGGATTTCAAGAGAAGAAGATCAGACATCAGTGATGAACATCGTCCTGGAAGCCGCGTTCTTGTATTTACTCCACAGAGTATTGTTGTACATGAAATGATCGTGTTTTTCATATTGATCATTTTGATTTGGGTATGAAGAAATTATCATCTTAATGAATCTCGAAATCTCTGAGCGTTAATCAAAAATGATTAAGAGTTACAACATCAAAGTTTATTTAAAGCCGTTTTGAAGAGGACTGATCTAACTTTTAGAATCATTCACTTAAAATTAGCACGAAAACTTTTACTTCTATTTTTTGGGATAAGAATCGAATAAACCTTATAGATTACTTGAAACTCGATAAAACAGACTAGAGAATATTATTTTTCCCTATTAACTTAACTTCGCCTAAAAATATTGGAAAAACACTCCAGTCCAAAGTGATACTGTCACACTGCTTGTAGACACAACCCTATTCTTAAAATATATAGTATATAAGTTACTTACTTTAAAAATTATTTTAATCTGGTATCTACGTCCCTGTAATTTTCTTATCCGGATCACAACCCAAGTGCATCACGTCCAAGAATACTTAGCACAAGTTCCATTGTCGCAGGGTTATCGCCTGCAGGAGACACTACTTGTTATGTGCTTGTATTGCTACCGGAGCTTTTCCTGAGTATATACAATGAAATACGTTAACATTGGCGTAGTAAGTTAAGAAGACGCTTTACTGCATTATGGTGCAAAACTTGTATTTCTCTTGTAAAGGTGAATTGTAAAATAAATCCGGAATTTGACTTTCTCCTTACGAAATATTCATTACTAATCTATGTTTTCAAGGAGATGATACGTTAGGGAAGTCATTAATTACAAGATATTGACAGTTACTCTCACGTTCCATTTATCCGTGCGATTAAAAAGAGTTACGTAAAAAGTTTGTATTTTTTTCAGACGAAAAACAAGTTGACATTTTAAATAATGTGTACTTGTTGGAAAGATATTAATCACAAGTTAGGCAAAGAAAAGGCCTCAGAGATGTTTACAACTGAAACATTGTATATTTATCTACGTAGTATTTGTGTTAAAACTAAAATAACATATTTTTAAGATTCGTCTTCTCTCAGGACACTGCAAAGGACATATAACATGAGATATACGAAGCTACCCACCTAATGTCTCCCTTCACCCCTCGACCTCTTATAAGTTTAACTGACCATAAATAACTGAAAATAATGAAATAATACAATTTTTAGATTCCTCACTCCATAATATGTGTGAAGCAACCCTAATAACAAGTCTCCCCCTTCTTTAAACTACTATATGACTGAATATAAAGTTATACTTAAAATTTGGTCATCATCTCAACCAAAAAAAAACAAAAGAAATTCTAAAGGTGTTGAGACTTCCTTTCTTTTACCCCCTTCCCCTAAGGTTATATTATTAAAAACTTACATGTTTCAGCCTTACGTCATGTATCCTCTGTGTACCAAATTTAACGTTAGAGAAAATAAGTTAGTAATTTCATCAAAGAAAATATGGAATCCTCTGCGAGATTAATTGAAGGTAAATTGGGGTTGCCAAAAACAATTGTTTATAATATTTTAACCGAACATGAATATTATGGCAACTGGTCGCTTTTGCACGATAATGGACCAAATTACCATTCAGCCAGTGTGAGTTTTTGAGCAAATATCAAATTTGTGCGTTAGATTACTGGCCGTATTCTCCGGATTTAACACCTTTTCCTGACTTCATTTGTTCATTAAAGGCCAGCGATACGATACCGTTCAAAATGTTCTAGCAGCTGTAACCATCAATCAAAGACATACATGAAAACTCATTTAGCGAAGAATTGATCTCGTGAAACGCTAATTCATATAATTATATTTGGCTTGTGTTTTATCTTCTATTTAAAGTCTCTTTTTGGAAAGAAAACACAAAAAATCTTAATCAAAAAGTGAAAGCTAAGAGCTTGAATAAGGTAATTAAAAAATATCTATTTAAAAAAAGCATTTAAAATTGCATTATAGTATTGTGCAAAACTTTAATCTATTAGGCATAAATCTATTTTGTCAGTTTCTGACCAATAAGAATATGATCGCGAAGGAATTCTTATTTATGGAATATGAAATACATTGGTTAGATTGATAAAAGAATTTTAGAATGTATTTTTGATTCCAAGCCATGTGCTATTTCTTTCACAACCAGTAATTAAAAAAATGATGACTTTCGTAAAACCACCACTGTTGCACGGACAATTATTTTTTTGTTTTTTAAGCACATTTTAGCGTCACAGGTTTTTTGCACAAAAGAAACAAGGACAATAACGATACAATACAGAAAAACTAAATAAATTACACACTGGCAGTTAGCTTCGAGCGGCAGCAGCAGCAAGATCACAGTATCGAGTAGCAGCAGCAGCAAGAGCACTTGAACATGCCAAATAAGATTTTGGCGAAAATTTGTGTAAATTCAATGTTAGACGAACGGATTGAATTATATTTGGCTTGTGTTTTATCTTCTACTCAAAGTCGCTTTTTGGGAAGAAAACACGAAAAATCTTAATCACAAGTAGAAAGCTAAGAGCTTGAAAAGGGTAATTAACATGGAAGGTCAAAATACAACATAAAATAAATGTTTTATTTTGTAGAGATTCACTGTATTACCGAAAAAGTTTGCTGGAATCTAGAGACTTTGAAGAGGAATGTGATTCTATCACAATTTACAATTCCCTTTAACAAGCGAAGTAAAGATAAGCGAACAAAAACATGAACCAAATCACAACCTCTTTCTACCAGATATGACCAGATCAGTATTTTCTGGTTTACTGATTTTAAAAAATTATAAATTGAAAATTTAGACACAAGATAGTGGCAACTGAAGGAACGTAGTATAATTGTAGGCAATCCTGGAAATCTAATTAAATGAAGTTGTCTAAAATAACTTTATTTTGTTAAGGCCGATTTAGCTGGTTAATCAGAGTTCCAATGCTAAACCTAGTGGGGAACAAAAAGCTGCTTTATAAGGAAATATTGATGACAATTTTTTGTTTTAGCAGCAGTAATTGGCTGGAAGATGAGTTGAATAATAAAATTTTCAAACAGTTTTACATAATAGTTAATTTTTAGAATTACATAATAATTAACACGTTATGAAATTGTTATAGAATATGCTGATAAAATTCGATAAGCGATGTTTGCTGTTTAAAAAATCCCACTAATTCTAACAGCTAGCTTTGTATTATTAATCATGCCAATATTTAAAGCTATAAAAATTGATTATGTCTGCTTTCCCCCTTTTAGTTTAACAATTTAAGAGTCGAGAGTAATGGAATTTTAAAACAGAGCAGAATGGTAATTACTTCTGTTTTATTATGTATGTAATATTTAGTACAATGCGAATTGCATACTGTTTTATAGTTTTTTGAACACCATTTCAATTGTTCATAAAATTAATTAAAAGCTAATTGAGTTAATTTACATATATATATATATATATATATATATATATATATATATATATATATATATATATATATATATATATATATATATATAATAAATAATATATATAAATAATATATATAAAATGCAACGTTTCTCTGTCTGTCTGTCCGTTAGGGCGCTTATCACTGGAGAACCACTTATCCGATTTACGTGCTTTTTTTAAAACATACATATGTTCTCTGGCCAGGTTATAGGATATATTTTATTACGTTAGGTAACATAAGAAATAAGCGGTGACCATAATAGTGAATCAAGTCGGAAAAAAGTTTGACGCTAGCGCGTTCTCTGACAATACACTGCCTAAACCATTAAATATGGAACAATATCATGTAGCAAAGAATAATAATATCTATAAAATACAATGTCTCTCTGTCTATCTGTCTGTCCGTTAATGCACTTATCACTCAAGGACCACTTATCCGATTTACGTGTTTTTTCGTAATTCATATCTATGTTCCATGGCCAGATTATCTATAATATATATATATATAAAATACAATATCTCTCTGTCTGTCTATCTGCCTGTCTGTCTGTTAGTGCGCTTATCAGTCGAGAACCACTTATCCGATTTACGTGTTTTTTGTTAATTCATACATATATTCTCTGACCAGATTATCTATAATCTGTAATATATATATATATATATATATATATATATATATATATATATATATATATATATATATATATATATATATATAATACACGTCTCTCTCTATCTCTCTGCTGTCTGTCTGTCCGTTAGTGCGCTTATCACTCGAAAACCACTTATCCGATTCACGTGCTTTTTTTTTTAGAACATACATATGTTCTCTGGCCAGGATATAGGATATAATTTATTACGTTAGATAATATAAGAAATACGCAGTGACGATAATAGTGAATCAAGTCCGAAAAAAGTTTGCCACTAGCGCGTTCTCCTGCAATATATTGCCTAAACCATTAAATATGAAAAAATATCATGTAGCAAAGAACACAATATATTTATAAAATACAACGTTTCTCTGTCTATCTGTCTATTCATTAGTGCACTTATCACTCGAGAATCACTTATCCGATTTAGGTGTTTTTCTTTAATTCATACATATGTTCTCTGGCCAGATTCTCTATAATCTATAATATATATAATGTACAACGTCTCTCTATCAGTCCGTCTGCCTGTCGGTCTGTCCGTTAGTGCGCTTATCACTTGAAAACCACTTATCCGATTTACGTGTTTTTTTTTAATTCATACATATGTTCTCTTACCAGATTATGTATAATCTATAATATATATAAAATACAACGCCTCTCTGTCTGTCTCTTCGTTAGTATGCTTATCACTCGAGAACTACTTATCTGATTTACGTGCTTTTTTTAAAACATACATATGTTTTCTGGTCAGGTTATAGGATATATTTTATTACGTTAGATAATATAAGGAATAAGCGGTGACGATAATAGTGAATCAATACACTACTTAAACCATTAAATATGGAAAAGTATCATGTAGTAAAGAATATAATATATATAAAATGCAACGTCCCTCTGTCTAATTGTCTGTCCGTTAGAGTATTTATCACTCGAGAACCACTAATCTGATTTACGTGTTTTTTTTAAGCTATACGTATATTCCCTGGCCACGTTATATAATAATAATAATAATAATAATAATAATCTATATAATGTGGAAACATGGAACCACATTGACCAAATGTGAGAAAGAAGAACCAAAATAATAATAAGCTAACTTGGCTTAGGCCCGTCACCCAAACATGGAACCACATTGACCAAATGTCAGAAAGAAGAACAAAAACAATAATAATAAAATAAAAATCAACATTCTTATCTCACTTAGTGCAATTGGGGCTCAACACAAAGATACACAAAAATATTCAGAAGTCAGTGATTTTGAAAACATGTAATATTGTCAGGTCATTCCTTAATACACAATGGTAATAGCGTTCGTGCTGATTTGACTTAGGCCCGTCAGCCAAACATGGACTAACATACATTGACCAAATGTGAAAAAGAAGAACATCTATATATTATATATAAAACGTAACGTCCCTTTGTCTCTCATGTTAATGCGCTTATGACTCGAGAACCACTTATCCGATTTACATGTTTTTTTTTTAATTCATACATATGTTCTCTGGCCAGGTTATAGGATATATTTTTTTACGTGAGGTAATATAAGGAAGGAGCTGTTACGATAATAGTGAATCATGTCCACGCGACTGGAGCCGCGGGCACGGCTAGTATATATATATATATATATATATATATATATATATATATATATATATATATATATATATATATATACATATATGTATATATATACATATATATATATATATATATATATATATATATATATATATATATATATATATATATGTATATATATATATATATATATATATATATATATATATATATATATATATATATATATATATATGTATATATATATATATATATATATATATATATATATATATATATATATATGTATATATATACATATATGTATATATGTACATATATATATATATATATATATATATATATATATATATATATATATATAAATCAACTCAATTAGCTTTTAATTAATTTTATGAACGATTGAAAAAACTTTAAGAGAGTATGCAATTCGCTTTGTACTAAATATTACATATATAATAAAACAAAAGTAAAATATATATATATATATATATATATATATATATATATATATATATATATATATATATATATACGAGGGCCATTTTTTCCTGCGATCGTGCTTGTAAACAGCCAATCGAGTGCTAGAAGGCAGGAATGCTCGGAGGGCGATTGCGCAGCTCTCCTATTATAATCTCTATCACTTTCAACGTCATTACGCCATTTTGAGCTGAGTTGCAGGTACATAAACATGGCTGCTACGATTGATTTTCCCGCCATCTGCGAGTTGTGTAGTGTAATTCGGTTTCTTCAAGCAGAAGGAAATAGTGCAGCGGAAATTTATCGAAAATGAGCCGAGTATATGGTGAAAGCTTTATGAGTGATGGTGAGTGCGTGAATGGTGCAGGAAATTTAAAGAAAGTCGGACTGATGGTCATGATGAAGGGGGGAAAAGGACGCAAGTCTGTCGCGACAGAAATGTCACTCCCAAAACTAAACAACAGTCACAACAATGGATGCACTCAAACTCGGCAAACAAACCGAAAAAAATTAAATAATCCTTCAGCAACAGGAAGGTTATGGCTACCGTGTTTTGGGACCAAAAAGGTGTGTTGCTTGCTGAGTTTTTGGAAGCGGGAACTATAATCAATGCAGCTGTTTATTGTCAGACTTTACGACGACTACGGAGAGCAATTCAAAACAAAAGAACAGCCATGCTGACTTCTGGAGTTATTTTAATTCAAGGCAACGCCCGCCCTAACAGTGCTGCTGTAACCCAACAGTCCCGTGGACAATTTCAATAGGAGGTTTTTGAACACCCGGAACATAGCCTCGACTTAGCAGAACTTAAAAAATTGCTCGAAGGGTAGAGCTTTCAGATTAATGAGGAACTTCAAAACAACGTTAAGACACATCTGAACTCACTGGTGGCAACATTCTACGAAGAGGGGATTGGAAAGCTCGTACACAGATGTGACAAATGCCTCAATCGTCACGGTGATTATATCGAAAAGTAATCATGTTTATACACAACTTTTGGTAATAAATTCATTTTGCTGTTTACACACACATTTACTTTCTTTTTTTTATGGAGCATTGAAGGTTAAAAAAAATCAGCCCACATATATATATATATATATATATATATATATATATATATATATATATATATATATATTATATATATATATATATATATACAGCAACAGGCAGAAAGTGTACAATATATGAGATTTTTTTTTATTATTAAATTTAGAAGAAAAGTAAGTTTATAGATAGATTGTGCGTCATTTGAAATCCAAAAAATGATTCTTACAGTGCCGATTGTTTTGTCGTTTTGCGGAAAATTTGAATTTCTTAAAATTTAAAGTCCAAAAGTCACTTTGTTAAAATTTTAAAAATATATATTTGGAAAAAGAATTTAAAATTGCATTATAGTAGTGTGCAAAATTTTAAATCTATTGGGCATAAATCTATTTTGTCAGTTTCTGGCCAATAAGAATATGATCGCGAGGGAATTGTTGTTTCTTGAATTTGAAATACGCTGGTTAGATTGATAAAAAAATTTTATATATTATATATTTGTTGATTCCAAGTCATGTGCTATTTCTTTTACGACCAGTAATTAAAAAATGATGATTTTCGTAAAACCACCACTGCTGAACGAACAATTATCAAATATTTTTACTTGCTGCGTGGAGTTACAGGTTTTTGTTTTTTTAACAAACTAGTGAATTAATATTTAGTAAAGTTAACAAGGACAATAATGACACAACACACAAAAAGTAAATAAATTAGACACTGGCAGTTAACTTCGAGCGGCAGTAGCAGCAAGATCATAGTATCGATTAACAGTAGTAGCAAGAGCACTTGAAAATGCCAAATGAAATTTTAGCGAAACGTCATGCAAATTCATTGTTAGACGAACGGACTGAAACTAGGAGTTTTAATGTAGTACATTCCACCATCCGTGAAAACCTCTATTGTAACATGTGTATATATATATATATATATATATATATATATATATATATATATATATATATATATATATATATATATATACATATATATATATATATATATATATATATATATATATATATATATATATATATATATATACATTTGTACAAATTACTGTATGTAACACAACAAGTTGTCAATCTCTTTTTTTATCGAACCTTCTCTATCATAAGCATTTTATACAAATAGGTTGTTGGTTGTTCTCGCCATTGCTTCTTAAATATCCTCATTCAAAGATACATCTGGTGATCCAAATTTACAGTTACTTAGTAGCGCCCAGTTAAATATTCTTTTCTTCATCAAGTTTTTGAGTTAAATATTCGGTATCCTGGGCGACGATTTGAAACCTTCATTGCTTGTATTTCTTATATAACAGGTAAGGTCCTATTTCGTTAAAACTCATGTATAATAAATCATATTGAGACAACGTAAACCTTGTCTAAGGCTTTTTAATCTTTAAATTGATTTTGGCACGTCCTTATATTGTTTAGGAGTAGCACTCTTCTTGTTGTACAGCTGTAGTACCTATTGATTGAGTGCCTACCGTATCTTTTAAAGTTCATTTCATGGCACAGTGCCATCAGTTTTCACTAAATTTATAAATGCTACATGTATTTCACAATTAAGTTAAATCATCTTGTCGCAAAGTTGTAATGTAAGTAAATTGCAATCATAAGAACATTCCGATCTAAAGGTTATTCACATCACCGATTTTGCCATATTATATATATATATATATATATATATATATACATATATATGTAGTAGTGACTTTTCGGGTATCCCATGTTAGCTTAAAGTCCCTTGATGGACGGTTTCGCTGACGTTTCGATGGAATCTCTTCCCATCTTTTTCAAAGCGTTGATCACTGGTCGGTGTCTTGGTGTTGAATGTCGAGACTAGCTCCGAGGGTGCCGGTTTTATGTGCTCGGGGCGTGGCTCTATTGGTTGGACGGATCTGGCTAATAGAGGCTCGGCTTTGGCTGCGCGTTGTCGGTCCTGTGGTTCTTTATAATGTTTGTGTTGAAGTAACATATGGTTGAATTATTGTTTCTCCTGGGTGGCTAGATCCGTCCAACCAATAGAGCCACGCTCCGAGCACATAAAACCGGCAACCTCGGAGCTAGTCTCGACATTCAACGCCAAGATACCGGTCAGTGATCAACGCTTTGAGAAAGATGGATGAGATTCCAGCGAAACCGTCCATCAAGGGACTTTAAGCTAACACGGGATACCCGAAAAACCACTACTACATTTCACTCCCGTGAGAACATTCATCAAAACATATATATATATATATATATATATATATATATATATATATATATATATATTCGTATATATATATATATATATATATATATATATATATATATATATATATATATATATATATATATATATATACTCGTATATATATATATATATATATATATATATATATATATATATATATATACCTATCCTTCCTTTTCCCTACATGATAATCCCCCTTAGACATAAAATACGTTTTCTTTTCTCATTAAAAATCAAATGCAATCTAATACACCTACTGAATCAAATTCTTTAACTCGACCCAAACAGAATTAAAAATGCCCTACATTTTCAAAGAAATAGATTATTATACTAAAATATAAATTCCAATAACTTGCTCACTCAGCTCACACTTATTATAAGGATCCCTTCGGTTCCTTTTTTGCATCCAGAGTCATCACAATCTCATTGCAAATTTAATAAAAACGTCTTATAAATGTAAAAAAATATACCTCTGAAATAAAAGAAAAGAATGTAATTATATTTAAAGTAGTTGCATTAAAATAGATATAAAAATATCTTAAAGGGCCCTTATAGTGCTTATAAAATCTATGAAAAGTCCTCTAAGCGAAAATAAGAAATTTTCATTAGCACTGTTTATTTTTAAAGTGATTGTATTAGAAGCCCTTAGTAATAAAGCGTCCTCATAAAGTGGCGTTGCTTTGAATTTGTGCATCGAAATTAAAATCAATAAAAGATATAGAAACAACAAAGGTATGTATAAATAGGTTAGAGTATAAAAACCAGAATTCGAGACAAAAATATGCACATTAAACTTGACATTCCCACATGGGTCAGCCATTTTTAGTAGTATAGGAATGCAATTCTGATTTATTAATCGTTTTAATATATATATATATATATATATATATATATATATATATATATATATATATATATATATATAGGGGGTGAAAAGCCTTAAGATTCTTTTAAGATCGATACCCTTATTTCAGCAATCGTTCAACATTTGGCTACCTTTCATATAGTATGATTTATCGAGCTCTCTAAAATAAGAGTTTCCCATTCTATTTCTTTATTTGAGCCAAAACTCTTTCTCTGAAGTCACCTTTTCAAATTTGGAAAGAGGAAATAACAGCTGGGGATCAGATCTGATGAATACAGTGGATAAGAAAGCAATTCATGACCCAGTTGGTTCAATTTGACCAACGATTTTATGGAGTTATCTACAAATGCATTATCTTTGTGAAACAACTCTTTTTTTCTTCGCTAAATGCGGCTTATTTTCTTGATTTCATCCACAAAGTTCTGAATCTTCGACACATTGCTGTTTCTGCTTCTTCGTGACAGTGCACGGCACTTATTGGGTACATAGCTTTTTCATATGCAAATATTCATGCAAAATATGCCTCACGCGTTCTGTTGATATCTTCACGATGTCAGTTATTTCTCTCACTTTGACTTTATGGTCATTCAGAACAATATGATCGATTTTTTTTTATGTATTTTGAAGTGACTGCCTCATTTGAACGCCCCGAACATGGTGCATCATCGGTGTTTGTTCGACCCCATTTGAGTTCACTAAACTATCGACATATTCTATGTTGGCTAGTTCATCATTTGGTCACGTTTCCTCTGAATAGAGTAAACCTCAATAATGAAAGAAATCGTATTAGAAATATAACTAGAATTAATGGTTATGACGATGACTTAGTAAACAAGTTAATA
This sequence comes from Pachyrhynchus sulphureomaculatus, assembly GCA_019049505.1. Lineage (NCBI taxonomy): Eukaryota > Metazoa > Arthropoda > Insecta > Coleoptera > Curculionidae > Pachyrhynchus > Pachyrhynchus sulphureomaculatus. The sequence continues at coordinate 78,442,537 of CM032456.1, forward strand.
AATAGACATAAATTCAAGTTAAATATTCAGAGTTCCACCTTTTTTACACGCCAAGAAAATAAGACCAAGTATGTCTCCATACCTTATAATCCGAAATATAGCAGGGGACTCAATAAGGTATTTAATAAGGTAGGCCTCACCTTAGTCTATAAGTCATCAGACAATCTAAAGAATATGTTAGGAAATCCCAAAAATAAGATTCCTAATTGTGAGAAAAGGAGAACTTATGAAATTAGGAGTAATGATTGCGACAAAAAGTATGTTGGATAAACTAAAAGGTCAATTAAAACACGATTTAAAGAACAATTAGCACATTTAAAATATAGCAGAACAGAAAAGTCTAGCATTGCCGAACATGCCCTTGAAGCTGATCATACTGTAACACTAGATAACCTAAGATTAATTAAAAATGTATCTGATAGGATATTGTTGAATGCATACGAAAGCATGGAAATTATAAAATGTAAGAGTACTTTAAATAAACACAGAGGGTCTATTCCTTATATTTCCCTCTACTGGTTACTTGATCGGAACTGATGGCCTCGCCTATGCCATTAGTTCCGCCTGAGTAATTCAGGTGTAAATAGGGTAGATTTGTAGTTTAGCTTTAGTCAATCATCGCTCCTGATGAAGCTAACATGGTTAACGAAACGCTCGTCGAGCGCAAAAATAAAGTGTTTGGTATAGTGGTGATTTACTGAGTAGTGCAAACTAATAGACAAAATGTTATCAAAATTTTACACGAATTTTGATACTAACTGAAAATATATGGTTTTTTGTTTATGGTGCCATCTCTCGGAAAGTCTCGGAACTTTTCACCCCATGTTAGTATTGCATCTTTTTGTATTATTAAACATTTTGTACAGTTCATTAAAACTGAGTAAATTTGGTTTTGTAATGTAGGCCTTATAAAAGGCTCAGTAAGACAAACATCATAAATATTAAAAAACAAATTAGGTTTAGTTCCAGTAGCTTGGTAAAGATAAGGTTAAATTGTATTAACTAAGTTATGGTATTTTTTTTACTTTAGTTTATACGTGAAAGAAAAGGAAAATAAAATAAATTACTTTAACCAGCTTTATTAATACAGACATCAAAATGTCTGAAAAGTTTTATTGTGATCATAGGATATAACAAAAGCCATCGTAATGAAAACAAGAAATTTTCATTAAGAATATTGATTTTTTTTATACAGTATTTTAGGATAAAATCCTTTATGGTTAAATATCTATTATAAGGTGATGAAATTTTGCTTTTATGTATATTGGAATGACAGTGAAATATTTTAAGATATAGTGTTGTGAAGATCGATACCCTATCATAAAATCAAAATTGTTAAATAAAAAATAAGGGATAGATAAAACTTGGCATTTTTATGAGTTAGCGCATTTTAAATAAGAGATTTTTTTATTAGAGCACCCTATGAAAACAATATGAATTATTTTTATCAACGTTGATTTTCAATGAAAGAAAATGATGTCGGTTTAGGGTCCCGAAATTATGATTATTAAAGTTACACACACCTGGGTGCGGCAAACAGTATGTATATTTCAATATACAAAAATAGAGATTATATATTTTTATTATACTTTAAATTATAAGCAAAAAATTTTTTTAAAATATTATTTTTTTTCGGGTTAAATGGACCACTGATGAAAACTTTGGCGCCTCCTTGTCTGTAGAATAACCCAACAAAAATAATCCAGTGTTCAAAAATAAAAATTAATCTAATGTAGTCGTTAAAAATCGTCGAAGGTATTTTTTTCAAAAATAAAAAAATTACGATATGCAATTTTCGACCAAAAAATGTATGTTTAATTATTTATAAAAAATTGTCTACTAGAAAAATTTAAAAAACCTCTTGACATTTTATAGGAAAAGTAATTATTAAGATAAAAAAAGTTAAAAAAATATTAAAAATTGTGCCGAGTAATATTGCAGACAGTTTTTAAAATAGGTAGCGTTCCCAGTCCGGTGGCAGGTTACATTTAATGCTAAAACTCTGTAACTGAATAGAATTTTTTTTTAATAATTCTTAGAAGTACAGAGAATAAAAATCCGTAAAAAAATCGAAGGTGTAGGTAACCCCGTAAGAGTAAAGACAACCATAACCAAGAAAAATGTATATCATACTTAAGCAAATTGTAAAATCGGATAAGGAATTAAAAAATAAGGATTGCAACAAAGGAATAAAGCATTTTTTTAAATGAAACAGCTTTCAAATTTGTCATTTCATATTATAAATAATGACACAAAGTTTCGGTATTGTTAATTGCTAATATAGACTTCATGTTATAATTTATATTCTATCCACATTTGAATATAAAAGATGTGTTAGTTTAGATTATAGTTATGGTGTATGTGCACATTTTGATTATGAAAAAGTTTTGGTTTAATTTTATCATTAAAAAAGACAAAATTGTAGGCTAAAATAGAACATAAGTAATGCTTTTAGAGATTTAAAACGAACTGAATAGGCCCATATGTTGGCTTCCTTGACTCAATACAATTTATCTTAAAAGTAGCAACTAAAATTAAAGAAAATGCAAAATATGAAACAATTTTTTTTTGAAGTTTCACATCTCAGAATTTTTCTACCGACTTTCTCGGTTAAGATTATAAATAATAAAAAATAATCTAACTTTCTCTTTCTTAGACTTTAAATAAATCAAGGTATATTCTCCTTATAACCACTATTTATTGAAGTCCACAATTTATAATAATAAACGATAATGGATAGTTTATTAAAATAATATTATTACCCGTTTTTTTTACATGTGTATAACAATTTATTACCAAACAGTTTAGAGGTAAAACGTAAACTGAACTGAATTTTCATTATTCAATAGTTTCATAGGCCAACAGAAAATCGTATTTAAAATATGAATTTTTAAATAAATTTATCATGGTAAAACTGCGGTTCATACTAGAAATTTCTGTTTTTTTTTTTGTCACTGGGTCGATATTTTAAATATGTTTCTGTCAGCTGCCACCAAATCCACCTGTAATTTAAAATTTTAAATCTACACTTTTAAAACTCGAATTATTAGCAAGCTCTGAAATTATGACGTGCGTCAGTTGGGATTTTTCTATATTTTTTGTTTTTGATTTTTTTTTAAGATGGATAACGATTAAAAGAGAATATTACTTATTTCACAGCAATTGGTACACTCAGATAATAGTTTTCGTTTCCATTGTTTCTTGGCTTTGCTATTTTTAAGAAGAAGAAGGATATTTAATATAAGAATATTAATATATTAGTATATTTTAGTTGAAGCGATGGACAAAAAATTAACTTATATGTTGTAGTCACATTCAAGCGTCTTCTTTTTTAAAAAATGCTATAGACCAAGACGACGACCTGAAATTTGGATTTGTCGATTAACAGTCTCCCTAGTTGTCCATTCTATCGGGTGGATTCGAATAAGCCTTTAACGTTGATTTTGTAGCTCTCGTGCCCTGGAATGTCCAGATAAGGGCCAAAATGCTATATTCAAAAATGGACTGTCGTTTAAACGCTTGAATCAGGTACAATATCATTCGTTGACTTTAAAAAAATCGAGCGCCCCAAAGGGCAGACGCTGCTGAGACCGGATCCAGCTTTAGGACGTCGATCCATCATTTACTCGTATAAAATCAATATATTTAATTTGTTCTTGATAAAATAAGGGAGAACCGGCAAAAGGCAGACGCCGCCAATACCGGAGGACGAAGCTGGACCCGCTTTTTCCAGCCAAAAACGGTCGTTTTTCGAGTTTTTCAATAACTAAGACCGTAAGTCCCATGTTTTATGTCCTACGCGTCTGCTTAAGTTATTTCTGGAAAATTTAGGCCTTAGTTAATAATACGAGAGCAGACCCTTGCTTGTACCCGAACAAGCCAAGGCATTTTCAAAGGTCAAAAAGTTCTGATAGTATAGATGCCATTTGAAAGTATTTACGTAAAATTAAGTATTTTCTAATTTTTTTAAGCATTTAATCAAGATTCCAAGCATTTACTTGATTTTTTAAGCATTATTATTGTATTGTTTTTTTTTTTAATTTATGCTAGAATTTTATTTGAAATTTTTCGCAAACGCTTTAAAAATCTAGCAAATATTTAATTTTTGGGCAAATATTTTAAAATTTATCTAAAGTTTTTTTAATAGTGTAGCCTAATAATAATAATTTCAGTCATCCGGTATGAATTTTATGTAGAACATATACTTTCAGAATTTCATTTTTTTTTTTTTTGGAACGTTTGAAAATGCCTTGGCTTGTTCGGGTACAAGCAAGGCGTCTGCCCTCGTAATATTTTATTAATTAGGTCTTAAATTTTCCAAAAAATAACTTGGGCAGACGCGTGGGCCCCGAAACTTGGGAGTTACGGTCTTATTTATTCAAAAATTTGAAGAATAACCGTTTTTGGCTGGAAGAAGCGGGTCCAGCTTCGTCATCCGGCATTGGCGGCGTCTGCCTTTTGCAGGTTTCCTCTTATTTTATCAACAAGAAACTAAATGTATTGATTTTATACGATTAAATGACAGTCCATTTTTGGATCGCCGTTTTTTTGGGTCCTGAGTCCGGTTTCGGTGGTGTCTGCCCTTTGGGGAGCTAGACTTTTTTAGTGTTACAAATGTTATCGTACTTTATTCAAGTAGCTAAACGACAGTCCATCTTTGGATGTAGCATTTTGGGCCTTATCTGGGTATTTCAGGGCAGAGGGGCCGCAAAATCAACGTTAAAAGGGTTTTTTTTTCGACTCACCCAATAGAATGAAGAACTGGCAGACGGTTAGCCGACAGGACAAAATTTCGGGTTGCCTTTTTGGTCTGGTAAAATCATAATTTTGTTCTATATTTGCCTGCCTAAATAGCAATCGATGGAGTTGCAGCATTCTAGATCACCACTGCCAATAAAGACAAGACTAAGACAATGCTAAAGGAAGATTATGGTTATCATCTTTTTACATACTTAACAGACTTTGTTAATCGATTTTAAACTACTAAATACTACATATTATCCATCATTAACTGATCATAGTTGAGGGATGATATAAGAGAATAGCGATGCTGAAAGCCGTGTTGGGAAGCACCTGGCAGCTACTGCACATTGCAGTTGCTTTTCTGCAATGAGCTTGTCAGTAATTAAATTATCCTTCTTACAGCCCCCATCTAGCTCCTAGACACTACTTTTATTCTCTAGATTAAAGTCAGATCTGCGTGGGAGAAAGTTCTCAAGTGATGAAGAGGTCTTCTTGAAGGTTCGAAATATTCAAAAACGAAGAAAAATTCCGATTATATTTCTCCAGGAATAGAAAAGTCAAAAAATGTGTCCGAAGGAAAGATGATTATATCCAAGTCAAAAAAATTTTTTTTAAAGTGACTCAAATACTTCGATATTAACATCTAAAAGTCGAAATTAAACTAATTTGCATTTTAATGTTTTAATATTTTAATCGAGAATAACTCGACATATGTTTAACCCTATTAGGGCTTCTGTTACGTACTCTTCTAGTTTAAGAACCACTATATGTAATAGAATAAATAAATCAGAAATCAGTGATGTATGTGTATATAAATTTAGGAAAACTATTGATCAATAATAGGGACAAAATAAACATTAATAACAAATTAGGAATTTATACAATTAATTGCGGTGATTAAGTAGATTCTTGGGTGACAGAATGAAAGAACACAGAAGGTGAGTCATAAATTAAACGGAAAATAGCGGTATGTCAACACATTGTATTAAATATAATCAATTGATATGCTTTATAACGAAACAAAGCAAAAGGCTTCACCTCGTAGAAGAGGTATAAATAAAAAAAAGTTGGAAATATAACCTAGAACATAGCACTAACTAAGAAAAAATGTTTTGAAAACTCAAGACTGCAAAAAAAAGTTTTGTAGTGAAAACGTGATATACCATATCTTGTATCTTTTGGTGTGCTGAAAACGAATCCGAGGTCAGGATGGACTCATCACCCAAGGATTTTGATATAACCACAAAAACACCTTAAAAATGACCAAAAAATACTTTTATAAAAAAATTAAAAATGTAAATAAGCAAACCACCTTATCTATATGTATCTTGGGGTGGTAAAATCGAATCTAAGGTTAGAATTCACCCATTATGTTAACATAACCTCAAAAAATACCTCAAAAATGGCCAGAAATACGTCTGTAAGTAAATTAAATGAACAGACCACCATATCTAAACGTATTTTGGGGTGCCTAAACCGATTGTGCCAAAAAACTGACCTATTAAATCAAGGTCTTAAAATAACCTCAGAAAGTCTAGTCCTTTCATTCACAGGTTGCTGGAGGTGAGTCCCCTCGCCTCTCACTTACTGGATGCTTTATTAAATTCATTCCCCTCACACATCACCCTCGCGATGCTGGATAACAGTAAGTCCCCTTGCTTGTCACCCCAATGGAAGAACATTACATCCAGAATTCTAAACCTATCATAATCTAATGCAAGAACTGTACAGCAGAAACTCTAAACCTAACATAGCCTAATGCAAAAAACTTACACCAAGAGCTTTACATCAAGAAATCTAAACCTAACAGAGCCTGATGCAAGAAATTTACACCAAGAAGGCTAAACATAACATAGCCTAATGCGAGCAACTTATACCAAAATCTTTACACCAAGAACTCTAAATCTAACATAAGCTAATGTAAGAATCTTACACTAAGAATTTTACACCAAGAACTCTAAACCTAACATAACCTAATAGAAGAAACTTACATCAAGAACGTTAAACTATTACCATAACATAACCTAATGCAGAAAAAAACTAGCAGACTACCATATCTATACCGCTGAAAGCAAATATGTCAACAGAATTGACTTTAATAGGTCAGGATCTTGAAATATCCTCAATTAGTCCAGTCCTTCCATTTACAGGATGCTGAATTATGGTGAGTTCCAACGCTTTTCACCCTTGTGGTGCTTCATTTGAGTCTCATCGCCTCTCATCATCAGGATGCTTTATTCAAGTGAGTCCCATCTCCTCTCACCATCAGAGAATCACTTTAATAAAGTATCTACTGGGCGAGAAGCGAGGGGATTCAACTTAATCCAGCAATCTGTGAATGAAAGGACGGGAATTTTTGGGGTTATTTCAAAATTCTTTTGGCATATTCAGTTTACCATAAGCACCCAAAAATACACATATATATATATATATATATATATATATATATATATATATATATATATATGTATATATATATATATATATATATATATATATATATATATATATATATATATATATATATATGTTTAAATTTACCTACAGATGTAATTCTGATCATTTTTGAGATGTTTTTTGAGATTACGCCAAAATACTGACATAATAGGTGACTTTGGATTTTATTTCAGCACCCAAAAATACGTATAAATATGGTAGTTTACTCCTTTGCAGTTTGAGTTTATTTATCAAAGTATTTTTGTTATCTCAAAATCCTTGGGTGATGAGTCAATTTTGACCTCGGAATCGTTTTTAGCATAGCAAAAACATATGGTATGGTATTTCACCTTTCGTCTACAAAACTTTTTTTGTGGTCATGTATATTTCTTAAATTTATAACTTTAAGACATTTGTTTTAAACATTTTATAGAATTTTTGCCATTCCAGGTGTTTTCTTAAGAACACAACTGTCGCATTACTCTCGAAAAAATCCTAACAAAGCGAAAAATAAGTCAAGTTATTCTAGAATGAAATATTACAACATTAACAAGCAAATTAGTATAATTCTACTTTTTAACATTCTAAAAATTTTTCATAAGGGAATTCGTTGTTCATTAAGTTTCATTTTAAAGAATTAATCAACAAATTTTCGACATGTTTCTCTATCACTGTAGTTTTTTTAAAAATAACTCCCTCTAAAGGGTAACAATATCTCTGTTTATATATTCTTACTTATACACGTATTTTCCTAGGTAATAAAACTGGTTCTTACAATAAATACAGCAATTGTGAACTGTTAAGGTCTAATTGACAATTTAGTAGGACACCTGTATTCTTCAAGTTATGGTCGATGTATTTGAAAATTAAGTTATTTTTTGATTACATTCAATTTTAATGGCGGAATGCGTGAAAGAGGTGCAATGATGGTCCATCGCTCCGTGGCGTAGTAAATTTTTTGCGGTGTAGAAGGTCTCGGATCCAATCCCGGCAGGTCGGTATATTTTATTTATTAATTTATATAAGTATATTTGTCCTGGCGGCGTACATAGGTAGTAGTTGTTTGCATAAATGCATTAACGTCTGTGGCAGCACTAGCGCGTTGTCTAAAAAGTACTGTTACTAAGTTGAAAATGTGGAACACTTTATTTTTGCGCTCGACTCAATCATCGCTCATCTTTCATCGCTCCTGATGAAGCTAACATGGTTAGCGAAATGCGCGTTGAGTGCAAAAATGAAGTGTTTTGGTTTAGTGGTGATATATACTGAGTAGTAAAAGGTGCTGTGACATACAAAAATCTATGTTTCGTCACTTGGACAACGTTGACAGGTATTACGACTTCCTGGTTGATATCTTGTAAGATATAAAAAAAAAGATAAAGTCCCTACTTAGGCGGGAAGATGAACAATTAAAAAATAGTCAAATATTGTATGGTTTCAATAGTATTATGGGAATTTTTCCAGGTTTTGGTTGAAATAATGAACAAATTTTAAGCATAATTATTTATTTACTATACACAATGATGCAACGTATAAGAGGTTAGAAAGGGAGTTAAAAGAGTAATTTCGTATTTATTGTGTTACAGGTATTATTCACAGCTTTTTGAGTTAACTGAAAACATTGCATTATTTTTTGCTATTTGCAATATTAACAGGGGTAGAGGGTGACAGGGGTGGGAATCATTAAATTTTGTATGGTTTCAATATTATTATAAGAATTTGCCTGATTTTTCTTTAGGTTATGCCAAAAAAATTGAGTCAATCATTTGTAGTAAAAGATATATGAGTTGAAAGAATTTTTGTAGAAGGTTAAAAGCTGGTTGCATATGTCATTACCATATATACTTCTATTTCGGTGTCCTAAGTAGAGAAATGGTATGTAGAAGGCACTGCGATCGGTTTATAGAGTAACCTAAAAAATGTTAAGTTGATTATAGAAAAAGTTCTGGAAATACAAACAATTAAATTAGTCGAGACTTATGTACCTCACAGTAGGTAAAGTATGGTGTTTACGTCCCTTGCTAAAGGGAAATAATTATACCCTGCAATTTTTGCTATTCTTTACGTTTTAGTGTTCTTAAATCGCGAAAAAATATATATTGCCATATCCATCATGATGTTTATCCGACTGTATAATATTTGCAACATGGATAAAACCTATAGTCTCGGAGAAAAGAGGAGAATGAGAAAGTCAAATTCAGCACTTATGTCAGAAACACATGTTTGCCTCTATTGTGTGTATTGTGTATCCATTATTTTATTACCATCTGCTTCATGATATTTAATTCTTTTTGAAAATTAACGGTGTTTAAAGGGATAGATAGTAACTCGTGTTTCATGTTGTGAGAAGTTGCAATTATATATTGTATTGGATATCATGATGTGATAGGTATTGTTGCGTTTGGTTTGTGAAAAAATAAGAAATTGTATTTTTCATTTTCTCTTGATATTTTTGTATGTCGGGGTGTCTTTTATTTATGAATTCAAAAAATATTTTAACATTTTCTCTGTACCAGTTCACGAACTATTGACAGCATTACCGATAATTTGCTTCTCCTTGTGTTATTACAGCTATCGTTATCTTTCTTATTCGATTCATAATATTCATACTGCTTATGCTGGTTGCTATTGTGTTCTCCGTCGATATGCCGGATAATGCCAGCAAGTTAGTTGGTCTTCTGACTTATACCACAAATATGCTTACAGGCCCTGATCTGTAAACTCTTTGTGTTTCCTCAGTAATGGAGTCATTGTATCTAATAGCTTCGTACGTTTTACTAATGAGGATCATAAAGTCCGTCATGAAAAGCACTCTAATTATATATAAAGGGCGTCCCAGTATTCCGTGTACATAAAGTTACTGTGGATTTCTGGTATGAAAATATGACTATTTGACCCTTATTTTAGTCCAAAAATTCGTAATTTTTGAGATACAGGGTGTCAAAGTTATACTTTTATTTTAGTTTTTCTTAAGTAGCTTTCTTAATAATTGTACAAGATTCGGTGCTAAAGGATTTTCTGAAATGAGAAATCGAAATCAGCTCACAATTTTTGTTGTAAATTATAGGGGGCGCTACTTATTGCACTGTGTATACGTATAAGTTGTCATAACTTATTTATACTAGTCTACATGATATTTATAATTAAATATTCATATTTTCTACCTTCTCCTGTTTAAAAAAGCTCTCTTGGTAAACGTTGCTCTGAGCAACAGTTTCTGAGAAAATGGGTGTTTGTTCGCATTTTTTTTTAATTCCATCGTAAAATTCGCAAATGCTTTACACTTCATCCAGGATTAGAAACAGATCTAAAAGAATAGTCTTTGAAATTTGGAGCATGCTTAAAGGCAAAAAACAGGCTAACAACAATAATAAATTTAAAGACCAACAACAGTAAGAATGTAAAAACCAACTGGCTAAGAGCATAAAAGATTACCCGCGAATTGAAAATTCGAAAAAAAACATCCTATTATTTCAGAAACTGTTGTTCGGAGCAAAATTTAATAAGAGAGCTTTTTTAGATTGAGAAGGCGGAGAATACCAATATTTACTTAAAAATATCATTCAGAACGGTATAAAAAAGTTATGACAATTTAAAAGTCTACACAGTGAAGCGCCCACTCCATTTTAAACAAAACTGTAAGCTGATTTCGATTTCTCATCTCAAAAAACCCCTTGGCACTACTTAAGAAAAACCTAAAATAAAAGTATAACTTTGACACCCTCTACCTCAAAAATGACGAATTTTTGGACTAACGTAAGTTGGGTTAAATGGTCATATTTTTGTCCCCAGAAATCCACAGTAACTCTATAATGTACATGGAATACTGGGGGGGCACCCTATATATATATATATATATATATATATATATATATATATATATATATATATACTAGCCGTGCCCACGGCTCCGCTCGCGTGGACTTAATTCACTATTGTCGTCACTACTTATTCCTTATGTTACCTAACGTAATAAAACATTTGAAATTATTTCCCCTTATCTCCTATATTATTTTTCCTTATCTCTCATTATCTCTAAATAATTTCCATTATCTAGGCTTATCTCTGCTCATCTCCCATTATTTCTTCTTATCTCCCATTATTTCTCCTTATCTCCCATTATCTTACCTTATATCCCATTATCTAGGCTTATCTCGACTTATCTCGCAATATTTCTCCTTATCTCCCATTATTTCTCCTTATCTCCCATTATCTCACCATAACTCCCATTATCTAGACTTATCTCTGCTTATCTCCCATTAATTCTCCTTATTTCCCATTATTTATACTTAGCTCCCATTATCTTACCTTATCTCCCATTATCTAGGCTTATATCGAATTATATAGAACATATGTATAAATTTATAAAAACACGTAAATCGGATAAGTGGTTCTCAAGTGATAAGTGCACTAATGGACAGACAGACAGACAGACAGAGAGACGTTGCATTTTATATATTATATTCTTTGCAACATGATATTGTTCCATATTTAATGGTTTAGGGCAGTGTATTACAAGAGAACGGTAACCTTTTTTCCGACTTCATTCACTATTATCGTCACTGCTTATTCTTTATGTTACCTAACGCAAATAAAATATATCCTATAACTTGGCCAGAGCACATATGTATGTTTAAAAAAAGCACTAACGGACAGACAGACAGATAGACAGATAGACAGACAGAGAGACGTTGCATTTTATATATATTATAGATAGATAACCTGGCCAGAGAACATATATATGTTTTAAAAAAAAGTACGTAAATCGGATAAGTGGTTCTCCAGTGAAAGCGCACTAACGGGCAAACAGACAGAGATACGTTGCATTTTATATATATTATAGATGTAATAAAATATATATCTATAACCTAGTCAGAGAACATATGTATGAATTTAAAAAATCACGTAAATCGGATAAGTGGTTCTCGAGGAATAAGCGCACTAACGGACAGACAGACAGACAGACAGAGAGTCGTTGCATTTTATATATATTATAGTTATAGATTATTATTATTGTTTTTGTTTTTTTTTTCTCACATTTGGTCAATGTGGTTCCATGTTTGGCTGACGGGCGCAAACCAAGTCAGCACAAACGCATTACCATTGTGTATTAAGGAATGATCTGACAATGTTACATGTTTTTAAAATCACTGACTTCTGAATGTTTTTGTGTATGTTTGTGTTGAGTCCTAATTGTACTAAGTGTGGTGTGAATGTTTTGGTGTAAGGCCTGTGGCTGATATAATGAGGGGGACAATGATGACTTTTTCTTGTTTCCATAGCCGCTTTATTTCCGTTGCAAGGTCTGTGTATTTCGTTTGGATGTTTGTGTCGTTGGGGACAGCTATGTCAATTAGATAGGTGACTTTTTCTTTTTTGCACTGAAAAGTAATATCGGGTCTATTGGCGGAGACTGTTTTATCTGTATGGATACTGATATCCCAGTAGAGTTTGTAATCTTTGTTTTCAAGTACGGATGTTGGTGTGTATTTGTAGTAGGGATCTGTGTTTTCTTTGAGCCTGTATGTTGTGGCTAGTGCTTGGTGAACTACTTTTGCCGCTGAGTCATGTCTGGCTGTGTATTCCGTTCTGGCTAATATTTTACATCCGCTTGTTATGTGTTCGATTGTTTCTTTCTGCTGGTGGCATTTTCTGCATCTGTCTTCTGTAATAGTTGGGTCTTTGATGATATGCTTTTGGTAGTTTCTGGTTAATATGACTTTATCCTGGATGGCAAGTAAGAAGCCTTCTGTTTCCGGGAATAGCTGCCCATCCCGCAACCAGGTGTATGATTGTTTTTTATTTACGTGGTCTTGTTCTATGTGGTATCTGTGTTTTCCGTGGAGTGTTTTTTCTGTCCACGTTTTCATCTTTTCCTGTTGTAATTGGGTGTGACTGTGTGTATCTGCTGGGTGGTCTACCCGGGATAAGTCGAGTGGGCTATAGTTTTTGTCTGCTTTGACTGTTGCTGTATGGAGGCTGGTTTGCTTGGTGTGAAAGAATTTCCTAAGTGCTTGTATTTGTTTTGTGTGTAATGATCTGATGTCTATAATTCCTCTTCCTCCTGCCTTCCTCTCGATGGTAAGTCTTTCTTTGCATGCGTTGGGGTGTAATTTCCTGTATTTGGTGAATTGAGATCGTATAAGGATATGAATATTTTCTATGTCTGTTTGTGCCCATTTGATAATACCAAATGAATATGTGAGTATAGGTATAGCGAACGTGTTGATGGCTTTAGTGAGATTCTTAGAGTTGAGTTTTGTTTGTAAAAGTTTCGTCAGTCTGTTTTGGAATTCGGTTCTGAGCTCTGTTTTGATGTGAGTGTGGTTGAGTTTGGTGCTTTGTTGGAAGCCTAGATATTTGTATGTTTCTTTGTCGAACATGTTATCGAGTGTTTCATTGTTGATGGTTTCTGTCTCATGGTGGCCCTTCCACTGGCCTTTGTTGATATGGAGCACTTTGCATTTACTTTATACCAAATTCCATATTGACATCTAAGGTGAATATTTCTGTGATTTTGAGGAGTTCTTTCAGCTGTGTTTTTGTGGCAGCGTAGAGTTTTATGTCATCCATATATAGGAGGTGGTTTATTTTATGTTGATTCACTTTTTGGTGTCTGATGTTGAAGCCCTGCTCTGTTCTGTTTAGTGTATTTGAAAGTGAATTGAGACAGAGACAAAACCATAGAGCGCTGAGCGAGTCTCCCTGAAATATACCCCGTCTGATGTACAGCTCTTCTGTTTGGATGCGTTCGGTTTGTGTTTCTAGGCGTATTTTGGTTTTCCATGTTTTCATAATTTGCGCGAGAAATTGCCTGAGGTTTTGGTTGATTTTATAGATTTCTAGGGCTTTGATTAACCAGCTGTGGGGAATGGAGTCGAAGGCTTTTTTATAGTCTATGTAACCGATGTGAAGGTTTCTGTGTTCTTTTCTAGTTTGTCCCATAATCACGCTATCTATGACCAGCTACTCCTCGCATCCTCGACTATTCTTCCTGCATCCCTTCCGCTCTTCTGTGAGAATATTGTTGTCTGTTAGGTGTTGTTCTATTTTCTTGGAAATTGCGGCTGTGATGATTTTGTATAGGGTTGGAAGACAGGTGATAGGTCGGTAGTTTGACGGGTTTGTGGTGTCTGAACTTTTGGTTTGATGTATGGTGTATGTTATTCCTTGTGTAAGAAAAGTGGGGAATGTGTGTGGTTGTAGAATGGCTTTGTTGATCTGGTGTGTGAGTGCTTCGTGTGTGGTGGTGAACTGTTTGTACCAGAAGTTCTGTATATTGTCTATCCCAGGGCATTTCCAGTTGTGTGTGTGTTTGATTGTTTCTGTAATTTCTTCTGTAGTTAGTGTGGAATTTTCTTGTTCTGTCACACGTTTGTGTTTATCTTCTTCGGCTTTGATCCAGGGGGTGTTATTATTATGTAGTTTAGGTTCGGACCAGACAGTTTTCCAATAATCTGCGAGTTCTTGTTTGTTTGGTGGTTCAGTTACTACTGTCTGCTCGTTATACATAGCTTTTCGGTAGAACTGTTTTTCGCTTCTTCGGAAGAAGTTGTTGGTGTCTTTCCTCTCGTTTGATTCTTTGTATCTACGGAGTCTTGCAGCATATACGGATAGTTTTTGTTTTAAAGTATCAACGATTTCTGGCAGTGTTCGGTTGAGAGATTTAGATTTGATTGGCTACACCCTGTGTGACACGTTTGGATGCTTTCCCGTTCATAACCTGGGTAAGGTGTCCCAGATCTCTTCTGATGTTGTTGATTTTGTTTTCTATTCTTATTTGCCATTTAAATTTAGGTTTCCTGCTGTTGGGGTCTCTTTGCCGTTGCGGGAGTTTTTGATTATTTTGTGTTATAGTGGTGGTGATTGCTGCTGCATATATTATTGTGTGAATGTCTTCGATCGTGCTTAAGTCTGTTATGTACTATGATATTATGTACTTGTTTATTGTGTTGAGGATTATTTGTGTGCTCTGTTTGAAGATTAAACGAGGGATGGGATTTCTTGTTGTAGGGTCGATGCCTGACCATCGAGCTAGATGTGACTGCATTTCTGCTTTGAGTGCTTGTATGAGAGGTGATTCGGGGGTGATGTTGTGTAGATGTTGTTGAGGGTGGTGAGTCATTCATTTTTTCGTCTTTGATATGGTGTCGTGTGGTGCTTGCTATTTGCATTGAAATATTATTTTGAGTTATGCTCCTGCTGGGTGGTGGATCTTGTTGTTTTCGACTGGGTGATTGTGTGTGTGAGATTGGTTCGGTATCTGCTCTACTGTTTCTATTGTTTGGTTGGTCTGTGTTCAGTTCAGCAGCTACTTGGTCTGTGTTCAGTTCAGCAGCTACTGTATCTTTGATGGTTTGCAGTTCGAAAGGTGTGAGGCGATTGTTCTTGGTAATAACTCTTTTTTGGTCTATTACTTTCTGTTCCGTGACAAGTAATTGCAGATGTGGATATTCGATCAAGAAAAGTCTGTGTAATTCCAGTCTGTAGCTTGATGTCACTGTTTCTAGTTTGGTGGCGGTGTAGTAACAGTGCATCACTGTTCTATTGATTTCATCTGTCCACTTTAACCGCTGTCTTGGTTTGCCAGCCTTGGTAGTTGCATGTTGTCCTTGCAAAACATACGCGGTTTGGCCTGGCTTTGGTAGTTGTATTTGTCCCGCATCTACATCGGTTGCGCTTGGGATTGGTGGTGGTGGGTCCAAGCGGCGAGTGATTCTCTTGTCAGTGATTTCTTTGTCAGGTGTGATTTCATTACAGCAACGCATGGCGTGTTCATTGATTCCAGTGGTGCAACTCATGCGTTGTTGTGATTTTCCCGCCTTGGTGGGTGTCGGCTTACTCGCCGGCACAACACTTTTGGCAGGTCCATTTTCGGTTGCCCGGTCTTCATCGTTTTGGTCGAGCTGCCATTTCCCGCGACGTCCTCGACCGTTACGTCGCTCGCCCGATGCTTCTTTTATTGGGCTGCTGTTGTCTGGAATGTTCTCAATGTTTTGTGGTGTCAGAAGCTCAAAGTGTCCCGACATTGGGTTGCCTGTTAGTAGAAGGTAAATAGTTTTGTTGTATTTTCCCGTGCTTATTATTGTTGGTCTGTCCGTAAAAGTTATTTTTATATGTCTTGTTCTTCGTTGTTTTGAGAAGATATGAAAGTTGCTATTTTGTGTTTCCGAGAGGGCAAGTATCTCAAGGCTCGTTCCATAGGTGCCATTTTTCCTCATATAATTATAGTAGTTATTGAAGTATTTTATATCATCGACTTCAATTAATGAAAATGTGTGAAGTTCCGACCAGTTTTGTTGTAAATATCTTAGAGCAACCTCTCGGAGTTTCTCATGATGGTTTTGGTGGCCATACAAGTGTAAGCTAACTGCACGGAAAAGGCAATTTCCATCACCTACAATGTCGGATCTGGTAAAACTATCGGGGGTAGTTTCGGCTGAGGCGGTTGTTTGGGTCGTCTGTGATTGTTGTTGTTGTGGTGTTGCTATAGCTGTTTGTACGACAGGGGTCCGCCTCCGCAACACCCTTCCATTATCATTACTATAATTATTATTCTTTGACATAGTATTCCCACGAGTATCCTAGGAAAGAGGGGTCGACTGCGGCAGAGCCTGGATGCCATAGTAAGGCTACTTACTCCCGGAGGGCGCCCGGTATCCGGGGGAACCGTTCGCGACTCATAAACGCTGAGCCATTCATCTTCTCGGCACGGTAAACACCTTAAGATTGCGTTTTTGTTACACATAATCTGGACAACACAAGACAGCACAACATGACTCAGGTACCTCGGGATCGTCAATGCCCGTACTAGGAGAATCCTGGGATTCCCCTAGCCCCTGAGGGCTATTATTATTATTATTATACAACCTGGCCGAAGAATATATGTATGAATTTAAAAAAGACACGTAAATCGGATAAGTGGTTCTCGTGAGATAAACGCACTAATGGACAGACAGACAGCGAGACATTGCATTTTATATATTATAGATTATAGATATTCTTTGCTACATAATATTGTTCTATATTTAATGGTTTTGGCTGTGTATTGCAAGGGAACGTGCTAACGGCAAAATTTTTTTCCGACTTCATTCACTATTATCGTCACTGCTCATTCCTTATGCTACCTATCGTAATAAAATATAGCCTATAACCTGGCCAGAGAACATATGTATGTTTTTTTAAAAAAAAGTACGTAAATCGGATAAGTGGTTCCCCAGTGATAAGTGCACTAACGGACAGACAGACAGACAGACGTTGCATTTTATATATATTATAGATATATGTATATATATATATATATATATATATATATATATATATATATATATATATATATATTCATAGTTATATATATATATATATATATATATATATATATATATATATATATATATATATATATAAAACCACTGAAAATCAGATGGTAAAACGTATCATAATTACAGATTATGAGTAATATTATCATTTGAGTTTTTTTACGGTGAACGGAATCGACAATCCTTTTTCCGATCTAACAGAGATAGTAAGTTAAAATAGTCCAATTATTTTTTTCATTACGTGGTACAATTGTCTCACCTTTTAGGTGTGTGAATTTTAGCAGTCATTTGTCAATCCATTTCGAAATAAGTTTCAGTATATCAGAGTTCATCATTCGAGCTAGGATTGACAGAGAGACCAAACTTCAATTGACGTAACATCGTGGTAAGATATAATAAATTGTACCTAACATTGAAAAGCATACGTATTCTCAATCGGAGGTTGTCTACGGTGACAAATGAGAAATGGTCGAATACATTCGCCTTAGGTAGCGCGATTGGACAACGGTTCCGTCCCCCTGCATATGTGGTCCGATGTAAAACCACTGAAAATTAACAAGCTTATATTTGAGCAGTCTTTCCATCAATCCATCTCGAGACACGTTTCACTGTATCACGGTTTATCAGTTGAGCTAAGATTGAAAAATATATATATATATATATATATATATATATATATATATATATATATATATATATATATATATATATATATATATGGTTGTATGAAAACCATACCGGCGGTGAAGGTGGAGAAGAAGGACTTCAATACATCGGATCCAGCGTTAGTGGCAATCCAGCTTCTAGGGATGGTTGATACGAAAAGAAGCGTCTGCACCAAAATGTTCGGCTGCAAATAGCGTCTGAACTTCATGTCAGGAGCGGCTGATTTAAATACAGTGAAGGTAACGGAAACCGACACGGTTTACTGCCCAGAATATCAATATGGCGAGAAAACAAACAAAGACAGCCGCTAGTCCCGGGCAGCCCTTCAGTAGACAAGGGCTGCTAAGAATCCCCCGGCTTCTTAAAAGAAATAAATAGACTCAACATAGACATAATGGTTGGTAGCGAAGTGAGATGGGCAGGTTCTGGTTTATATAAGCACGAAGATGGAATGCTGTACTACTCGTGATGCGACGACTCTGGTGACACAGATCATATTTGTAACATCACACCTTGACAAATATGTAATAAATTCTGATCTGAGTATGATCTGACAGGATCATACTCCTTAAATTCAGAGGCAGTCCATTTAATATTCACATACTACAAATTTATGCACCAACATCAGAGAAAAAATATGACAACGAAGTTGATTCCCTCTATAGTCAAATGACTAACATCATGAAAGACTTGAGAAGCGAAGGGATAACTTATGTCATGGAGGACTTTAATGTAAATATCGGTAAAGAGCGAATTTGGTGGGTCAATATGGTTTGGGGAAGTCTAATGATACAGGAGACAATCTTTTCTTAATGGTATCGAATACTTGGTTTAAACTCACAAAACGACGGCTATAAACCTGGAAAGCGCCAAGTGATAGTTTACAGCACATAGTGCGAAATCAAACAGATTTCATGCTAGTAAACCAACGGTTCAAAAACAGCATAGAAAGGATCTGTGCTTACCCAGGTGCCGATATATCGTCAGACCATAATCCACTGGTTGCCAACAACGTCGTAAACCTTAAAATGATAGAAAGGAAATCACGTTCAAGAACCTTGCAGGCATCTAATCTAACCAACAAAAATGTAAAAGAAGATATCAATAATCAGATTCAGAACATGACTCCTGTTGCAAACATTGACGAAGCATGGAATAACATAAAGAACAAACTGCAGGAAGTTGTTGTGGAATCTTCAAGGACAACATATAAAAGGAAAAAGAAATGGATGACGGACGAAATATTGATCTTAATGGAGGAAAGAAGACTGGCTACAACAGAAATAAATACAGTGCACTCCATAAAGAGATAAAGTCAAAATCAGGGAAGTAAAGGAGGCGTGGATGAGAGAGGGACGCATTGAAATGGAGGAACTGAACAGAGAACATGACACTTTTAATTTGTATAAAAAACTAAAAGAAGAAGCAGAGCATTATAAAGAAAATCCATCCTCTGTGCTTATGGACAACAGAGATAAAATCATCATTGTCGAGGAAGAGATTTCTGAGACATGATGCGCTTATTTGAGGGAGATGTTCCAAGATGAGAGTCCAATTATAGCGAATGGACAACAAGACGAGGGCCAAACCGATAAAATCTGTTGGACCCTATGACATTCCCTTTGAGCTCCTTAAGATGATTGAGGAAGATAGTAGTCAGTTACTCGTAAAACTGTTGAATGATATTTATGCCTCCGGCGAATTTCCTGACGACTGACTAAAATCAGTGTTCGTACCCATTCCAAAGAAACAAAGAGCAAGACGCTGTAATGGCTATAGACTCATAAGCTGCTGTGTCATACCTTGAAAGTAGAATCATTCATGGCAGAATTAGAAGATAGTGCAAGGACGATCTGAACAACTCACAATTCGGATTCATAAATAATCTTGGAACACGAGAGGCACTCTTTGCTTTGAACGTACTACTCCAGAAGTGCAGAGACTAACGCCGGGATGTGTTTGCTTTATAAATTATGAAAAGATTTTCGATAGGGTAAAGCATACACAATTAATCAAAATACTACAGAACACAGGACTGACAACAAAGACATCCGCATAATCAGAAATCTGTATTGGAGACAAACGGCATCGGTGAAATTTGGAGAGATCAAATCAGAGGATGTTGCCATCCATTGAGGAGTGAAACCGGGCTGCATACTTTCGCCGCTGCTGTTCAACCTTTACTCCGACAAAATATTCAAAACAGCTTATACGAACAACCATAAGGAGTGAAGGTGAATGGAGAGTTCATTAACACGGTTGGATATGCGGACGATACTGTTGTCTTCAGTGACAGTGTTGAAGATCTTCAACGCCTGTTAGATAGAGTTGAACAGGCGGTGGCGGATATGGGCCTTAACATCAATATATCTAAAACCAAATTTATGGTCTTTAAACGCCAACAATATGCAGATGTAGATCTCGATCTCAACGGTCAAGCAATAGAGAGAGTTCATCATTTTAAATACCTTGGAAGCTACATTATTGACTAGTTAGACCCTGACAAAGAAATTAAGTGGAGAATAGAAGCAGGAACCACCTTCATTAAAATGAAGTGTCTCTTTTGCAATTAGAGCAATAATCTGAAACTGCGTCAGAGAAAGATAAAATGTTATATTTAGTCGGTTTTGTTGTACGGCACAGGGGTATGGACATTGAAGGTTGCGACAGTTAACCGCTTGCAGGCTTTCGAGATATGGTTGCATAGAAGGATTCTCCGTATTCCTTGGGCAGCTTATGTCACCAATTAGGAAGTACTTCAGAGATCTAATGTAGTCAGAGAGTTGTTGTAAACGGTAAAATGCCGAAAACTGGAGTACCTGGGACATGTTTTTCATGGCAAATATTATGAATTGTTGCAGCTCATAATGATGGGAGAGATTCAGAGCAGGCGCGGCATTGATTGGAAACAGGCCTCTTGGCTCAGAAACATACGAGATTGGACGGGAATTCATAGCGTCGAAGAGTTACTCCGAGTCGCGGGGAACAGGGATGAATATGGTAGAGTAATAGCCAACATCAGGATGACCTGACATGGCACATATAAAAAGAAGATATATATATATATATATATATATATATATATATATATATATATATATATATATATATATATATATAGGGTAAATCCGGGATATATGCCCAACTTTTTGTATTTTACTCATACTTCTTAACATACAAATAATACGCACATGATTTTCATATGTGCACTAACTTTGGTCCTTCATTTAATCACCTCGTACTGCTTTTTGTAGACTAGTCAATAAATAAACCGTATATTTTAAGTTTAAAATAAAACTGCATAACGGGATTGATGCCTCGTATGCCGTATATGTGCCCCAGACCTAATTTTTTGGAGGGGATAGATGCCCTTTGCAAGAAAACAAACATTTTGAATATATAAGTTTTAATTAACATTATTATTTATTAAATATACGTATATATATATATATATATATATATATATATATATATATATATATATATATATACTTTTTAGCTATTTTTTTCAATTATTTAAGATGATGTTACTAGTTTACTAAATATAGACAAAAATAAATATTTTAATTAAAAATACTATAGAGATCAATTATTTTAGGTACAAAAATATAATCATCTTAAAAACTGCAAAACTATTTTATCATGGGATGATGTTACTGCTTAACATAGACAAAAATAAGCATTTCAATTAAAATACTAAAGAGATCAATTATTTTAGGTACAAAAATATAATCATATCAAAAACTGCAATACTATTTAGCCATTTTGGCAGCAATAAACTTCATTCGCCCACATTTGTTGCAATAATTGCGATATAATGTGCATGTTTCGTGGAGCCACCTTTGGGACTTAACACAACGGATCCAATCTACTTTGGATTTGGTGTTACTATAAGAGTCAAGACATTCCACGCAATAATCCTCATCTAGATTCTTATCATCTACTCCATCCTAACCTGAACTATATATTAAAGCAGGCTTGGCCTTTTTGAATATTTCTTTGATTTTGGAATAAGTTTTGTCGTGTTTGTGTTTCTTTCTCTTTTGTTTTTTTATTTCTTAAACTTCGAAACTACTGTTCTCATTCTCTTTATTATCATCTTCACTAGAACTGTAAAATTTCATAGCTGTTCGCTTCCTCAGTTTTCTTTTGATTTTGTCTTTATCTTTTCTTTCTTTTTTAATGCTATTCTTCTTGTTGTTTTCTTTTTCATTTTTATCACTTTCGATACTATCCTCAGTAATATCTGTATCGCTTGACTTATAATCTTGTGAATTATTTCTTTTTTGCGTCTTAGCTTTGGTTCTTTTCAAATCAACTTTTTCTTTATCTTCTTGCTGATCTTTTTTGCTTCTTTTCACTGGTATGCCTTTTGTAGATTTCCCTTTTTTTTTCTCCGTTATTTTAGAATCGGAATTCAGTACTGCAGCACCTTGTTTACCCCTTTTTGAAAAGGGCGTCGGAAACGTAGGAATTCGTAATGATACATAAAGCAATTTCAATGGAGTTTCTTTTTCCGTAGAAGTAGCAATATCACCAATAACTGACGGATTGTCTGCATCTACTGTATTATTTGTAACTGCCGGATTATCTGCATCAACCAAATTATCTGTAGGTTCCGGATTGTTTTCATCTGCCAAATTTGCTGTGACTGCCGTGTTGTTTGTAACAACAATCACATGCCACCTCAACTAGTTCTATTAAATCAATTTCTGGTCTCTGTAGACTCGTTCCTGACTGTCTTTCCATTCCAAGATTATAATCATCATTGGTACTCGGAGAGTCACAGTCATGGATATCTGGTGTCGTATTTGAGGTGCTCGGAATCTCAGCTTGATTTTTATTTGTTGTATCTGCATTGTTTTCTGTCAAAAATTCACTTTCTGGTATAGCGTTATAATTAAGTGGATATATTCCACTGCCTCTAAACCCTGCTATAGCGTTGGCGGGAGTTGTTGCTCTAATCCATGCTCTTCCAATCAGTTTTCCGGTCTGTTGACGGTTGATTCTTTTCTGTGGGTTTGTTCGCATATGGAGATTAGTTTCAGCAGTAAAGAAGGTTTTGAATGGCTTAAACACCGCTCTGTCTAGAGGTTGGAGTGCGGAAGTTGTATGGCTGGGTAAGCAAAAAAGGATAATGTCATTATCCTTTGCTATTTCTAGCATATCAACGGCAGAAGAATGTGAGCTGTGGCCATCCAAAATGAGTAAAACTTTTTCCTGAGGTTTCATTCTCCCTTAGCCATTTCAGAAATAACTCTGCGTTTATATAGGCAGTTTTTTTATTCATAAAGACTTTTGAACCAGGAGGTAGACCGTCCATAAATTCATCTTTTTTATGAACTACTTTGATTATCACAACTGGAGGGAGAAAATTACCTACTGCATTACAGCAAGCTACGACTATCAATGTTTCACCTTTTTCACTCGGAAGTTGTAGAGTGAACGGATCTCGTTACTTTAGTAGCTGGAACTTTACCTACTTTGTTGTTCATTTGAATACCAGTCTCGTCCATGTTAAAAATTCGATCTGGTTTATCCAAGAGGTCATTTTCTTCCAGAACTTTTGTCAGTAAGTCATAGAAGCCATTGATTTCTTCCATGCTTAGAGCCAATTCACGTGAGACTGAGAGACCATCGGCCTGTCTAATAGATAAAATAGGATTCCTTTCTAAAAAGCTCTGAAGCCAATCAGTTTCAGCCAATTTTCTCTCTGTGTTAAAATCATGTTTTATTTTCAACTTTTCTGCAAATTGATAAGCTAAGGCACGAACGGTTTTTCTGTCGGAAGGAAACCCGGATCGTTCTAGCTTCTGAATATGAGTGACAGTTCATTTTCAAATCCAAGAGTTGGATGTTTTCCTAAAAAAATTGTAGGTATTAGTTAGGTAAAATTTAAAAAAAAAATACTACCTGTCCATAATTATACGAGGTAGGTAAGTATTCTCAATCCGAAGCAATATTATTATAAATGTGAAAGTGTAATCATAAAAGTAGGTACCTACCTAATGGTATTATTTTGTTATTTTGTGTAGCAAATTGGTGACGTAACGTCCTAGATGGTATTCCGTGTCTTTTTGCTATATCATTGACGCTAAGTCGTTTATCTTGCATTTCTACTATAGCTGCAGCCAATGTGTCCTCGGTCCAAGTAATGACACGAGGTTGGACGCCGGCTTTGCGCTTGTATTTACAGGGCATTTTCAATCTGAATCATATAACATACACTTAAATACGGCAAGGGATAGATGCCCTTAAAGCCAGCATGTATTAAAGTGAAGTAGGGATAGATGCTCTTAGGGGCGACCACCCCAAAACATATCGGGGCATATATCCCTTTTCACAGATAGATGCCTTCGAAAAAAAAAATGGTAAATACGTTTATTTTATCCTAAAAATGTAATTAATAATAATCTACATACCCTACTCCTTATTCAGATGTAAAAATAAAATAAACTTACATGTTAACTCCAAAGTTATAGAGGGCCGAAAATCATCCACAAAGTAAAATCTCGACTGTTTGGCTCTTCACTGCCATTAGCGCTCCTACGCACAACCGCACGCGCAAACGCTTTGTGGCAGATTGAAGTGAGGGAGGGGCACGTTCGTATTATAAGGCATTCTTTTGTTTACGCGCCTTATATTTCACATAAATGTACTGAGGCGTCTATCCTGCTGGGGCGTATATCCCGGACTTATCCTATATATATATATATATATATATATATATATATATATATATATATATATATATATATATTCATATATATATATATATATATATATATATATATATATATATATATAAAACCACTGAAAATCAGATGGTAAAACGTATCATAATTACAGATTATGAGTAATATTATCATTTGAGTTTTTTTTTACGGTGAACGAAATCGACAATCCTTTTTCCGATCTAACAGAGATAGTAAGTTAAAATAGTCCAATAATTATATATATATATATATATATATATATATATATATATATATATATATGTATGTATACATATATATATATATATATATATATATATATATATATATATGTATGTATACATATATATATATATATATATATATATATATATATATATATATATATATATATATAACATATTATTTTAGCTATGCACATGTTAATTTTAAATTTATTCCTAACACTCTGTAATCCATTTCATCAGCTGTTCTACTTTAATCGACGAAATCAAAAGAAGTGCCCAGATAACCTAAAATAATGTATCACTGCCATCAAAATAACGATAGGAAAGCTCCTGAAAAGCCATTATCTCGATTGATTTTATTGAATGAACTCTTGAGACACAAAATAAATTCTCTGCACGTTGCTCTACCTCGGTATATATTTAGAATTTTATTTTAGCAGTTTTTTCAGATAACAGTAGCATCCAAAACATTAATATCATTTGGTTCAGATTTTGTGTCTACTTGAAAGTTTTTACATGGTCAGTCAGAAATACTTTATATTCTTTTTAAATCAAAACCCACTTTTTTATTTTCTTCGCTAAAGGCAGTACGGTCTTCGTGAAAAGCTACCCTTTGAAATTTTTGCATGACGTCATGGTCCTCAAGGAAATGATATATCTTCTTTGAAGTATGGAAGAAACTTATACTGCTGCAGCAATATAGCATCAGGACAAGAGGGTGGGGTAAATACCATTTTTAAAGTCGATATTTCAGTGTGAAACAAGAATCTCTAATAATATACCTTGACCTATTCCCAAGCTGAATTTACCAGAAGTTTAATTTTTTTTTAGGGTCTCAAGCTTTCACCATATATAAAACACATAACAAATATAAAATTATTAAGAAACTCTTTAAAAAAGATTTAGAAAAGGCATTTTGTTCTCTACAAGAGTTGTATGACTGAGTAACCCGTGTTTGTTCAAATAATTGTAATTTATTTATTATTTAGTAGAACTTTAATGATTTTCCAATGTTTTTTTTGATTGAATACGATTTTAATGTTTTTAGCTGACTTAATGGTTTCTGATATTTTATCTAGTGTAGACTTATATTTATGTCTAGATTATTTTTTTAATTGTAAACCTCATTTAATGATATGCAAGCTTTTTTTTATGGGACTAGCACACGTGTTGCAGGGAAGTCTTTAAGGCGCTCCAGGAGCGGCATGTGTGCGGAAAAAGTGATTCACGTTGTTCTTGAATCGCTGTAAATTGTACTCGGTGGGAAACACAGCCCTAGGCAAGGGACGATGTTCTCCATATAAAGGACTGCTTGAAAAGCATTGTACGCTGAGTAACAAGCTGAACCTCATACAGATGTGAAGTATTAGCGCGACGTGTATTTCTAACATGCACCGCTCTGGGAGGAATTAAGCGGGCTACATCCTTCGAACACTTTACATGAAAATACTTGTAGAACAGACTCAAGTCGTCAACCATTCTTCGATGTTCCAGCGAATCAAGGCCGCCGGTCAGTTCCGGGTCTCCAATCAGACGAACACCTCTTTTCTGAACAGAATCCAACAAATGCAGTGTATGTTTGGGAGCGGAGCCCCAAACATGGGAGCAGTATTCTATAGTTGGTCGAATTTGAGCTTTGTAAAGAATTAACAGTTGTTATGGAGTGTAAAGCTTTCTGGTTCGAAATAATATTCCCAACTTTTGAGATGCTCTCCTTGCTATGCCTGCAACATGTTCATGCTAGGACATATTTGCTCACAAAATAACGCCCAACAAATTGAGTGCTAGAAGAATGGAGTGCCCCGACAGAACTATGTCGGGTTCAGCAACGTTAACTTCTTTGGTTTATAGGAGTTTAATCTTTACAGTAAATAAAGAAAATTTTTTCCGATCGTTGGTTGATTTACCAATTGAGTCATAAAAATTTGTTTATATTGTGTTTTATTTCCATCGATCCTACTTTTAGTAGAAGATGGTTGGGACAAGATTAATAAAGTAATCTGAAGAATCAATTAGTAGCAATTTTGGCATATAGTTCTAAGCACAGGCTAAACATAAAAGGGCTTTAATCTAAGGAAGCTTACGTCGTTCTTGACAAGTGGCAGTAGATGACATTCCTTCTGACACATTTTTTAACAATGTTGATATATCACAAGGCTCCATAATGTCTCCTACGCCCTCTCTTATATATTAGCAATCTGCTGGAAAACACTAAAAATCTAATTTATAGTTTGGCTGATTACAGCAGCTTGTTTTTCTTATACGCTCGAATGCTTGCTGAATATATAAATATCCACAGAGACCAGAAAATTATAAAATTTCAGAGAGAGTTGAAGAAATTCTATAGTTCGCATATCAGTTTTTTTTCAACAAGGTTTATATCAGGATATTCTATTCCATTAATATCGTCACTCGACTTGCTAGGCGTTAACTTGACAGAAAGGATAGCTTTTTAAAAGCTTATAATCTTATTTCGTATCAAAAAGCAGCTTACTTCGTAACATCATTAAATACCACACAAAGCTCAAATGCGGCGACAGAAAGTGTGATACTTACGTCTCTTCTATATACTTTCATGAAAAGTTCGATGGATGCAACCTGACTGACATATCCAAGAGTGGCTCATGCTAGACATGCCCATCGTACTAATATATTAGATCCGTACGTCCCTGTAAAAACTCTCTTAGAAGTAAACTGCCAGCATTGTTTCAGATCGAGCATAATCTACAGCGACTCCTCCAGCCAATGTACGTGCCCCTCTTGTAGCCTTTTAGTAATTTCGTTGAAATACGTGTAACATATTATGCCCATAAAAAAATTAAAGAAATCGGAAAAAGAGAACTGCCATAAAAAGACTTTTCTGCAAATGTACCACTACCATAAAACAACTAAGCGGTTTGCTTGAAGTATGGTAAGTGTGCTTAGCCTAAAAAAAATTAACCGTATTCGCAACCAAAATATAAAATAATTTGATAGTTAAAATTAATCGGTATCCCTTGTTTGCCTAATTTTTCCTACACAATTTTCTTTTAAAATTTAAAACCGTCTTTATCTTGTGCTTGCAGAGCCACTTAGTCTCATTCCCATTAAATTTGGCTCCGACCAATTCTAAAATAAAAAGACCTTGTTAAATTATTACGCTCCGGAAATAATAATATACTAAAACTAAATTAAAAATGTTCTCGAGTTAAGGAAAACGTGTGAAAAATATTGATGAAACAGTTTATACGAGGCAATTAATTTCACTTATAATGGAAATTCAAGTAATTTGAACGTAACCTCTGATAAAAATTGAATTTACCAATTCTAATTAAACTAAGAATTAATACAGTCGATAGAAAAGGGAGATAAACCACTCTGAAAAATCAGGGTTCAGCAAATATCAGCGAGGGTTATGATCACCATCTTTTGGGATACAAAAGGAACTATTCTTATTGACTTCCTTCCAAAGAACGCTGCAACAATGGGCATTTATTACGTTGAAATAATTAACAGTCTTCGCGGAGCTGTAAAAGAGAAACGGAGTGAAAAACTAGCAGCGCTTATCCACGATAATGCCCCGATACACACAGCCCAAGTAGCCAACCGACAACCGACCAGTCGCACTGCTGGAAATAATAACGAAAGTCATGGAAAAGGCTATCAATCAGTACCTTCTAAAATAATTTCAAAAATTGAATGTTAGTAGCAACTATCAATATGGCTATTGTAAGTAAAGATCAACAGAAGATCCTCAAACTTATGTACCTCATGTTTGGAACAACTAAATTGAACATTGTGGAGAATCTCGTGTGAGTGTACTTAACATAATATATCCAAGGCATTGGACCATGTTTGGCATGATGGATAGGTGGTTAAGTCGCTTATTTGCAGAGCTAGACAAAAATGTTAAATACAGAAATTATAGTGTTTTGACAGGGAAATTTTGTAAAGTTAAAACAGGGAAATTTTGTAAAGTTAAAACAGAAACAACCACAGTTGACATGTGACTGAAACTTTATATTTTTGAGTGGAACAATATACGGATATATGTTATCTTGCAGTTTTATAGAACTGTTAATTATTCAGTATAAAGTTTTCTTGCGACTGGCAGGACTGCCCAAGCCAAATTTTTTTAAAAAACAAGCTGCTAATTTAAAAAACCCAAAAATATATTTTTATGGTGTTATCTTGCAAATTGTCGAAGAAAAAATGCTTTCTCTCTCTATGCTTTTTACGACCACAGCTGCCAGGGCTATTCGGTCGGGTGGCGGTTTATATTCCAAAACCCTTATCTTCTCCTTTTATCTTAAATGATATCCGACAAGGTCCACCTTGCAGTGTGTCTGGAATGTCTCCATAACCTTCTCGGATTAGTTAATTATTATGAAGGAATCTGGGTGAGTTTGAGTAGCGTCAACCAAGGTGGATGGCGATGAGGGTGTCCATAATTTGATTTTGCGGTAATTTAGAAAAGATATAATTATTTTAACCAGATATTCATGGGATTGTAAAGCGTCTGATAAGGTTATAGGGGACCTGGTGTGGAAGTTGGAAATTGAATGATAAAGATTATTAGATTCAGCAGTAAAATTGGGGCATTCAAAAAGAAGGTGGTTAATATCACTTTCTTCTCCGCATGCACAGAGAGCGCTTTCCAAAACTTTTAATTTGTATGGGTGTTTAGGAGATCTACAAAAAGTAGAGATATAGTTTCTACTAAGAGGAATATCTTTAAACCAAGGTCTCTTGTAAGGAGCCGAAATTAGGGATGCGTAAAAACGTCCCTTTGCTTCAGAGATAGTTTTCCATCTCTCTATCCAGATATTGCGGATTTTGCCTTTGAAAATGGATAAGAAGTCCCTATAATCCGTCTTCATATTTTCAGTGTTAGGTAATTCTCTCCCCATATTTGCTAGATGCGCAGCTTTATCGTTTCCCGGTATCATCGTATGGCTGGAAATCCAAGCCAACTCAATATCATATCCGTCAGTGATTAATTCACCTAACTTCTTTCTGATTTTAATAATTGTCGCTTCCTGTTTCGCATGACCTGCTTTTTGGATTCTTTTCAAGGAAACTAGGCTATCAGAGAGGATTAGAGATTTCTTGATTGTATGATGTTCAACCAATTCCAACGCCCTAAAAATAGCTTCCGCTTCTGCAGAGTTGATGGAAAAATAGGTAGGGAGGGCAGAGAATTTTGCTTTAATGTGCTTTAATGCTTTAAATCTGTTAAGGTTGACTATGCCCGTTTGACAATAATGCAAATCGACAGGAGTTAAAGTTAGAAACTTGTATAAAAATGGTTTATTCGGAGATTGATGAACAGGATATATACGAAATATTTATTAAAAATGGTTATAACAGAAGCCAAGACAACGAGAACATGCAGGACTTTATGAAAGGCAAAGGAGAATCTCTAGTTTAAATACTTTTCCAGAAATAAATCACACAACTCGTTGATAACATCTTCCTGTATAATTTTCTCCGTTGCACTATTTAACGTCAAACTTTCATCTTTTATTATATCATAAAAATAGATAAGATGTTCAACATAGTTAAATCTAGACTATTTAGTAGCTATCCTAAGCTTCTTTATCTGCTAGTCCATAAAGAGAGTGCTAAATTTTTAATCTATATCAAACTTGATGTATGTAAGATCGCTGACTTGATGGTTATATTTTTAAATTAAAATTGTTTGATAGGCTCGTACTTAGTAATGTTTTATTTAATGTTTGTACTGACCATAAAAAAAATATTAAAAAAAAGAGGAAAAGGGCAAATTAGCTTTAAATAAAATATTGGTGTATTTCCAATTGGTCTGATAAATTGTCGCTCAAGAGCGTTTATCGATTTTATTAAAAGGACACCTAAAAATTTTAAGATTCTAAGCACGTTTTTGTAAATAGACGCTACTTTTTTAATTAAACGTGGGCCATTTTTTATTCTCTTAGTAGTTAGTGTAAATAATTTTAAATTAAATTTCCTTTCAATAAATTAAGTTTAAAAAATTTACAACTGCAGGAATCCTAAAATGATAAGAAACATAACGCATTAAACAAATTTGAATTCAGTAAATAAAGAATTATTGAAAGTTAGTATTCACCTGGGTGTTCAATACTATTTATTATTCAGAAATTAAAAAACATTTTCTCGTAGCATGGATCATTACAAAAAAGTGTTTTTTTTTGTATTTTATATAATTCATGTCACTATTTAGCCGTAAAATAAATAATTCATTTCGTTAATTAACAAATTACGATTTTGGTCCAAAAAACATTAGATGTAGTTTAAATTTGAATTTCTCATATGACTTTTTGTTTATGTTTATCATCAGTCCAAACCATATGATTATTTGCGAAAGATTTTCCTAGTATAATTTTTTATAGGAAACTTTTACATGTTTTTGATTATGCAGGGATAATGTTTATGGATTTCTCCTTTATCGATGGAAAAAGTGATGGTGACGTTTCGCCGATCTTCTTATTGTCTTCTTCAGAGCTTAGTCAAGTTGGTTGGCCTCTTCGAAATTTAGCACGAAACAGTATATATACATATATATATATATATATATATATATATATATATATATATATATATATATATATATATACATATATATATATATATATATATATATATATATATATATATATATAAATATATAAATATATATATATATATATATATATATATATATATATATATATATAACAATAGAGGTTTTCACGGATGGTGGAATGTAATACATTAAAATTCGGGTTTCAATCCGTTCGTCTAACATTGAACTTGCACGAGGTTTCGCCAAAATCTAATTTGGTATTTTCAAGTGCTCCCGCTGCTGCTGCTACTTGATACTGGGATTTTGCTGCTGCTGCTGCTGCCGCTCGAAGCTAACTGAGAAAGCGAGGTGCGGTCGCCGTCTTTTATAGGTCGCGCGTCTACGCAGACTGTAGATGGGGAAGGGGGGGTCGGAACTGTAATTATGGATTCCGGCGCTATACTGATTGTTGCCTTCTCGATGTTTTGGTTATTCCTTGGTTTATCTAATAGACCTTTTCATGTAGTGGAGATATTCAGCGCATCATCTCGCTTATTTAGCTGTCCATTCTTTTCGATTTCCAAGGCTTCTCTAACTATACTTGTTTTATAATGTAAAATCGAGAATATTTGTTTAGATCCCTCAAAATTGATGTTGTGACCAGTATCAAGATGGGGTTGAAAAAGAGATGATGTTGTTTGTTTGTTTTTGTTAGTTATTTTATTTTCTTGGATTCGGGTGGAGATTCTTCAGTTTGTTTGTCCTATGTACAATTTGCGGCAGTCTCCGCATGGGATGCTGTAAACTCCATGGTTTCCTAGTTTTCTCTTGTTCTTGGGGTTACCCAGGATGCCAATCCCATCTGTAACTCCTTTCATAGACGGTAATAGGACTCTGCTTTGGTTCAGGTCCCGTTCTTCTATGGATGGCGCTGCCTTTCTAATGCTCTCCGTATAGACTGGTCTTTATATCCATTTTGCTTGAGTGCCCTAGTAATTTGTGTAATGTCTTGCTGTGTCGTGTCTGGTTCGGTAAGCCGGTATGATCTCGATTCGAGGGTGTTAGCTAACGACTGGATTTAGGATGGATGGTGGTGTGAGCCAGCGTTTAAATATCTGTTTGGTGTGAGTGGGCTTCCGGTGGACTTGACGGTAGACTGAGTATTGAAATTGAGTAGAAGTTGAGTATGTATATATATATATATATATATATATATATATATATATATATATATATATATATATATATATATATTTATATATTTATATATATGATTCAATGTAAAACAACTGAAAATGGACGAAGGCCCGTATTTCAGCCTACCCACTCTTCTCTTATTCAACAAATCCATCCAGAGACACGTTCGCTGTAACACGGCTCATCAGTCGGGCTAGGAATGACAAACAAGAGAACAGACTTTTCTGGTACTTAAGCCGGTACTGATGGTCAATAGTGGTAAGATATAACACATACCTCCTGCTTGGCACCATATTGGAGGCTGACACTCTACAGCCGTACAGCCCGACCGATGAGTCGGTATACAGTGAAACGCGTCCCGGAATGGATTTAACGAATAGAAGAACAGTGGGTAGGCTTCTGATATACGAGCTTTCGTCCGTTTTCAGATATTTTACATTGAATCACATATGCCCGAGGGGAGATCCCTCGAAAAATGGCGCTACCTGCGGTGAAGTGTTGGCTGTCTGCTAACCACTCCGTCGGCATGTAGCCTCCGATGGAGTGCCATGCACGAGGTATGCATTACACTCCATTCCTCTAGCATTGTCACTCAATTTGCTGGCTTTTAATTTGCGAGCAAATAGATCTTGGCATGAACGTGTTGCATGGATAGCACAGAGAGCTGCTCAAAAGCTGGGAACATTTTTTGGTACTAAAAAGCTTTAAAATCCACAATAACTGTTCGTAGTATACAAAGCTCAAATTCGATTCAACGATGGAGTACTGCTTCCGTGTTTCAGACTCAGCTCCCCAACCATACACTGCATTTGTTGGATCTATTTAGAAGAGAGCTGTTCGTCTGACTAGGGCCCAAGAACTCACCAGCAACCTTGATTCCTTGGAACATCGAAGAACGGTTGACGACGAGACTATCCTACAAGTATTTTCATGGAAATTTTTCGATGGATGTAGACTTCTTAATCCTTCCAAGAGCTGTGTATGTTAGGAATATACGTCGCTCTTTTACGTCTATATGAAGTTCAGTTTATCACTCTTCGTACAACAATAATTAATCTGTAAAT
The DNA here is from genome assembly GCA_019049505.1 of Pachyrhynchus sulphureomaculatus. Lineage (NCBI taxonomy): Eukaryota > Metazoa > Arthropoda > Insecta > Coleoptera > Curculionidae > Pachyrhynchus > Pachyrhynchus sulphureomaculatus. The sequence goes on from CM032456.1 coordinate 78,476,428, forward strand.
GATTGATGGTGTATGCCAAGGAAGCAAAAAGCGTTCCAAAGTTAGTATCGCTTGGTAGTTATGAGAAGCAGTAGATAAGCCATATGGTATAATGAGTCGTTATTTTTAACTATATAACAGTTTTTCTCCGCCTCTTCTCGTTACTAATAGAGATAGACAAAAAGACGGATTCCAAAGTAACGCCTAAATCGGAAATAGAAGCAGTACCCAGGATAAAGATAGTGGAATGTGCTAGCCGATGAACTGGTCTTGGTTTTACAGAGAGCGAGTGCATAAGTTTAAACCTCGTATGTTACAAAAATCTATTTCAAAATTGTGATCTCTTCATGTTGATACCACCGAATCAGTCTCCATCTGGAGATCCGAAGGGGGAATTATTTTACCTTTGGAATTTTTTGCTTCATCATGCTATTTCTTCCACAGTTCGAGGACATCGGCACAACCACGAAACGTTAAGCCACTTCACGCCTCTTAAGCCGATGCCATGGTATCACACCTGGCGATGCCTGGTGGGATCTGGGCATCTACTATCTAACTTGTTTTTTTGGTCGCTTTCTAAAACAGGCAGAACCTACCGACGGTGATATTCTGCTCCGCATCCCCACGGGTTAATATATATATATATATATATATATATATATATATATATATATATATATATATATATATATGTATATATATATATATATATATATATATATATATATATATAAATATGTATATATATATATATATATATATATATATATATATATATATATATATATATATATATATATATATATATATATATACGAGGCTGGTTTGAAAAGTCCGTGCAAAGTCCGAGAGATGGCACAACCGGCGCGTATCGAGGTCATGTTTAGTTAGTAGCATCTCTTGAATGAACGCACACCAAGTTTCAGCCATATTAGTCTATTTCTTTGTGTTTGGCATTGGTGTGAATCAAGGAAGTCGAGTGATTTTCAAGAAATGGACGAAAAAGAATTTCGTGTGGTGATTAAACATTACTTTATGAAAGGCAAAACGCCTCAGGAGACTAAAGGGAAGCTTGATAAACATTATGGTGACTCTGCACCTTCGATTAGAACAGTTTATAAGTGGTTTCAAAATTTTCGGACTGGCCATATGGGCACAAGTGACGCTGAACGTTCTGGACGGCCTGTGGAGGTTACGACTCCAGAAGTCATTGATCAAATCCATGATATGGTGATGGATGACAGAAGAGTTAAGGTGCGTGAGATTGCTAGTGCTGTGGGCATCTCGACTGAACGGGTACATAATATTTTGCATAAACATTTGGACATGAGAAAGCTATCCGCAAGATGGGTGCCGCGATTGCTCACGCTTGACCAAAAACGGAATCGTGTGAAGTGTTGCAAGGATGGTTTGCAGCTGTTCCAGAAAAATCCGGAGGACTTTAAGCATCGTTTCGTCACTGTGGATGAAACATGGATACATTACTATACTCCTGAGACCAAACAACAATCTAAACAATGGGTTACCAAGGGAGAATCTGCACCAAAAAAGGCGAAGACCGTTTTTTCTTCGGCCGGAAAGGTTTTGGCGACTATCTTTTGGGATTCGCAAGGGATAATCCTCATCGACTATCTGGAAAAGGGTAAAACTATTACAGGTGAATATTATTCATCGTTATTGGACCGTTTGAAAACCGAGCTGCAAGAAAAACGCCCGCGATTGGCCCACAAGAAAGTCCTTTTCCATCACGACAACGCACCAGCTCAGACCTCAGCAGTTGTGGTCGCAAAATTAATGGAAATAGGATTCCAACTCGTTTCACATCCCCCCCTATTCTCCAGACTTAACTCCCTCAGACTACTATTTGTTTCCCAATTTGAAGAAATGGCTGGCGGGACAAAGATTTTATTCAAACGAGGGGGTGATTGCAGACACTAATGGATATTTTGCAGACTTGGACAAATCCTATTATTCGGAAGGGATCAACAAACTAGAACAACGTTGGACGAAGTGTATAAGCCTAAAAGGAGACTATGTCGAGAAATAAAAAAGGTTTACCTCAAACACATAAGTAGTTTTCATTTTTGCACGGACTTTTCAAACCAGCCTCGTATATATATATATATCCACATATTTTCTTTATGATAATAATTTTTACAGTTGTGCAATGGGCTCCCCGATTTCCAGTGTCATTATTCAAATGGTACTGAATGGAAAGCTTGGAAGATACTATCATACCTAAGTTAGGTTATGAGGTTCCTTTCTTTTTAGAAATGTGGATGACTGCATTACAGCATTCCCGAAAGATAAAAATAAGGTAATTCTATTTAAATTTAACTCTTTCTATAAAAAACTACCAATTTTCTGGATTTAACCTTACACCACAAAAATAATAAGATAGTGACCGAATAGTGTACGAAGCAAACTTGGCCCGGAAGATATCTAAGTTTTCACTCGCAACACCCAATGTCTAAAAAAAACCGTAATTTTAGGTCTAATAGACAGAGCTATACTACTGAGCGACAAGCAATACCAAAATAGGGCTATTCAAAAAGCAAAAGACATTTTGTTGAAGAACCCTTTAAAACTAATTAACTCTCTACTCTATTCACGCAAAAATAAAACAACATATAACACTTAACAACCAGCGGTCACTAAAATTTCCAATAAATTTTTATCTATGCCATATATACGGGGACTTTCAGAAATTACCCAATCATATTTCAAACGACATGACATCAATGTTTGTTACAAAGCTTATAATTTATTGAAAAACAGTTTTAGCATCCTGAAAAGAAAAACATCCAAAAATCAAAAAAGACATGTAGTTTATGAGATACCATGTAAAAACTGTAACAAAGTCTGTATAGGGCAAACTTCACAACTTCCCCAACATCGTTTAAATGACCATAAAAAAAAAAACAAAACAGCACTAACAAAACACGAAACATTATTAAATTACAAATTTAATTTTCAAGAAACAACAACGGAAAAAAACCAAAAAAAAAGAGGATTTCTGAAAATGATATTCATAAAAAAACGACAATGTAATAAACGAGAAAACTGACATACAAAATCTCACCAAGATTTACAATAACATTATTTAAATCCATCATATTATATTTGCCATGTACAGCTGGATTCCCCATAAAACCTCCTTAAAATGGAATTTAACTTACATTTCAAAGAGCTGATCGATAATAATAATATTAAATGTAAAGTGTAAAGGAACAACTAATTCTCACCATAGAGATATGTCCAATGCATGTTGTTCAGTCTGTTACAGTGAACTGTGGAAATAATTTTTATTTTATTTTATATTAACAGTATATTTGATATTAATGTTTTATATGACGCTTAATATGTTGGTATCTGTATAATAATAGAATTTTCGATACTTGTTTGATGAAGAATGAAAGATCCTGTTTGGGTAAGTCCATAAATTTATTAATTTCTGCAGTTAGTTCCATGTGCTCATGTATATATATATATATATATATATTATATATATATATATATATATATATATATATATATAATATATATATATATATGTATTATTTTAGTTATAAATACAATGATAAAGACCAAGATAATTTGGTTGAAACGTATTGTAATAAATGTAACCTCAAGAAGTACGTTTCTCATTTATGAAACTTAAAAAATTCCCAAGAAAACTCAAAAAACTAAGTATATATATATATATATAATATATATATATATATTTATATATATATATATACTCGTATATGTATATGTATATATTTATATATATATGTATATATATATATATATATATATATATATATATATATATATATATATATATATATATTTATATATATATATATATATATATATATATATATATATATATATATATACATATATAATATATATATATATATATATATATATATATATATATATATATATATATATATATATATATATATATAGGGAAAGAGAGAGTAATTAGTGTTGATATATTACACGTTATAGAAAGTTATTAATATACAGTAAAAATAGATAATATAGAATGTTATATGATTCTTGCTAGTCGTTAGGAGCGTAATTCTCTGCGAATTGTTACATTGGGCTGGAATATATAACTATTTGCTAGAGTACCTAATGTTTTAATGTTATTATATATATATATATATATATATATATATATATATATATATATATATATATATATATATCAAGGATTTTCTACAGCTGACGCTGTCTTCCTTCTCTCAGCCTTTGATTCCATCCATTTCTATCTTCCCCAGTCTCCATCTGTTAGACCCTGTCCTCCATAGCCTCGTCCACATCGTCTCAAAATACATATATATATATATATATATATATATATTTATATATATATATATATATATATATATATATATATGTATAATATATATATATATATATATATATATATATATATATATATATATATATATATATATATATATATATATAGGGAAAGAGAGAGTAATTATTGTTGATATATTACACGTTATAGAAAGTTATTAATATACAGTAAAAATAGATAATATAGAATGTTATATGATTCTTGCTAGTCGTTAGGAGCGTAATTCTCTGCGAATTGTTACATTGGGCTGGAATATATAACTATTTGCTAGAGTGTCTAATGTCTGATACAATTATTTTATATCACTAATTATAAATTTTATCCCAAAACATAAAATTGCGTCAACTCTACCATACTTCTTTAACAAAATGTACATTAAGTTTTCTCGTATAGTTCGTAGATAATTCAATTTTAGTGTTATAAGGATCAAAATTGAAGTGTAGACATAAACCCGCCATATCCTTGTATCCTGACAGAACCCTCCTAATCCTTGTGCATATTAGAGTAACGGTCACATCGCTGGGCCTGTTAATTAATAATGCTTTTGAGTTAGACATCTGGGGCTGAAATACCGACCCTCTGCATCTCCTTGTCTTAGAAAACCTAATCGTCCAGTTAAAGTGGGATTTAGTAGGACTCTATAATACAACTTCTTAATGAAGTAAAAATGTTTTTTATTTAATTTCATTTCTCTCATTCCTTCATTTACAGAGCAATGTATCAGACAAAGTGAAAGCTTGCACGCGACTGGAAATTATTAAAATGAAAACTATCAAATAAAGTGACCTTCCTAGGTTTTACCGATGATTGCACAAATCATCTCCAGTGAGCTTTGCTCTTTAAGAATATTACGTCTTATGTATCCTTCGTTTATAAATATAGGAGATCGAAGCAAGAATCTTTATTTGTTTTGCTCAGCTAATTTTAAAATTTAAATATTTTTCATGTTTCTTATTTCTAATGGGTACTGATTGTTGATCTTCTGTTGATTTTCATTTACGAAGAAAGAATTGATGGTCGCTAATAATATTCAACCGTTTAAGATATTTTAGAAGATGCTGATTTGCCTTTCCACAACTTTCAATATTATTGAAAGCAGTGCGACTGGTCGGTATTCGGTCGGTATAAAGTATTCTTGCCATTTTTGGCTACGGCTGAACTGTAGCGCTTTTCCAGCAGGAAGGAAATATTCCTTTTCTGTAGGATAGTTTGAAAAAGCCAAGAGTTAGTTCCCTAGCATATGTTTTGAGTACAATGGCAGGTATTCCATCAGCCAGAAGTTGTTTTTGTGTCTAGCTTCGACAGTAGAATGTTAAACAAAAAGTTTAGCTAATAAGTTGGCTTTCCCAACTGGTCTTATTGCAATAGTATTATCTGGCCATGTGAGTGGTGGTATAGTGGATTTAGTGAAATTTTGGATTAATGGCCTTAACGGCTGACCAAAAGGACCTGGAACTGTTGAGAGTTGAAAAATTAGACTGCATATTCAATAGCTTATTTATCTATTTTAATTTAAATTAAAATTTAAATACCTTTGTTCTCAAGAAACTGAGGAAAGCTGAGCTTCAACCGGCTACTGCTTGACAGTATGATCACGTAGGTGTTATCTACTGGTTTTTCTTATTTAGCACCCGGCTCATGCCAACGGGGCTGCCGTTTTTTTTTAGGGACAAATACATAGGTTAAGGCTCAACTTAAGCACCTCAGTATTATTTTTTATATAGCAAAGTGATTAAATAACATTAAAATCGGTAATTAAACCATATTACTGGAAGTTACAAATATTCTTTTTCTTTAATCTACAGATAAAAAATGGCATTTAATGTGTTTGCTAATATTGTACCACATCGTACGCTTTAAATTTGTTTAGAGTAACAAGGAGGGAAACGTGAAGAATCTAGAAGTAGATAACGAAACAATAATCAAAGGAACCGATAGATGTAAATATTTAGGAACCATCATTTCAAAAAACACAAGGTCAGAAGAAGAGATTAAAGCTAGATTAGGACAAACGCGGACATGCATAAGACAATTAAATTCGATCCTGTGGGACAAGCACATTACAAAGAGAAACAAAACACGCATATACAAATCAATAATACAAAGCATAATGACATACCGGTCAGAAACATGGACGATCAACAAAAGAAATAAATCTAAAATTAACGCGGTAGAGATGGAGTATTGGAGAAGATGTTGTAGAGTGACACGTATGGAGAGAATAACAAATGAAGAAATAAGAAGCAGAATGAACATCAAAGAGAACGCAATAAACACCACTGAAGAAAAACGATTAAAATGGTATGGACACATAAGACGAAACGAAGATAATAGGTGGATAAAGAAAATAACGAAGTGGAGCCCTATAGGGAGAAGAAAAAGAGGGAGACCCAGACGATCGTGGAGAGACGATGTGGACGAGGCTATGGAGGACAGGGGTCTAACAGATGGAGACTGGGAAGATAGAAATGGATGGAATCAAAGGCTGAGAGAAGGAAGACAGCGTCAGCTGTAGAAAATCCTTGATATATATATATATATATATATATATATATATATATATATATATATATATATATATATATAATAACATTAAAATCGGTAATTAAACCATATTACTGGAAGTTACAAATATTCTTTTTCTTTAATCTACAGATAAAAAATGGCATTTAATGTGTTTGCTAATATTGTACCACATCGTACGCTTTAAATTTGTTTAGAGTAAAGAAAATATAAAGAACAACAAATAGCATATCAAAATAACTGACAGTTAGTAACAAACTTTCGTAAAGCTTGTTCTATGGAAGTTTAAAAACATTATGCTGCTGGTCAAAACTTTTCTTATTTATGTTATCTGGAAAATATACAGGCTCTGATAGCTTCTTTTCCTAAATCTCATACACAAGGCGGGCTGCGCAACTTTTCAAATAATATGCAGTTAACTTTTTATAAATTTCATCCGATTTATCTCTTGTCAAAAACAAAAGTTTTGCCATAGTTTAGCAGAATTTCTGAGACCGTAACCATTCCAAATACGAACCTGCTGCCAACGCAATTTTCTCTCATATAAATTTAAATTAAACCATTTCGTATGTTTTGAACTTAAAGCCTGCTATGCTGATAAAACTTTATATAAAAAGTTTGTTTGAGGGACATTAATCTTACCTCTTTCGATTTACAGCTAATCTGTTTAGATTTTATGTAAAATAAAGGTCAATTTGAAAATAAAAGTAGTTAGAAGGAAAGGGAGAGAGAGAGAGAGAGAGAGAGAGAGAGGGCGTGAAAGAGATAGAGAGAGAGAGCGTAAGAGAGAGAAAAGAGAGCTTTTCATGATCTAGGTCAAATAGTTGATACATATTTGCCAAATAATAATAGCAGTAAGATACAAGTCGTATCTCAGGCCGCTGTAAATCCAAAATAAAAAGTACACCGCCCTTATACAAAAGTCCAAGTTAAATCTTACTGTGGTGTCTACTAATTTTTACTCCTATCTACGAGATATTTCGACAGATCGAAAAGCAATAAATAATTACCCAAATAGGGACCAAATTCAATTTTAGTAGTTATAAATTATTTTTATTTCTAACCCAGGATTAACGATTTTTACATGTAACAAAAGAGGAAAATATCTCATTAGTGAATCAATGTTATAACCGGGTTATCCCATGAGATAAAAGAAGTTAAAAATGGAAAATTACAGACATATAACTCCTCTTTCTCAAATATAAAAGTTACTTGTAAAAATAGAAACTACAAAAGCTACAAATAAATATATGTTGAATCAAAACAATGAACAAACAGGTTTCGGAAAAAAAAAATATATCACTCTGGATTACATACAATCAAATTGAAACATATTTGAAAATGCCTTAAAATATCTCTCACCCTAATACCTATTTTTTTCAGTTTTTATATTAGTACGTTCTTATAACGTTACTAATGTGTAAATGTATCTTGCCATATGGTTTATCATTAGTTGTGGCAGTCATTTATATACCTCCATATGTCACGCCGCAAGAATATGAACTTTTCTTTGAATCGCTTGAACAGTGCGAATATTTGCAGAGAAGGAGGGTAATCATGTTGAGAGACTTTAATGCCCCTCAATATGGGGCCCGTGACAATAATGATATCAAAGCGAGGGAGATGGGCACCTTTATGAACTTCTTTAATTTTGAGCAATATAACAATATTAGAAACACTGGCAATATTTTGGATTTAGTTTTTAGTAACTTTAATTGTTCAGTTGTGCATAACCTTGTTCCGATTATTCCTGAGGATGCCTATCATCCAGCACTAATTGTTAATTTTTTTAATCTAGGCAGTAGTATACCCCAGAGTGTTCCTAATTGTTTAATAAGAGCATACAATTTTAAACGGGCCGATTTCTTGTCTTTGTATGACTCTCTGCTGTCTACCAATTGGACTGATCTAGGTAGGTGTACTAAAGTTAATATCGCAGTTTCTGAGGTTTTTTTAACAGACTCTGTGAGCAACTAGATACTTATGTTCCACTTCGCAAGAATTTCAAGCGATGATTTCCTGTTTGGTATACATCAGAAATAATTACGGATATTAAATATAAATCCCTAATGGGATCAAATATATAAAAAAATCGGTAATCAACGGTATAATATCGAATTTACAAATATTAAAAAATTGATTAAGGTTAAGTGCAAGTTAGCTTTCGACAGGTACATACATAATGTTCAGGAAGCAATTAACAGTGATTCAGGTCCTTTATTAATCAGAAGAATCGAGAATCAAGGATTCCCGGAGCAATTCATTTGAGCGGTACTTGGTATGAAAAGCCGCAAGACATAGTAAATGCGTTCGCTTGTTATTTTAAAAGTGTATTCTTACCTAACGAGAATGAAATCGATTTTGTTCCGGAGAGTGCTTGTCAGCTTTTCGGTAGTGTTGGCATTTCATTAGCTTCTGTAACAGACAGTGAGATTCAACACGCTGTTAGAAAATTAAAGAATAGGTTGACCGCAGGACCTGATGGTATTCCATCTTTTATGGTTAAAGATTGTATGGGTGCACTTATGGTGCCTCTAAAATATATATTTAATTTGACGTTAAGGATGTTAACATTTCCAGGAAGCTGGAAGGAAACGAGGTGCTTTTCGTGCTTGAGGATTGGTGTAAGCACAATAAATTAGACTTGAATATTTCTAAATGTAAAATTATGTCGGTAACGAGGAAAAATCATATAATAACATATCAATATTCACTAGGAACGTCAACTCTCGGGCGCACCAACAGTGTAAGAGACTTGGGAGTAGTATTCGATAACAAAATGAATTTTTCTAATCACATTAATAACGTAACGCTGGAAGCCAATCGTCTATATGGCTTTATAGTGCGCAACTGTAGAAGTTTTAATAGTGAACGATCTTTAATACTACTATATGAGTCTTATGTGAGATCCAAACTGGAGTATGCCTCTCTTATTTGGGGCCCATATTATTTATGATACAAACTAATGCTAGGACGAGTTCAAAAAAGATTTCTAAAATATTTATCAATGAGAGGACTAGAGTACTCCTTGTTATTGGAGAGATTTAATCTTTAATCACTTGAGGCTCGTAGAGAGTGTTCGTCTGTAGTTTTTTTGTATAGATTGTTGCACGGAGTCATCGATTGTCCTTAGTTGTTATCGGAGGTGGTTATATTGGTGCCTAGAATTAATTCACGAAATACTGCTACTTTTGTTTGTTCACGTGCTAAGACTAATCTCAGGTTAATTGAACCAATCGATGTTATGTGCAATAAATTTAACTTAATTAGTAATGAATGTGACATTTTGCACACACCGAAAATAAGATTCGGTCAATATGTTTGGATCATTTCACTTGATAGGACATTTATAGAAATTCTTTTAGAAGCTTGTTTTGCTTGTTGGATGTATGTAACTAATATTTGTTTGATTTCTCTTTTATTCTTATTTGTACTGCGCTGATTCATTTAATTTCTTTATTCATTTTTATTTCTGTCTTTTTTCTTCTTATTTTTATTTTTGTCTATTTTTGTTGTTACTTTAGTACCTTAGTTTTAAGAAAAAATTTCAGTCATTTTCTTTCTTGTTTTTCCTGTAAATGGTTTTTACTGTTGGGAATATAGCTATTATTATTATGATTGTTTTTGTTTTTCTTCCTCACATTTGGTCAATGTGGTTCCATGTTTGGCTGACGGGCCCAAACCAAGTCAGCACAAACGCTATTACCATTGTGTATTAAGGAATGACCTGACAATGTTACATGTTTTCAAAATCACTGACTTCTGAATGTTTTTGTGTATGTTTGTGTTGAGTCCTAATTGTACTAAGTGTAGTGTGAATGTTATTGGTGTAAATCCTGTGGCTGATATAATGAGTGGGACAATGATGACTTTTTCTTGTTTTCATAGCCTTTTTATTTCCGTTGCAAGGTCTGTGCATTTGGAAATTTTTTCTGTGTATTTCGTTTGGATGTTTGTGGCGTTGGGGACAGATATGTCAATTAGATAGTTGACTTTTTCTTTTTTGTACTGAAAAGTAACGTCGAGTCTATTGGCGGAGACTGTTTTGTCTGTATGGATACTAATGACCGAGTAGAGTTTGTAATCTTTATTTTCAAGTATGGATGTTGGTGTGTATTTGTAGTAGGGATCTGTGTTTTCTATGAGCTTGTATGTTGTTTATTATTATTATTATTATTATTATAAGATGGACCAGGAGTGTGTCGGAAGTCAAAGAAGGGAACTACATTAACCAATATTACTTTTTGGAAGGCCCAATTTGTCAACCTGATAACTCGTTCACTTATACTGAACTCAACTTGTTACAGAAGTAAATACCAAAGTAATAATTTCATTCTATCTTTAATTTAAAAACGTCAGGTTATTTTTATTTATATTCAATTGCAAAATTATTAAATACCCCTAAATCACCATACTTGTTGGTTATAAATTTTATTTTATTTTCTTTCCATTCCCAGTCTTCGCTTTAAATCATAACATAAATCAAAAAAGAAAAAGTAGGTAGGTCATTTAACAATAAGTTCAAAAAATTTTTCACTTTACATAATATCACATAACATAAAGCTTTAAAAGTGTTTTTACATGTTTGACGTCGATATCGATATATCGTAACAAATAACAGAAAATTCTCGAAATTGACTTCTTTTAAAACCATGTCACATTCAGTCCCCTTAGTTTGCAAATACGGCACTTGACGCCACTTCACTTAAATGTCGTGTAAAAAAAATATATAAGCTTTTCTTTTCGTTTTTTAAATTGTCTGAACGTGGCACTGAGTGGAAAATCGAATTAGATTAAAACTAGAATTGTTTCTTTTGGCATATATTTCGCATTTTTGAAACCTATACGCCATTCTACATAAACATACCCTCTCCCTACTTAAATCAAAGAGTGTCTGACATATTGACATCTAAAAATAGATTTTTTTTACATTTCCAGGAGTTATAACATCTCAACAGCGCATTCCTTCTCTACTTTAATGAAATACTTCATATTCTAATAATTATTAAGCATTAGGAACGATTCACCCTTAAAAATAAAATTTATAAACGAAAAACTTCCAAAATAAGACATGATATTTTCTTTTACGTGTGTGTTAACATTGGAAATTACGAAAAGATTGCACGATTTTCAGATTTCTCAACTCAAAGAACACTGACAGACAACTTAATACGAGGCAAACCCTCTATCCCGTCCTCACCTTATTAATTTCTTATATACGTATGTGACCATAAATAAATGAAGTGAATAAAAACTATTAAAATTAGGCAAAGTTCATTTTTTCAGCAATTTTTGACTATTCCCTCAACCGTCAATCCGTCTCAAGACGCGTTTCGCCATATTTTGGCTCATCAGCTGAGCTACGATCGACGAAAAAAGAGAATAAAGCTTAAAATACTTATCGCAGTACTATCGTAAAGAATGAGTAAGATACAAATAATTTGCACCCCTGGCCGATGTAAGCCTACTTTTAAAGGTACACCTACCTTCTGTTAGGGACTGTTCAAGGCCACTGACAAATAGCTACTGCTGAAAGATTGACTTTGTCAAATGTTAATGGTTTATATTGAATTTTATAAACTTTGAATAGAACCCTGCAAAGCGCTGCGAAGCGGTAACTGTTAGCAACTTACTACCTCTATCTCTATCGATCTATAACCTTGAACATGAGGTAACAAAATTTTTAGATCTCTGAATTTCAGAGCCCCTAAAGCAGACGGATAATGCGATATATATATATATATATATATATATATATATATATATATATATATATATATATATATATATACATATATATATATATATATATATATATATATATATATTTATATATATATATATATATGTATATGTATATATATATATATATATATATATATATATATATATATATATATATATATATATATATATAGATTTTCAACCTATCCTACAGAAAGGAAATATTTCCTTCCTGTCACTATTAACGCCGGTGTGCCCCAAAGCTTCATACTATATCCTACTCTCTTTCTCATTTACATTAACGATCTGCTGAAAAAGACCGGAAAACCAATCTACAGCTTTGCAGATTGGTTTTCCGGTCTTACGCTTATCTCTTCATTCACTTTGAACGTTCGGACATCGGCTACTCAGACGAATACCCATAGCCAGCGGGAAGTCGTTCAACTTAATAAAGACCTGGAGGAAATTCTATCTTCGGGTGACAGTAAGCAAGTGGAATTTAACGCTGCAAAAACTCGGGCGGCGGTTTTTTCTAAAAAAGTTAACGTTGCTGAACCCGAACCCGACCCGACAGAGTTATGTCGGGGCACTCCATTCTTCTAACATCGTCATTCAATTTGTTGGGCGTTAATTTGGGAGCAAATATGTCCTGGCATGAACATGTTGCAGGCATAGCAAGGAGAGCTTCTCAAAAGTTGGGTATATTATTTCGAACCAGAAAGCTTTACACTCCACAACAACTGTTAATTCTTTCCAAAGCTCAAATTCTACCAACTATGGAATACTGCTAGCATGTTTGGAGCTCCGCTTTCAGACAAACACTGTATTTGTGGGATTTTTTTCAGCGAAGAGTTGTTCGTCTGATTGGAGACCCGGAACTGATCGGCGGCCTTGATTCGCTGAACGGTCGAAGAACGGTTGGCGACTTGAGTCTATTTTACAAGTATTTCTATGGAAAGTGTTCTAAGAATGTGGCCCGCTTAATTCCTCTCAGAGCGGTGCATGTTAGAAATACACGTCGCGCTAATACTTCACAACCGTATGAGGTCCAGCTTGTTACTCCTCGTACAATGCTTTTCAAGCAATCTTTTATATGGAGAACATCATCCCTTTGGAATAATTTGCCCAGGACTGTGTTTCCCACCGAGTAAAATTTACAGCGATTGAAGAACAACCTGAATCGCTTTTTCCGCACACATGTCGCTCCTGTAGCGCTTTAGGGACTTTCCTGCAACACGTGTGCTGGACCCATAAAAGAAATATATATATATATATATATATATATATATATATATATACACATGTATATATATATATATATATATATATATATATATATATATATATATATATATATATATATATATATATAAATATATATATATATATATATATATATATATATATATATATATATATATATATATATATATATATATATGAAGCAACTACTCGATCTTATTAACGTCTTACTGATTTGTCCACAAATAAATAAAACTATTGAGAAACAATTTTGAGATTCACAGATCTTAGGAAACTTGAAAAGTACGTATAACATGATATATACGAAGTAATCTCTCTAAACTCTTCCTTCATTTCACTAACTAAATGTTTAATCATAAAATCAGTGAAAATAGTAACACAATAACAATATAATCAGATTCCTATATTCGAAAAACTCTGAAAAGGACTTGTAATACGTTATTTACGAAGTAATCCCTGTAGTTTTCTTCTCCACCCCATTATTACCTTACACGTTTGACCACAGATAAATAAATATGCGTAAAAAATAATACAGTTGTTTTGTTTTAGGCTCTAGGAACCCCCAAATCATAGTGTGTATCATATTAAAAATTGAGTGTTGTACTGCGAACAGACCGACAAATCGACAGACTGAGAGATCGGCAAGCATATAGATAGATGGAACTGGAAAATTATATTGTTCCTAATCTAGGAATCCTAAAATTTTAGAGAAAATAAAGATTTTGGGGAAAAAATTTTTCGCTAATACGCTACTTCCCAGTAAAAAATGAGAACAGATTAAATTAAATTTAGCCTGATTTGAACATTATTTGAATATTTTATTTTTTATTTCATTATTTAGTATGACTAATCGGAGCAATTTTTCATATAATTGTTTTTATGACAATTAGATAATTATAAAAATTGTAATTTGTAGCTATCTCTCAATTTTTGTAACATGTAATCTATAAGGGGTTATATACAGTTAGAATTTGCAAAAAATCGATTTTTTTTTTAATTTCATGTTCGTAATATATATATATTTAAGTACACGCACAGAAAATTTTAAGTCAATTCGACGTTTATTCTGGAAGTTGCACGAATATTTGTAAATACATCAGAGAGCTTGAAAAAAGAAGGCCGGAGCTGCAGTGCTTACCTAGAACGCTCTCTCCTTAATTTACCTGCCTATTGTAAATGTCCTTTCTATTGTATTCAGGTACATAAAGTGAAAGTGTATTAGGGTTCTTGGGTAAGTTGAAAAAAAAATTTTTTTTACTCTGTGTAAAGTGCTTTTCAAACTTTAAATGCATTTTTCTCAAAACCATGTTTTTATAGTCGCTGATCAAGATCACGATAAATATATATTTTTTTATAAACAATTTTGGCCAAAAATCATTTTTTTTTTTTCTTGAGAAGACGCTATTTTCGCAAAAAATTTTATTTTGCTTATTCCTTCGATTAATAAATAGATTATACATTACTTTAATGATATCCGTTTGGTTTTTTTCATTTTAGATGATCCAGTCCAGAGATATCGTGGTCACCGCAAGAGGCCGTTTTTGAGAGGAGCTCCTGGAGATCAGCTATAGCAGCCTTCAAAATTATTATTTTTACAATTAGAAAATGTTGAAATACAGTTAAAAGTTACCAGAATATGTATAAAAAATTTTACATTAATAAATTTAACAGTTTTCTCAGGAAAAATTCTTGAAAAATCCCTTTTGACTCCTCCTGACTGTATATAAATAAAAATGGCTATTTTTTTTTCAAAATTTAAGTCTCGACGCCAGCTTTCCGATGCCATTAAAAAAATTTTTTTTGCAGTCATTTTAACGGGTTTTTCTACATTTCTTTATTAATCAAATAACAACAAATGTATTTTTCGGTCATTTTGAAAAAAAAATGTTAACGAAAATCAATTTTTTTTAATAAATGTCTCACGATTTTCTACCAGATGTGATAAAAAATTTTAATTTTTTTTTCCAAATTACCGAAAAACGCATTGATTGTTATTGGATTAATAAACAAAGGTAAAAAAAACGGTGAAAAATGGCTCCAAAAAAAAAAATTTTAACGGCATCAGAAAGATGGCATCGAGACCTACAAGTCATTTTAGACCAAATGGCATAAAATAAAGAGCAATTCAAATTTTAAATAACAAATTTAATTGTGCCCACTGGGTTCAATACAGTTTTACCATTAAATAATGGTAAATCGCTTTGTGACGATCCCTGTAAACCTATGACACTGGGAACAAGAGGAGTCTAATATGCTTTTAGAAGATATCTGTAAACCTATAAACACTATAAACAAGAAGCGCTTAAATCTCAAATAAATATCTTCTTTCTCGTTCCTGCCTACTACACCTCTGGTAAATACGCCAACACAATTGTTTAACAGATCAATTCGCACTGCTGCATGGAATATTCAAACACTATGCATGACTGGAAAACTAGCCAATGTTGAAAGGGAGGTGAATCGAATGAAGAACGATATTCTTGGTATAAGCGAGGTTAGATGGACTGACGCTGGTCAGCAAAGAATTGAAAGAGGACATATATATTACTCGGGAGGATCTATTGTGTTATCACCTGAAATTAACAGAGCGCTGATTAATTTTTACCTTATATTGGCAGAATAATGATGGTACAACTACAAGCAACTCACAAAATAATGAGCATTATTCAGGTTTATGCTCCAACATGTGATAATTCAGACTAAGAAGTTGAACATTTTTACGGTGAACTGGCAGAGCAGTGAAACTCGTGAAAAAGGGCGAAATAACTATAATTATGAGTGATCTTAACTCTAAGGTGGGTTAAGGAATAGGCGGTCAAGTGGTTGGACAATATAGCTTGGGCTTAAGAAATAATCGGAGCGACAGACTCGTCCAATTTTGTATCGAGGATGATCTTTTTATTAGCAACACATTTTTCACCCAGGCGGTTGTACACTTGGAAATCACCAGGGGATAGGACTAGGAACTAGATAGATTTAACTCGTTAAACAAAACATAAAGAAATTTGTAAAATCTGGTACTTATGGAGTTTCGAATGCACAGGTTCAAAAGGATTAACAAAAAAACAAACAATAAACTCCATAAATACAAATAAACTGAAGAATTCTGAAATTAGAAAACAAATTCAAACCGAATAGATGAGAACTTTAAGAAGTAAATAAGAACAGAAAATGAAAGTGTCGAATCTCAATGGGGGAAAGGAAGAAGAAATCAGTCGAGCAGAGAATAGAAAAAAACAGGAATGGATGACAGAAGAAATACTAAATTTGATGGACGAAAGATGATCACAGAACACAAAAGATGTCTTAAAGTACAACAAATTAAACAGAGTAATATGCCGAAAATGTAGAGAACCTCAGGAAATTTGGTTAAGCAAGAAATGCCGAGAAATAGAGAAACGGCAAGAGAAGCATGACACATTTAATTTACATAAGGTGAAGGAATTGGGAGGAAAGAGCAAGAAAAAACAAGAAACAATTCTGAGAAATGGAAGCAATGAAGTTATATTAGATATTAAGGATAAAATAAAGACATGGGGGGCAATACATAAAACAACTTTTCAATGGACATAGAACTTCCAGCTAAACAGAGATAATGAGATAGGGCCAGAAATAACAAGAAGAGAAGTTATTCATGCAATACAACTACAGAAGTATGGAAAATCAGTTGGTCCAAATGAGATAAAGGGAGAAATCCTCAAAAAATATTTTCGGATTACAGTCCATTTCTTAATCGACTGATAATCTTATTTAACAAGATCTATGAATCTGGACAAATCCCTCTTAACTGGCTAAAGTCGACTTTCATCCCAGTTCCTAAAAAGTCAAAATCAATGAAATGTGACGATTATCGCTTGATAAGTTTAATGCACCTGCAACACCTGCAATCAGATAAACCTCATGTACTCGCTCTATGTGAAACCAAGGTCAGTCCATCGACCAGCACGGTCAACTATCTTTATCCTGGGTACGACTTCTATTCCCGATTTAGGCGTAACTTCGGAATCTGTCTTTCTGTCAGAAGCGACCTCTCTTGTCAACGAGAAGAAGCTCTGGAGCCCCCAAACTTTGATGTTATGTGGTTAAAAATAACGACTCAACAAACCACAAGGTTCATCTGTATCCTGTATCGACCACCAAGTGATACCAATTTTCGAACACTTTTCGCTTCTCTTGCAGACACCATCGATCATTTACAAAGTAACTATCCAAGTGCCGAAATTGCCATCCTGGGCGACTTTAATGTCCACAATATCAACTGGCTCAAATATTCAAATACTACCGACGAACAAGGTCGTGAAGCTGAATCATTCTTAATCAATTATGGCTTAACTCAGCTTATTGACGAACCAATACGGATCCCTGATCGAGACGGGGAGTTCGCCAGTCTTCTTGATCTGTTTTTAACCACCAATCCGGAGATTTACACGGTCACCGTAAATCCGCCGTTAGGTTCTTCCGACCATAAACTGCTTTCGACATCGAGTATCCTGCCAATCAGTGACAGAGAGGCGCCTGGGCCGCGCAAGATTTGGCACTACAAATCTGCTAAATGGGAAGATCTCATGGAATACTTTCGAACTTTCCCTTGGATGGACGTTTGTTTTCGATCCGATAACCCATCTGACTGCGCCAGGGAGGCCTCCAATGTTATTTTGGCTGGTATGGAAGCTTACATCCCTTTTTCGAAGAAATGCTCCTCCAACGGCAAGCCTTGGTTCGACCGAAAATGCAAAGAAGCTGTTGCTTCTAAACATATTGCCTACCGACAATGGCGTGAAAATCCTAACACCTTAAATCGAAACATCTTTGTTCATGCCCGGAACAGATGCAAGGGAATTATCGACGAAACCAAGGAGGCCCACAATCAACGAATTAGAAACAAACTTCTCGCTTGTCCCAACAATTCCAGGTCCCTTTGGGCAGTCGCTGAGGCAGTTAGTCAAAACTTTACCAAATCCACGATACCACCACTCACACGGCCAGATAATTCCATTGCAACCACACCTGTTGAGAGAGCGAACTTGTTGGCTGAACTCTTTGCTTCACATTCTACGGTCGATTTCCAAGGAAAAACACCACCTACTATTCCCATATTGCAGTCAAGGATGCCCGATGTTGTCTTCAGACAGCGCATCATAAAGCGTATTTTAATGAAGCTAGACACCAAGAAGGCTTCTGGCGCTGACGGAATACCTGCCATAGTTCTCAAAAACTGTGCAAGGGAACTAACACCAGTTTTCTGTAGACTTTTTAACCTATCCTACAGAAAGGGAATATTTCCGTCCTGCTGGAAATGTGCCACGGTTCAGCCGATACCTAAAAAAGGTAAGAAGACCTTGCCAAATAACTACCGACCAGTTGCACTGCTTTCAATAATATCGAAAGTCATGGAAAAGGTTATCAATGAGCATCTTCTAAAATATCTTGAACCATTCAATATTATTAGCGATCACCAATATGGTTTTCGTAAACATAGATCAACAGGAGATCTTCTGACTTATGTAACACATGTTTGGAACAACGCAATTGAACACTTTGGAGAATCTCGAGCGGTTGCTCTTGACATATCCAAGGCATCGACCGTGTTTGGCACGATGGACTGTTGGCTAAGTTGCTCTCTTATGGTATGTCTGAAAGGTTCTGTTTGTGGCTCTCATGTTTCCTCAGAGAGCGTTCTTTACGAGCGGCGGTCGACGGATTTCTTTCTAACACCCTCACTATCAACGCCGGTGTGCCCCAGGGCTCCATACTGTCTCCTACTTTCTTTCTCATTTACATTAACGATCTGCTGGAAAAGACCGGGAATCCAATCTATAGCTTTGCAGATGACAGTACGCTTGTCTCTTCATTCACCTTGAACGCTCGGACATCGGCTGCTCAGGCGAATATCCGCAGACAGCAGGAGGTCGTTCAACTTAACAAAGACCTGGAAGAAATTCTATCTTGGGGTGACAGTAACCAAGTGGAATTTAACGCTACAAAAACCCAAGCGGCAGTTTTTTTCTAAAAAAGTTAACGTTGCTGAACCCGACATAGTTATGTCGGGGCACTCCATTCCCCTAGCATCGTCGCTCAGTTTGTTGGGCGTTAGTTTAGGAGCAAATATGTCTTGGCATGAACATGTTGCAGGCATAGCAAGGAGAGCTTCTGAAAAATTGGGAATATTATTTAGAACCAGAAAGCTTTACACCCCACAGCAACTGTTAATTCTTTACAAAGCCCAAATTCGACCAACTATGGAATACTGCTCCCACGTTTGGGGCTCCGCTCCCAAACATACACTGCATTTGTTGGATTCTGTTCAGAGAAGAGCGGTCCCTCTGATTGGGGACCCGGAATTGACCGGCGGCCTTGATTCGCTGGAACATCGAAGAACGGTTGGCGCCTTGAGTCTGTTCTACAAGTATTTTCATGGAAAGTGTTCGAAGAATGTAGCCCGCTTAATTCCTCCCAAAGCGGTGCATGTTAGAAATACACGTCGCGCTGGTGCTTCGCATCCGTATGAGGTTCAGCTTGTTACTCCGCGTACGACGCTTTTCAAGCAATCTTTTATATGGAGAACGTCATCCCTTTGGAATAATTTGCCCAGCGCTGTGTTTCCCACCGAGTACAATTTACAGCGATTCAAGAACAACGTGAATCGCTTTTTTCCGCACTCGTGCCGCTCCTGGAGCGCTTTAGGGACTTCCTGCAGCACGTGTGCTAGACCAATAAAAAAAAAAAAAAAAAATGTCTCACGTTCTCAAGATATTCCTGAGAATCATCCATACCAGAATATATAGAAAATGTGAAGCAGAAATAGATAGCACACAATTCGAATTCCGAAAAGGTGTGGGTACACGGGAAGCTTTATTCTCGATAAAGGCACTGGTCCAACGTTGTAAAGATATGAATGTAGATGTATATGCATATTTTATAGATTGCAATAAAGCTTTCGACTATGTAATGCGCGAAAAATTAATAAAAATTTTTTAAAACAGCAATAGACAAAAGAGATCAAAATATTATTAAAAATCTGTACTGGAATCAATCAGTGGAGGTTAAAATTGGGCTGGAAGAGTCCGAAAGCATAAAAATAACCCAAGGTACAAGGGATGCATTCTCTCACCACTTTTGTACAATCTTTATTCTGATGCTGTGTTTAATGAGGCCATCTCTGAAACCAGTGAAGGAATAACAGTTAATGGGAAACACTGAACTATTCTATTAGCATAATAATAGCAAAGATCTCCAGCAACTGATCGATCGAGTTGTAACAGCCAGCGAAAGATTTGGATTAACTATGAATATAAGAAAAACTAAGTGGTTGGTAATAACAAAGAAAAATCTATGATCAGAATCCCTCAAAATCAGGGAAAACACCGTAGAATAGGTCTCCACATTTAAATATTTGGGAACCAATATAAATAACAAGAAAGGAAATATATATATTCCCGAATTGAACAGGCCCGAGTAACATATATGAAAATGAATAAATTTTTCCATCGCACAAGTCTCGGTCTCAAACTCCGAATGAGAATGGTGAGAGCATAAGTATTCTCCGTATGGATGTGTGTGCTGGACCGTTGATTCTGGCTTAGAGAAACGACTGGAATCTTTCGAAATGTACATTTATAGACGCATTTTTCGCATCTCCTGGATACAGAAAATAAGAAACACAGAAGTACTAGAAAGAATAAATAAAACGAAGGAATTACTAAAAACTATAAAAATAAGAAAAACTCAATACTTCGGATATATAATGACGGGCTTAAAGTATGAATTGCTAAGTCTAATTATTGGAGGTAAAATAAAGGGGAAACGATCGATTGGAAGAAGACAGAATTCTTGGCTGAAGGACATGAGAAGGTGGAGGTGCTTCGAGTGATATTTTTCGAGTAGCAGGTTCTAAAGTTCGTTTGGCTATATGGATCGCCAACCTTCGTGAGGAGACGGCGTCGTAAGAAGAAGAAATACGCCAAAACTCTGTTATAAGTTGGGTGCTTTCTTTTTATAACAAGTTCTCTCCTAGGATTTAAGCTTTTTTAACTATGGTAAATTCAAGACTTTGTTAAATATTCTCACTTTCTACATTTTACATATTTCGTATAATTTAGACTTTAATTTTAAAATTGTTTGCATGAAAAAAATAAAAAAGTTAGAAAAATAATTTCCAATAAAAGGACTAATTGTGCCCCCAGGGATCGTGTCCGTGAAAACAACGAGAAATTAAAGCAGGAAGCAAAACCGAGAAAATATTAAATAATAGACCCTTAAATTAACTACATTTTTCATTAAACGAGGAAAAATAAAATTATAGAAACTAGAGTTTGATGACTAGCGATAATTGGACTTCACCTTTGTTTAACAACTCTATTTATTAATTCAATTCAAAGGTAATCGTAACAGAAGTCACGTGTGTTGCCTGTACATGGTTGGGTTTAAAGATTAATTTTGGAAAAAAAAAAACAAAATTGATGAGTGGTATTCTCTAGTGGCCTTAAAATCTTTGATAAGGAAATCGACCAAATAGACAAATACAATTACCTGGACTACGAGATAAGCATCCTCGACCGAAACGCAACATCTGAAATTAGAAGGATCGGTCTAGCTTGCGCTGTGTGTGAGGCTCTAAAGGATGTATTTAAGGACGACATTCCGATTAGTCTGAAGAAAAAAACGTTCAATCCGTGCGTCACACAGTGGGTAGAAAAAAAACATTGCCGGTCAAAAATCTCTACAGGCCTCAAATTTCATCGGATCACCATTTTTTTTTTTTAAAGTTGTAAGAAAATTTAGAAAAGCACTGTAGAGCTTTTTTTTGGAAATATATATTTTAAATGCAAATACTGTGATAAAAAATTGATCAATCCGAGAAAAAAAAATAGTATTGACTCTACTATTGATTTACTATTGACCAGACATATGTATTCCTACGTATTTTTGGTCACTGAATCCAAATGTTATAAAAATGGCCAGATATATTATATCGACGTAATGTTGGCCACTAAATTCAAATCTAACGTCTAATTTGCTCATGCATCTATACGATTTCAAGATTAGAAAGGAGTAGAATCAAATATATTATGAACCTTAAGCCTAACATAACCTAACGGATTAAATCATAAAAAAAGGAGAAGAGGAGATACTTTATATCTGGTTGTCATATAAAACTTTATTGTAGGTGAAGTACTAATATATGAATTAGTAAAGTAAAAATTTTTGAGATAAATAATAGATTTAAGTTTTATCTAAGAATTCAAATTTAATATTGTTTTTGGAAAATTTCAATAAGAATGAATAATTTGCATAATAGTTGTCTCTAGCAATCAAGATGCCCATCAAAATATATAAGTAATATACAAGTGATAACGCAAAATGATATTTTAAACTGTTCAAATCATCTTTTCTTCATAAATTTTTATTAGTGTACATTAACGAGGATTTTAATTTGTCAGCCCGTATATGTTAAGTGAGTTGCTTACTGACCTTCAAAGTTTTATTTCAATAACTAAAAAATTGATTTAAACTTGTTTTTTAGTCGTTAAAATTTTCAATTTCATAAAAATACTCTTCATCATTTTTACACCTCAAGCTGTGAGAGACAAGGGGACTCCCGTTCATAAGTACCTAAAGTTGTGAGTGGCAAGGGGATTTACGTTAATCAAGCACCCCGAGTCGTGAAAGATAAGAGGACTCACGTTAATCAAGCACCTCAAGCTGTGAGTAGCAAGGGGACTCAAGTTAATCAAGCACTCAGAATGGTGAAAGGCAAGGGGATTCACGCTAATCAAGTAACCCAAGTAGTGAGAGGCAAGGGAACTCACGTTAATCAAGCCCCCTGAGTCGTAAGAGGCAAGGAGACTTGTGGTTACCAAGCACCCAGAGTTATTGGAAGTAAGGGGGCTCACGTTAACTGAGTACCCCAAGTTGAAAAAAGCAATATTCCATAAATCGAATGCACGATTGCAAGATAGATAAAAAGCACTTTTAACCATTTTGAGCCCATGTTTGGACGCTAACTGAATTCAGTAGATGTATAAAGGAATCAGATATCATATTTGGATTCAGTGACTAAAAATACATCGGAATATGTATATCTCGTTATTATTGCTAACTTGACTAATTTTGACCATTGTGACAATTTTTGGAACTTAATTCGAAATCAATTGGTGTACGAGCAAATTAGATATCATATTTGGATTCAGTGACTAACCATACGTTATTATTGTTAACTTGACGACTTTTGACCAATTTGAGGCCGTTTTTGGACCATTACTCGAATTCAATAGGTTTATTAGCAAATTGGATATCATATTTGGTTTCAGTGACCAAAAATACGTAGGTATACATACGTCTGGTCATAGTCAGTCAATAGTAAAGTCGACAGTATTTTTTTCTGGGATTGATCAATTTTTTATCACAGTATATGCGTAAAATAGCCATTTAAAATATATAATTCCAAAATATGGCAAAATAGTTTTCTTCTAAATTTTCTTACGATGATTCTAAAAAGAAATATATTCTGAATCGATGAAATTTGAGGTCTGAGGATTTTTGAAAGGTAATATTTTTTTTTTCTACCCATTGTGTGTCATTTCATTCTTTACCTACGAGTAAACAATTGAATTAAACCATATGGCCGCTCCGTCCAAAGCCTACTTCACAAAATGTGCATTTAATACTCGCGTAAAAAACTGAAAACCTTTATATCTTGAAGTAGATTTAAGTAAAACATAAAGTGTGATATTTTTAAAATGGTAATTTAAAGCTTTATTCGGATAAGGAAAAATATACAGGGTATCCCATTTAAAAAATATATTTTTGCGTTAATAACTATTAAAATATTAGTTGTAAAAAAATGTAACTTATTCTGTTGAAATCCACGTGGAAAAGTGCTTTGGGAATGTTTTTACAGAAATCAAAAAATTTTCAATAGGAAAAGAATTACAAACATTTTTCCAAAATGCAAATTTTTGAGAAACACCCTGTATATCTGATATGGTATTAGATATCGATATGCGGTTTTTACCATTGAGTTTATCATAAAAATTAAGCCTCAGACGCCGACATCAGTTTTCTCCTTTAGATAAAGGGGTTTACCTTCAAAAGTGTCCAATTTGGACCATCCTGTACATGAAGGCCAAAACAACGATTTGAAAACATTGCCTCTTTAAAACAATGATTTTCCAGTTCAGCATCTCCTTTTTATTTCATAGTTAAGAAAATCTTAGTATTCAGAAGCAAATTTGTGTCACTCTGTATACTGTGTATTCTAATTTATATTAGCTGCCGAAGTATTAATTTCCAAAGGTTCTATCTTCTTGCACAAAAACTGTTTCTGTTCCGATATTCCAAAATTGAACAATCATGAATAAAAGAAAAAATTTCAATACTTAAATTGGAAGAGACATTTTCTTTTATAAAAAGAATATTCAAATTACTGGTATAGCGAATAAAAACAAATTGAACAAAGCGGAAAATTTTAAATATAAATGTACCTTTTATTTTCCAAAAGTCTTTTAATGAAAATATAAGAAGTAAAATAAATACACGTTGGATTTTTTATACGACGTGGGAAAAATCCATTAAAAAGTTTTACACAATTGTGTATTTTGTTTATAGGCCTATCATCTCCACAATTCCACCATAAACTGTTCAAAAAACGCCACAATTACTTCACTCTTAGTTAAAGTATACCGATTCCTTTCCTACATAGTTGTGGACAATTATACTACAAATTTCTTAATATTAAATTGTATATTACAAAATATTGTGTAAAGTTCTACATTGTCACAAAACCAGAAAATATTTTCATAATATTATTTAAATGATACATACCCCTCTCACACTCTTCTCATATTATCCAGCAAAATAATGAAAAAATGTAATGTTTCGATCTCCCTTCCCTAAGAAGATCATCAGTAAAATGATAAATATGAAGTCACTCACTACATTAAGTTGAATGAACACATAAGCTAATTACTACGAATTCAAAAATAATGAATATTTTGAAATACACCGAAGATAAGAGTGACAATAAGAAAAATAACTTTGGCCACCAAATTGGGATAATTTAAGAATAACTCATGTGGATAATCGATAAAGAAAAATGATAAAAAAGAAACAGAAAAAAAAATATATATAGCGATACAGAAATTACGTACAGTATATGAAAATCATAATAGAGTTTTTTAGTAGCTCATCAACCGAAGCAGAAGGAAATATACAACAATTTAGGAAACATATACAGAAATTATGGCAGCAATAAAATAATGCAGTAAAAAAAAAAAACCATTTGAAATTACACAGTTTAGATACAGCAATATTACGATTTTATCCTCTCTGGGGTATCACTAGAAATATTGTCCCGAGTTTTGGACCTCGAAAAACTTGTGCTCTATTGTTTATAAACAATTGGATCAAACCCAACTCTTCATAATGAAATTTACAACAAATTCTCGTTAGTTTTAAGTCGCTCAAGTGTGTACATAACCTCTAAACTGAAAAAACCTGCAAAAAAACTGTTTTATTTTCATTTTATTGTACATGTCGGCAAAGTGAACCGATCGGCATGAAACTTTCAGAAAATATGCCTTTTTCTTATAGCAAAAATACTCCGAAACTTTGGTACAAGAATATTGAACCTAGTGGGCACAATTGAATTTTGTTATTTAAAATTTGAATTGCCCGCCATTTTATACCATGCCTAAAATGGATGTTTTTTTCCGATGCCACTAAAAAAATTATTTCTGGAGTCATTATTTTTAACGTTTTCTTTTACCTTTATTTACTAATAAAATAACAACAAAAATGCATTTTTAGGTCATTTAGAAAAAAAAAAGAAAACTTTTTATCACCTCTGGTTAACAATTTTTTTTTCAAAATGACAATTGTTATTTAATTAATAAACAGGTCTATAAAAAATAGCTAAAATGCCTCCAAAAATTTTTTTTTTAATGGCATCGAAAAGCTGACACCGAGACTTAAATTTTGAAAAAAAAAGATCCATTTTAGACTAAATGGCATAAAATGGCGGGCAATTCCAATTTTAAATAATAAATTCAATAGTGCCCACTGTGTTCAATATTTTGTACCAAAATTTCTGGACATTTTTTCTATAATACAAGGCATATTTTATGAAAGTTTCAAGCCGATCGTTTCATTTAGTCGACCTGAACAATAAAATGAAGAAAAAAAAAAACAGATTTTTGTCCGTTTCTTTAATTTTGTAGGTTATGTACACATTTGAGCGATTTAAAGCTAACGAGGAAGTTAATTTTAATTACGAAAAGTTTAATTTTTTGTTTGCCTCGATCCGACTTACATATATACCCGGAGTTATTTACATTTTAAGCTGAAAAAAACTTAAATTGTTTATAAACAAAAGAGTTTTTCGATGTCCAAAACTCAGGACAATACTCCTGGTGATACCTCAGAGAGAATAAAATCATAATATAGCTGTATCTAAACTATGCCTATCTTATCATTATTTTGAACTTTTTTTTAATGCACTAAAAGACATTTTATCTATCCCCATTCAAATATATTGTCACTTGCTTGTAAAATACGAATTAGGATTGAAAAGTTGCAGATAGATAGTTTTAATATCAAAAATTTTATTTCGCTTAAGGCTTTAAAAATCGCAAACAATAAAAAAGGGTCGTTTTCCTCTTGTATTCAAACATTGCAAATATTAGACCGACGCCAGATGGTATTTCAATAAAGTTGTTGAACTGCTACATTACAGGTAAAACTCTGGGGCCCTTACTATTGCTTGATGCCAATTTGCATAATTTTAGATGATTTATTGATATCACTTTCAATTAAATAGAATATACCTAGAATTTTTCAGTAAATACATCTGTGAGAAAGAGAGAGGAAAAATTTAAGGTAATCCCCATTATTACAAATTCTTACTGTAATCAAATTTCAACATTACATTTATCTGGCTTAATTTCTTCTGTATTTATATCGAGGCCCCATCGATTTTCAGAAACTCCATATTCATATATTTCTTTTGCCTAGATGACCACTAAATATGCCATAATTTTCCTCTAGCACGATTTATCTCATTTGTGTTGGAGAAATATTGCTATCTGTGTACCGAGATAACTTCTGAAAATTCTTACTTTATTAAAAATTAAATAATCAAATTAATTCATCTTTCGTCACGAATCTTGATTCTCAAATTTCTTCAAAATAGTCCTCATACATAGCTAGGTTAATAGAAACTCAGTTTTTAGAAAGTTGTAATTATTGGTTATAGTAATGTTTATCTGGAATCTTCTGTGAAGGAAGGGATTGCCGCAGCTGGTGCATAAATAAAACTAGTTTTTTTTTTTAATTTAACATAATGTATTCTCTCGTATAACTTCTAAATTTTCAAATAATTATATACTTGGAAGTTAGAACCTTTCTAAATTTTCTATATTGTTCTTTCGATATCTGAGTTAACATTACTCATAATTATCTGGTGGATACAAAATTGTATCATTACTTTAAGAAAACCATTCTCAGTAATATGGTAACTTTTCTTTTTGTCTTATAAAATTTCATAATTCTCCCTACCAGATAAGATCTAAAGTTGTATTAAAAACATTTAATTTTAATAAAAATCTAAGCACAGTAAGAGAAGATTCCTAGATGAGGCACTTGGCCGTCCATTACCGTACTAGGATTTTGTCGGTGTAGTCGAAGAAACTTTAGTCTGATAGAAACTGGTTATACTCAAGAGTCTCTAGCAGTTTTTTGAAGAGCCGCAAGCGACAGAGCTTTAAGTGGTAATAAAGTCAAACAAAGACTTTAGTAAAAAGGTTAGTTCGATTTCTTGATATTTTAGTAGTACACTATGTTATTCTATTTTTTTTTAAATATTCACAAGATAAAATTAACGGATTACCAAAAAAAAAAAAAAATAGCTAGTCATTTAGAATACTTACATGTTACAGTTATTTTTTTGACAGTTCGACCATCGTTAGTATCAGTGAAGTATTTTTAAATTGTCCCTGCTGGCCTATAAGTTGCAACGTACGGTCAAAATCCCTTAACACATAAAACAGGAAAAAATGCTTTTCAAGCTGGTGTTTTAGTTTATTTGCTCAAACAAGGGGCAGTAAATAAAAAAGCTAAATCGGTTTTTTATCGACCCTCACATCTCAGCTAGGACCACTTTAGCGCCGTAATGTTGCCAGGACTTACGAACAGGTATAATTTTATATGTCACATAAAGTGCTGCAGGAAATATTTATTTGTTAATTTTTTGTGGAAGCAACTAGTATTATTAAGTCGAAACTTAAACAATATCTTTTACTTCCTTAGTAATTCATAATTTATTGATTCATAGCCGAGTTAACGTTATTAATAGAATGGTAAATTATATATATATATATACTATATATATATATATATATATATATATATATATATATACATATATATATATATATATATATATATATATATATATATATATGTATATATATGTACAGGGTGTAATAAAAACCAACGTATTCCCTTCGGGGACTAAGAGACCAGCTGATAACTTACCAAAATATGTAAATATGACCTTAGTGAAAAATCGCTACATTTCGAGTCAAAAATTACAATACATTAGAATCTTAGAATACAGAAATTTGTAGTTGTGGCACTCGATAATTGAATCTAAGGTATAGATTTTCGCGAAATTCAGAAAAATATCAGTATCTCGAGATCTAAACGATTTTTTTCTTCCTCTTCCTTCCAAGGCTTCAAAACAGAAGAACTCTTTTGAAACCCCTGGTAACGTAGAAACGTGCCATCTTTTTGGTGGTCGGTCGAGAGGTCCTCGCGTTTCTGGTTATTCATCTTTTACCCATCTTGGCCAGCTATTAGCTAGGATTCTACTTACATGATTCCTCCAATATCGACGTCTTAACCTGACGAAACGGACGATGTTTTGAATCTTGAATTTTTTCTCGTACAGTTGTGCTTAGAACCTAGTCTCTCAGGGTTATTCCTTTGATAGTGCGCAGTGTTTTTTTTTTCGGTAGCTCTCATCAGGCTTTTTGTTTTAGATGTTTCTACTTGCTACGTTTTTAGAACCAGTCTTACCACAGGTTTTTTTTATATACTCACTTTGCTTTCTGTAGACATGTAAGCATTTTTCCAATATTAAGTCCCTCAAACAACCAGATATTCTCGATACTTTATTTGCCTTATTGAGTACTTCTTGATATAGATTTTTTGAACTCGGTAGCTGTACTACCAGGTATGTGCAGTGCATGTTCTATGCTATTGTTTTGTTGTAGACGGCTAATTTATATCTAATGAAGTTTTTAGACTATAACCATTGATTCTGTTTTTCCCACTGATATTCTCATATTGTAAGTTTCTGCTGAGATTCGAAACGATGTATTAGTCGCTGTAAGCCATCTTCATTTTCTGCTGTTAATATTGCATCATCAGTCAAAAGTTATGCGTCCCATTTTGACTCCACTATTGACCTTATTGACACTATTTATTATCTGTAATTAAAAAGTGTTGGATTTACGCTATCGCCTTGTCGAATTCCACAAGATATTGGTATTTTTTTTTTTTTTTTTTTTTTTTTTTTTTTTTTTTTTGTTTTTTTTTTTTTTTTTTCGTCAGTTAGTCCTTGCTGTATCTTTATACGGGTCCTATTGTTTTTTATTGAGCTGTTTTATCACTTGAATGCAGTTGATGTTGAAGTCATGATCTCGTAAAATTTGTAACACGTCTCTCAATCATACCCTATCGAATGCTTTTTTTAGATCAACTAAGCACAGGAGTAGGGGTTTATTGAATTCATTAGAGAAATCATTAGATTTTTCAATCAGTTGTCGGATTGTAAATATACTCGATCTATTTTTTCTAAATCCTTGCTGTTCCTCGCTTATTTTGATCTCTTTTGTTATTTTTGCAGTTGGATATGTCATTTACTAGTGCTATCTAGCAGGGTAATGGTTCGTTGTCATTTTTATTTCCTCTTTTGAATATTGGGGTCGTAATACTTCACTAAGGTCTTCTTATTTACATATTCTGGTAAGTTATGGGCTGGCCTATCATTTGAGGTACCTGTATAGCTATAAATATATATATATATATATATATATATATATATATATATATATATATATATATATATATATATACCAATTTTTTTCATTTTTCATTTCTCCTCTTGGGCAGTCCATTTTCTTACGTTTAAATATTGTTTCAGTTAAGAAAGTGGTCATATATTTTTGGAAATGTAATTAAGCTGAGGATTCTGCTTTACGTTGTTTCAGGGTTTACTCATTCGAAAACTTGTAAAAATGTTGTAACCTCAGTATTTAACGTTTTTGCACTCTTCAAATTAGCGAGTTAGTAAAGCTTTGGTCGCAAAGTACCAGTATAAATCAGTAAATTCACCTAACTTAAAATTAGTATTTAAAAGAATAAACAAAAACTAATACTGATAAATTACAGTTTACAGTTTTTTTATTGTACTAAGACAAGCGCTTATTTTTTTAATTAGTTGAATATGCAAATTTTAATCTCATTCTGATTAAATACACTAAGTTTAAACAACTTAATATATTGTAATACTTTATACAACTCTAATCACTTTACTAATTAATTCTGTCTCATTTGGTAAGCATCTAAAGTCGATTGTTTTATCTTTTCTAGAGAGCTGCTGCTTTGTAGCTTAGTCTCTTGTAGATAATAAGAAATAAAAGCATGAGTTTTTGTTTTTCTCTGGTGTTATTCCGCTGTAAAAATAACCAAGATTTCATCATGTCTGGAAGTAACTTTGCGAAAACAAAGATTTGAATTAAAATATTTAAAATGGTTTACCATTTTTTGGGTTTTTAATTCTAATTATTAATATAATTTTCAAATTTTAGTACAGTTTTGAGACCCTAACGATTACATATATTGCCAAAAATTTCCTTTAGCATGACTATGCAGGCGTAGTTTAATATTTATACTTTCTTTGCTTTAGTGGAATATTAAACCTAAGAATAAATAAACAGGACTAATGAAAAACAATAATCCATATAATGACTCCTGTTTTCATACGTGTGATGCCGGACTTATAAGCAGAATCTTTTCGCTTATATAATCGACGTCAGGATGAAACTCCTACTACTCTTCGCTTTTAAAGTATGAATAAAAAATGTAATATAATAAAGAAATTCCTGATAGAGTAAAAATTGTCTAAGAAGGAGACAGCTGGCTACATAATGCTCCAAGATGTATAATGTCGTTCGACATATTATTTTTTTTCGATTCTATCTCACTGGATGCTTCAAAATTTGTTTATGAGATAAAATAATAATTATGGGTAATAATAATTATTTTCAATACATTATTCTCGTGTCGGCTCGAAATATTTTTACTTTACCACTTTAATATATTTTCTTCTGCTTTTCTTAGGCCTTATCTAGGAATCGTAACCTGTCTATTCCTCTGCTTGGAACAAGATCTCCTTTTTTTTGATGTCAATAAATCATTGTTAATAATTTTAATCAAGGAATTTATTTGCTACGTATAAACACTGGAATTTCACGATTCCAATAATGAGCTAATAAAAAAATTACGCCAGAACTTTAGAGAGGTCATTATCGATTAGACTCTTTACAAAAATCATATTTTTAAGATGCTTGCAAATGTGGCGCAATATGTAGTATACGACGCACATCTTTTAAAACTTTGGATGTACCACAATATTTCAGAGAATGATAGTCGCAAAAAAATCTAACACCTAATATTGCACTTGAAAATACAAATAAGATTTTGACAAAACGTCGTGCAAATTTATTGTTAGACGAACGGATTGAAAACTTGGAATTGTATTGCATCATATATACATATATATATATATATATTATATATATATATATATATATATATATATATATATATATATATACAGTGTGTTCCAATAAGTTTTATACAAATGGAGAAAAAGTTTATCTTACATATGACAAGAAAATTTATTCTTGATAAAAAGTTCTGTATCACGTGAGAATCCGTAATCAAGCATCAAAAGTTTAAAATATTTGATGGTATACAGGAAAACTAAAAAAAATAATGATTTATAATGAAGAGTAAAGTGTGTTTGAATTTAAATACAGAGCAAAATATTAATTGAAAATATTAATAAGAACTAAAAAATTATGCTCATGTTTAGATTTGTGGTCTTTCCTAGTTAAAAATTCCAACAAATAGGTGAGTAATTGTTGGATTATTTATTGGATAAAATATAACGAAATCAATACAAATTTTAGGCTGAAAATAAATGAACATATCTTTGGAAAAAAACCTAATAGATCTACAGAAATATAAAGAGAAAAATGCAGAAAACGAGGAGGATGATAAACAAAGAAAAGAACGAGAGATGGGAAAAATCGTGCGCGCATGTAGAACAGTATATAGGAGGAACTAGAAGTACAGAGACATGGAGAATAATTAAAGCATTAAGGACTAACAACAGAGAGAAGACGTATATAGAGTACATCCCAGAAAGCGAGTGGGAAGAATATTATAAGAAGCTGCTAAAACAGAAGATAGACAAGAATTTCAAGAAGAGAACCCTGAAGAAGAACAGAATAAGGAAATAAAAGAGATAGAACTAAGCTATGAAGAAGTAAAGAAGACAATAAAAACACTCAAAAATAATAAATCTGCAGGGTTTTGGGGGTGTGGTAAATGAAATGATTAAGTACGGGTCTAATAAATTACATCGAATGCTGAGAAACATGTTCCACAGAGCGATAATATGGAGAAAAAATACCAGAGGAATGATCAAAAGCTTATATAGTATCCATATTTAAAAAGGGAGACCGCAGAAAATGCACAAACTATAGAGGTCTAAGCATAAATATCGAGTATGGGAGTATAAAAGGAAAAATTGGAGAAGACCAAGCAGGCAAAATCATGTATAGACCACATATACACTATAAAACAATGGAAAAAAAAAAAAACTGGCAAAGAATAGAGGAAGTTCAACTAGCCTTCATAGATATAAGAAAGGCCTATGACTCAGTACCAAGACAAAGATTATGGAACGCAATGAAAAGAAATAGGCATTGACAAAGAACTAATATACGCAGTAAAAGCTCTCTACGAAAACAACACAGTGAACATAAAAATTAGGACATAAAATAGGGAAGAGAGTCTAAACATCAAAAGGCCGATTACAAGGATGCTCTATATCCCCAACACTATTCAAAATATACCTCGAATAAACATTAAAAAAAATGGAAGCAAAAATGGTAGTGGAATGGGAGTCCCAATACGAGAAGATTACTTATATACTCTAAGTTTCGCAGTCGCAACTAATCATAGCGCAAGATGAGGAAGACCTCAGTTATATGGTAAGAAAACTGAAAGAAGAATACACTAAAGCAGAGGACTAGCAATAAACTTTGATAAAAAGGAATATCTAACAACAAAGGAGGGAAAACGTGGAGAATCTAGAAGTAGATAACGAAACAATAATCAAAGGAACCGATAGGATTTAAATATCTAGGAACCATCATTTCAAAAACCGCAACATCAGAAGAAGAGATTTAAAGCTAGATTAGGACAAACGCGAACAGCATAAGACAATTAAATTCGATTCTGGGGACAAGCACATTACAAAGAGAAACAAAACACGCATATACAAATCAAATAATACAAAGCATAATGACATACAGGTCAGAAACATGGACGATCAACAAAAAAAGAAATAAATCTAAAATTAACGCGGTAGAGATGGAGTATTGGAGAAGATGCTGAAGAAGATGTAGAGTGACACGTAAGGAGAGAATAACAAATGAAGAAATAAGAAGCAGAATGAACATTAAAGAGAACGCAATAAACACCATTGAAGAGAAAACGATTAAAATGGTATGGACACATAAGACGAAGCGAAGATAATAGGTGGATAAAAGAAAATAACGGAGTGGAGCCCTATAGGGAGAAGAAAAAGAGGAAGACGCAGACGATCGTGGAGAGACGATGTGGACGAGGCTATGGAGGACAGGAGTTTAACAGATGGAGACTGGGAAGATAGAAACGGATGGAATCAAAGGCTGAGAGAAGGAAGATAGCGTCAGCTTGTGTAGAAAATCCTTGTTATATATATAATATAACGAAATCAATACAAATTTTAGGCTGAAAATAAATGAAACATATCTTTGGAAATACCTAACAACTGTCGATAAATTTTCAAAGTTAACGTCAGTCTGAATTTGCAATAATTAGAAATGCCAGTAAAATTGAGTGTTGAAGATAAAATTGAAATTGTTCTCATAGTTGGAGGTAAATTTTAAAACGTTTAGAGAAGCAGCAGATATCTTTGTTAATAGACACCTTGATAAAACTGTACTCTTTTACAACTGTAGGATATCTAATAAATAAATTCAAGATTTATGGAAGTGTTGAAAATAAATTTAAAAAAGAAATATCGGGCATCGATTTTAAATGAAGATAATTCAAAAATCAAGTAATGCTTTCGATAGTAGAAAAGCCAAAAGATTCACTTCGGAAAAGATCAGCTTATTGAATGTGAGTAAAACTACAGTTGCGAGAATTTTAAGATCAAATAAATTTATACCAAACAAACCCCAATTTAATCGTACTTTAAAAGCAGGAGATTTTAAACGAATATTTAAATTTTGTACTTGGTTTCTAGGAGAGTTGGAAGATAACAGGTTTGTGGCAAGACAAATACTTTTGTTCTCTGACGAAGCGACCTTTACGTGTAATGGGACAGTAAGTTCTCAAAAAACTATCGCTAGTGGAGCAATGTTAATCCTAACTTCAATAACCAAACTCGAGATCAATACTGGTTTAAAACCAATGTATGGTGTGGAATTTTTTAAACATAGAATAGTGGTGTACCATTCTTCTTTCGTTACTTAGAATTTATAAATAATGAGTTCCCTGAGTTTCTTAATCGCCTACCAATAATTAAAAGACAACGCATATGGGTACCAAACATGATTGGTGCATCATGTCCACAGTCCGAGAAATGTTCGAGATTATCTCCTCCACACTTTACTTAGCCCCCAAGGTCTCCGGACATCACCCTTCTAGACTTTTTTTTATGGGACTACTTAAAAGAAAAGGTTTATCTTTAAAAGGCCATTTCAAGATGTTGATCATCTTGAGAAAGTCATTAGGGAAACATGTGAAAAATTTTTCTCGAAGAAAAATCACCTGTTTAGAAAGGGACAGTGAATCACTTGTGCAATAAAGTTAGAATTAATCCATATGTTTAGTTGTTATGTACGTAGTAATTCAGTAATGTTGCAATTTTTTCAAAATAAAATGATTTTTAGTACAAATTTATTATGGACTAGCCGGGACCCGCGGCTCCGCTCGCGTGGATTTGATTCACTACTATCGTCACGGCTTATTCCTTATGTTACCCAACGTAATAAAAATATCTCCCCATTATATCCCCTTATCTCCCAATATTTCTCCTTATCTTCCATTATCTCTACATAATTTCCATTATCTAGGGGGGGGGGCTTATTCTGCTCATATCTCCTATTATTTCTCCTTGTCTCCCATAATGTT
>CM032456.1:78512918-78562918 GCA_019049505.1 Pachyrhynchus sulphureomaculatus
CAACTGTATGACTATTCTTTAAACAAAACTAGGCTTAGTATCTTATGAAACAGTTTTTATCAAGAAAACGTCACACAGACGATGGACTTTTGGGTGTGCCCCGAGCCGCCGCACACAAGCAAAG
The DNA here is from genome assembly GCA_019049505.1 of Pachyrhynchus sulphureomaculatus. NCBI lineage: Eukaryota > Metazoa > Arthropoda > Insecta > Coleoptera > Curculionidae > Pachyrhynchus > Pachyrhynchus sulphureomaculatus. Next base: position 78,513,043 of record CM032456.1, read on the forward strand.
GAGATGGATTTGATTATTACCGATAAACGACAAAGTGCGTAAGCGATATGACTGCCAGAGCTGGAAAGCCTTCTCTACTGGAGTGACCACGATTGGTACAATGGATCTAATCACACACAATAAATCTGAAAAAGGAGTACAACAAATCCAATAAAAAACCAAACCATACTAAATTTGTACACTCCGACTAACCATAAAGCCTACGAAAATACTGTCCGGACGTGCCTCTGGAAAGATCCTAGTGCAGAGAGGGACCAGGTATGTCGAAACCTTGAATAACAAACATAAATAGAGCACTTAAGGAAGCAGAAACAAATTCACCTGTCCGCAAACGTAACCACGAAAACAAAACAAACTTAGTCCAAAATACTAAAGACCTCATAGAACAAAAAGAAAACAACTACGAACCAATAAAGGAAGCTGTACATTCAAGCGTCGACTGAACACAACATACAGAATATGGACAATCATCACGAAATTAGAAAAGAATATCAGAAAATACAACACTAGACAACAGGGATCGCGATACAATCAAACGAAATAAGAGCAAGAAAAATCTTTGAAGAAAAAAGTAACAAATAGAAAAACGATAAATCTTCAAACTAAATAATGGGGGACAGGCGTAAATCTACAATTAGACAGGAGCTTTTAAACTATAGCAAGATAGCTCTAGACAGGGAATTATATAAAAGCCAACACATGAAAACAAAAGAGAAAGGCAGGTTCGAGAGAGGAAAGTTCTAAATCAAGGATTTGAAGATTTGTCATCATAACCATAGGAGAAATAAAAATAGCTTAAAAACAAATGAAAATTTTCCCCCCCCCATAAATCAGCTGGGAAAGGGATGGAGGTTGTAATAGAAGCAAGTGAAAATAGGAGGATGCAACTGTTAGAGACATTAACGCTATTATATGCAACATAATGCAACCATCCCCCACGGCTTGGAACACGTCCATCATGATTATTTTAACAAAAAAGGATGGCGTCACTGGTATTTCAAATTACAGACCAATCAGCTTACTTTCTCACCTATATAAGCTCTTCATGAAAATATTCTCAATACGCCTAAAAAGCCAAATTTAGATTTCTATCAAATGCGGGAGCAAGCTGGGTTCCGAAGTGATTTTGGTCCAAATCATCACCTTCTAACGCTAAAAATAATGATTGAAATGGTCATAGAGTATAATAAAACTATTAGTATTATTTTTTATTGATTTCCGAAAAGCATACGATACCATTGAACTACCAGCAATAATGAAAGCCTTAAGAGAATGCAGAATCGAATATAGATACGCGAAATTAATAGAAAATATATACAGCACTGCTGCTTCAGTCACCATTAAGCTTCATGAATCAACAACATCATTTAGAATTGAAAGGGGAATACGACAAGGATACTTTATCCCCATAAATTTTTATAGCAACGAGTAACTTTGAACTGGGAAAATATGGGAATTAGTGTAGATGGCGAATATCTGAATCATCTTAGATTCGCGGACGATATCGTCCTGATTACAGATAGTAATGGGAGATGTAATAAAAATGGTAATAAGAACTGAAAACGGGCTGTAGGAAGAACTGGTCTAGAACAAAAACATGGAAAAGACCAAATTCATGACTAATTTGGTGATAAGTGAAGAGATAAACATATCTAAACAAACAATACAACAAGTAAACGACTACAAGTATTTGGGGCACGAAATAAGATTGGGCAGAGACAATCAAACATGCGAGATAAAGAGAAGAATTAACTTGGGGTGGCCAGCGTTCGGGAAGACTACGTGGTGCGTTCAAGAACAACCTTTAACACCTTTAAGTCTAAAACGGAAATGTCGTCGAGCAAAGTGCAATGCCAGTCATAACATCCGGAGCTGAAACTCTAACTCTGACAAGGGAGACAACACAGAAATTAAAAAGTTCACAGCTTGCAATGGAAAAGGCCAATGATAGGCATTACAAGAAGAGATAGAATGCCCTGGAGGAACTTGAAGGAGGCCTATGTCCAGCAGTGGACGAGAGAGGCTGGATGATGATGATTAAAGCAGTAAATTATCTTGCTTTTCACTGTTGTTTTTAAATTATTAGTTACCCATTTATTGTCTGCGGCATCAAATAGTTCGATTCTAAAGTTTTCTGTTTTTATTTATTTTTGATGTTGAACAGTACGTTTTATAAGGTAGAACGTTTGATTAAGATAAAAGATTCGATCTGTTTATATATGCAAGCAAGTATAATATTTCCGCAAATTTCGTCAGAAGAATGATTACACCTCGATAACTTGCAGGCGATAGTATTGCAGCCATTTGAAGAAGTCAATAGAAACATGAGTGACAACCAAGCCAGCATTTCTTTAGTGATGCCATTAATTCACGAACTGAACCGAATATTACTGACAATTTGAAAATAATGATTACAAGTTTAATTAAAGGTCTAAACTCAAGATTTTGGAGAACTACAACAATAATAATTTTTGCAACATTTTTAGACCCGCGTTATAAACTGAAGTTTTTCAACAAAGTTGTGAAAGAGAAGGTGGAATTCCAATTGACTTGACAATTTTGATTCTATTAAACAACTCGACAAGGAACGTTCAAAAGAGGATTGTGGTTTTCCTGTAAATAAAAAGATCAAGAAATGAAGAGGCCATAAACGAAGATGAACCCACTACTAGTTCTCCGTTATCGAAACGATCAAAATAGGTCAGTCAGTGTCCAATCTTTCTCTGGCCAAATATTCTCATGAGCATGATGAAGAAGAGGAGGACACTTTCGTGGCTGAGTCTGCCCTGCAGATAACAGTCATTTGGACAGCGCTTTTAAATGACTACATATAATAATGAAAAAAACGCCTCAAGTGAGGACAAAAGATCCTTTATCGTGGTGGAAATTAAATACAAAGTTCCACGTTTTTTCAAGCCACTCTTGTGACAATTTTTAATGGCACTACCAGGGTTCGTTCCCCGCCAACAACTATCCAGTGAGGCTGGTTTAATATATAATTCCACTAGGAAATAAATTGGATGGCGAAAAAGCAGCTAAATTGCTGTTTGTAAAATAAATTTTACCGATTTTGAAAATTTGACTATTAGTTTTTAATTTGGCCTTTAGAATTAGTAACTTTGCAAGTTTAGCTTTTTTTATTTCTCTTATTTTCGATTCTTTCTTATTTCCTTTTTCTTATTTTCGAAATAAAACTTGTTATCTGAAAATTTTACATTTTATTTGTGATCTCCGACTCCGATTCACCTTCAACTCAGCGGAGGCTACTATGAGAACTCCGACTCTGCCTCCGAGAAAACCACCTTCATATCATCTCTATACAGATGGCATTCTTCCATAATTCCTAAAGAATCTAATATAACTTAAGGAGTGGTCATAAAAACGAGTGGGATAGTTTGTGAGGGTCAAAGATTGTTAAGCTGACTATATTATAAAATAATAAGAAAGGCAATAAAATTAAAAACGATAATAATAATAACGATTATAACAAACTTAAACTTAATGAAAACTTATTTAAACCATTCAACGGATGTTTCTAAACTCACTTCAGATTGTCAATTAGGAGCAATACCGGAACAGAACATTACCAATAAAGGAATTAAAGCATCCACTGAAAAGAATAAAACACTACATCGGCGTGTATGGACCTCTAGCTGGTAGCTATGGCCGTACCAAAATGTAACAGCTTACCGGAAAAAGTGCAATGAGAAGATTGCCAAAACACGGATTTGGAAGCACAAATAAGAAACAAATGTAAAATGAATAGCATCCAAATAATTCACATCATTCTGTTATCAACGGGTGTCATACAAAAGAACCTCATTTAAAGCGCCTGAATCTTAACGAAAAATACAGGGCCACGCAGGCGACAATGCTCCTTGAAACTGCATAGATCAAACAACACCTTACGAAAGGTTAACAATATTAGTAGGTCTAAGCATACATGGTATGAATCAATGGTATTGGTATTAATCAAATTAACGACAATGTTAAGATTTATATTAAATAAATTTACAGAATTGTGATGTCTATGGTTAAAAGTTTTATTATTTCCAAAAATAGAGATATTTTACAATGCTGCACGTCTTTGTCGTTATCTTTTTTTTTAGCATTAAGGAATATCTTTTGACATAGTAGACAAGAAATCTTCTTTAGATGATTAAACAGTTTTTTTTTTTCTAGGTATGTGTATAATCTATTATTAAATGAATTGTCTCTCAAATGTCAAAATTTACAATTGTTAAATATAATCGTGTATTTGGTAACACTGGGGAATTTCCTTATCTTCTTGGGTATTTTTATCTTCTCTTGCCCCATGGCAGCCATTGATCTGATTTCACATTTTTTAAAAAGTTCAAAGAAAAAAATTTGAAAGTGAACCTACCATTTAAAAATATGTTAAGCGATTTTTTATAATAACCATATATATATATATATATATATATATATATTATATATATATATAATATATATATATATATATACTGAAAACTAGTTAGCCTAGAGTACTTTACATTTTAAGGATTAAATGCGGTTTGCTATGGATAATAGTTTGACATTTAGAAAAACATGTACACAAGTTTTGGTGATCCAGATTTTATAGTGAATTCAGTAGAATCGAATATCGGTTGTTCACTAAAAGAAATTTATGACGATAAACATGATACATTGAAAGAACAGGATCCTTTCTACGCCACTATCACAAATGAAAGTACGGATTTCAAGAGAAGAAGATCAGACCATCAGTGATGAACATCGTCCTGGAAGCCGCGTTCTTGTATTTACTCCACAGAGTATTGTTGTACATGAAATGATCGTGTTTTTCATATTGATCATTTTGATTTGGGTATGAAGAAATTTATCATCTTAATGAATCTCGAAATCTCTGAGCGTTAAATCAAAAATGATTAAGAGTTTACAACATCAAAGTTTATTTAAAGCCGTTTTGAAGAGGACTGATCTAACTTTTAGAATCATTCACTTAAAATTAGCACGAAAACTTTTACTTCTATTTTTTGGGATAAGAAATCGAATAAACCTTATAGATTACTTGAAACTCGATATAAAACAGACTAGAGAATATTATTTTTCCCTATTAACTTAACTTCGCCTAAAAATATTGGAAAAACACTCCAGTCCAAAGTGATACTGTCACACTGCTTGTAGACACAACCCTATTCTTAAAATATATAGTATATAAGTTACTTACTTTAAAAATTATTTTAATCTGGTATCTACGTCCCTGTAATTTTCTTATCCGGATCACAACCCAAGTGCATCACGTCCAAGAATACTTAGCACAAGTTCCATTGTCGCAGGGTTATCGCCTGCAGGAGAACACTACTTGTTATGTGCTTGTATTGCTACCGGAGCTTTTCCTGAGTATATATACAATGAAATACGTTAACATTGGCGTAGTAAGTTAAGAAGACGCTTTACTGCATTATGGTGCAAAACTTGTATTTCTCTTGTAAAGGTGAATTGTAAAATAAATCCGGAATTTGACTTTCTCCTTACGAAATAATTCATTACTAATCTATGTTTTCAAGGAGATGATACGTTAGGGAAGTCATTAATTACAAGATATTGACAGTTACTCTCACGTTCCACTTATCCCTGCGATTAAAAAAAAAGAGTTACGTAAAAAGTTTGTATTTTTTCAGACGAAAAACAAGTTGACATTTTAAATAATGTGTACTTGTTGGAAAGATATTAATCACAAGTTAGGCAAAGAAAAAGGCCTCAGAGATGTTTACAACTGAAACATTGTATATTTATCTACGTAGTATTTGTGTTAAAACTAAAATAACATATTTTTAAGTTCGTCTTCTCTCAGGACACTGGAAAGGACATATAACATGAGATATACGAAGCTACCCACCTAATGTCTCCCTTCACCCCTCGACCTCTTATAAGTTTAACTGACCATAAATAACTGAAAATAATGAAATAATACAATTTTTAGATTCCTCACTCCATAATATGTGTGTGAAGTCCAACCCTAATAACAAGTCGTCCCCCTTCTTTAAACTACTATATGACTGAATATAAAGTTATACTTATAAAATTTGGTCATCATCTCAACCAAAAAAAACAAAAGAAATTCTAAAGGTGTTGAGACTTTCCTTTCTTTTACCCCCCTTCCCCTAAGGTTATATTATTAAAAACTTACATGTTTCAAGCCTTACGTCATGTATCCTCTGTGTACCAAATTTAACGTTAGAGAAAAATAAGTTAGTAATTTCATCAAAGAAAATATGGAATCCTCTGCGAGATTAATTGAAGGTAAATTGGGGTTGCCAAAAAACAATTGTTTATAATATTTTAAACCGAACATGAATAATTATGGCAACTGGTCGCTTTTGCACGATAATGGACCAAATTACCATTCAGCCAGTGTGAGTTTTTGAGCAAATATCAAATTTGTGCGTTAGATTACTGGCCGTATTCTCCGGATTTAACACCTTTTCCTGACTTCATTTGTTCATTAAAGGCCAGCGATACGATACCGTTCAAAATGTTCTAGCAGCTGTAACCATCAATCAAAGACATACATGAAAACTCATTTAGCGAAGAATTGATCTCGTGAAACGCTAATTCATATAATTATATTTGGCTTGTGTTTTATCTTCTATTTAAAGTCTCTTTTTGGAAAGAAAACACAAAAAATCTTAATCAAAAGCTAAGAGCTTGAATAGGGTAATTAAAAAATATCTATTTGAAAAAAGCATTTAAAATTGCATTATAGTATTGTGCAAAACTTTAATCTATTAGGCATAAATCTATTTTGTCAGTTTCTGACCAATAAGAATATGATCGCGAGGCAATTCTTATTTCTGGAATATGAAATACATTGGTTAGATTGATAGAAGCATTTTAGAATGTATTTTGATTCCAAGCCATGTGCTATTTCTTTCACAACCCAGTAATTAAAAAAACGATGACTTTCGTAAAACCACCACTGTTGCACGGACAATTATTTTTTCGTTTTTTTGTTTTTTAAGCACATTTTAGCGTCACAGGTTTTTTGCAAAAAAGAAACAAGGACAATAACGATACAATACACAAAAACTAAATAAATTACACACTGGCAGTTAGCTTCGAGCGGCAGCAGCAGCAAGATCACAGTATCGAGTAGCAGCAGCAGCAAGAGCACTTGACCATGCCAAATAAGATTTTGGCGAAAAGTTGTGTAAATTCAAATGTTAGACGAACGGATTGAATTATATTTAGCTTGTGTTTTATCTTCTACTCAAAAAGTCCTCTTTTTGGGAAGAAAACACGAAAAAATTCTTAATTACAAGTAGAAAGCTAAGAGTTTGAAAAGGGTAATTAACATGGAAGGTCAAAATACAACGTAAAATAAATGTTTTATTTTGTAGAGATTCACTGTGTTACCGAAAAAGTTTGCTGGAATCTAGAGACTTTGAAGAGGAATGTGATTCTATCACAATTTACAATTCCCTTTAACAAGCGAAGTAAAGATAAGCGAACAAAAACATGAACCAAATCACAATCTCTTTCTACCAGATATGACCAGATCAGTATTTTCTGGTTTTACTGATTTTAAAAAATTATAAATTGAAAATTTAGACACAAGATAGTGGCAACTGAAGGAACGTAGTATTAATTGTAGGCAATCCTGGAAATCTAATTAAATGAAGTTGTCTAAAATAACTTTATTTTGTTAAGGCCGATTTAGCTGGTTAATCAGAGTTCCAATGCTAAACCTAGTGGGGAACAAAAAGCTGCTTTATAAGGAAATATTGAATGACAATTTTTGTTTTAGCAGCAGTAATTGGCTGGAAGATGAGTTGAATAATAAAATTTTCAAACAGTTTTACATAATAGTTAATTTTTAGAATTACATAATAATTAACATGTTATGAAATTCTTATAGAATATGCTGATAAAATTCGATAAGCGATGTTTGCTGTTTAAAAAATCCCACTAATTCTAACAGCTAGCTTTGTATTATTAATCATGCCAATATTTAAAGCTATAAAAATTGAGTATGTCTGCTTTCCCCCTTTTAGTTTAACAATTTAAGAGTCGAGAGTAATGGAATTTTAAAACAGAGCAGAATGGTAATTACTTCTGTTTATTATGTATGTAATATTTAGTACAATGCGAATTGCATACTGTTTTATAATTTTTTGAACACCATTTCAATTGTTCATAAAATTAATTAAAAGCTAATTGAGTTAATTTATATATATATATATATATATATATATATATATATATATATATATATATATATATATAAATAATATATATAAATAATATATATAAAATGCAACGTTTCTCTGTCTGTCTGTCCGTTAGGGCGCTTATCACTGGAGAACCACATTATCCGATTTACGTGCTTTTTTTTTAAAACATACATGTTCTCTGGCCAGGTTATAGGATATATTTTATTACGTTAGGTAACATAAGAAATAAGCGGTGACCATAATAGTGAATCAAGTCGGAAAAAAGTTTGACGCTAGCGCGTTCTCTGACAATACACTGCCTAAACCATTAAATATGGAACAATATCATGTAGCAAAGAATAATAATATCTATAAAAATACAATGTCTCTCTGTCTATTGTCTGTCCGTTAATGCACTTATCACTCAAGGACCACTTATCCGATTTACGTGTTTTTTCGTAATTCATATCTATGTTCCATGGCCAGATTATCTATAATATATATATATATATATATAAAATACAATATCTCTCTGTCTGTCTATCTGCCTGTCTGTCTGTTAGTGCGCTTATCAGTCGAGAACCACTTATCCGATTTACGTGTTTTTTGTTAATTCATACATATATTCTCTGACCAGATTATCTATAATCTGTAATATATATATACATATATATATATATATATATATATATATATATATATATATATATATGTATATATATATATATATATATATATATAATATATATATATATATATATATATATATATATATGTATATATATATATATATATATATATATATATATATATATATATAAATAATATATATAAAATGCAACGTTTCTCTGTCTGTCTGTCCGTTAGGGGCGCTTATCACTGGAGAACCACTTATCCGATTTACGTGCTTTTTTTTAAAACATACATATGTTCTCTGGCCAGTTTATAGGATATATTTTATTACGTCAGGTAACATAAGAAATAAGCGGTGACCATAATAGTGAATCAAGTCGGAAAAAAGTTTGACGCTAGCGCGTTCTCTGGGCAATACACTGCCTAAACCATTAAATATGGAACAATATCATGTAGCAAAGAATAATAATATCTATAAAATACAATGTCTCTCTGTCTATCTGTCTGTCCGTTAATGCACTTATCACTCAAGGACCACTTATCCGATTTACGTGTTTTTTCGTAATTCATATCTATGTTCTATGGCCAGATTATCTATAATATATATATAAAATACAATATCTCTCTATCTGTCTGTCTGCCTGTCTGTCCGTTAGTGCGCTTATCAGTCGAGAACCACTTATCCGATTTACGTGTTTTTTTGTTAATTCATACATATATTCTCTGGCCAGATTATCTATAATCTGTAATATATACATATAGATATATATATATATATATATATATATAATATATATATATATATATATATATATATATATATATATATAATACACGTCTCTCTCTCTCTCTCTATCTCTCTGCTGTCTGTCTGTCCGTTAGTGCGCTTATCACTCGAAAACCACTTATCCGATTTACGTGCTTTTTTTTTTAGAACATACATATGTTCTCTGGCCAGGATATAGGATATAATTTATTACGTTAGATAATATAAGAAATACGCAGTGACGATAATAGTGAATCAAGTCCGAAAAAAGTTTGCCACTAGCGCGTTCTCCTGCAATATACTGCCTAAACCATTAAATATGAAAAAATATCATGTAGCAAAGAACACAATATATTTATAAAATACAACGTTTTCTCTGTCTATCTGTCTATCCATTAGTGCACTTATCACTCGAGAATCACTTATCCGATTTAGGTGTTTTTCTTTAATTCATACATATGTTCTCTGGCCAGATTCTCTATAATCTATAATATATATATAATGTACAACGTCTCTCTATCAGTCCGTCTGCCTGTCGGTCTGTCTGTTAGTGCGCTTATCACTTGAAAACCACTTATCCGATTTACGTTTTTTTTTTAATTCATACATATGTTCTCTTACCAGATTATCTATAATCTATAATATATATAAAATACAACGCCTCTCTGTCTGTCTCTTCGTTAGTATGCTTATCACTCGAGAACTACTTATCTGATTTACGTGCTTTTTTTAAAACATACATATGTTTTCTGGTCAGGTTATAGGATATATTTTATTACGTTAGATAATATAAGGAATAAGCGGTGACGATAATAGTGAATCAATACACTACTTAAACCATTAAATATGGAAAAGTATCATGTAGTAAAGAATATAATATATATAAAATGCAACGTCCCTCTGTCTAATTGTCTGTCCGTTAGTGTATTTATCACTCGAGAACCACTAATCCGATTTACGTGTTTTTTTTAAGCTATACGTATATTCCCTGGCCACGTTATATAATAATAATAATAATAATAATCTATATAATGTGGAAACATGGAACCACATTGACCAAATGTGAGAAAGAAGAACCAAAATAATAATAAGCTAACTTGGCTTAGGCCCGTCAGCCAAACATGGAACCACATTGACGAAATGTCAGAAAGAAGAACAAAAACAATAATAATAAAATAAAAATCAACATTCTTATCTCACTTAGTGCAATTGGGGCTCAACACAAAGATACACAAAAATATTCAGAAGTCAGTGATTTTGAAAACATGTAATATTGTCAGGTCATTCCTTAATACACAATGGTAATAGCGTTCGTGCTGATTTGACTTAGGCCCGTCAGCCAAACATGGACTACATTGACCAAATGTGAAAAAAGAAGAACATCTATATATTATATATAAAACGTAACGTCCCTTTGTCTCTCATGTTAATGCGCTTATGACTCGAGAACCACTTATCCGATTTACATGTTTTTTTTTTAATTCATACATATGTTCTCTGGCCAGGTTATAGGATATATTTTTTTACGTGAGGTAATATAAGGAAGGAGCTGTTACGATAATAGTGAATCATGTCCACGCGACCGGAGCCGCGGGCACGGCTAGTAATATATATATATTATATATATATATATATATATATATATATATATATACATATATATATATATATATATATATATATATATATATATATATATATATATATATATATATATATATAAGGGCCATTTTTTCCTGCGATCGTGCTTGTAAACAGCCAATCGAGTGCTAGAAGACAGGAATGCTCGGAGGGCGATTGCGCAGCTCTCCTATTATAATCTCTGTCACTTTCAACGTCATTACGCCATTTTGAGCTGTGTTGCAGGTACATAAACATGGCTGCTACGATTGATTTTCCCGCCATCTGCGAGTTGTGTAGTGTAATTCGGTTTCTTCAAGCAGAAGGAAATAGTGCAGCGGAAATTCATCGAAAATGAGCCGAGTGAAAGCTTTATGAGTGATGGTGAGTGCGTGAATGGTGCAGGAAATTTAAAGAAAGTCGGACTGATGGTCATGATGAAGGGGGGAAAAGGACGCAAGTCTGTCGCGACAGAAATGTCACTCCCGAAACTAAACAACAGTCACAACAATGGATGCACTCAAACTCGGCAAACAAACCGAAAAAAATTAAATAATCCTTCAGCAACAGGAAGGTTATGGCTACCGTGTTTTGGGACCAAAAAGGTGTGTTGCTTTTCTGAGTTTTTGGAAGCGGGAACTATAATCAATGCAGCTGTTTATTGTCAGACTTTACGACGACTACGGAGAGCAATTCAAAACAAAAGAACAGCCATGCTGACTTCTGGAGTTATTTTAATTCAAGGCAACGCCCGCCCTAACAGTGCTGCTGTAACCCAACAGTCCCGTGGACAATTTCAATAGGAGGTTTTTGAACACCCGGAACATAGCCTCGACTTAGCAGAACTTAAAAAATTGCTCGAAGGGTAGAGCTTTCAGATTAATGAGGAGCTTCAAAACAACGTTAAGACACATCTCAACTCACTGGTGGCAACATTCTACGAAGAGGGGATTGGAAAGCTCGTACACAGATGTGACAAATGCCTCAATCGTCACGGTGATTATATCGAAAAGTAATCATGTTTATACACAACTTTTGGTAATAAATTCATTTTGCTGTTTACACACACATTTACTTTCTTTTTTTATGGAGCATTGAAGGTTAAAAAAAAATCAGCCCAGATATATATATATATATATATATATATATATATATATATATATAATTATATATATATATATATATATATATATATATATATATATATATATATATATATTTATATATATATACAGCAACAGGCAGAAAGTGTACAATATATGAGATTTTTTTTTTATTATTAAATTTAGAAGAAAAGTAAGTTTATAGATAGATTGTGCATCATTTGAAATCCAAAAAATGATTCTTACAGTGTCGATTGTTTTGTCGTTTTGCGGAAAATTTGAATTTCTTAAAATTTAAAGTCCAAAAGTCACTTTGTTAAAATTTTAAAAATATATATTTGGAAAAAGAATTTAAAATTGCATTATAGTAGTGTGCAAAATTTTTAAATCTATTGGGCATAAATCTATTTTGTCAGTTTCTGGCCAATAAGAATATGATCGCGAGAGGAATTGTTGTTTCTTGAATTTGAAATACACTGGTTAGATTGATAAAAAAAATTTTATATATTATATATTTGTTGATTCCAAGTCATGTGCTATTTCTTTTACGACCAGTAATTAAAAAATGATGATTTTCGTAAAACCACCACTGCTGAACGAACAATTATCAAATATTTTTACTTGCTGCGTGGAGTTACAGGTTTTTGTTTTTTTAACAAACTGGTGAATTAATATTTAGTAAAGTTAACAAGGACAATAATGACACAACACACAAAAAGTAAATAAATTAGACACTGGCAGTTAACTTCGAGCGGCAGTAGCAGCAAGATCACAGTATCGATTAACAGTAGTAGCAAGAGCACTTGAAAATGCCAAATGAAATTTTAGCGAAACGTCATGCAAATTTATTGTTAGACGAACGGACTAAAACTAGGAGTTTTAATGTAGTACATTCCACCATCCGTGAAAACCCCTATTGTAACATGTATATATATATATATATATATATATATATATATATATATATATATATATATATATACATATATATATATATATATATATATATATATATATATATATATATATATACATTTGTACAATTTACTGTATGTAACACAACAAGTTGTCAATCTCTTTTTTTTATCGAACCTTCTCTATCATAAGCATTTTATACAAATAGGTTGTTGGTTGTTCTCGCCATTGCTTCTTAAATATCCTCATTCAAAGATACATCTGGGTGATCCAAATTTACAGTTACTTAGTAGCGCCCAGTTAAATATTCTTTTCTTCATCAAGTTTTTGAGTTAAATATTCGGTATCCTGGGCGACGATTTGAAACCTTCATTGCTTGTATTTCTTATATAACAGGTAAGGTCCTATTTCGTTAAAACTCATGTATAATAAATCATATTGAGACAACGTAAACCTTGTCTAAGGCTTTTTAATCTTTAAATTGATTTTGGCACGTCCTTATATTGTTTAGGAGTAGCACTCTTCTTGTTGTACAGCTGTAGTACCTATTGATTGAGTGCCTACCGTATCCAGTTTAAGTGAGTATCTTTTAAAGTTCATTTCATGGCACAGTGCCATCAGTTTTCACTAAATTTATAAATGCTACATGTATTTCACAATTAAGTTAAATCATCTTGTCGCAAAGTTGTAATGTAAGTAAATTGCAATCATAAGAACATTCCGATCTAAAGGTTATTCACATCACCGATTTTGCCATATATATATATATATATATATATATTATATATATATATATATATATATATATATATATATATATATACATATATATGTAGTAGTGGTTTTTCGGGTATCCCATGTTAGCTTAAAATCCCTTGATGGACGGTTTCGCTGACGTTTTGATGGAGTCTCTTCCATCTTTTTCAAAGCGTTGATCACTGGTCGGTGTCTTGGCGTTGAATGTCGAGACTAGCTCCGAGGGTGCCGGTTTTATGTGCTCGGGGCGTGGCTCTATTGGTTGGACGGATCTGGCTAATAGAGGCTCGGCTTTGGCTGCGCGTTGTCGGTCCTGTGGTTCTTTGTAATGTTTGTGTTGATGAAGTAACATATGGTTGAATTATTGTTTTCTCCTGGTTGGCTAGATCCGTCCAACCAATAGAGCCACGCTCCGAGCACATAAAACCGGCACCCTCGGAGCTAGTCTCGACATTCAACGCCAAGATACCGGTCAGTGATCAACGCTTTGAGAAAGATGGATGAGATTCCAGCGAAACCGTCCATCAAGGGACTTTAAGCTAACACGGGATACCCGAAAAACCACTACTACATTTCACTCCCGTGAGAACATTCATCAAAAAACATATATATATATATATATATATATATATATATATATATTATATATATATATATATATATATATACTCGTATATATATATATATATATATATATATATATATATATATATATATATATATATATATATATATATATATATATACCTATCCTTCCTTTTCCCTACATGATAATCCCCCTTAGACATAAAATACGTTTTTTTTTTTTCTTTTCTCATTAAAAATCAAATGCAATCTAATACACCTACTGAATCAAATTCTTTAACTCGACCCAAACAGAATTAAAAATGCCCTACATTTTCAAAGAAATAGATTATTATACTAAAATATAAATTCCAATAACTTGCTCACACAGCTCACACTTATTATAAGGATCCCTTCGGTTCCTTTTTTGCATCCAGAGTCATCACAATCTCATTGCAAATTTAATAAAAACGTCTTATAAATGTAAAAAAATATGCCTCTGAAATAAAAGAAAAGAATGTAATTATATTTAAAGTAGTTGCATTAAAATAGATATAAAAATATCTTAAAGGGCCCTTATAGTGCTTATAAAATCTATGAAAAGTCCTCTAAGCGAAAATAAGAAATTTTCATTAGAACTGTTTATTTTTAAAGTGATTGTATTAGAAGCCCTTAGTAATAAAGCGTCCTCATAAAGTGGCGTTGCTTTGAATTTGTGCATCGAAATTAAAATCAATAAAAGATATAAAAACAACAAAGGTATGTATAAATAGGTTAGAGTATAAAAACCAGAATTCGAGACAAAAATAACATATGCACATTAAACTTGACATTCCCACATGGGTCAGCCATTTTTAGTAGTATAGGAATGCAATTCTGATTTATTAATCGTTTTTATATATATATATATATATATATATATATATATATATATATATATATATAGGGGTGAAAAGCCTTAAGATTCTTTTAAGATCGATACCCTTATTTCAGCAATCGTTCAACATTTGGCTACCTTTCATATAGTATGATTTATCGCGCTCTCTAAAATAAGACTCTCAGTTTCCCATTCTATTTCTTTATTTGAGCCAAAACTCTTTCTCTGAAGTCACCTTTTCAAATTTGGAAAGAGGAAATAACAGCTGGGGATCAGATCTGATGAATACAGTGGATAAGAAAGCAATTCATGACCCAGTTGGTTCAATTTGACCAACGATTTTATGGAGTTATCTACAAATGCATTATCTTTGTGAAACAACTCTTTTTTTCTTCGCTAAATGCGGCTTATTTTCTTGATTTCATCCACAAAGTTCTGAATCTTCGACACATTGCTGTTTCTGCTTCTTCGTGACAGTGCACGGCACTTATTGGGTACATAGCTTTTTCATATGCAAATATTCATGCAAAATATACCTCACGCGTTCTGTTGATATCTTCACGATGTCAGTTATTTCTCTCACTTTGACTTTATGGTCATTCAGAACAATATGATCGATTTTTTTTATGTATTTTGAAGTGACTGCCTCATTTGAACGCCCCGAACATGGTGCATCATCGGTGTTTGTTCGACCCCATTTGAGTTCACTAAACTATCGACATATTCTATGTTGGCTAGTTCATCATTTGGTCACTTTTTCCTCTGAATAGAGTAAACCTCAATAATGAAAGAAATCGTATTAGAAATATAACTAGAATTAATGGTTATGACGATGATTTAGTAAACAAGTTAATAAATAGACATAAATTCAAGTTAAATATTCAGAGTTCCACCTTTTTCACACGCCAAGAAAATAAGACCAAGTATGTCTCCATACCTTATAATCCGAATTATAGCAGGGGACTCAATAAGGTATTTAATAAGGTAGGCCTCACCTTAGTCTATAAGTTATCAGACAATCTAAAGAATATGTTAGGAAATCCCAAAAATAAGATTCCTAATTGTGAGAAAAGGAGAACTTATGAAATTAGGAGTAATGATTGCGACAAAAAGTATGTTGGACAAACTAAAAGGTCAATTAAAACACGATTTAAAGAACAATTAGCACATTTAAAATATAGTAGAACAGAAAAGTCTAGCATTGCCGAACATGCCCTTGAAGCTGATCATACTGTAACACTAGATAACCTAAGATTAATTAAAAAATGTATCTGATAGGATATTGTTGAATGCATACGAAAGCATGGAAATTATAAAATGTAAAAGTACTTTAAATAAACACATAGGGTCTATTTCTTATATTTCCCTCTACTGGTTACTTGATCGGAACTGATGGCCTCCCCTATGCCATTAGTTCCGCCTGAGTAATTCAGGTGTAAATAGGGTAGATTTGTAGTTTAGCTTTAGTCAATCATCGCTCCTGATGAAGCTAACATGGTTAACGAAACGCTCGTCGAGCGCAAAAATAAAGTGTTTGGTATAGTGGTGATTTACTGAGTAGTGCAAACTAATAGACAAAATGTTATCAAAATTTTACACGAATTTTGATACTAACTGAAAATATATGGTTTTTTGTTTATGGTGCCATCTCTCGGAAAGTCTCGGAACTTTTCACCCCATGTTAGTATTGCATCTTTTTGTATTATTAAACATTATGTACAGTTCATTAAAACTGAGTAAATTTGGTTTCGTAATGTAGGCCTTATAAAAGGCTCAGTAAGACAAACATCATAAATATTAAAAAAACAAATTAGGTTCAGTTCCAGTAGCTTGGTAAAGATAAGGTTAAATTGTATTAACTAAGTTATGGTATTTTTTTTTACTTTAGTTTATACGTGAAAGAAAAGGAAAATAAAATAAATTACTTTAACCAGCTTTATTAATACAGACATCAAAATGTCTGAAAAGTTTTATTGTGATCATAGGATATAACAAAAGCCATCGTAATGAAAACAAGAAATTTTCATTAAGAATATTGATTTTTTTATACAGTATTTTAGGATAAAATCCTTTATGGTTAAATATCTTTTATAAGGTGATGAAATTTTGCTTTTATGTATATTGGAATGACAGTGAAATATTTTAAGATATAGTGTTGTGAAGATCGATACCCTATCATAAAATCAAAATTGTTAAATAAAAAATAAGGGATAGATAAAACTTGGCATTTTTATGAGTTAGCGCATTTTAAATATAAGAGATTTTTTTTTATTAGAGCACCCTATGAAAACAATATGAATTATTTTTATCAACGTTGAATTTCAATGAAAGAAAATGATGTCGGTTTAGGGTCCCGAAATTATGATTATTAAAGTTACACACACCTGGGTGCGGCAAACAGTATGTATATTTCAATATACAAAAATAGAGATTATATATTTTTATTATACTTTAAATTATAAGCAAAAAATTTTTTTAAAATATTATTTTTTTTCGGGTTAAATGGACCACTGATGAAAACTTTGGCGCCTCCTTGTCTGTAGAATAACCCAACAAAAATAATCCAGTGTTCAAAAATAAAAATTAATCTTGTAAAATAATGTAGTCGTTAAAAATTGTCGAAGGTATTTTTTTCAAAAATAAAAAAATTACGATATGCAATTTTCGACCAAAAAATGTATGTTTAATTATTTATAAAAAATTGTCTACTAGAAAAATTTAAAAAACCTCTTGACATTTTATAGGAAAAGTAATTATTAAGATAAAAAAAGTTAAAAAAATATTAAAAATTGTGCCGAGTAATATTGCAGACAGTTTTTAAAATAGGTAGCGTTCCCAGTCCGGTGGCAGGTTACATTTAATGCTAAAACTCTGTACCTGAATAGAATTTTTTTTTAATAATTCTTAGAAGTACAGAGAATAAAAATCCGTAAAAAAATCGAAGGTGTAGGTAACCCGTAAGAGTAAAGACAACCATAACCAAGAAAAATGTATATCATACTTAAGCAAATTGTAAAATCGGATAAAGAATTAAAAAATAAGGATTGCAACAAAGGAATAAAGCATTTTTTTAAATGAAACAGCTTTCAAATTTGTCATTTCATATTATAAATAATGACACAAAGTTTCGGTATTGTTAATTGCTAATATAGACTTCATGTTATAATTTATATTCTATCCACATTTGAATATAAAAGATGTGTTATTTTAGATTATAGTTATGGTGTATGTGCACATTTTGATTATGAAGAAGTTTTGGTTTAATTTTATCATTAAAAAAGACAAAATTGTAGGCTAAAATAGAACATAAGTAATGCTTTTAGAGATTTAAAACGAACTGAATAGGCCCATATGTTGGCTTCCTTGACTCAATACAATTTATCTTAAAAGTAGCAACTAAAATTAAAGAAAATGCAAAATATGGAACAATTTTTTTTGAAGTTTCACATCCCAGAATTTTTCTAACGACTTTCTCGGTTAAGATTATAAATAATAAAAAATAATCTAACTTTCTCTTTCTTAGACTTTAAATAAATCAAGGTATATTCTCCTTATAACCACTATTTATTGAAGTCCACAATTTATAATAATAAAAGATAATGGATAGTTTATTAAAATAATATTTATTACCCGTTTTTTTACATGTGTATAACAATTTATTACCAAACAGTTTAGAGGTAAAACGTAAACTGAACTGAATTTTCATTATTCAATAGTTTCATAGGCCAACAGAAAATCGTATTTAAAATATAAATTTTTAAATAAATTTATCATGGTAAAACTGCGGTTCATACTAGAAATTTCTGTTTTTTTTTTTGTCACTGGGTCGATATTTTAAATATGTTTCTGTCAGCTGCCACCAAATCCACCTGTAATTTAAAATTTTAAATCTACACTTTTAAAACTCGAATTATTAGCAAGCTCTGAAATTATGACGTGCGTCAGTTGGGATTTTTCTATATTTTTTGTTTTTGATTTTTTTTTTAAGATGGATAACGATTAAAAGAGAATATTACTTATTTCACAGCTATTGGTACACTCAGATAATAGTTTTCGTTTCCATTGTTTCTTGGCTTTGCTA
Source organism: Pachyrhynchus sulphureomaculatus (assembly GCA_019049505.1). Lineage (NCBI taxonomy): Eukaryota > Metazoa > Arthropoda > Insecta > Coleoptera > Curculionidae > Pachyrhynchus > Pachyrhynchus sulphureomaculatus. The sequence continues at coordinate 78,532,553 of CM032456.1, forward strand.
TTTTAAGAAGAAGAAGGATATTTAATATAAGAATATTAATATATTAGTATATTTTAGTTGAAGCGATGGACAAAAAATGAACTTATATGTTGTAGTCACATTCAAGCGTCTTCTTTTTTAAAAAATGCTTATAGACCAAGACGACGACCCGAAATTTGGATTTGTCGATTAACAGTCTCCCTAGTTGTCCATTCTATCGGGTGGGTTCGAATAAGCCTTTAACGTTGATTTTGTAGCTCTCGTGCCCTGGAATGTCCAGATAAGGGCCAAAATGCTATATTCAAAAATGGACTGTCGTTTAAAACGCTTGAATCAGGTACAATATCATTCGTTGACTTTAAAAAAAATCGAGCGCCCCAAAGGGCAGACGCTGCTGAGAGACCGGATCCAGCTTTAGGACGTCGATCCATCATTTACTCGTATAAAATCAATATATTTAATTTGTTCTTGATAAAATAAGGGAGAACCTGCAAAAGGGCAGACGCCGCCAATACCGGAGGACGAAGCTGGACCCGCTTTTTCCAGCCAAAAACGGTCGTTTTTTTTCGAGTTTTTCAATAACTAAGACCGTAAGTCCCATGTTTTATGTCCTACGCGTCTGCTTAAGTTATTTCTGGAAAATTTAGGCCTTAGTTAATAATACGAGAGCAGACCCTTGCTTGTACCCGAACAAGCCAAGGCATTTTCAAAGGTCAAAAAGTTCTGATAGTATAGATGCCATTTGAAAGTATTTACGTAAAATTAAGTATTTTCTAATTTTTTTAAGCATTTAATCAAGATTTCAAGCATTTACTTGATTTTTTAAGCATTATTATTGTATTGTTTTTTTTTTTAATTTATGCTAGAATTTTATTTGAAATTTTTCGTAAACGCTTTAAAAATCTAGCAAATATTTAATTTTTGGGCAAATATTTTAAAATTTATCTAAAGTTTTTTTAATAGTGTAGCCTAATAATAATAATTTCAGTCATCCGGTATGAATTTTATGTAGAACATATACTTTCAGAATTTCATTTTTTTTTTTTGGAACGTTGAAAATGCCTTGGCTTGTTCGGGTACAAGCAAGGCGTCTGCCCTCGTAATATTTTATTAATTAGGTCTTAAATTTTCCAAAAAATAACTTGGGCAGACGCGTGGGCCCCGAAACTTGGGGAGTTACGGTCTTATTTATTCAAAAATTTGAAGAATAACCGTTTTTGGCTGGAAGAAGCGGGTCCAGCTTCGTCATCCGGCATTGGCGGCGTCTGCCTTTTGCAGGTTTCCTCTTATTTTATCAACAAGAAACTAAATGTATTGATTTTATACGATTAAATGACAGTCCATTTTTGGATCGCCGTTTTTTGGGTCCTAAAGCTGAGTCCGGTTTCGGTGGTGTCTGCCCTTTGGGGAGCTAGACTTTTTTAGTGTTACAAATGTTATCGTACTTTATTCAAGTAGCTAAACGACAGTCCATCTTTGGATGTAGCATTTTGGGCCTTATCTGGGTATTTCAGGGCAGAGGGGCCGCAAAATCAACGTTAAAAGGGTTTTTTTCGACTCACCCAATAGAATGAAGAACTGGCAGACGGTTAGCCGACAGGACAAAATTTCGGGTTGCCTTTTTGGTCTGGTAAAATCATAATTTTGTTCTATATTTGCCTGCCTAAATAGCAATCGATGGAGTTGCAGCATTCTAGATCACCACTGCCAATAAAGACAAGACTAAGACAATGCTAAAGGAAGATTATGGTTATCATCTTTTTACATACTTAACAGACTTTGTTAATCGATTTTAAACTACTAAATACTACATATTATCCATCATTAATTGATCATAGTTGAGGGATGATATAAGAGAATAGCGATGCTGAAAGCCGTGTTGGGAAGCACCTGGCAGCTACTGCACATTACAGTTGCTTTTCTGCAATGAGCTTGTCAGTAATTAAATTATCCTTCTTACAGCCCCCATCTAGCTCCTAGACACTACTTTTATTCTCTAGATTAAAGTCAGATCTGCGTGGGAGAAAGTTCTCAAGTGATGAAGAGGTCTTCTTGAAGGTTCGAAATATTCAAAAAAAACAAAGAAAAATTCCGATTATATTTCTCCAGGAATAGAAAAGTCAAAAAATGTGTCCGAAGGAAAGATGATTATATCCAAGTCAAAAAAATTTTTTTTAAAGTGACTCAAATACTTCGATATTAACATCTAAAAGTCGAAATTAAACTAATTTGCATTTTAATGTTTTAATATTTTAATCGAGAATAACTCGACATATGTTTAACCCTATTAGGGCTTCTGTTACGTACTCTTCTAGTTTAAGCACCTCTATATGTAATAGAATAAATAAATCAGGAATCAGTGATGTATGTGTATATAAATTTAGGAAAACTATTGATCAATAATAGGGACAAAATAAACATTAATAACAAATTAGGAATTTATACAATTAATTGCGGTGATTAAGTAGATTCTTGGGTGACAGAATGAAAGAACACAGAAGGTGAGTCATAAATGAAACGGAAAATAGCGGTATGTCAACACATTGTATTAAATATAATCAATTGATATGCTTTATAACGAAACAAAAGCAAAAGGCTTGACCTCGTAGAAGAGGTATAAATAAAAAAAAGTTGGAAATATAACCTAGAACATAGCACTAACTAAGAAAAAATGTTTTGAAAACTCAAGACTGCAAAAAAAAAGTTTTGTAGTGAAAACGTGATATACCATATCTTGTATCTTTTTGGTGTGCTGAAAACGAATCCGAGGTCAGGATGGACTCATCACCCAAGGATTTTGATATAACCTCAAAAACACCTTGAAAATGACCAAAAAATACCTTTATAAAAAAATTAAAAATGTAAATAAGCAAACCACCTTATCTATATGTATCTTGGGGTGGTAAAATCGAATGTAAGGTTAGAATTCACCCATTATGTTAACATAACCTCAAAAAATACCTCAAAAATGGCCAGAAATACGTCTGTAAGTAAATTAAATGAACAGACCACCATATCTAAACGTATTTTGGGGTGCCTAAACCGATTGTGCCAAAAAACTGACCTATTAAATCAAGGTCTTAAAATAACCTCAGAAAGTCTAGTCCTTTCATTCACAGGTTGCTGGAGGTGAGTCCCTCGCCTCTCACTTACTGGATGCTTTATTAAATTGATTCCCCTCACACATCACCCTCGCGATGCTGGATAACAGTAAGTCCCCTTGCTTGTCACCCCAATGGAAGAACATTACATCCAGAATTCTAAACCTATCATAATCTAATGCAAGAACTGTACAGCAGAAACTCTAAACCTAACATAGCCTAATGCAAAAAACTTACACCAAGAGCTTTACATCAAGAAATCTAAACCTAACAGAGCCTGATGCAAGAAATTTACACCAAGAAGGCTAAACATAACATAGCCTAATGCGAGCAACTTATACCAAAATCTTTACACCAAGAACTCTAAATCTAACATAAGCTAATGTAAGAATCCTACACTAAGAATTTTACACCAAAAACTCTAAACCTAACATAACCTAATAGAAGAAACTTACATCAAGAACGTTAAACTATTACCATAACATAACCTAATGCAGAAAAAAAACTAGCAGACTACCATATCTATACCGCTGAAAGCAAATATGTCAACAGAATTGACTTTAATAGGTCAGGATCTTGAAATATCCTCAATTAGTCCAGTCCTTCCATTTACAGGATGCTGAATTATGGTGAGTTCCAACGCTTTTCACCCTTGTGGTGCTTCATTTGAGTCTCATCGCCTCTCATCATCAGGATGCTTTATTCAAGTGAGTCCCATCTCCTCTCACCATCAGAGAATCACTTTAATAAAGTATCTACTGGGCGAGAAGCGAGGGGATTCAACTTAATCCAGCAATCTGTGAATGAAGGACGGGAATTTTTGGGGTTATTTCAAAATTCTTTTGGCATATTCAGTTTACCATAAGCATCCAAAATAATACATATATATATATATATATATATATATATATATATATATATATATGTTTAAATTTATCTACAGATGTAATTCTGATCATTTTTGAGATGTTTTTTGAGATTACGCCAAAATACTGACATAAATAGCACCCAAAAATACGTATAAATATGGTAGTTTACTCCTTTACAGTTTGAGTTTATTTATCAAAGTATTTTTGTTATCTCAAAATCCTTGGGTGATGAGTCAATTTTGACCTCGGAATCGTTTTTAGCATAGCAAAAACATATGGTATGGTATTTCACCTTTCGTCTACAAAATTTTTTTTTGTGGTCATGTATATTTCTTAAATTTATAACTTTAAGGCATTTGTTTTAAACATTTTATAGAATTTTTGCCATTCCAGGTGTTTTCTTAAGAACACAACTGTCGCATTACTCTCGAAAAAATCCTAACAAAGCGAAAAATGAGTCAAGTTATTCTAGAATGAAATATTAAAACATTAACAAGCAAATTAGTATGATTCTACTTTTTAACATTCTAAAAATTTTTCATAAGGGAATTCGTTGTTCATTAAGTTTCATTTTAAAGAATTAATCAACAAATTTTCGACATGTTTCTCTATCACTGTAGTTTTTTTAAAAATAACTCCCTCTAAAGGGTAACAATATCTCTATTTATATATTCTTACTTATACACGTATTTTCCTAGGTAATAAAACTGGTTCTTACAATAAATACAGCAATTGTGAACTGTTAAGGTCTAATTGACAATTTAGTAGGACACCTGTATTCTTCAAGTTATGGTCGATGTATTTGAAAATTAAGTTATTTTTTGATTACATTCAATTTTAATGGCGGAATGGGTGAAAGGGGTGCAATGATGGTCCATCGCTCCGTGGCGTAGTAAATTTTTTGCGGTGTAGAAGGTCTCGGATCCAATCCCGGCAGGTCGGTATATTTTATTTATTAATTTATATAAGTATATTTGTCCTAGCGGCGTACATAGGTAGTAGTTGTTTGCATAAATGCATTAACGTCTGTGGCAGCACTAGCGCGTTGTCTAAAAAGTACTGTTACTAAGTTGAAAATGTGGAACACTTTATTTTTGCGCTCGACTCAATCATCGCTCATCTTTCATCGCTCCTGATGAAGCTAACATGGTTAGCGAAATGCGCGTTGAGTGCAAAAATAAAGTGTTTGGTTTAGTGGTGATATATACTGAGTAGTAAAAGGTGCTGTGACATACAAAAATCTATGTTTCGTCACTTGGACAACGTTGACAGGTATTACGACTTCCTGGTTGATATCTTGTAAGATATAAAAAAAAGATAAAGTCCCTACTTAGGCGGGAAGGTGAACAATTAAAAAATAGTCAAATATTGTATGGTTTCAATAGTATTATGGGAATTTTTCCAGGTTTTGGTTGAAATAATGAACAAATTTTAAGCATAATTATTTATTTACTATACACAATGATGCAACGTATAAGAGGTTAGAAAGGGAGTTAAAAGAGTAATTTCGTATTTATTGTGTTACAGGTATTATTCACAGCTTTTTGAGTTAACTGAAAACATTGCATTATTTTTTGCTATTTGCAATATTAACAGGGATAGAGGGTGACAGGGGTGGGAATCATTAAATTTTGTATGGTTTCAATATTATTATAAGAATTTGCCTGATTTTTCTTTAGGTTATGCCAAAAAAATTGAGTCAATCATTTGTAGTAAAAGATATATGAGTTGAAAGAATTTTGTAGAAGGTTAAAAGCTGGTTGCATATGTCATTACCATATATACTTCTATTTCGGTGTCCTAAGTAGAGAAATGGTATGTAGAAGGCACTGCGATCGGTTTATAGAGTAACCTAAAAAATGTTAAGTTGATTATAGAAAAAGTTCTGGAAATACAAACAATTAAATTAGTCGAGACTTATGTACCTCACAGTAGGTAAAGTATGGTGTTTACGTCCCTTGCTAAAGGGAAATAATTATACCCTGCAATTTTTGCTATTCTTTACGTTTTAGTGTTCTTAAATCGCGAAAAATATATATTGCCATATCCATCATGATGTTTATCCGACTGTATAATATTTGCAACATGGATAAAACCTATAGTCTCGGAGAAAAGAGGAGAATGAGAAAGTCAAATTCAGCACTTATGTCAGAAACACATGTTTGCCTCTATTGTGTGTATTGTGTATCCATTATTTATTACCATCTGCTTCATGATATTTAATTCTTTTTGAAAATTAACGGTGTTTAAAGGGATAGATAGTAACTCGTGTATCATGTTGTGAGAAGTTGCAATTATATATTGTATTGAATATCATGATGTGATAGGTATTGTTGCGTTTGGTTTGTGAAAAAATAAGAAATTGTATTTTTCATTTTCTCTTGATATTTTTGTATGTCGGGGTGTCTTTTATTTATGAATTCAAAAAAATATTTTAACATTTTCTCTGTACCAGTTCACGAACTATTGACAGCATTACCGATAATTTGCTTCTCCTTGTGTTATTACAGCTATCGCTATCTTTCTTATTCGATTCATAATATTCATACTGCTTATGCTGGTTGCTATTGTGTTCTCCGTCGATATGCCGGATAATGCCAGCAAGTTAGTTGGTCTTCTGACTTATACCACAAATATGCTTACAGGCCCTGATCTGTAAACTCTTTGTGTTTCCTCAGTAATGGAGTCATTGTATCTAATAGCTTCGTACGTTTTTACTAATGAGGATCATAAAGTCCGTCATGAAAAGCACTCTAATTATATATAAAGGGCGTCCCAGTATTCCGTGTACATAAAGTTACTGTGGATTTCTGGTATGAAAATATGACTATTTGACCCTTATTTTAGTCCAAAAATTCGTAATTTTTGAGATACAGGGTGTCAAAGTTATAGTTTTATTTTAGTTTTTCTTAAGTAGCTTTCTTAATAATTGTACAAGATTCGGTGCTAAAGGGTTTTCTGAAATGAGAAATCGAAATCAGCTCACAATTTTGTTGTAAATTATAGGGGGCGCTACTTATTGCACTGTGTATACGTATAAGTTGTCATAACTTATTTATACTAGTCTATATGATATTTATAATTAAATATTCATATTTTCTACCTTCTCCTGTTTAAAAAAGCTCTCTTGGTAAACGTTGCTCTGAGCAACAGTTTCTGAGAAAATGGGTGTTTGTTCTCATTTTTTAATTCCATCGTAAAATTCGCAAACGCTTTACACTTCATCCAGGATTAGAACAGATCTAAAAGAATAGTCTTTGAAATTTGGAGCATGCTTAAAGGCAAAACAGGCTAACAACAATAATAAATTTAAAGACCAACAACAGTAAGAATGTAAAAACCAACTGGCTAAGAGCATAAAAGATTACCCGCGAATTGAAAATTCGAAAAAAAAACATCCTTTTATTTCAGAAACTGTTGTTCGGAGCAAAATTTAATAAGAGACCTTTTTTAGATATGAGAAGGCGGAGAATACCAATATTTACTTAAAAATATCATTCAGAACTTTATAAAAAAGTTATGACAATTTAAAAGTCTACACAGTGAAGCGCCCACTCCATTTTAAACAAAACTGTAAGCTGATTTCGATTTCTCATCTCAAAAAACCCCTTGGCACTACTTAAGAAAAACCTAAAATAAAAGTATAACTTTGACACCCTCTACCTCAAAAATGACGAATTTTTGGACTAACGTAAGTTGGGTTAAATGGTCATATTTTTGTCCCAGAAATCCACAGTAACTCTATGTACATGGAATACTGGGGCACCTATATATACATATATATATATATATATATATATATATATATAATATATATATATATATATACATATATATACATATATATATATATATATATATATATATATATATATATATATATATATATATATATATATATATATATATATATACTAGCCGTGCCCACGGCTCCGCTCGCGTGGACTTAATTCACTATTGTCGTCACTACTTATTCCTTATGTTACCTAACGTAATAAAACATTTGAAATTATTTCCCCTTATCTCCTATATTATTTTTCCTTATCTCTCATTATCTCTAAATAATTTCCATTATCTAGGCTTATCTCTGCTCATCTCCCATTATTTCTCCTTATCTCCCATTATTTCTCCTTATATCCCATTATCTTACCTTATCTCCCATTATCTAGGCTTATCTCGACTTATCTAGCAATATTTCTCCTTATCTCCCATTATTTCTCCTTATCTCCCATTATCTCACCATAACTCCCATTATCTAGACTTATCTCTGCTTATCTCCCATTAATTCTCCTTATTTCCCATTATTTATACTTAGCTCCCATTATCTTACCTTATCTCCCATTATCTAGGCTTATATCGAATTATATAGAACACATGTATAAATTTATAAAAACACGTAAATCGGATAAGTGGTTCTCAAGTGATAAGCGCACTAATGGACAGACAGACAGACAGACAGACAGAGAGACGTTGCATTTTATATATTATATTCTTTGCAACATGATATTGTTCCATATTTAATGGTTTAGGCAGTGTATTACAAGAGAACGGTAACCTTTTTTCCGACTTCATTCACTATTATCGTCACTGCTTATTCTTTATGTTACCTAACGCAATAAAATATATCCTATAACTTGGCCAGAGCACATATGTATGTTTAAAAAAAGCACGTAACGCACTAACGGACAGACAGACAGATAGACAGACAGAGAGACGTTGCATTTTATATATATTATAGATAGATAACCTGGCCAGAGAACATATATATGTTTTAAAAAAAAGTACGTAAATCGGATAAGTGGTTCTCCAGTGATAAGCGCACTAACGGGCAAACAGACAGAGATACGTTGCATTTTATATATATTATAGATGTAATAAAAATATATATCTATAACCTAGTCAGAGAACATATGTATGAATTTAAAAAATCACGTAAATCGGATAAGTGGTTCTCGAGGAATAAGCGCACTAACGGACAGACAGACAGACAGACAGAGAGTCGTTGCATTTTATATATATTATAGATATAGATTATTATTATCGTTTTTGTTTTTTTTTTTCTCACATTTGGTCAATGTGGTTCCATGTTTGGCTGACGGGCGCAAACCAAGTCAGCACAAACGCATTACCATTGTGTATTAAGGAATGATCTGACAATGTTACATGTTTTCAAAATCACTGACTTCTGAATGTTTTTGTGTATGTTTGTGTTGAGTCCTAATTGTACTAAGTGTGGTGTGAATGTTGTTGGTGTAAGGCCTGTGGCTGATATAATGAGGGGGACAATGATGACTTTTTCTTGTTTCCATAGCCGCTTTATTTCCGTTGCAAGGTCTGTGTATTTCGTTTGGATGTTTGTGTCGTTGGGGACAGCTATGTCAATTAGATAGGTGACTTTTTCTTTTTTGCACTGAAAAGTAATATCGGGTCTATTGGCGGAGACTGTTTTATCTGTATGGATACTGATGTCCCAGTAGAGTTTGTAATCTTTGTTTTCAAGTACGGATGTTGGTGTGTATTTGTAGTAGGGATCTGTGTTTTCTTTGAGCCTGTATGTTGTGGCTAGTGCTTGGTGAACTACTTTTGCCGCTGAGTCATGTCTGGCTGTGTATTCCGTTCCGGCTAATATTTTACATCCGCTTGTTATGTGTTCGATTGTTTCTTTCTGCTGGTGGCATTTTCTGCATCTGTCTTCTGTAATAGTTGGGTCTTTGATGATATGCTTTTGGTAGTTTCTGGTTAATATGACTTTATCCTGGATGGCAAGTAAGAAGCCTTCTGTTTCCGGGAATAGCTGCCCATCCCGCAACCAGGTGTATGATTGTTTTTTATTTACGTGGTCTTGTTCTATGTGGTATCTGTGTTTTCCGTGGAGTGTTTTTTCTGTCCACGTTTTCATCTTTTCCTGTTGTAATTGGGTGTGACTGTGTGTATCTGCTGGGTGGTCTACCCGGGATAAGTCGAGTGGGCTATAGTTTTTGTCTGCTTTGACTGTTGCTGTATGGAGGCTGGTTTGCTTGGTGTGAAAGAATTTCCTAAGTGCTTGTATTTGTTTTGTGTGTAATGATCTGATGTCTATAATTCCTCTTCCTCCTGCCTTCCTCTCGATGGTAAGTCTTTCTTTGCATGCGTTGGGGTGTAATTTCCTGCATTTGGTGAATTGAGATCGTATAAGGATATGAATATTTTCTATGTCTGTTTGTGCCCATTTGATAATACCAAATGAATATGTGAGTATAGGTATAGCGAACGTGTTGATGGCTTTAGTGAGATTCTTAGAGTTGAGTTTTGTTTGTAAAAGTTTCGTCAGTCTGTTTTGGAATTCGGTTCTGAGCTCTGTTTTGATGTGAGTGTGGTTGAGTTTGGTGCTTTGTTGGAAGCCTAGATATTTGTATGTTTCTTTGTCGAACATGTTATCGAGTGTTTCATTGTTGATGGTTTCTGTCTCATGGTGGCCCTTCCACTGGCCTTTGTTGATATGGAGCACTTTGCATTTACTTATACCAAATTCCATATTGACATCTAAGGTGAATATTTCTGTGATTTTGAGGAGTTCTTTCAGCTGTGTTTTTGTGGCAGCGTAGAGTTTTATGTCATCCATATATAGGAGGTGGTTTATTTTATGTTGATTCACTTTTTGGTGTCTGATGTTGAAGCCATGCTCTGTTCGGTTTAGTATATTTGAGAGTGGATTGAGACAGAGGCAAAACCATAGAGCGCTGAGCGAGTCTCCCTGAAATATACCCCGTCTGATGTACAGCTCTTCTGTTTGGATGAGTTCGGTTTGTGTTTCTAGGCGTATTTTGGTTTTCCATGTTTTCATAATTTGCGCGAGAAATTGCCTGAGGTTTTGGTTGATTTTATAGATTTCTAGGGCTTTGATTAACCAGCTGTGGGGAATGGAGTCGAAGGCTTTTTTATAGTCTATGTAACCGATATGAAGGTTTCTGTGTTCTTTTCTAGTTTGTCCCATAATCACGCTATCTATGATCAGCTACTCCTTGCATCCTCGACTATTCTTCCTGCATCCCTTCCGCTCTTCTGTGAGAATATTGTTGTCTGTTAGGTGTTGTTCTATTTTCTTGGAAATTGCGGCTGTGATGATTTTGTATAGGGTTGGAAGACAGGTGATAGGTCGGTAGTTTGACGGGTTTGTGGTGTCTGAACTTTTGCGTTTGATGTATGGTGTATGTTATTCCTTGTGTAAGAAAAGTGGGAATGTGTGTGGTTGTAGAATGGCTTTGTTGATCTGGTGTGTGAGTGCTTCGTGTGTGGTGGTGAACTGTTTGTACCAGAAGTTCTGTATATTGTCTATCCCAGGGCATTTCCAGTTGTGTGTGTGTTTGATTGTTTCTGTAATTTCTTCTGTAGTTAGTGTGGAATTTTCTTGTTCTGTCACACGTTTGTGTTTATCTTCTTCGGTCCACTTTGATCCAGGGGGTGTTATTATTATGTAGTTTGGGTTCGGACCAGACAGTTTTCCAATAATCTGCGAGTTCTTGTTTGTTTGGTGGTTCCGTTACTACTGTCTGCTCGTTGTACATAGCTTTTCGGTAGAACTGTTTTTCGCTTCTTCGGAAGAGGTTGTTGGTGTCTTTCCTCTCGTTTGATTCTTTGTATATACGGAGTCTTGCAGCATATACGGATAGTTTTTGTTTTAAAGTATCAACGATTTCTGGCAGTGTTCGGTTGAGAGATTTAGATTTGATCTTGGCTACACCCTGTGTGATACGTTTGGATGCTTTCCCGTTCATAACCTGGGTAAGGTGTCCCAGATCTCTTCTGATGTTGTTGATTTTGTTTTCTATTCTTATTTGCCATTTAAATTTAGGTTTCCTGCTGTTGGGGTCTCTTTGCCGTTGCGGGAGTTTTTGATTATTTTGTGTTATAGTGGTGATTGCTGCTGCATATATTATTGTGTGAATGTCTTCGATCGTGCTTAAGTCTGTTATGTACTATGATATTATGTACTTGTTTATTGTGTTGAGGATTATTTGTGTGCTCTGTTTGAAGATTAAACGAGGGATGGGATTTCTTGTTGTAGGGTCGATGCCTGACCATCGAGCTAGATGTGACTGCATTTCTGCTTTGAGTGCTTGTATGAGAGGTGATTCGGGGTGATGTTGTGTAGATGTTGTTGAGGGTGGTGAGTCATTCATTTTTTCGTCTTTGATATGGTGTCGTGTGGTGCTTGCTATTTGCATTGAAATATTATTTTGAGTTATGCTCCTGCTGGGTGGTGGATCTTGTTGTTTTCGACTGGGTGATTGTGTGTGTGAGATTGGTTCGGTATCTGCTCTACTGTTTCTATTGTTTGGTTGGTCTGTGTTCAGTTCAGCAGCTACTTGGTCTGTGTTCAGTTCAGCAGCTACTGTATCTTTGATGGTTTGCAGTTCGAAAGGTGTGAGGCGAATGTTCTTGGTAATAACTCTTTTTTGGTCTATTACTCTCTGTTCTGTGACAAGTAATTGCAGATGTGGATATTCGATCAAGAAAAGTTTGTGTAATTCCAGTCTGTAGCCTGATGTCACTGTTTCTAGTTTGGTGGCGGTGTAGTAACAGTGCATCACTGTTCTATTGATTTCATCTGTCCACTTTAACCGCTGTCTTGGTTTGCCAGCCTTGGTAGTTGCATGTTGTCCTTGCAAAACATACGCGGTTTGGCCTGGCTTTGGTGGTTGTATTTGTCCCGCATCTACGTCGGTTGCGCTTGGGATTGGTGGTGGTGGGTCCAAGCGGCGAGTGATTCTCTTGTCAGTGATTTCTTTGTCAGGTGTGATTTCATTACAGCAACGCATGGCGTGTTCATTGATTCCAGTGGTGCAACTCCTGCGTTGTTGTGATTTTCCCGCCTTGGTGGGTGTCGGCTTACTCGCCGGCACAACACTTTTGGCAGGTCCATTTTCGGTTGCCCGGTCTTCATCGTTTTGGTCGAGCTGCCATTTCCCGCGACGTCCTCGACCGTTACGTCGCTCGCCGATGCTTCTTTTATTGGGCTGCTGTTGTCTGGAATGTTCTCAATGTTTTGTGGTGTCAGAAGCTCAAAGTGTCCCGACATTGGGTTGCCTGTTAGTAGAAGGTAAATAGTTTTTTGTTGTATTTTCCCGTGCTTATTATTGTTGGTCTGTCCGTAAAAGTTATTTTTATATGTCTTGTTCTTCGTTGTTTTGAGAAGATATGAAAGTTGCTATTTTGTGTTTCCGAGAGGGCAAGTATCTCAAGGCTCGTTCCATAGGTGCCATTTTTCCTCATATAATTATAGTAGTTATTGAAGTCTTTTATATCATCGACTTCAATTAATGAAAATGTGTGAAGTTCCGACCAGTTTTGTTGTAAATATCTTAGAGCAACCTCTCGGAGTTTCTCATGATGGTTTTGGTGGCCATACAAGTGTAAGCTAACTGCACGGAAAAGGCAATTTCCATCACCTACAATGTCGGATCTGGTAAAACTATCGGGGTAGTTTCGGCTGAGGCGGTTGTTTGGGTCGTCTGTGATTGTTGTTGTTGTGGTGTTGCTATAGCTGTTTGTACGACAGGGGTCCGCCTCCGCAACACCCTTCCATTATCATTACTATAATTATTATTCTTTGACATAGTATTCCCACGAGTATCCTAGGAAAGAGGGGTCGACTGCGGCAGAGCCTGGATGCCATAGTAAGGCTACTTACTCCCGGAGGGCGCCCGGTATCCGGGGGAACCGTTCGCGACTCATAAACGCTGAGCCATTCATCTTCTCGGCACGGTAAACACCTTAAGATTGCGTTTTTGTTACACATAATCTGGACAACACAAGACAGCCCAACATGACTCAGGTACCTCGGGATCGTCAATGCCCGTACTAGGAGACTCCTGGGATTCCCCTAGCCCCTGAGGGCTATTATTATTATTATACAACCTGGCCGAAGAATATATGTATGAATTTAAAAAAGACACGTAAATCGGATAAGTGGTTCTCGTGAGATAAACGCACTAATGGACAGACAGACAGACCGCGAGACATTGCATTTTATATATTATAGATTATAGATATTCTTTGCTACATAATATTGTTCTATATTTAATGGTTTCGGCTGTGTATTGCAAGGGAACGTGCTAACGGCAAATTTTTTTCCGACTTCATTCACTATTATCGTCACTGCTCATTCCTTATGCTACCTATCGTAATAAAATATAGCCTATAACCTGGCCAGAGAACATATGTATGTTTTTAAAAAAAAAGTACGTAAATCGGATAAGTGGTTCTCCAGTGATAAGTGCACTAACGGACAGACAGACAGACAGACGTTGCATTTATATATATATTATAGATATATATATTATAGATATATATATATATATATATATATATATATATATATATATATATATATATATATATATATATATATATATACATATATATATATATATATATATATATATATATATATATATATATATATATATATATATATATAAAACCACTGAAAATCAGATGGTAAAACGTATCATAATTACAGATTATGAGTAATATTATCATTTGAGTTTTTTTACGGTGGACGAAATCGACAATCCTTTTTCCGATCTAACAGAGATAGTAAGTTAAAATAGTCCAATTATTTTTTTCATTACGTGGTACAATTGTCTCACCTTTTAGGTGTGTGAATTTTAGCAGTCATTTGTCAATCCATTTCGAAATAAGTTTCAGTATATCAGAGTTCATCATTCGAGCTAGGATTGACAGAGAGACCAAACTTCAATTGACGTAACATCGTGGTAAGATATAATAAATTGTACCTAACATTGAAAAGCATACGTATTCTCAATCGGAGGTTGTCTACGGTGACAAATCTACAGAGAAATGGTCGAATACATTCCCCTTAGGTAGCGCGATTGACAACGGTTCCGTCCCCCTGCATATGTGGTCCGATGTAAAACCACTGAAAATTAACAAGCTTATATTTGAGCAGTCTTTCCATCAATCCATCTCGAGACACGTTTCACTGTATCACGGTTTATCAGTTGAGCTAAGATTGAAAAAATATATATATAATATATATATATATATATATATATATATATATATATATATATATATATATATATATATATATATGGTTGTATGAAAACCATACCGGCGGTGAAGGTGGAGAAGAAGGACTTCAATACATCGGATCCAGCGTTAGTGGCAATCCAGCTTCTAGGGATGGTTGATACGAAAAGGAGCGTCTGCACCAAAATGGTCGGCTGCAAATAGCGTCTGAACTTCATGTCAGGAGCGGCTGATTTAAATACAGTGAAGGTAACGGAAACCGACACGGTTTACTGCCCAGAATATCAATATGGCGAGAAAACAAACAAAGACAGCCGCTAGTCCCGGGCAGCCCTTCAGTAGACAAGGGCTGCTAAGAATCCCCCGGCTTCTTAAAAGAAATAAATAGACTCAACATAGACATAATGGTTGGTAGCGAAGTGAGATGGGCAGGTTCTGGTTTATATAAGCACGAAGATGGAATGCTGTACTACTCGTGATGCGACGACTCTGGTGACACAGATCATATTTGTAACATCACACCTTGACAAATATGTAATAAATTCTGATTTGAGTATGATCTGACAGGATCATACTCCTTAAATTCAGAGGCAGTCCATTTAATATTCACATACTACAAATTTATGCACCAACATCAGAGAAAAAATATGACAACGAAGTTGATTCCCTCTATAGTCAAATGACTAACATCATGAAACACTTGAGAAGCGAAGGGATAACTTATGTCATGGAGGACTTTAATGTAAATATCGGTAAAGAGCGAATTTGGTGGGTCAATATGGTTTGGGGAAGTCTAATGATACAGGAGACAATCTTTTCTTAATGGTATCGAATACTTGGTTTAAACTCACAAAACGACGGCTATAAACCTGGAAAGCGCCAAGTGATAGTCTACAGCACATAGTGCGAAATCAAACAGATTTCATGCTAGTAAACCAACGGTTCAAAAACAGCATAGAAAGGATCTGTGCTTACCCAGGTGCCGATATATCGTCAGACCATAATCCACTGGTTGCCAACAACGTCGTAAACCTTAAAATGATAGAAAGGAAATCACGTTCAAGAACCTTGCAGGCATCTAATCTAACCAACAAAAATGTAAAAGAAGATATCAATAATCAGATTCAGAACATGACTCCTGTTGCAAAAATTAACGAAGCATGGAATAACATAAAGAACAAACTGCAGGAAGTTGTTGTGGAATATTCAAGGACAACATATAAAAGGAAAAAGAAATGGATGACGGACGAAATATTGATCTTAATGGAGGAAAGAAGACTGGCTACAACAGAAATAAATACAGTGCACTCCATAAAGAGATAAAGTCAAAATCAGAGAAGTAAAGGAGGCGTGGATGAGAGAGGGACGCATTGAAATGGAGGAACTGAACAGAGAACATGACACTTTTAATTTGTATAAAAAACTAAAAGAAGAAGCAGAGCATTATAAAGAAAAACCATCCTCTGTGCTTATGGACAACAGAGATAAAATCATCATTGTCGAGGAAGAGATTTCTGAGACATGATGCGCTTATTTGAGGGAGATGTTCCAAGATGAGAGTCCAATTATAGCGAATGGACAACAAGACGAGGGCCAAACCGATAAAATCGGTTGGACCCGATGACATTCCCTTTGAGCTCCTTAAGATGATTGAGGAAGATAGTAGTCAGTTACTCGTAAAACTGTTCAATGATATTTATGCCTCCGGCGAATTTCCTGACGACTGACTAAAATCAGTGTTCGTACCCATTCCAAAGAAACAAAGAGCAAGACGCTGTAATGGCTATAGACTCATAAGCTGCTATGTCATACCTTGAAAGTAGAATCATTCATGGCAGAATTAGAAGATAGTGCAAGGACGATCTGAACAACTCACAATTCGGATTCATAAATAATCTTGGAACACGAGAGGCACTCTTTGCTTTGAACGTACTACTCCAGAAGTGCAGAGACTAACGCCGGGATGTGTTTGCTTTATAAGTTATGAAAAGATTTTCGATAGGGTAAAGCATACACAATTAATCAAAATACTACAGAACACAGACTGACAACAAAGACATCCGCATAATCAGAAATCTGTATTGGAGACAAACGGCATCGGTGAAATTTGGAGAGATCAAATCAGAGGATGTTGCCATCCATTGAGGAGTGAAACCGGGATGCATACTTTCGCCGCTGCTGTTCAACCTTTACTCCGACAAAATATTCAAAACAGCTTATACGAACAACCATAAGGAGTGAAGGTGAATGGAGAGTTCATTAACACGGTTGGATATGCGGACGATACTGTTGTCTTCAGTGACAGTATTGAAGATCTTCAACGCCTGTTAGATAGAGTTGAACAGGCGGTGGCGGATATGGGCCTTAACATCAATATATCTAAAACCAAATTTATGGTCTTTAAACGCCAACAATATGCAGATGTAGATCTCGATCTCAACGGTCAAGCAATAGAGAGAGTTCATCACCTTGGAAGCTACATTATTGACTAGTTAGACCCTGACAAAGAAATTAAGTGGAGAATAGAAGCAGGAACCACCTTCATTAAAATGAAGTGTCTCTTTTGCAATTAGAGCAATAATCTGAAACTGCGTCAGAGAAAGATAAAATGTTATATTTAGTCGGTTTTGTTGTACGGCACAGGGGTATGGACATTGAAGGTTGCGACAGTTAACCGCTTGCAGGCTTTCGAGATATGGTTGCATAGAAGGATTCTCCGTATTCCTTGGGCAGCTTATGTCACCAATTAGGAAGTACTTCAGAGATCTAATGTAGTCAGAGAGTTGTTGTAAACGGTAAAATGCCGAAAACTGGAGTACCTGGGACATGTTTTTCTTGGCAAATATTATGAATTGTTGCAGCTCATAATAATGGGAGAGATTCAGAGCATGCGCGGCATTGATTGGAAACAGGCCTCTTGGCTCAGAAACATACGAGATTGGACGGGAATTCATAGCGTCGAAGAGTTACTCCGAGTCGCGGGGAACAGGGATGAATATGGTAGAGTAATAGCCAACATCAGGATGACCTGACATGGCACATATAAAAAGAAGATATATATATATATATATATATATATATATATATATATATATATATATATATATATATATATATATAGGGTAAATCCGGGATATATGCCCAACTTTTTGTATTTTACTCATACTTCTTAACATACAAATAATACGCACATGATTTTCATATGTGCACTAACTTCGGTCCTTCATTTAATCACCTCGTACTGCTTTTTGTAGACTAGTCAATAAATAAACCGTATATTTTAAGTTTAAAATAAAACTGCATAACGGGATTGATGCCTCGTATGCCGTATATGTGCCCCAGACCTAATTTTTTGGAGGGATAGATGCCCTTTGCAAGAAAACAAACATTTTGAATATATAAGTTTTAATTAACATTATTATTTATTAAATATACGTATATATATATATATATATATATATATATATATATATATAATATATATATATATATATATATATATATATACTTTTTAGCTATTTTTTTCAATTATTTAAGATGATGTTACTAGTTTACTAAATATAGACAAAAATAAATATTTTAATTAAAAATACTATAGAGATCAATTATTTTAGGTACAAAAATATAATCATCTTAAAAACTGCAAAACTATTTTATCATGGGATGATGTTACTGCTTAACATAGACAAAAATAAGCATTTCAATTAAAATACTAAAGAGATCAATTATTTTAGGTACAAAAATATAATCATATCAAAAACTGCAATACTATTTAGCCATTTTGGCAGCAATAAACTTCATTCGCCCACATTTGTTGCAATAATTGCGATATAATGTGCATGTTTCGTGGAGCCACTTTTGGGACTTAACACAACGGATCCAATCTACTTTGGATTTGGTGTTACTATAAGAGTCAAGGCATTCCACGCAATAATCCTCATCTAGATTCTTATCATCTACTCTATCCTAACCTGAACTATATATTAAAGCAGGCTTGGCCTTTTTGAATATTTCTTTGATTTTGGAATAAGTTTTGTCGTGTTTTTGTTTCTTTCTCTTTTGTTTTTTTATTTCTTAAACTTCAAAACTACTGTTCTCATTCTCTTTATTATCATCTTCACTAGAACTGTAAAATTTCATAGCTGTTCGCTTCCTCAGTTTTCTTTTGATTTTGTCTTTATCTTTTCTTTCTTTTTTAATGCTATTCTTCTTGTTGTTTTCTTTTTCATTTTTATCACTTTCGATACTATCCTCAGTAATATCTGTATCGCTTGACTTATAATCTTGTGAATTATTTCTTTTTTGCGTCTTAGCTTTGGTTCTTTTCAAATCAACTTTTTCTTTATCTTCTTGCTGATCTTTTTTGCTTCTTTTCACTGGTATGCCTTTTGTAGATTTCCCTTTTTTTTTTCTCCGTTATTTTAGAATCGGAATTCAGTACTGCAGCACCTTGTTTACCCCTTTTTGAAAAGGGCGTCGGAAACGTAGGAATTGGTAATGATACATAAAGCAATTTCAATGGAGTTTCTTTCTCCGTAGAAGTAGCAATATCACCAATAACTGACGGATTGTCTGCATCTACTGTATTATTTGTAACTGCCGGATTATCTGCATCAACCAAATTATCTGTAGGTTCCGGATTGTTTTCATCTGCCAAATTTGCTGTGACTGCCGTGTTGTTTGTAACAACAATCACATGCCACCTCAACTAGTTCTATTAAATCAATTTCTGGTCTCTGACTCGTTCCTGACTGTCTTTCCATTCCAAGATTATAATCATCATTGGTACTCGGAGAGTCACAGTCATGGATATCTGGTGTCGTATTTGAGGTGCTCGGAATCTCAGCTTGATTTTTATTTGTTGTATCTGCATTGTTTTCTGTCAAAAATTCACTTTCTGGCATAGCGTTATAATTAAGTGGATAGATTAGAGGCAGTGGAATATACTGCCTCTAAACCCTGCTATAGCATTGGCGGGAGTTGTTGCTCTAATCCATGCTTTTCCAATCAGTTTTCCGGTCTGTTGACGGTTGATTCTTTTCTGTGGGTTTGTTCGCATATGGAGATTAGTTTCAGCAGTAAAGAAGGTTTTTGAATGGCTTAAACACCGCTCTGTCTAGAGGTTGGAGTGCGGAAGTTGTATGGCTGGGTAAGCAAAAAAGGATAATGTCATTATCCTTTGCTATTTCTAGCATATCAACGGCAGAAGAATGTGAGCTGTGGCCATCCAAAACGAGTAAAACTTTTTCCTGAGGTTTCATTCTCCCTTAGCCATTTCAGAAATAACTCTGCGTTTATATAGGCAGTTTTTTTATTCATAAAGACTTTTGAACCAGGAGGTAGACCGTCCATAAATTCATCTTTTTATGAACTACTTTGATTATCACAACTGGAGGGAGAAAATTACCCACTGCATTACAGCAAGCTACGACTATCAATGTTTCACCTTTTTCACTCGGAAGTTGTAGAGTGAACGGATCTCGTTACTTTAGTAGCTGGAACTTTACCTACTTTGTTGTTCATTTGAATACCAGTCTCGTCCATGTTAAAAATTCGATCTGGTTTATCCAAAAGGTCATTTTCTTCCAGAACTTTTGTCAGTAAGTCATAGAAGCCATTGATTTCTTCCATGCTTAGAGCCAATTCACGTGAGACTGAGAGACCTTCGGCCTGTCTAATAGATAAAATAGGATTCCTTTCTAAAAAGCTCTGAAGCCAATCAGTTTCAGCCAATTTTCTCTCTGTGTTAAAATCATGTTTTATTTTCAACTTTTCTGCAAATTGATAAGCTAAGGCACGAACGGTTTTTTCTGTCGGAAGGAAACCCGGATCGTTCTAGCTTCTGAATATGAGTGACAGTTCATTTTCAAATCCAAGAGTTGGATGTTTTCCTAAAAAAATTGTAGGTATTAGTTAGGTAAAATTTAAAAAAAAAATACTACCTGTCCATAATTATACGAGGTAGGTAAGTATTCTCAATCCGAAGCAATATTATTATAAATGTGAAAGTGTAATCATAAAAGTAGGTACCTACCTAATGGTATTATTTTCTTATTTTGTGTAGCAAATCGGTGACGTAACGTCCTAGATGGTATTCCGTGTCTTTTTGCTATATCATTGACGCTAAGTCGTTTATCTTGCATTTCTACTATAGCTGCAGCCAATGTGTCCTCGGTCCAAGTAATGACACGCGGTTGGACGCCGGCTTTGCGCTTGTATTTACAGGGCATTTTCAATCTGAATCATATAACATACACTTAAATACGGCAAGGGATAGATGCCCTTAAAGCCAGCATGTATTAAAGTGAAGTAGGGATAGATGCTCTTAGGGGCGACCACCCCAAAACATATCGGGGCATATATCCCTTTTCACAGATAGATGCCTTCGAAAAAAAAAATGGTAAATACGTTTATTTTATCCTAAAAATATAATTAATAATAATCTACATACCCTACTCCTTATTCAGATGTAAAAATAAAATAAACTTACATGTTAACTCCAAAGTTATAGAGGGCCGAAAAATATCAACAAAGTAAAATCTCGACTGTTTGGCTCTTCACTGCCATTAGCGCTCCTACGCACAACCGCACGCGCAAACGCTTTGTGGCAGATTGAAGTGAGGGAGGGGCACGTTCGTATTATAAGGCATTCTTTTTGTTTACGCGCCTTATATTTCACATAAATGTACTGAGGCGTCTATCCTGCTGGGGTGTATATCCCGGACTTATCCTATATATATATATATATATATATAATATATATATATATATATATATATATATATATATATCTATATATGTATGTATTCATATATATATATATATATATATATATATATATATATATATATATATATATGTATATATATATATATATATATATATATATATATATATATATATATATATATATATATATATATATATATATAACATATTATTTTAGCTATGCACATGTTAATTTTAATTTTATTCCTAACACTCTGTAATCCATTTCATCAGCTGTTCTACTTTAATCGACGAAATCAAAAGAAGTGCCCAGATAACCTAAAATAATGTATCACTGCCATCAAAATAACGATAGGAAAGCTCCTGAAAAGCCATTATCTCGATTGATTTTATTGAATGAACTCTTGAGACACAAAATAAATTCTCTGCACGTTGCTCTACCTCGGTATATATTTAGAATTTTATTTTAGCAGTTTTTTTCAGATAACAGTAGCATCCAAAACATTAATATCATTTGGTTCAGACTTTGTGTCTACTTGAAAGTTTTTACATGGTCAGTCAGAAATACTTTATATTCTTTTTAAATCAAAACCCACTTTTTTTATTTTCTTCGCTAAAGGCAGTACGGTCTTCGTGAAAAGCTAACCCTTTGAAATTTTTGCATGACGTCATGGTCCTCAAGGAAATGATATACCTTCTTTGAAGTATGGAAACTTATACTGCTGCAGCAATATAGCATCAGGACAAGAGGGTGGGGTAAATACCATTTTTGAAGTTGATATTTCAGTGTGAAACAAGAATCTCTAATAATATACCTTGACCTATTCCCAAGCTGACATTTACCAGAAGTTTAATTTTTTTTTAGGGTCTCAAGCTTTCACCATATATAAAACACATAACAAATATAAAATTATTAAGAAACTCTTTAAAAAAGATTTAGAAAAGGCATTTTGTTCTCTACAAGAGTTGTATGACTGAGTAACCCGTGTTTGTTCAAATAATTGTAATTTATTTATTATTTAGTAGAACTTTAATGATTTTCCAATGTTTTTTTTGATTGAATACGATTTTAATGTTTTTAGCTGACTTCTGATATTTTATCTAGTGTAGACTTATATTTATGTCTAGATTATTTTTTTTAATTGTAAACCTCATTTAATGATATGCAAGCTTTTTTTTATGGGACTAGCACACGTGTTGCAGGGAAGTCTTTAAGGCGCTCCAGGAGCGGCATGTGTGCGGAAAAAGTGATTCACGTTGTTCTTGACTCGCTGTAAAATTGTACTCGGTGGGAAACACAGCCCTAGGCAAGTTATTCCAAAGGGACGATGTTCTCCATATAAAGGACTGCTTGAAAAGCATTGTACGCTGAGTAACAAGCTGAACCTCATACAGATGTGAAGTATTAGCGCGACGTGTATTTCTAACATGCACCGCTCTGGGAGGAATTAAGCGGGCTACATCCTTCGAACACTTTACATGAAAATACTTGTAGAACAGACTCAAGTCGTCAACCATTCTTCGATGTTCCAGCGAATCAAGGCCCGCCGGTCAGTTCCGGGTCTCCAATCAGACGAACACCTCTTCTCTGAACAGAATCCAACAATGCAGTGTATGTTTGGGAGCGGAGCCCCAAACATGGGAGCAGTATTCTATAGTTGGTCGAATTTGAGCTTTGTAAAGAATTAACAGTTGTTATGGAGTGTAAAGCTTTCTGGTTCGAAATAATATTCCCAACTTTTGAGATGCTCTCCTTGCTATGCCTGCAACATGTTCATGCTAGGACATATTTGCTCCCAAAATAACGCCCAACAAATTGAGTGCTAGGAGAATGGAGTGCCCCGACAGAACTATGTCGGGTTCAGCAACGTTAACTTCTTTGGTTTATAGGAGTATAATCTTTACAGTAAATAAAGACAATTTTTTCCGATCGTTGGTTGATTTACCAATTGAGTCATAAAAATTTGTTTATATTGTGTTTTATTTCCATCGATCCTACTTTTAGTAGAAGATGGTTGGGACAAGATTAATAAAGTAATCTGAAGAAACAATTAGTAGCAATTTTGGTATATAGTTCTAAGCACAGGCTAAACATAAAAGGGATTTAATCTAAGGAAGCTTACGTCGTTCTTGACAAGTGGCAGTAGATGACATTCCTTCTGACATTTTTTAACAATGTTGATATATCACAAGGCTCCATAATGTCTCCTACGCCCTCTCTTATATATTAGCAATCTGCTGGAAAACACTAAAAATCTAATTTATAGTTTGGCTGATTACAGCAGCTTGTTTTTCCACCTGTCTTATACGCTCGAATGCTTGCTGAATATATAAATATCCACAGAGACCAGAAAATTATAAAATTTCAGAGAGAGTTGAAGAAATTCTATAGTTCGCATATCAGTTTTTTTCAACAAGGTTTGTATCAGGATATTCTATTCCATTAATATCGTCACTCGACTTGCTAGGCGTTAACTTGACAGAAAGGATAGCTTTTTAAAAGCTTATAATCTTATTTTGGTATCAAAAAGCAGCTTACTTCATAACATCATTAAATACCACACAAAGCTCAAATGCGGCGACAGAAAGTGTGATACTTAAGTCTGTTCTATATACTTTCATGAAAAGTTCGATGGATGTAACTTGACTGACATATCCAAGAGTGGCTCATGCTAGATATGCCCATCGTACTAATATATTAGATCCGTACGTCCCTGTAAAAACTCTCTTAGAAGTAAACTGCCAGCATTGTTTCAGATCGAGCATAATCTACAGCGACTCCTCCAGCCAATGTACGTGCCCCTCTTGTAGCCTTTTAGTAATTTCGTTGAAATATGTGTAACATATTATGCCCATAAAAAAATTAAAGAAATCGGAAAAAAGAGAACTGCCATAAAAAGACTTTTCTGCAAATGTACCACTACCATAAAACAACTAAGCGGTTTGCTTGAAGTATGGTAAGTGTGCTTAGCCTAAAAAAAATTAACCGTATTCGCAACCAAAATATAAAATAATTTGATAGTTAAAATTAATCGGTATCCCTTGTTTGCCTAATTTTTCCTACACAATTTTCTTTTAAAATTTAAAACCGTCTTTATCTTGTGCTTGCAGAGCCACTTAGTCTCATTCCCATTAAATTTGGCTCCGACCAATTCTAAAATAAAAAGACCTTGTTAAATTATTACGCCCCGGAAATAATAATATACTAAAACTAAATTAAAAATGTTCTCGAGTTAAGGAAAACGTGTGAAAAATATTGATGAAACAGTTTTTATACGAGGCAATTAATTTCACTTATAATGGAAATTCAAGTAATTTGAACGTAACCTCTGATAAAAATTGAATTTACCAATTCTAATTAAACTAAGAATTAATGCAGTCGATAGAAAAATCAGGGTTCAGCAAATATCAGCGAGGGTTATGATCACCATCTTTTGGGATACAAAAGGAACTATTCTTATTGACTCCCTTCCAAAGAACGCTGCAACAATGAAACGTTGAAATAATTAACAGACTTCGCGGAGCTGTAAAAGAGAAACGGAGTGAAAAACTAGCAGCGCTTATCCACGATAATGCCCCGATACACACAGCCCAAGTAGCCAACCGACAACCGACCAGTCGCACTGCTGGAAATAATAACGAAAGTCATGGAGAAGGCTATAAATCAGTACCTTCTAAAATAATTTCAAAGATTGAATGTTAGTAGCAACTATCAATATGGCTATTGTAAGTAAAGATCAACAGAAGATCCTCAAACTTATGTACCTCATGTTTGGAACAACTCAATTGAACATTGTGGAGAATCTCGTGTGGGTGTACTTGATATATCCAAGGCATTGGACCATGTTTGGCATGATGGATAGGTGGTTAAGTCGCTTATTTGCAGAGCTAGGCAAAAATGTTAAATACAGAAATTATAGTGTTTTGACAGGGAAATTTTGTAAAGTTAAAACAGAAACAACCAGAGTTGACATGTGACTGAAACTTTATATTTTTGAGTGGAACAGTATACGGATATATGTTATCTTGCAGTTCTATAGAAGTGTTAATTATTCTGTATAAAGTTTTATTGCGACTGGCAGGACTGCCCAAGCCAAATTTTTTTAAAAAACTAGCTGCTAATTTAAAAAAAAACACAAAAATATATTTTTATGGTGTTATCTTGCAAATGGTGGAAGAAAAAATGCTTTAAATCTGTTAAGGTTGACTATGCCCGTTTGACAATAATGCAAATTGACAGGAGGTAAAGTCAGAAACGTGTAAAAAAATGGTTTATTCGGAGATTGATGAACAGGATATATACGAAATATTTATTAAAAATGGTTATAACAGAAGCCAAGACAACGAGAACATGCAGGACTTTATGAAAGGCAAAGGAGAATCTCTAGTTTAAATACTTTTCCAGAAATAAATTACACAACTCGTTGATAACATCTTCTTGTATAATTTTCTCCATTGTCGTCCTATTTAACGTCAAACTTTCATCTTTTATTATATCATAAAAATAGATAAGATGTTCAACATAGTTAAATCTAGACTATTTAGTAGCTATCCTAAGCTTCTTTATCTGCTAGTCCATAAAGAGAGTGCTAAATTTTTAATCTATATCAAACTTGATGTATGTAAGATCGCTGACTTGATGGTTATATTTTTAAATTAAAATTGTTCTTTGATAGGCTCGTACTTAGTAATGTTTTATTTAATGTTTGTAGTGACCATAAAAAAAAAATATTAAAAAAAGAGGAAAAGGGCAAATTAGCTTTAAATAAAATATTAGTGTATTTCCAATTGGTCTGATAAATTGTCGCTCAAGAGCGTTTATCGATTTTATTAAAAGGACACCTAAAAATTTTAAGATTCTTAGCACGTTTTTGTAAATAGACGCTACTTTTTTAATTAAACGTGGGCCATTTTTTATTCTTTTAGTAGTTAGTGTAAATAATTTTAAATTAAATTTCCTTTCAATAAATTAAATTTAGAAAATTTGCAACTGCAGGAATCCTAAAATGATAAGAAACATAACGCATTAAACAAATTTGAATTCAGTAAATAAAGAATTATTGAAAGTTAGTATTCACCTGGGTGTTCAATACTATTTATTATTCAGAAATTAAAAAACATTTTCTCGTAGCATAGATCATTACAAAAAAGTGTTTTTTTGTATTTTATATAATTCATGTCACTATTTAGCCGTAAAATAAATAATTCATTTCGTTAATTAACGAATTACCGATTTTGGTCTAAAAAACATTAGATGTAGTTTAAATTTGAATTTCTCATATGACTTTTCGTTTATGTTTATCATCAGTCCAAACCATATGATTATTTGCGAAAGATTTTCCTAGTATAATTTTTTATAGGAAACTTTTTCATGTTTTAGATTATGCAGGGATAATGTTTATGGATTTCTCCTTTATCGATGGAAAAAGCGATGGTGACGTTTCGCCGATCTTCTTATTGTCTTCTTCAGAGCTCAGTCAACTTGGTTGACCTCTTCGAAATTTAGCAAGAAAAAGTATATATATATATATATATATATATATATATATATATATATATATATATATATATATATATATATATATATATATAACAATAGAGGTTTTTCACGGATGGTGGAATGTAATACATTAAAATTCCGGGTTTCAATCCGTTCGTCTAACAATGAACTTGCACGAGGTTTCGCCAAAATCTAATTTGGTATTTTCAAGTGCTCCCGCTGCTGCTGCTACTTGATACTGGGATTTTGCTGCTGCTGCTGCTGCCGCTCGAAGCTAACTGAGAAAGCGAGGTGTGGTCGCCATCTTTTATAGGTCGGTGTCTACGCAGACTGTAGGTGGGAGGGGGGGTCGGAACTGTAATTATGAATTCCGGCGCTATACTGATTGTTGCCTTATCGATGTTTTGGTTATTCCTTGGTTTATCTAATAGGCCTTTCCATGTAGTGGAGATATTCAGCGCATCATCTCGCTTATTTAGCTGTCCATTCTTTTCGATTTCCAAGGCTTCTCTAACTATACTTGTTTTATAATGTAAAATCGAGAATATTTGTTTAGATCCCTCAAAATTGATGTTGTGACCAGTATCAAGATGGGGTTGAAAAAGAGATGATGTTGTTTGTTTGTTTTTCTTAGTTATTTTATGTTCTTGGATTCGGGTGGAAATTGTTCTGTTTGTTTGTCCTATGTACAATTTGCTGCAGTCTCCTCATGGGATGCTGTAAACTCCATGGTTTCCCAGTTTTCTCTTGTTCTTGGGGTTACCCAGGATGCCAATCCCATCTGTAACTCCTTTCACAGACGGTAATAGGACTCTGCTTTGGTTCAGGTCCCGTTCTTCTATGCATGGCGCTGCCTTTCTAATGCTCTCCGCATAGACTGGTCTTTATATCCGTTTTGCTTGAATGCCCTAGTAATTTGTGTAATTTCTTGCTGTGTCGTGTCTGGTTCGGTAAGCCGGTATGATCTCGATACGAGGGTGTTAGCTAACGACTGGATTTAGGATGGATGGTGGTGTGAGCCAGCGTCTAAATATCTGTTGGTGTGAGTGGGCTTCCGGTGGACTTGACGGTAGACTGAGTATTGAAATTGAGTTGAAGTTGAGTATGTATATATATATATATATATATATATATATATATATATATATATATATATATATATATATATATTTATATATATGATTCAATGTAAAACAACTGAAAATGGACGAAGGCCCGTATTTCAGCCTACCCCACTCTTCTCTTATCCAACAAATCCATCCCGAGACACTTTCGCTGTAACACGGCTCATCAGTCGGGCTAGGAATGACAAACAAGAGAACAGACTTTTCTGGTACTTAAGCCGGTACTGATGGCCAATAGTGGTAAGATATAACACATACCTCCTGCTTGGCACCATATTGGAGGCTGACACGCTACAGCCGTACAGCCCGACCGATGAGTCGGTATACAGTGAAACGCGTCCCGGAATGGATTTAACGAATAGGAGAACAGTGGGTAGGCTACTGATATACGAGCTTTCGTCCGTTTTCAGATATTTTACATTGAATCACATATGCCCGAGGGGAGATCCCTCGAAAAATGGAGCTACCTGCGGTGAAGTGTTGGCTGTCTGCTAACCACTCCGTCGGCATGTAGCCTCCGATGGAGTGCCATGCACGAGGTATGCATTACACTCCATTCCTCTAGCATTGTCACTCAATTTGCTGGCTTTTAATTTGCGACCAAATAGATCTTGGCATGAACGTGTTGCATGGATAGCACAGAGAGCTGCTCAAAAGCTGGAACATTTCTTGGTACTAAAAAGCTTTAAAATCCACAATAACTGTTCATAGTATACAAAGCTCAAATTCGATCAACGATGGAGTACTGCTTCCGTGTTTCAGACTCAGCTCCCCAACCATACACTGCATTTGTTGGATCTATTTAGAAGAGAGCTGTTCGTCTGACTAGGGCCCAAGAACTCACCAGCAACTTTGATTCCTTGGAACATCAAAGAACGGATGACGACGAGACTATCCTACAAGTATTTTTATGGAAATTGTTCGATGGATGTAGACCGCTTAATCCCTCCAAGAGCTGTATATGTTAGGAATATACGTCGCTCTTTTACGTCTATATGAGGTTCAGCTTATCACTCTTCGTACAACAATAATTAATCTGTAAATAATTGATGGTGTATGCTAAAGAAGCAAAAAGCGTTCCAAAGTTAGTATCGCTTGGTGGTTATGAGAAGCAGATAAGCCATATGGTTTAATGAGTCGTTATTTTTAACTATATAACATCAAAGTTTTTCTCCGCCTCTTCTCGTTACTAATAGAGATAGACAAAAAGACAGATTCCAAAGTAACGCCTAAATCGGGAATAGAAGCAGTACCCAGGATAAAGAGAGAGGAATGTGCTAGCCGATGAACTGGTTTTGGTTTTACAGAGAGCAAGTGCATAAGTTTAAACCTCGTATGTTACAAAAATCTATTTCAAAATTGTGATCTTATCATGTTGATACCACCGAATCAGTCTCCATCTGGAGATCCGAAGGGCGGAATTTTTTGCTTCACTATGCTATTTCTTCCACAGTTCGAGGACATCGGTATAGCCACAAAACGTTAAGCAACTTCACGCCTCTTAAGCCGATGCCATGGTATCACATCTAGCGATGCCTGGTGGGATCTGGGCATCTACTATCTAACTTGTCGCCTTCTAAAACCGGCGGTGATATTCTGCCCCGCATCCCCACGGGATATATATATATATATATATATATATATATATATATATATAAATATATATATAATATATCCACATATTTTCTTTATGATAATAATTTCTACAGATGTGCAATGGGCTCCCCGATTTCCAGTGTCATTATTCAAATGGTACTGAATGGAAAGCTTGGAAGATAATATCATACCTAAGTTTAGGTTATGAGGTTCCTTTCTTTTTAGATATGTGGATGACTGCATTACAGCAATCCCGAAAGATAAAAATAAGGTAATTCTATTTAAATTTAACTCTTTCCATAAAAATTTACAATTCACCTTAAAATGTAAAAAAAAACAAACTATCAATTTTCTAGATTTAACCTTACACCACAAAAATAATGAGATAGTGACCGAATAGTGTACGAAGCAAACTTGGTCCGGAAGATATCTAA
>CM032456.1:78567918-78575418 GCA_019049505.1 Pachyrhynchus sulphureomaculatus
AGACCAGCAATATGGAATAGACCATACAGTGAAAATGATTGCTACTTTTGTATGAATGTTGTATCTAGACATAACCGAAAAAATAAAAGCACTATTACTTATAACGATGTTTCGACAGTAACAAGACCAACTAAACTAATTCCGCCTCCTGAACCACTTGATGCTGATGTTATGGAAACAAATGATTTCACCTTATCAGTTCATGCCGAAAACATTGAGACTGTCGAAAAAGATTCAAACACTGTTACTAATGAATGTTCTAGTGACAACCTATCATATACTAGTGACACAGATAAAGAATTTCTACCATACAACCGTAAACCAGAACCAATACTCGTATCACAGTCAGAACTTAGTGATCTAGTCAGAGATTTAGGCTTATCCAAAGATGCTTCAGAGCATCTTGTTTCCTTTTTAAAGAAAATACATTTACTTAAGCCAGAAGCTACGATTTCTTATTATAGAAACAGAGATGAAGAATTTCGAAAATATTTCACAATGGACGAGGAATTGCC
This sequence comes from Pachyrhynchus sulphureomaculatus, assembly GCA_019049505.1. Taxonomy (NCBI): domain Eukaryota; kingdom Metazoa; phylum Arthropoda; class Insecta; order Coleoptera; family Curculionidae; genus Pachyrhynchus; species Pachyrhynchus sulphureomaculatus. The sequence goes on from CM032456.1 coordinate 78,568,434, forward strand.
ACTTTCATATTGTACCGATGTAAAAAGTCTAATGGATGAATTTCAAAATAACTCATACGATCCTGAAGAATGGAGACTGTTCATTGATTCTTCTAAACGGAGCATTAAGGCAGTTTTTGCTGCATAATACCAACGTTTACGCTCCCATTCCGATTGCTAATTCCACAGTTATGGAAGAGCAATATGAAAAAATGAAGCAGCTTTTGATAAAAATAAAATATGCTGATCATAACTGGAAAATTTGTGGAGATCTGAAAATTGTAACAATATTGCTTGGCCAACAGTCAGGGTTTACACTTTATCCCTGTTATAAATGTCTGTGGAATAGCAGAGACAGGGAACGTCATTATAAGAAAAAAATTTGGCCAACAAGAGAATCGTTCACTCCTGGTGAAAATAATGTATTGTTTCCACCATTGGTAGATCCAGGAAAAGTTCTTATTCCCCCGCTTCACATTAAGCTTGGACTTATGAAGCAATTCAAGAGAGCATTAGATACAAACGGCCCATGTTTCAAATATTTGCATAAAAAATTTCCGAAATGTTCTGAAGCTAAAATTAAGGCAGGCGTATTTGACGGGCCACAAATAAGAAAATTGTTTCAAGATTCATTATTTGTTACTAAAAAGAATAAACTTGAAAAAGCTGCTTGGCTTAGTTTTAAAGAAGTCGCAACAAACTTTTTGGGAAATAATAAAAGTCCTAAGTACAAAGAAAATAGTCGAGAAAATGGTAAAAAATTTTCAAACATTAGGTTGCTTAATGAATCTAAAATTACATTTCCTGGACTCCCACATCGATGATTTCCCAGATAATCTTGGTGACTACAGTGAGGAGCAAGGGGAACGTTTTCACCAAGATCTGAAAATCATAGAAAATCGGTATCAAGGACGATGGGATGACCATATGCTAGCGGACTATTGCTGGTCGCTAAAAAGAGAAACAAGTCCTCAAAAGCGTTTGGGCAGAAAGCCTTTGAATATGTCATTCGCGGAAAAAAGAACAAGATACAGCCAAAAAAAGAAAAGTTAGGCAAGGGTCTAACCTTCGCAATTCTAGGGCTTAAGGGTCTACTATTTGAGAGTATATGGTATAAAAGTCCTGGTTTTGAGTTTATTGAGTCTCATTTTTAAAGTTACAGGGTTATTGAGGTCTATTTTTTGAGGTTACAGGGTGTGGGAGTCTAAGGTTTCAGGGTTTAGGGTTTAAGAGTATCAGGTTTGAGGATTCCCCAACTGTATACCAAATTTGGTAGGAATCGGTTGGTTTTCAAAAATTTTGTCCGCCATCTTGGATCCGCCATTTTGAATTTTGCAAATCCGACCTCAGATTCATGATCAGCAACCCAAAAAACCCCCCGTGTACCAAATTTGTTAAGAATCGGTTGAATTTTAATTTGAATTCGTTTTTGCATTCGAGAAGCACTATATCTGTCTGATTTATTGAGGTTAGAAAGAAAACAGAACTGTATGGCTTAATCCAACCGATGAATATTAGCTTAGCGTGTCCGAATACATATTAATACATCTTTGGATTCATGAAAAAGCTTGAATCAATTTTTTAGGAGTATATTTTTTCTTAATTTTTACTAATTTTTACCTATTTTTTGAGGTTAGAAAAAAATTGAGATGTGATGGCGATATTCTGACGTCAGATTCGTGATCAGCGGGCAAAAATACTACGGATCTGATATATCGCATCAAAAGTATACCCCACTTTTTTTTTGTGGGGCTGTGTAATCAAAGGAACCGATAGATTTAAATATTTAGGAACCATCATTTCAAAAAACGCAACATCAGAAGAAGAGATTAAAGCTAGATTAGGACAAACGCGGACATGCATAAGACAATTAAATTCGATCCTGTGGGACAAGCACATTACAAAGAGAAACAAAACACGCATATTCAAATCAATAATGTAAGGCATAATGACATACGGGTCAGAAACATGGACGATCAACAAAAGAAATAAATCTAAAATTAACGCGGTAGAGATGGAGTATTGGAGAAGATGTTGTAGAGTGACACGTATGGAGAGAATAACAAATGAAGAAATAAGAAGCAGAATGAACATCAAAGAGAACGCAATAAACACCATTGAAGAAAAACGATTAAAATGGTATGGACACATAAGACGAAGCGAAGATAATAGGTGGATAAAGAAAATAACGGAGTGGAGCCCTATAGGGAGAAGAAAAAGAGGAAGACCCAGATCGTGGAGAGACGATGTAGACGAGGCTATGGAGGACAGGAGTCTAACAGATGGAGACTGGAAGATAGAAACGGATGGAATCAAAGGCTGAGAGAAGGAAGACAGCGTCAGCTGTAGAAAATCCTTGATATATATATATATATATATATATATATATATATATATATATATATATATATATATATATTATATATATATATTAAATAACATTAAAATCGGTAATTAAACCCTATTACTGGAAGTTACAAATATTCTTTTTCTTTAATCTACACATAAAAATGGCATTTAATGTGTTTGCTAATATTGTACCACATCGTACGCTTTAAATTTGTTTAGAGTAAAGAAAATATAAAGAACAACAAATAGCATATCAAAATAACTGACAGTTAGTAACAAACTTTCGTAAAGCTTGTTCTATGGAAGTTTAAAAACATTATGCTGCTGGTCAAAACTTTTCTTATTTATGTTATCTGGAAAATATACAGGCTCTGATAGCTTCTTTTCCTAAATCTCATACACAAGGCGGGCGGCGCAACTTTTCAAATAATATGCAGTTAACTTTTTATAAATTTCATCCGATTTATCTCTTGTCAAAAACAAAAGTTTTGCCATAGTTTAGCAGAATTTCTGAGACCGTAACCATTCGAAATACGAACCTGCTGCCAACGCAATTTTCTCTCATATAAATTTAAATTAAACCATTTCGTATGTTTTTGAACTTAAAGCCTGCTATGCTGATAAAACTTTATATAAAAAGTTTGTTTGAGGGACATTAATCTTACCTCTTTCGATTTACAGCTAATCTGTTTAGATTTTATGTAAAATAAGGGTCAATTTGAAAATAAAAGTAGTTAGAAGGAAAGGGAAAGAGAGGGGGAAAGAGAGAGAGAGAGAGGGTGTGAGAGAGATAGAGAGAGGGAGAGAGCGTAAGAGAGAGAGAGAAAAGAGAGCTTTTCATGATCTAGGTCAAATAGTTGATACATATTTAGCCAAATAATAATAGCAGTAAGATACAACAAGTCGTATCTCAGGCCGCTGTAAATCCAAAATAAAAAGTAACACCGGCCTTATATTTACCAAGACCAAGTTATATCTTACTGTGGTGTCTACTAATTTTTTACTCCTATCTACGAGATATTTCGACAGATCGGAAAGCAATAAATAATTGCCCAAATAGGGACCAAATTCAATTTTAGTAGTTATAAATTATTTTTTATTTCTAACCCAGGATTAACGATTTTTACATGTAACAAGAGAAGAAAATATCTCATTAGTGAATCAATGTTATAACCGGGTTATCCCATGAGATAAAAGAAGTTAAAAATGGAAAATTACAGACATATAACTCCCCTTTCAAATATAAAAGTTACTTGTAAAAAAATAGAAACTACAAAAGCTACAAATAAATATATGTTGAATCAAAACAATGAACAAACAGGTTTCAGAAAAAAATATATCACTCTGGATTACATACAATCAAATTGAAACATATTTGAAAATGCCTTAAAATATCTCTCTCACCCTAATACCTATTTTTTTCAGTTTTTATATTAGTACGTTCTTATAACGTTACTAATGTGTAAATGTATCTTACCACATGGTTTATCATTAATTGTGGCAGTCATTTATATACCTCCATATGTCACGCCGCAAGAATATGAACTTTTCTTTGAATCGCTTGAACAGTGCGAATATTTGCAGAGTAGGAGGGTAATCATGTTGGGAGACTTTAATGCCCCCCAATATGGGACCCGTGACAATAATGATATCAAAGCGAGGGAGATGGGCACCTTTATGAACTTCTTTAATTTTGAGCAATATAACAATATTAGAAACACTGGCAATATTTTGGATTTAGTTTTTAGTAACTTTCATTGTTCAGTTGTGCATAATCTTGTTTCGATTATTCCTGAGGATGCCTATCATCCAGCACTAATTGTTAATCTTTTTAATCTAGGCAGTAGTATACCCCAGAGTGTTCCTAATTGTTTAATAAGAGCATACAATTTTAAACGGGCCGATTTCTTGTCTTTGTATGACTCTCTGATGTCTACCGATTGGACTGATCTGGGTAGGTGTACTAAAGTTAATATCGCAGTTTTTTTGAGGTTTTTTAACAGACTCTGTGAGCAACTAGATACTTATGTTCCACTTCGCAAGAATTTCAAGCGATGATTTCCTGTTTGGTATACATCAGAAATAATTCCGGATATTAAATATAAATCCCTAATGGGATCAAAATATAAAAAAACCGGTGATCAATGGTATAATATCGAATTTACAAATATTAAAAAATTGATTAAGGTTAAGTGCAAGTTAGCTTTCGATAGGTACATACATGATGTTCAGGAAGCAATTAACAGTGATTCAGGTCCTTTATTAATCAGAAGAATCGAGAATCAAGGATTCCCGGAGCAATTCATTTGAGCGGTACTTGGTATGAAAAGCCGCAAGACATAGTAAATGCGTTCGTTCGCTTGTTATTTTAAAAGTGTATTCTTACCTAACGAGAATGAAATCGATTTTGTTCCGGAGAGTGCTTGTCAGCTTTTCGGTAGTGTTGACATTTCATTAGCTTCTGTAACAGACAGTGAGATTCAACACGCTGTTAGAAAATTAAAGAATAGGTTGACCGCAGGACCTGATGGTATTCCGTCTTTTATGGTTAAAGATTGTATGGGTGCACTTATGGTGCCTCTAAAATCTATATTTAATTTGATGTTAAGGATGTTAACATTTCCAGGAAGCTGGAAGGAAACGAGGTGTTTTTCGTTTCCTTCCAGCTCGGATTGGTGTGTAAGCACAATAAATTAGACTTGAATATTTCTAAATGTAAAATTATGTCGGTAACGAGGAAAAATCATATAATAACATATCAATATTCACTAGGAACGTCAACTCTCGAGCGCACCAACAGTATAAGGGACTTGGGAGTAGTATTCGATAACAAAATGAATTTTTCTAATCACATTAATAACGTAACGCTGGAAGCCAATCGTCTATATGGCTTTATAGTGCGCAACTGTAGAAGGTTTAATAGTGAACGATCTTTAATACTGCTATATGAGTCTTATGTGAGATCCAAACTGGAGTAGGCCTCTCTTATTTGGGGCCCATATTATTTATAATACAAACTAATGCTAGGACGAGTTCAAAAAAGATTTCTAAAACATTTATCAATGAGAGGACTAGAGTACTCCTTGTTATTGGAGAGATTTAATCTTTAATCACTTGAGGCTCGTAGAGAGTGTTTCGTCTGTAGTTTTTTTTGTATAGATTGTTGCGCGGAGTTATCGATTGTCCTTAGATGTTATCGGAGGTGGTTATATTGGTGCCTAGAATTAATTCACGAAATACTGCTACTTTTGTTTGTTGACGTGCTAAGACTAATCTCAGGTTAATTGAACCAATCGATGTTATGTGCAATAAATTTAATTTAATTAGTAATGAATGTGACATTTTGCACACACCGAAAATAAGATTCGGTCAATATGTTTGGATCATTTCACTTGATAGGACATTTATAGAAATTCTTTTAGAAGCTTGTTTTGCTTTGTTGGATGTATGTAACTAAATTTGTTTGATTTCTCTTTTATTCTTATTTGTACTGCGCTGATTCATTTAATTTCTTTATTCATTTTTATTTCTTTCTTTTTTTCTTCTTATTTTATTTTTGTCTATTTTTGTTGTTACTTTAGTACCTTAGTTTTAAGAAAAAATTTCAGTCATTTTCTTTCTTGTTTTTCCTGTAAATGGTTCTTACTGTTGGGAATAAAGCTATTATTATTATTATTGTTTTTGTTTTTCTTCCTCACATTTGGTCAATGTGGTTCCATGTTTGGCTGACGGGCCCAAACCAAGTCAGCACAAACGCTATTACCATTGTGTATTAAGGAATGACCTGACAATGTTACATGTTTTCAAAATCACTGACTTCTGAATGTTTTTTGTGTATGTTTGTGTTGAATCCTAATTGTACTAATTGTAGTGCGAATGTTATTGGTGTAAGTCCTGTGGCTGATATAATGAGTGGGACAATGATGACTTTTTCTTGTTTTCATAGCCTTTTTTTATTTCCGTTGCAAGGTCTGTGCATTTGGAAATTTTTTCTCTGTATTTCGTTTGGATGTTTGTGGCGTTGGGGACAGATATGTCAATTAGATAGTTGACTTTTTCTTTTTTGTACTGAAAAGTAACGTCGAGTCTATTGGCGGAAACTGTTTTGTCTGTATGGATACTAATGACCCAGTAGAGTTTGTAATCTTTATTTTCAAGTATGGATGTTGGTGTGTATTTGTAGTAGGGATCTGTGTTTTTTATGAGCTTGTATGTTGTTTTATTATTATTATTATTATTATTATTATAAGATGGGTCAGGAGTGTGTCGGAAGTCAAAGAAGGGAACTACATTAACCAATATTACTTTTTGGAAGGCCCAATTTGTCAACCTGATAACTCGTTTACTTATACTGAAGTAAATACCAAAGTAATAATTTCATTCTATCTTTAATTTAAAAACGTCAGGTTATTTTTATTTATATTCAATTGCAAAATTATTAAATACCCCCTAAATCACCATACTTGTTGGTTATAAATTTTATTTTATTTTCTTTCCATTCCCAGTCTTCGCTTTAAATCATAACATAAATCAAAAAAGAAAAAGTAGGTAGGTCATTTAACAATAAGTTCAAAAAATTTTTCACTTTACATAATATCACATAACATAAAGCTTTAAAAGTGTTTTTTACATGTTTGACGTCGATATCGATATATCG
>CM032456.1:78580418-78620057 GCA_019049505.1 Pachyrhynchus sulphureomaculatus
ACGGGGTTTTTCTACATTTCTTTATTAATCAAATAACAACAAATGCATTTTTCGGTTATTTAGAAAAAAAAATGTTAACGAAAATCAATTTTTTTTAATAAATGTCTCACGATTTTCTACCAGATGTGATAAAAAATTTTAATTTTTTTTTCCAAATTACCGAAAAACGCATTGATTGTTATTGGATTAATAAACAAAGGTAAAAAAAAACGGTGAAAATGGCTCCAAAAAAAAATTTTTAACGGCATCAGAAAGATGGCATCGAGACCTACAAGTCATTTTAGACCAAATGGCATAAAATAAAGAGCAATTCAAATTTTAAATAACAAATTTAATTGTGCCCACTGGGTTTAATACAGTTTTACCATTAAATAATGGTAAATCGCTTTGTGACGATCCCTGTAAACCTATGACACTGGGAACAAGAGGAGCCTAATATGCTTTTAGAAGATATCTGTAAACCTATAAACACTGTAAACAAGAAGCGCTTAAATCTCAAATAAATATCTTCTTTCTCGTTCCTGCCTACTGGTAAATATGCCAACACAATTGTTTAACAGATCAATTCGCACTGCTGCATGGAATATTCAAACACTATGCATGACTGGAAAACTAGCCAATGTTGAAAGGGAGGTGAATCGAATGAAGAACTATATTCTTGGTATAAGCGAGGTTAGATGGACTGACGCTGGTCAGCAAAGAATTGAAAGAGGACATATGTATTACTCGGGAGGATCTATTGTGTTATCACCTGAAATTAACAGAGCGCTGATTAATTTTTACCTTATATTGGCAGAATAATGATGGTACAACTACAAGCAACTCACAAAATAATGAGCATTATTCAGGTTTATGCTCCAACATGTGATAATTCAGACTAAGAAGTTGAACATTTTTACGGTGAACTGGCAGAGCAGTGAAACTCGTGAAAAAGGGCGAAATAACTATAATTATGAGTGATCTTAACTCTAAGGTGGGTTAAGGAATAGGCGGTCAAGTGGTTGGACAATATAGCTTGGGCTTAAGAAATAATCGGAGCGACAGACTCGTCCAATTTTGTATCGAGGATGATCTTTTTATTAGCAACACATTTTTCACCCAGGCGGTTGTACACTTGGAAATCACCAGGGGATAGGACTAGGAACTAGATAGATTTAACTCGTTAAACAAAAACATAAAGAAATTTGTAAAATCTGGTACTCATGGAGTTTCGAATGCACAGGTTCAAAAGAATTAACAAAAAAACAAACAATAAACTCCATAAATACAAATAAACTGAAGAAATTCTGAAATTAGAAAACAAATTCAAACCGAATAGATGAGAACTTTAAGAAGTAAATAAGAACAGAAAATGAAAGTGTCGAATCTCAATGGGGGAAAGGAAGAAGAAATCAGTCGAGCAGAGAATAGAAAAAAAACAGGAATGGATGACAGAAGAAATACTAAATTTGATGGACGAAAGATGATCACAGAACACAAAAGATGTCTTAAAGTACAACAAATTAAACAGAGTAATATGCCGAAAATGTAGAGAACCTCAGGAAATTTGGTTAAACAAGAAATGCCGAGAAATAGAGAAACGGCAAGAGAAGCATGACACATTTAATTTACATAAGGTGAAGGAATTGGGAGGAAAGAGCAAGAAAAAAACAAGAAACAATTCTGAGAAATGGAAGCAATGAAGTTATATTAGATATTAAGGATAAAATAAAGACATGGGGGGCAATACATAAAACAACCTTTCAATGGACATAGAACTTCCAGCAAAACAGAGATAATGAGATAGGGCCAGAAATAACAAGAAGAGAAGTTATTCATGCAATACAACTACAGAAGTATGGAAAAGCAGTTGGTCCAAATGAGATAAAGGGAGAAATCCTCAAAATATTTTCGGATTAAAGTCCATTTCTTAATCGACTGATAATCTTATTTAACAAGATCTATGAATCTGGACAAATCCCTCTTAACTGGCTAAAGTCGACTTTCATCCCAGTTCCTAAAAAGTCAAAATCAATGAAATGTGTGACGATTATCGCTTGATTAGTTTAATGTCTCACGTTCTCAAGATATTCCTGAGAATCATCCATACCAGAATATATAGAAAATGTGAAGCAGAAATAGATAGCACACAATTCGAATTCCGAAAAGGTGTGGGTACACGGGAAGCTTTATTCTCGATAAAGGCACTGGTCCAACGTTGTAAAGATATGAATGTAGATGTATCTGCATATTTTATAGATTGCAATAAAGCTTTCGACTGTGTAATGCGCGAAAAATTAATAAAAATTTTAAAAACAGCAATAGACAAAAGAGATCAAAATATTATTAAAAATCTGTACTGGAATCAATCAGTGGAGGTTAAAATTGGGCTGGAAGAGTCCGAAAGCATAAAAATAACCCAAGGTACAAGGGATGCATTCTCTCACCACTTTTGTACAATCTTTATTCTGATGCTGTGTTTTAATGAGGCCATCTCTGAAACCAGTGAAGGAATAACAGTTAATGGGAAACACTGAACTATTCTATTAGCATAATAATAGCAAAGATCTCCAGCAACTGATCGATCGAGTTGTAACAGCCAGCGAAAGATTTGGATTAACTATGAATATAAGAAAAACTAAGTGGTTGGTAATAACAAAGAAAAAACTATAATCAGAATCCCTCGAAATCAGGGAAAACACCGTAGAACAGGTCTCCGCATTTAAATATTTGGGAATCAATATAAATAACAAGAAAGGAAATATATATATTCCCGAATTGAGCAGGCCCGAGTAACATATATGAAAATGAATAAATTTTTCCATCGCACAAGTCTCGGTCTCAAACTCCGAATGAGAATGGTGAGAGCATAAGTATTCTCCGTATAGATGTGTGTGCTGGACCGTTGATTCTGGCTTAGAGAAACGACTGGAATCTTTCGAAATGTACATTTATAGACGCATTTTTCGCATCTCCTGGATACAGAAAATAAGAAACACAGAAGTACTAGAAAGAATAAATAAAACGAAGGAATTACTAAAGACTATAAAAATAAGAAAAACTCAATACTTCGGATATATAATGACGGGCTTAAAGTATGAATTGCCAAGTCTAATTATTGGAGGTAAAATAAAGGGGAAACAATCGATTGGAAGAAGACAGAATTCTTGGCTGAAGGACATGAGAAGGTGGAGGTGCTTCGAGTGATATTTTTCGAGTAGCAGGTTCTAAAGTTCGTTTAGCTATATGGATCGCCAACCTTCGTGAGGAGACGGCGTCGTAAGAAGAAGAAATACGCCAAAACTCTGTTATAAGTTGGGTGCTTTCTTTTTTATAACAAGTTCTCTCCTAGGATTTAAGCTTTTTTAACTATGGTAAATTCAAGACTTTGTTAAATATTCTCACTTTTTACATTTTACATATTTCGTATAATTTAGACTTTAATTTTAAATTGTTTGCATTAAAAAATAAAAAAGTTAGAAAAATAATTTCCAATAAAAGGACTAATTGTGCCCCCAGGGATCGTGTCCGTGAAAACAACGAGAAATTAAAGCAGGAAGCAAAACCGAGAAAATATTAAATAATAGACCCTTAAATTAACTACATTTTTCATTAAACGAGGAAAAATAAAATTATAGAAACTAGAGTTTGATGACTAGCGATAATTGGACTTCACCTTTGTTTAACAACTCTATTTATTAATTCAATTCAAAGGTAATCGTAACAGAAGTCACGTGTGTTGCCTGTACATGGTTGGGTTTAAAGATTAATTTTGGAAAAAAAAAAACAAAATTGATGAGTGGTATTCTCTAGTGGCCTTAAAATCTTTGATAAGGAAATCGACCAAATAGACAAATACAATTACCTGGACTACGAGATAAGCATCCTCGACCGAAACGCAACATCTGAAATTAGAAGGATCGGTCTAGCTTGCGCTGTGTGTGTGAGGCTCTAAAGGATGTATTTAAGGACGACATTCCGATTAGTCCTGAAGAAAAAAAACGTTCAATCCGTGCGTCACACAGTGGGTAGAAAAAAAACATTGCCGGTCAAAAAATCTCTACAGGCCTCAAATTTCATCGGATCACCATTTTTTTTTTAAAGTTGTAAGAAAATTTAGAAAAGCACTGTAGAGCTTTTTTTTGGAAATATATATTTTAAATGCAAATACTGTGATAAAAAATTGATCAATCCGAGAAAAAAATAGTATTGACTCTACTATTGATTTACTTTTGACCAGACATATGTATTCCTACGTATTTTTGGTCACTGAATCCAAATGTTATAAAAATGGCCAGATATATTATATCGACGTAATGTTGGCCACTAAATTCAAATCTAACGTCTAATTTGCTCATGCATCTATACGATTTCAAGATTAGAAAGGAGTAGAATCAAATCTATTATGAACCTTAAGCCTAACATAACCTAACGGATTAAATCATAAAAAAAGGAGAAGAGGAGAGACTTTATATCTGGTTGTCATATAAAACTTTATTGTAGGTGAAGTACTAATATATGAATTAGTAAAGTAAAAATTTTTTTTGAGATAAATAATAGATTTAAGTTTTATCTAAGAATTCAAATTTAATATTGTTTTTGGAAAATTTCAATAAAAAAAGTCAAAATTGAAAAAAAAAATGTTTATAACTTGCATAAGAATGAATGAATAATTTGCATAATAGTTGTCTCTAGCAATCAAGATGCCCATCAAAATATATAAGCAATATACAAGTGATAACGCAAAATGATATTTTAAACTGTTCAAATCATCTTTTCTTCATAAATTTTTATTAGTGTACATTAACGAGGATTTTAATTTGACAGCCCGTATATGTTAAGTGAGTTGCTTACTGACCTTCAAAGTTTTATTTCAATAACTAAAAAATTGATTTAAACTTGTTTTTTAGTCGTTAAAATTTTCAATTTCATAAAAATACTCTTCATCATTTTTTACACCTCAAGCTGTGAGAGACAAGGGGACTCACGTTCATAAGTACCTAAAGTTGTGAGTGGCAAGGGGATTTACGTTAATCAAGCACCCCGAGTCGTAAAAGATAAGAGGACTCACGTTAATCAAGCACCTCAAGCTGTGAGTAGCAAGGGGACTCAAGTTAATCAAGCACTCAGAATGGTGAAAGGCAAGGGGATTCACGCTAATCAAGTAACCCAAGCAGTGAGAGGCAAGGGAACTCACGTTAATCAAGCCCCCTGAGTCGTAAGAGGCAAGGAGACTTGTGGTTACCAAGCACCCAGAGTTATTGGAAGTAAGGGGGTCACGTTAACTGAGTACCCCAAGTTGAAAAAAGCAATATTCCATAAATCGAATGCACGATTGCAAGATAGATAAAAAGCACTTTTAACCATTTTGAGCCCATGTTTGGACGCTAACTGAATTCAGTAGATGTATGAAGGAATCAGATATCATATTTGGATTCAGTGACTAAAAATACATCGGAATATGTATATCTCGTTATTATTGCTAACTTGACTAATTTTGACCATTGTGAGGCAATTTTTGGAACTTAATTCGAAATCAATTGGTGTACGAGCAAATTAGATATCATATTTGGATTCAGTGACTAACCATACGTTTATTATTGTTAACTTGACGACTTTTGACCAATTTTGAGGCCGTTTTTGGACCATTACTCGAATTCAATAGGTTTATTAGCAAATCGGATATCATATTTGGTTTCAGTGACCAAAAATACGTAGGTATACATACGTCTGGTCATAGTCAGTCAATAGTAAAGTCAACAGTATTTTTTTCTGGGATTGATCAATTTTTTATCACAGTATATGCGTAAAAATTTAAAATAGCCATTTAAAATATATAATTCCAAAATATGGCAAAATAGTTTTCTTCTAAATTTTCTTACGATGATTCTAAAAAGAAATATATTCTGAATCGATGAAATTTGAGGTCGGAGGATTTTTGAAAGGTAATATTTTTTTTCTACCCATTGTGTGTCATTTCATTCTTTACCTACGAGTAAACAATTGAATTAAACCATATGGCCGCTCCGTCCAAAGCCTACTTCACAAAATGTGCATTTAATACTCGTGTAAAAACTGAAAACCTTTATATCTTGAAGTAGATTTAAGTAAAACATAAAGTGTGATATTTTTAAAATGGTAATTTAAAGCTTTATTCGGATAAGGAAAAATATACAGGGTATCCCATTTAAAAAATATATTTTTGCGTTAATAACTGTTAAAATATTAGTTGTAAAAAAATGTAACTTATTCTGTTGAAATCCACGTGGAAAAGTGCTTTGGGAATGTTTTTACAGAAATCAAAAATTTTCAATAGGAAAAGAATTACAAACATTTTCCAAAATGCAAATTTTTGAGAAACACCCTGTATATCTGATATGGTATTAGATATCGATATGCGGTTTTTACCATTGAGTTTATCATAAAAATTAAGCCTCAGACGCCGACATCAGTTTTCTCCTTTAGATAAAGGGGTTTACCTTCAAAAGTGTCCAATTTGGACCATCCTGTACATGAAGGCCAAACCAACGATTTGAAAACATTGCCTCTTTAAAAAACAATGATTTTCCAGTTCAGCATCTCCTCTTTATTCCATAGTTAAGAAAATCTTAGTATTCAGAAGCAAATTTATGTCACTCTGTATACTGTGTATTCTAATTTATATTAGCTGCCGAAGTATTAATTTCCAAAGGTTCTATCTTCTTGCACAAAAACTGTTTCTGTTCCGATATTCCAAAATTGAACAATCATGAATAAAAGAAAAAAATTTCAATACTTAAATTGGAAGAGACATTTTCTTTTATAAAAAGAATATTCAAATTACTGGTATAGCGAATAAAAACAAATTGAACAAAGCGGAAAATTTTAAATATAAATGTACCTTTTATTTTCCAAAAGTCTTTTAATGAAAATATAAGAAGTAAAATAAATACACGTTGGATTTTTTATACGACGTGGGAAAAATCCATTAAAAAGTTTTACACAATTGTGTATTTTGTTTATAGGCCTATCATCTCCACAATTCCACCATAAACTGTTCAAAAAAACGCCACAATTACTTCACTCTTAGTTTAAAGTATACCGATTCCTTTCCTACATAGTTGTGGGCAATTTATACTACAAATTTCTTAATATTAAATTGTATATTACAAAATATTGTGTAAAGTTCTACATTGTCACAAAACCAGAAAATATTTTCATAATATTATTTAAATGATACATACCCCTCTCACACTCTTCTCATATTATCCAGCAAAATAATGAAAAAATGTAATGTTTCGATCTCCCTTCCCTAAGAAGATCATCAGTAAAATGATAAATATGAAGTCACTCACTACATTAAGTTGAATGAACACATAAGCTAATTACTACGAATTCAAAAATAATGAATATTTTGAAATACACCGAAGATAAGAGTGACAATAAGAAAAATAACTTTGGCCACCAAATTGGGATAATTTAAGAATAACTCATGTGGATAATCGATAAAGAAAAATGATAAAAAAAGAAACAGAAAAAAATATATATAGCTATACAGAAATTACGTACAGTATATGAAAATCATAATAGAGTTTTTAGTAGCTCATCAACCGAAGCAGAAGGAAATATACAACAATTTAGGAAACATATACAGAAATTATGGCAGCAATAAAATAATGCAGTAAAAAAAAAAAAACCATTTGAAATTACACAGTTTAGATACAGCAATATTACGATTTTTATCCTCTCTGGGGTATCACTAGAAATATTGTCCCGAGTTTTGGACCTCGAAAAACTTGTGCTCTATTGTTTATAAACAATTGGATCAAACCCAACTCTTCATAATGAAATTTACAACAAATTCTCGTTAGTTTTAAGTCGCTCAAGTGTGTACATAACCTCTAAACTCAAAAAACCTGCAAAAAAACTGTTTTATTTTCATTTTATTGTACATGTCGGCAAAGTGAACCGATCGGCATGAAACTTTCAGAAAATATGCCTTTTCTTATAGCAAAAAATACTCCGAAACTTTGGTACAAGAATATTGAACCTAGTGGGCACAATTGAATTTTGTTATTTAAAATTTGAATTGCCCGCCATTTTATACCATGCCTAAAATGGATGTTTTTTTCCGATGCCACTAAAAAAATTATTTCTGGAGTCATTTTAACGGTTTCTTTTACATTTATTTATTAATAAAATAACAACAAATGCATTTTTTAGGTCATTTCGAAAAAAAAAGAAAACTTTTTATCACATCTGGTTAACAATTTTTTTTTTCAAAATGACAATTGTTATTTAATTAATAAACAGGTCTATAAAAAATAGCTAAAATGCCTCCAAAAAATTTTTTTTTAATGGCATCGAAAAGCTGACACCGAGACTTAAATTTTGAAAAAAAAAGATCCATTTTAGACTAAAATGGCATAAAATGGCGGGCAATTCCAATTTTAAATAATAAATTCAATAGTGCCCACTGTGTTCAATATTTTGTACCAAAATTTCTGGACATTTTTTCTATAATACAAGGCATATTTTATGAAAGTTTCAAGCCGATCGTTTCATTTAGTCGACCTGAACAATAAAATGAAGAAAAAAAAAACAGATTTTTGTCCGTTTCTTTAATTTTGTAGGTTATGTACACATTTGAGCGATTTAAAGCTAACGAGGAAGTTAATTTTAATTACGAAAAGTTTAATTTTTTGTTTGCCTCGATCCGACTTACATATATACCCGGAGTTATTTACATTTTAAGCTGAAAAAACTTAAATTGTTTATAAACAAAAGAGTTTTTCGATGTCCAAAACTCAGGACAATACTCCTGGTGATACCTCAGAGAGAATAAAATCATAATATAGCTGTATCTAAACTATGCCTATCTCATCATTATTTTGAACTTTTTTTAATGCACTAAAAGACATTTTATCTATCCCCATTCAAATATATTGTCACTTGCTTGTAAAATACGAATTAGGATTGAAAAGTTGCAGATAGATAGTTTTAATATCAAAAATTTTATTTCGCTTAAGGCTTTAAAAATCGCAAACAATAAAAAAGGGTCGTTTTCCTCTTGTATTCAAACATTGCAAATATTAGACCGACGCCAGATGGTATTTCAATAAAGTTGTTGAACTGCTACATTACAGGTAAAACTCTGGGGCCCTTACTATTGCTTGATGCCAATTTGCATAATTTTAGATGATTTATTGATATCACTTTCAATTAAATAGAATATACCTAGAATTTTTCAGTAAATACATCTGTGAGAAAGAGAGAGGAAAAATTTAAGGTAATCCCCATTATTACAAATTCTTACTGTAATCAAATTTCAACATTACATTTATCTGGCTTAATTTTCTTCTGTATTTATATCGAGGCCCCATCGATTTTCAGAAACTCCATATTCATATATTTCTTTTGCCTAGATGACCACTAAATATGCCATAATTTTCCTCTAGCACGATTTATCTCATTTGTGTTGGAGAAATATTGCTATCTGTGTACCGAGATAACTTCTGAAAATTCTTACTTTATTAAAAATTAAATAATCAAATTAATTCATCTTTCGTCACGAATCTTGATTCTCAATTTCTTCAAAATAGTCCTCATACATAGCTAGGTTAATAGAAACTCAGTTTTTAGAAAGTTGTAATTATTGGTTATAGTAATGTTTATCTGGAATCTTCTGTGAAGGAAGGGATTGCCGCAGCTGGTGCATAAATAAAACTAGTTTTTTTTTTTAATTTAACATAATGTATTCTCTCGTATAACTTCTAAATTTTCAAATAATTATATACTTGGAAGTTAGAACCTTTCTAAATTTTCTATATTGTTCTTTCGATATCTGAGTTAACATTACTCATAATTATCTGGTGGATACAAAATTGTATCATTACTTTAAGAAAACCATTCTCAGTAATATGGTAACTTTTCTTTTGTCTTATAAAATTTCATAATTCTCCCTACCAGATAAGATCTAAAGTTGTATTAAAACATTAATTTTAATAAAATCTAAGCACAGTAAGAGAAGATTCCTAGATGAGGCACTTGGCCGTCCATACCGTACTAGGATTTTGTCGGGTGTAGTCGAAGAAACTTTAGTCTGATAGAAACTGGTTATACTCAAGAGTCTCTAGCAGTTTTTTGAAGAGCCGCAAGCGACAGAGCTTTAAGTGGTAATAAAGTCAAACAAAGACTTTAGTAAAAAGGTTAGTTCGATTTCTTGATATTTTAGTAGTACACTATGTTATTCTATTTTTTTTAAATATTCACAAGATAAAATTAACGGATTACCAAAAAAAAAAAAAAATAGCTAGTCATTTAGAATACTTACATGTTACAGTTATTTTTTTGACAGTTCGACCATCGTTAGTATCAGTGAAGTATTTTTAAATTGTCCCTGCTGGCCTATAAGTTGCAACGTACGGTCAAAATCCCTTAACACATAAAACAGGAAAAAATGCTTTCAAGCTGGTGTTTTAGTTTATTTGCTCAAACAAGGGGCAGTAAATAAAAAAGCTAAATCGGTTTTTTATCGACCCTCACATCTCAGCTAGGACCACTTTAGCGCCGTAATGTTGCCAGGACTTACGAACAGGTATAATTTTATATGTCACATAAAGTGCTGCAGGAAATATTTATTTGTTAATTTTTTGTGGAAGCAACTAGTATTATTAAGTCGAAACTTAACAATATCTTTTACTTCCTTAGTAATTCATAATTTATTGATTCATAGCCGAGTTAACGTTATTAATAGAATGGTAAATTATATATATATATATATATATATATATATATATATATATATATATATATATATATATATATATATATATGTATATATATGTACAGGGTGTAATAAAAACCAACGTATTCCCTTCGGGGACTAAGAGACCAGCTGATAACTTACCAAAATATGTAAATATGACCTTAGTGAAAAATCGCTACATTTCGAGTCAAAATTACAATACATTAGAATCTTAGAATACAGAAATTTGTAGTTGTGGCACTCGATAATTGAATCTAAGGTATAGATTTTCGCGAAATTCAGAAAAATATCAGTATCTCGAGATCTAAACGATTTTTTTCTTCCTCTTCCTTCCAAGGCTTCAAAACAGAAGAACTCTTTTGAAACCCCTGGTAACGTAGAACGTGCCATCTTTTTGGTGGTCGGTCGAGAGGTCCTTCTGGTTATTCATCTTTTACCCATCTTGGCCAGCTATTAGCTAGGATTCTACTTACATGATTCCTCCAATATCGACGTCTTAACCTGACGAAAACGGACGATGTTTTGAATCTTGAATTTTTCTCGTACAGTTGTGCTTGGAACCTAGTCTCTCAGGGTTATTCCTTTGATAGTGCGCAGTGTTTTTTTTTTTCGGTAGCTCTCATCAGGCTTTTTGTTTTAGATGTTTCTACTTGCTACGTTAGAACCAGTCTTACCACAGGTTTTTTATATACTCACTTTGCTTTCTGTAGACATGTAAGCATTTTCCAATATTAAGTCCCTCAAACAACCAGATATTCTCGATACTTTATTTGCCTTATTGAGTACTTCTTGATATAGATTTTTTGAACTCGGTAGCTGTACTACCAGGTATGTGCAGTGCATGTTCTATGCTATTGTTTTGTTGTAGACGGCTAATTTATATCTAATGAAGTTTTTAGACTATAACCATTGATTCTGTTTTTCCCACTGATATTCTCATATTGTAAGTTTCTGCTGAGATTTCGAAACGATGTATTAGTCGCTGTAAGCCATCTTCATTTTCTGCTGTTAATATTGCATCATCAGCAAAAGTTATGCGTCCCATTTTGAATCCACTATTGACCTTATTGACACTATTTATTATCTGTAATTAAAAAGTGTTGGATTTACGCTATCGCCTTGTCGAATTCCACAAGATATTGGTATTTCGTCAGTTAGTCCTTGCTGTATCTTTATACGGGTCCTATTGTTTTTATTGAGCTGTTTTATCACTTGAATGCAGTTGATGTTGAAGTCATGATCTCGTAAAATTTGTAACACGTCTCTCAATCGTACCCTATCGAATGCTTTTTTTAGATCAACTAAGCACAGGAGTAGGGGTTTATTGAATTCATTAGAGAAATCATTAGATTTTTCAATCAGTTGTCGGATTGTAAATATACTCGATCTATTTTTTCTAAATCCTTGCTGTTCCTCGCTTATTTTGATCTCTTTTGTTATTTTTGCAGTTGGATAGTCATTTACTAGTGCTATCTAGCAGGGTAATGGTTCGTTGTCATTTTTATTTCCTCTTTTGAATATTGGGGTCGTAATACTTCACTTTACATATTCTGGTAAGTTATGGGCTGGCCTATCATTTGGGGTACCTGTATAGCTATAAATATATATATATATATGTATATATATATACATATCCAATTTTTCATTTTTCATTTCTCCTCTTGGGCAGTCATTTTCTTACGTTTAAATATTGTTTCAGTTAATATATTTTTGGAAATGTAATTAAGCTGAGGATTCTGCTTTACGTTGTTTCAGGGTTTACTCATTCGAAAACTTGTAAAAATGTTGTAACCTCAGTATTTAACGTTTTTGCACTCTTCAAATTAGCGAGTTAGTAAAGCTTTGGTCGCAAAGTACCAGTATAAATCAGTAAATTCACTAACTTAAAATTAGTATTTAGAAGAATAAACAAAAACTAATACTGATAAATTACAGTTACAGTTTTATTGTACTAAGACAAGCGCTTATTTTTAATTAGTTGAATATGCAAATTTTAATCTCATTCTGATTAAATACACTAAGTAACTTAATATATTGTAATACTTTATACAACTCTAATCACTTTACTAATTAATTCTGTCTCATTTGGTAAGCAGCTAAAGTCGATTGTTTTATCTTTTCTAGAGAGCTGCTGCTTTGTAGCTTAGTCTCTTGTAGATAATAAGAAATAAAAGCATGAGTTTTTGTTTTTCCCTGGTTTTATTCCGCTGTAAAAATAACCAAGATTTCATCATGTCTGGAAGTAACTTTGCGAAACAAAGTTCACTTTTTATACGCTAAGATTTGAATTAAAATATTTAAAATGGTTTACCATTTTTTGGGTTTTTAATTCTAATTATTAATATAATTTTCAAATTTTAGTACAGTTTTGAGACCCTAACGATTACATATATTGCCAAAAATTTCCTTTAGCATGACTATGCAGGCGTAGTTTAATATTTATACTTTTTCTTTGCTTAGTGGAATATTAAACCTAAGAATAAATAAACAGGACTAATGAAAAACAATAATCCATATAATGACTCCTGTTTCATACGTGTGATGCCGGACTTATAAGCAGAATCTTTTCGCTTATATAATCGACGTCAGGATGAAACTCCTACTACTCTTCGCTTTTTAAAGTATGAATAAAAAATGTAATATAATAAAGAAATTCCTGATAGAGTAAAAATTGTCTAAGAAGGAGACAGCTGGCTACATAATGCTCCAAGATGTATAATGTCGTTCGACATATTATTTTTTTTCGATTCTATCTCACTGGATGCTTCAAAATTTGTTTATGAGATAAAATAATAATTATGGGTAATAATAAATTATTTTCAATACATTTTTCTCGTGTCGGCTCGAAATATTTTTACTTTACCACTTTAATATATTTTCTTCTGCTTTTCTTAGGCCTTATCTAGGAATCGTAACCTGTCTATTCCTCTGCTTGGAACAAGATCTCCTTTTTTTTGATGTCAATAAATCATTGTTAATAATTTTAATCAAGGAATTTATTTGCTACGTATAAACACTGGAATTTCACGATTCCAATAATGAGCTAATAAAAAAATTACGCCAGAACTTTAGAGAGGTCATTATCGATTAGACTCTTTACAAAAATCATATTTTTAAGATGCTTGCAAATGTGGCGCAATATGTAGTATACGACGCACATCTTTTAAAACTTTGGATGTACCACAATATTTCAGAGAATGATAGTCGCAAAAAATCTAACACCTAATATTGCACTTGAAAATACCAAATAAGATTTTGACAAAACGTCGTGCAAATGTATTGTTAGACGAACGGATTGAAACTTGGAATTGTATTGCATCATATATACATATATATATATATATATATATATATATATATATATATATATATATATATATATATATATATATATATATATATATACAGTGTGTTCCAATAAGTTTTATACAAATGGAGAAAAAGTTTATCTTACATATGACAAGAAAATTTATTCTTGATAAAAAGTTCTGTATCACGTGAGAATCCGTAATCAAACATCAAAAGTTTAAAATATTTGATGGTATACAGGAAAACTAAAAAAATAATGATTTATAATGAAGAGTAAAGTGTGTTTGAATTTAAATACAGAGCAAAATATTAATTGAAAATATTAATAAGAACTAAAAAATTATGCTCATGTTTAGATTTGTGGTCTTCCTAGTTAAAAATTCCAACAAATAGGTGAGTAATTGTTGGATTATTTATTGGATAAAATATAACGAAATCAATACAAATTTTAGGCTGAAAAATAAATGAACATATCTTTGGAAAAACCTAATAGATCTACAGAAATATAAAGAGAAAAATGCAGAAACGAGGAGGATGATAAACAAAGAAAAGAACGAGAGATGGGAAAAATCGTGCGCGCATGTAGAACAGTATATAGGAGGAACTAGAAGTACAGAGTCATGGAGAATAATTAAAGCATTAAGGACTAACAACAGAGAGAAGACGTATATAGAGTACATCCCAGAAAGCGAGTGGGAAGAATATTATAAGAAGCTGCTAACAGAAGATAGACAAGAATTTCAAGAAGAGAACCCTGAAGAAGAACAGAATAAGGAAATAAAAGAGATAGAACTAAGCTATGAAGAAGTAAAGAAGACAATAAAAACACTCAAAAAATAATAAATCTGCAGGGTTTGGGGGTGTGGTAAATGAAATGATTAAGTACGGGTCTAATAAATTACATCGAATGCTGAGAAACATGTTCCACAGAGCGATAAATGGAGAAAAAATACCAGAGGAATGATCAAAAGCTTATATAGTATCCATATTTAAAAAGGGAGGGGGACCGCAGAAAATGCACAAACTATAGAGGTCTAAGCATAATATCGAGTATGGGAGTATAAAAGGAAAAATTGGAGAAGACCAAGCAGGCAAATCATGTATAGACCACATATACACTATAAAACAATGGAAAAAAAAACTGGCAAAGAACAGAGAAGTTCAACTAGCCTTCATAGATATAAGAAAGGCCTATGACTCAGTACCAAGACAAAGATTATGGAACGCAATGAAAGAAATAGGCATTGACAAAGAACTAATATACGCAGTAAAAGCTCTCTACGAAAACAACACAGTGAACATAAAAATAGGACATAAAATAGGGAAGAGAGTCTAAACATCAAAAGGCCGATTACAAGGATGCTCTATATCCCCAACACTATTCAAAATATACCTCGAATAAACATTAAAAAAATGGAAGCAAAAATGTAGTGGAATGGGAGTCCCAATACGAGAAGATTACTTATATACTCTAAGTTTCGCAGTCGCAACTAATCATAGCGCAAGATGAGGAAGACCTCAGTTATATGGTAAGAAAACTGAAAGAAGAATACACTAAAGCAGGACTAGCAATAAACTTTGATAAAAAGGAATATCTAACAACAAAGGAGGGAAACGTGGAGAATCTAGAAGTAGATAACGAAACAATAATCAAAGGAACCGATAGATTTAAATATCTAGGAACCATCATTTCAAAAACCGCAACATCAGAAGAAGAGATTAAAGCTAGATTAGGACAAACGCGAACAGCATAAGACAATTAAATTCGATTCTGGGGACAAGCACATTACAAAGAGAAACAAAACACGCATATACAAATCAATAATACAAAGCATAATGACATACAGGTCAGAAACATGGACGATCAACAAAAGAAATAAATCTAAAATTAACGCGGTAGAGATGGAGTATTGGAGAAGATGCTGAAGAAGATGTAGAGTGACACGTAAGGAGAGAATAACAAATGAAGAAATAAGAAGCAGAATGAACATTAAAGAGAACGCAATAAACACCATTGAAGAGAAACGATTAAAATGGTATGGACACATAAGACGAAGCGGTGATAATAGGTGGATAAAGAAAATAACGGAGTGGAGCCCTATAGGGAGAAGAAAAAGAGGAAGACCCAGACGATCGTGGAGAGACGATGTGGACGAGGCTATGGAGGACAGGAGTTTAACAGATGGAGACTGGGAAGATAGAAACGGATGGAATCAAAGGCTGAGAGAAGGAAGACAGCGTCAGCTGTAGAAAATCCTTGTTATATATATAATATAACGAAATCAATACAAATTTTAGGCTGAAAATAAATGAACATATCTTTGGAAATACCTAACAACTGTCGATAAATTTCAAAGTTAACGTCAGTCTGAATTTGCAATAATTAGAAATGCCAGTAAAATTGAGTGTTGAAGATAAAATTGAAATTGTTCTCATAGTTGGAGGTAATTTTAAAACGTTTAGAGAAGCAGCAGATATCTTTGTTAATAGACACTTTGATAAAACTGTACTCTTTACAACTGTAGGATATCTAATAAATAAATTCAAGATTTATGGAAGTGTTGAAAATAAATTTAAAAAGAAATATCGGGCATCGATTTTAAATGAAGATAATCAAAATCAAGTAATGCTTTCGATAGTAGAAAAGCCAAAAGATTCACTTCGGAAAAGATCAGCTTTATTGAATGTGAGTAAAACTACAGTTGCGAGAATTTTAAGATCAAATAAATTTATACCAAACAAACCCCAACTTAGTCGTACTTTAAAAGCAGGAGATTTTAAACGAATATTTAAATTTTGTACTTGGTTTCTAGGAGAGTTGGAAGATAACAGGTTTGTGGCAAGACAAATACTTTTCTCTGACGAAGCGACCTTTACGTGTAATGGGACAGTAAGTTCTCAAAACTATCGCTAGTGGAGCAATGTTAATCCTAACTTCAATAACCAAACTCGAGATCAATACTGGTTTAAAACCAATGTATGGTGTGGAATTTTTAAACATAGAATAGTTGTACCATTCTTCTTTCGTTACTTAGAATTTATAAATAATGAGTTCCCTGAGTTTCTTAATCGCCTACCAATAATTAAAAGACAACGCATATGGTACCAACATGATGGTGCATCATGTCACAGTCCGAGAAATGTTCGAGATTATCTCCTCCACACTTTACTTAGCCCCCAAGGTCTCCGGACATCACCCTTCTAGACTTTTTTTTATGGGACTACTTAAAAGAAAAGGTTTATCTTAAAAGGCCATTTTCAAGATGTTGATCATCTTGAGAAAGTCATTAGGGAAACATGTGAAAAATTTTTCTCGAAGAAAAATCACCTGTTTAGAAAGGGACAGTGAATCACTTGTGCAATAAAGTTAGAATTAATCCATATGTTTAGTTGTTATGTACGTAGTAATTCAGTAATGTTGCAATTTCAAAATAAAATGATTTTAGTACAAATTTATTATGGATGTAATTGTTGCAAAGCAGATAAAAAGGTTATCAAATTTTTAACAAAAATATGATACAATCAAAATCACCGCTCTAATTTTTAATTAATTTCGTTTTCCTTTATTCAATAAATAATCCGACAGTTACTGACGGGTTTCCTGAAGTTTTTTTGAATTTTTAACTAGGACGGCCACAAATCTAAACGTGAGCATAATTTTTTAGTTCCCATTAACATTTGCAATTAATATTTTGCTCTGTATTTAAATTTAAACATACTTTACTCTTCTGTATAAATCATTATTTTTTATTTTCCCTGTATTCCATCAAATATTTTAAACTTTTGATGCTTGATTATGAATTTCTATGTGATGCAGAACTTTTTATCAAGAATAAACTTTTTCGTAATATGTAAGATAATTTTTTTCTCCATTTGTATAAAACTTTTATATATATATATATATATATATATATATATATATATATATATATATATATATATATATATATACATATACAGTGACAGGCAGAAAGTGTGCGACTAGTATTAAATTTAGGAGAAAGGTGAAATTATAGATGAATTCTACATCATTTGGAGTCCAAAATGATTTTGCAGTGCCGATTGTCGTTTGTTAAAATATCGAAAATATTTGTTAGGAATAAATATTTGGAATTCTATTTTATAGTAGTAAGCAAAATTTTAGATAAATTGGATAACAATCGTATTTTTTTCAGTTTTTGAACAATAAAAATGATTTTCGCACGGAAAACTATCCAAGATTTTTATGCTATTACTTGCAGTTTGAGGTTTTTGTTTTTCAAAGGAAATCTACATGCAATTCTTAAACACAGAAATTTTTAAATTGTTCCATGGACTTCCACTTCAGTAACGCAGGGAACTATTTTTTCAATAAGTTGGTGCGTCCATTCATAGTAAGCTACAAGTGCAAAAATGACTGGTTTGAAGATTAGTGGATTAGAAGTTGTTGTTCCGAACTTAGTATCTCTCGATTTTTTTATGGGGCTACCTCAAGAACAAAGCTTATGCTCAGAGACCTTTTAGAAACATTGAACATTTAGTCAATGCAATAAGGCAATGTATATGTAGCACATGTTAAGAAACGTTCTAAAAGAATTACATTCAAACATAGAATGAAGCTGCGAGCACGTTGAAATGCAAATTAGATCATATTTTTTATGTTTTTTTTTTTTGTTTATTTAATTCATGAATTCGTGAGGTGTGTGTATTTTATTTATTTTTTGTTTGCTGTGTAGTCAATGTGTTTGCAACCTTCAGGAAATATTAATTCACTAATTTTCTTTTCTTATTTGAAATAAAATTGTGACCTTAGAGTGTCATTAAGAAAACTAAAAACCTCAAACTGCCTCCTATGGGGTATCAATATTTGTCCGTGCGACAGTTGTGGGTTTAGAAAAATTACCATTTTTGAATTATTAGTTGTGAAGGCAGTAAAACATGACATCAATAAATAAATTTTAAAATTCTTCTATCAATCTTACCAATGTATTTCATATTTTTATTGGTCAAAAAGTAAAAAAATACGTTCTTTACGGAATTAATTTTGCACACTACCATAAAATGCAATTCTAAACGCTTTTCCTAATGATTATTTTCGATATTGAATAAAGAGAGTGACTTTTGAATTTTAAGCTGTGAAAAATTCAAATTTCATGCCAAAAAAATAACAATAGGGATTGCAAAAATATTTTTTGAATTTCAAGTGATGCAAAATTCACCTATCAACTTTTTTTTATACTTAGTAACAACGAAAAATCCTATATGTGCACTCTTTCGGTCTGCCCCCGTACATATGTATACAAACTTGCTTATACTAATGTCTGTTTCGTAGTATGTACGACATGTATTAAAACAGAAGTCTTTTATACTATCAATTAAATCCAATTTGAATTTTGAAAATATTACGCAAAATGGATATATCGAAAAAACAACTTACAATAGTTGAATGGCATTAGTTGCTTTTGCTATATTATTATTCTACACAATTTTAGCTCCTATTTGGTAAAAACGTTAGATTTTGGCACACAAAGCTGTAGTTAAGAGAAAGTTTTGACACTTTCCTATATTTTTCATTACTTAAATGCAAAGGGTATGCAGGCAAAGTCGCTGGCATATATTATATATATATATATATATATATATATATATATATATATATATATATAATATATATATATATATATATATTTATATAGAGGAGAGAGAATTAGTGGCAAGATCTTGCTTTCTCTTAAAACCAATATTTTTATATATATATATATATATATATATATATATATATATATATATATATATATATATGTATATATATATATATATATATATATATATATATATATATATATATATACATATACATTTACCACATTACTAAACTGCTTCTTAAGGTTTATTAAT
This sequence comes from Pachyrhynchus sulphureomaculatus, assembly GCA_019049505.1. NCBI lineage: Eukaryota > Metazoa > Arthropoda > Insecta > Coleoptera > Curculionidae > Pachyrhynchus > Pachyrhynchus sulphureomaculatus. The sequence goes on from CM032456.1 coordinate 78,600,331, forward strand.
TTATTTTATTCCCACCTTTATTACACCAAATTTCTTGTTCACAAATTTCCCGATAGACAAATAAAAAATATCGTTTTTTCCACGTCAATGGTGAACTATGTTTCAGAAGGGATTTGAAATTTACCCATTCTATAGTGGTGTATTTGTATCAAAAGTAGGTTAAAATTATTCGTATTCAGTTCAATTATCTTTTTCTTCAAGAAAGTTTGTCCTTTATTCTTAATTTCCATTTAATTATAAGATGGTTTGCAACGAATTCCTGCTAAAATATAATCAACAGACTTTTCTAAAAAATTTAAAAAATTATGATGATTCGATAAATGAAATTTTAGCATTGTCTTCGCCAAAACTAAATAGACAAAAAATCATTTAAGAAATAACTGCGGAGAAGATGAATAAATTGATGAAATTTCCGATAATTAAAGATAACTCTGCAAAATAAGGTTTGGTTAAAATTGAGCCGTTATTATACCAGCCATTGACTGATAAGAACTTCCCAATCATGTGTTTTCTTGGCTCCTTAATAGATTTTATGTATCGTACTCTTTACAAAATATTCTATATAAATATTGTCATTATTTTTGAGGAATCGACAAAATAAAACTTCTAATATAGAAAAATAATATTGCTACTACTCAAAATCAAGAAATGAATTTAAAAATCACACCATCTGTTGCTGAAGGAAGGATTGAGTATGTTCCACATTAGATAAAGTAACATTTGTTAACTGTGTTTACAGATAGGTCGTATTTAAGTGTAAAAAATGGGTATACGAGCTTATAAAATGGCCTATCTAAAGCGGAAAACTAGTCTGACTTGAATGAATTAATAATACGAATTTGAATAATTTGAATGTGTTTATCACATTTCTGTGTGTTTTATAGTCTCTAGTGTCCAAAGATTTGTTAATGTTGGCATGGAATCAACTACAACTATAGAAAATAGAGCACTTGTGAAAATTAAAAATGCTTTTATTCCGCACATTTTCACATAATGTAAACCGACGATCTGAAAATGAAGTAAAGTTAATAGATAATAACATATATATTACGTTAATTGTAAGAGAAGCCGTGGGTATAGGGCACTTGTAATTATTATGATAACTATGCGTAATTACTATTGTAGCTAGAACATTCTGACCGAGGTCATATAAAAGCTTATTCGCGCTTAGCGAATAAAAAGTTAACGTAAGTAGCATCACATATCTACAAACTACGTTACAAGGGATTAAAATTAGATTATGTAAAGCAAATGCGACAAATTTAAGTCGACTTAAAAGACTCTAAAAATATCAAATAGTAACCTTGCCTGACCAATTAGAAATACTTAATTAGATTTTAACATGATGATATGAAACAGATTCTACATAATAATTTAATTTTGAAAAGTAACTTTTTATAATTAAGTAAGTTTCGAAGAAAGTGATATAACCTGTACATACATACACATACGTACACACCCACGCATGCACAAACATACTCCCGCACACAATATGTTTGATATATCATACGAGTTGAGTGCCTTGATTTTTGGGTGTGTCTTAATTATGTTTTTAATCTTCGCTAAATAAGTCTGTAATTTACTTAGCATGCTTGGTACTATGGGTATTTTTTGTGTACGACCCTGGCATTGTTGAAATCAGGTGTTTTATTGTACTTAGATTTGAGCCTTTTGGTAGTAGAGCAGTTTTCTCTAATCGAAAGCTGCTCTACTTACTTTTTTTTTTTCTTATTGTATTTTGCAATTTATAATTCTTGCATGGTCTTGGGGGCTTTGTGTGATTTGTTATCGTCTTCTTATTTTATTTTTAAATTTTATTAAATTTAAAATTTATATGTGCAGTATATTTTCTTTGAGTTTTAATCGCACCTTCTTTCCCACTTTACCTCTGGCGAACTGAATGTTCTCCGTCAATTTCTCAATTTCATTCTATAATTGTTCAATTGTTTTCATATTATTGTGGTTTACTTTATTGGTTAGAGTTTGACACAAAACTATTCAGTTTACATTCGGATAAATCCACGACATATGTCATATTCGCTCCTGCGCTTTACCAACTGATCCACGTTCTGTCACCTGCAAATCGGATAATTATTTTGTCTCCTCTTTCATCACATAGCTCAGTCATCAGAGGCAAAATTTGACGAAAAATTCTCATTAAATGTTAGCAAGCTGCATTTTGGCATGTAGGTAGTTTTTTGGACGATAAAAAAAGTTTGTTGCACTAAAGTGTACGCTAAACCTACAAAATCGAAAATAAAATGAAAAATTCGGTTTTTCTCAAATATCTCAAAAATCAAAAAAGATATCGAAAAACTTATAGTACCACATGAAAAAACAGGAAATTTTACAAATAAATTGTGTGTAGATTATTTTTTTTTGTTTTACCGTAATTTAAAAAAAAATATATATTTAAAATAAAATGGCTGGTTAAACCCTTTCAGTTGTAGTGGGAATCATGTTTCCAACCTCATTTATGATTAGATTAACGTTTCTGTACACCGTTATATATTTTGAAATTGGCTATTAAGAGGTTTCTCGGGGTGCCGATCAAGAATCCGATGACAGATTTAAAAAATTCAAACTGGCGGATCCAGTATGACGGCCAGAGAGTATATAATTCGTTTAATTTCTTAAAGTAATTTAGAATTTTGTGTTTTCAATAACTGTTTTCTTTGTGCCTGGATATTTAAATAAAATATAAATACTTTATTCCTAAAGTTTAGACTTTTACCTTTCATTTTCCACCTTTAAATATATATTTTTTTAAGTTTAAGTTGTATGAATGATAATAAGCTAAATATGTTTATCATGAACACTTTTTAAGGTAGTTTACTGGTAAATCCACTTTTTTTAAGAATTTGATGAAATTCAAATATGATGTTAATCTAAATGTTTTTAATTTAATTCAAAAAAAAAACTTTGACCGATTGTGAAGCGAGATATTCATAATTAAAGTGCACACAATTAACATGCAATAGGCCAATGAAGTATATAAAGGCATAGTTTCGCTTATATCTTACGAATTTTTTAAAAAACTAATATTTAGTTAAAAAAAATTAGAAAAATTTTGTAATAAATTTTTTTATTTTTTTTCGATTTGTTAAAAAGATATAAATAAAGTTGATATTTTTTGAAAGAATAACCGTATACTGAGGGGCAGATATCACAATTTGGCAACGCTGTATGTTTTACGCGTCAACATTCAAACAGCATTTATAAATAAAAATATTAAATGTATTAATTAAAAATTTGAATTTGTAACTAGATATTTATTATTTTTTTCTTTATTATTTAAAAGGTTTATATTTAACAAACATATGTCTGTAGGTTCAATAATTTTTCAATATTTTAAGTTAATATTATGTTTATTTATCAACATTGTTACATATCAATTGATAACAATATTAAATGTATATTAAAAAAACGGTTTTAAATAAATTATAATATAATAATAATAATAAATAAATAATAAATGATATTAATGATAAATAAATAAAGTATTATAAACTATTTGTAAAGTAATTAATTACTTTATTTACTACTCGCGTATCTTTAGTTACACGTGGTTTGATTTTTATTGTTTACAAATTGTCTTCAATCGATATGGCATTATAAAAGTCAAATCAAAAATAGATCACAGAGAGAAAAAAATAAACACATTTGTAAAATTAATTTTTATACAATTCTATAAATTTAATTAAACCGGATATGCAATTAATTATTTTAATTAAGTATAAAATATTTACAATTGATTAGGAAATAGATTTATCAATTTTTGCAAAATCTTAGTCAATTAATTGTGGAAATAAAAAAATTACAATATATTTTTTAAACATTTTAATTTTCATTTATTTCTTAGTGATACCATTTTGAATCTAGATGTCAAAAATTTTTATTCTTACAGTTTTTCCTTCAATTCATCAACTTTATTAATAATTAATTGACGCTCTTCTTGTGCACTACGCCTACAACTGTCTTTGGCAGCTTCTTCTATTGCTGGATCAATTTCACGTTGATATCGTTTATATAAATTCCATGATATTGGAGGTATATTCATTGAAGCCAGTAGTTTGTTCAATGCAGTGCACCTGAAACCTAAATGAACACCTTCAATAGTAACAAATAATTAAATTTATAAAAATATGAAAAATATATATATATATATATATATATATATATATATATATATATATATATATATATATATACATAATGTTATATCTAAAAAAAATTAAATAATTCACTAAGTATATTTACATAAAAATAAATAACTATTTACCTAGAACAGCTTTGGTGTTGACGTCCGAATGTTTAACCCTATTATTTGTAATATGCATTTTACCAGTTATAACACAACATTCATCACAAGAAATATCTAATATTGAATTAAGACCTAAACGTTTCTCATGAGTTATCTTTTCTAGTGAAAGGACTTTTTTACACAGACAACACTTTAAATTTTTTCCTAACTCATATAATTCAACTATCTGTCGACAACTACACAGGTTAGGTTACTAAAAAAAATAAAATTCTCCGATTTTTTTTGATCATTTAGTATTTCTTTGAATGTAAAATTTTCGGCGGTGTAGTGCACCACATTTTTCATTTTATTTTGTATTTTGTGGGCTTAGCGTACATCAAACTTTAATATATCGTATTCTACGTCCAAAAAACTACCTGTATGCCAAAATGCAGTCTGTTAACATTTAATGAGAGCTCAAAACCCCCGATGAATGGGCTAACAGTCGAGAATTAATTTCCATATCTTTGACCTTACGCGCGTTGACGTCGTCAGTATATAATGCCACTTTACAATTCGTGGGTTCGATCTCCCGGCTAGAAGATTTTTTTCTTTTTTTCGTGGGTATGACTTTACCATCACGTATTTTCCTTTTTGTTAATTGATTTCGATGTTCCTTGACTGACGATATTTTCTTCATTACATACAAAACATTAACATCCCTATATTTGCTGTTTCTAGGTAAAATCGTGAGGAAAGTGATATTTTCTGTACTTGTTCATGAAATAAAATTTTCTGCAGAAACAGTTATTAATAAAGCAATAATTTTTTAGCAAGAGCCTCAGATTGGTAATTTATCGCCATCAGTTCTAGGTATAAGCAATTTTTGATGTACATCGAGTAGATACTACTATTTTTGTCGTAAACTGTTTATTGGAATTTTTACCAAATTTTTAGCACCATTATCCCACAGTGCTCTATTTTCGAGTTACGTGTTTTGGCATGTATTGGAATTTCCGCTTAGATATTACGCTTAGATATTGAATTCTTGAAAGTAATGCATGACAACCATCTTTCACGTCTTAGACGAACAGCCTGCAAAGGAAACATACACATCGTATTTAAATTCCATTGAATATAAATATGAATTTAAAGCTATCTGTAATAAAACTATACAAAAGGAATGCTAGTAATTTACCCAGTATACACTGTATAATATACGATATCGATAAGTGAAAAATTTGAAATTATTAAAGTTTTGACATTTCTTAAACTTTTCCTATGAGCCAGTTTCTTTTTAATAGTGGGGTCTCATCTGAATCAAAATCTGATCCAAAATTTTTAAATTTGTTGAACTGACTTTTTTTTAATTATTTACGGTACCCTTTACTGGTTTAGTCAACATAATTTACAAACTTCTTGACTCGAAGAATACTTATAACGACATATAATATAACAAATTGGAAGATATTTTCTTTGATTCCCTCTCTAGCTTCGTGTCTCTGTATTTATGACTAACAAAGTATGGTAAAAATAAGCAGGATCTTTAGAATGTGATTGCTTTTTCCAAAATTATAATTTTCTAAATAAATGAAGTAGTTAGTGTAAAATACAGCAGGAACTTCCCTGCAAGTTTCTATTTACACGGATTAGAAATATTACTACAAAATACGTTATCAGCAATTTTTTTATTGAAACAAGACTTTTTCAGTTCTCTAAACTTGTTTATAGTCTCTGTATACTTGTATCTACGTGTATTTATGATGACATATGTATTTTGACATGTAGTTTATTACAGTCCTCTGGGTCACTCCTTTTATTCTTTTTATTTTTTAACTTTATAACAGAGTCATTTTTAGAACTACAGTCGAAGCTTGAACTAACAATAGCAAAGAAAGCATGCACATTTGATTTGTTGTTATTAGTCAGAGCATAGTATTAGGCGTACTAACTTGTACCGACGCTGTTGTATTACAAAATTGTAATGGAGCAGAAAGCAATGACCATTTTGCAAATTGAATTTGTTGTAACAGCTACGGAGAGATTCGAATTTATGAAATATGCTTATAGCGATGACGACATATGTTATTTATAGCTGCTTGCCTGATTTAGACTTTTAAAGGACACTTGTTGCACTGTGTATACTATTAAATTGTCATAACTTTTTTATACCACTCTGTATGATATTTTTAATTCCTATATTCTCTTGTCTAAAAAAGCTCTCTTGGTAAATGTTGTTCCGAGCAACAGTTTGTGAGATAATGGGATGTTTATTTCCATTTTTTAATTCCATTGTCATATTCGCAAATGCATCCCTAACACTTCATCGAGGCTTAGGACTGGTCCAAAAGAATAATCTTTGAAATTTGGAGCATGCGTAAAGGCAATAATAAATTTAAAGACCAACATGCCAACAATAGTAAGAACGTAAAAACCAACTGGCTAAGGGCATAAAAGATTACCCACAAATTGGTAAATTCGAAAAAAGTTTAATCGCTCAACTGAGAAGGTATTGGTTTCACAATAAATGTTCAATATGGCCGCCACCTTTGTTAATGCATAAATTAATACGTTGCGGAAAATTTAAATGTACTCTTCTTAAAATGTCTTCATCTTGCAAAGCGTTAGCAGCATTTTGATACATATTCCACAATTGCTCAATGTTATCGATTTGAACTTGATAATTTTCATGCACCCCAAAGGAAAAAATAGCATGGATTTAGGTCTGGGGGACGAGGTAACCAATGAATAGGAGCATCTTCACTCCTTCCGATCCATTTATCTGGGTCACTTTGGTTCAAAAAAATTCTCACATTACGAGTAAAATGGGGTGGAGCAACATCGTGCATGAAAAACATGTCACAACGTAAATTAATAGTTAAGTTTTCCAATATTTCAGGAATGGTTTTAAGGATGAAATTCAAGTAAATGTCACCATCAAGTCGATCTGGTAATCTAAACGGCCCGATCAAATAGTTCGCGACAAATCCCATCCAGACATTAATACTGAATTCGCGTTGAAACTGTCTTTATTGCACAGCATGTGGGTTTTCTTCAGCGTAAACATGATTATTATACATATTTGTTACACCACGTCGAGTGAAGCGTGCTTTACCTGTAAACATGATTTTAGGGTGAAAAGCCGGAACAGTCACTATGCGTGCTCGAATAATTTGTGAAAAATTTAAACGGGATCCAAGATCTGGGGGTGAGAGTTCCTCCGGTTAGTTGTACTTTTTGATATTCCCGTTTGACGTTCAAATAAGCGAGTGCTGATTCGAGGATTATTGTGCACAATTTCAAAGATTTGCTTTTCAACATCGGGTGCTCTAGTTTGTGAAGGCCGCCTAGCATTATTCCTGATCCGCTTAAATTGTCCAATTCCTCGAAGTCGTCTCTTAATATTGGCAAAAATCTGATGGTTAGGAGTCCGACGATGTGGAAATCTTTCGTGATATACGTGAGCACCGTTGCCGTTACAAAAACCAAACACATCATATCAGTTTGCTCACTAAAATTGTACTCCGATTTAAAACAATGTTGAGCTTGAGAAGGGATTAATTTTCGTTAATATTCGTAAAACTTGTTTGATATCTGTCAAAAATTACTTTTTGTCAGTATTACTGCAAGTCAATTAAGTTATAGAACATATGATATCTTACATCATTGCGAAAGTGATTTTTGAGCATTGCCAAGTAACTATACAATATGGAGAAAAGTGTGAAGGAAAGCATTTGTGAATTGGCCAATGGAATTGAAAAAATGGAAACAAACATTCCACTATCTCAGAAACTGTTGCTCGGAGCAAACATTTACCAAGAGAGCTTTTTTAGACAGGAGAAGGCGAAGAATACGATGTTTAATTAAAAATATGAGTGGTATAAAAAAGCTATGACAATTTAAAAGTATACATAGTGCAATAAGTACAATAAAACTGTGAGCCAATTTCGATTTCTCATCTCAGAAAACCCCTTAGCACCGAATCTTGTACAAATAGAACAATTATTAAGAAAGCTCCTTAAGAAAAACTAAAATAAAAGTGTAACTTTGACACCCTGTATCTCAAAAATTACGAATACTGGGACTCGTGTTTTTATTATTCATACATATGTTCTCTTTCCAGGTTATATAATAATTATAATTATCTGTAATCTATAATATATATAAAATGATATGTCTCTCTGTCTGCCTGTCCGTTAGTGCGCTTATCACTAGAGAACCATTTATCCGATTTACGTGTTTTTTTTTTGATTTATACATATGTTCTCTGGCCTGGTTATAGGGTATATTTTATTACGTAAGGTAATATAAGAAATAAGCAGTGACGATAATAGTGAATCAAGTCAGAAAAAAGTTTGCCGCTAGCGCACTCTCTTGCAATACGCTGCCTAAACCGTTAAATATTGAACAATATGATGTAACAAAGAATACAATATATATAAAAATGCAACGTATTTCTGTCTGTCCGTTAGTGCGCTTATCATTCGAGAACCACTTATCCGATTTACGTGTGTTTTTTTTTTAAATCTAAAACTTAATATTTATCAAAAAAAATCTATAATATGTATAAAATGCAACGTCTCTCTGTCTGTTTGTCCGTTGGTGCGCTTAGCACTCAAGAACCACTTATCCGATTTACGTGTTTTTTTATATAATATATATGTTCTATATTACGTTACGTAACATAAGGAATAAGCAGTGACGAGTATATATCCTAACTGTGTGGTTTTATAGGTTTAGGACCAGTCTATTAGTTTTTAGTATTCTTGCTCGCTTAGTACCTTACAGTAGATCTCATAATTTAAGCCAATATTTTTACTTTTAATAACACAAAAATGTTTTAGTTTTAAATAAATGGCACTTTTATGAAATTATTTTTATTACTTACGTCGTTATACGCCTTTCTAGTGTCATCGAGATTTTTGCACTTCTTTACATTTGAGAGTCCTTAGATAACAAAAAAGTTTCTAATTTCCATTGGGCTGCCAAGTAGTCAATCCGATGGTATAATAATTTTCAACCGAAATAACTTAAAATTTGATAGAAATATAATATTTAAAGTAGAAAAAGGATCTATCGCTCGATGTTTAACTCGAAACCATGTATTGTTTATTTTGCAAAATGAACAATATATGGTTTTGAGTTTGAGAAGGATTACAGAGGACATTGTCTTTCTATATAATATATTTTATGAAGACACTTGTTATAATTTCTAAAATAATAAACCAGCACTATTACTTATTAAAATTGAAATATATTGCTCTAATAATAAAGAATTAAAATTATTTTAAATATTACGAATTTTGATTACAACATGTTGTTTCTACTCAGTATATATCACCACTACACCAAACACTTTATTTTTGCACTCAACGCGTGTTCCGCTAACCATGTTAGCTTCATCAGGAACGATGATTGACTAAAGCTAAACTACAAATCTACCCTATCTACTCCTAATTTTGAGAAAAGTGGAATTTATGAAATTAGTTGTAATGATTGTGACAAAAAGTATGTTGGGCAAACTAAAAGGTCAATTAAAACACGATTTAAAGAACATTTAGCACACTTAAGATACAGTAGAACAGAAAAGTCTAGCATTGCCGAACATGCCCTTGAAGCCGATCATACTGTAACATTAGAAAATCTAAGATTATTAAAAAATGTATCTGATAGGACATTGTTGAACGCATACGAAAGTATGGAAATCATAAAATGTAAAAAGCAGTCTAAATAAAGACAGAGGGCGTATTCCTTATAGTCCCCTCTACTGATTACTTGATCGGAACTGATGGCCTTGCCTATGTCATTAGTTCCGCTTGAGTAAGTCAAGGGTTAGGCTAAGTATAAATAGGGTAGATTTGTAGTTTAGCTTCAGTCAATCATCACTCCTGATGAAGCTAACATGCTTAACGAAACGCGCGTCGAGTGTAAAAATAAAGTGTTTGGTGTAGTGGTGATATATACTGAGTAGTATCATTGTGCCAAAAATTCCACGTTCCCAACTTAGTTGAACATGTTGTTTAATATTCAAATTACTTGGTAGCTCCAAAGCATTTAAGTCCGAAGAATGTGATTTTAAATTAAGAATCCATATTTCCCATGTTGTATTATGCTTTAAAATATTGTAATGTACTATTATTTTGGTAGATGTGTGTCATAAGCTTTCAGAAGTATAAAGCTTTACACTCTCCAACAACTGTTAATACTGTACAAAGCTCAACCATAGAATATTACTTCCATGTTTGGGGCCCTGCCCCTAAACATACACTGCATTTGTTGGATTCTATTCAGAAGATAGCTACTCGCCTGATTCAAGACCCAGAATTGACCTCGCTTTCATGGAACATCATAGAACGGTTGGTGTCTGGAATCTATTCTACAAGTATTTTCATGGAAAGTGTTTAATGGATTTAGCCCGCTTAATTTCTTCCAAAGGGATGCTTGCTAGGAATATACGTTACGTTAATATTTCATATATATTTCTAATTATAATTAAAGTAAAAAAAAAAAATACCTCATTTAAACTATTTAAACAGAGAAAAGTTTTTAGTTAGGTAAAGAAATATTTTTAAAATGAATGCGACTTTATTTTTTTTATCTAGATATCCAAAACTTTGCAAGTATGGCTTAAATCAAATTTTAAATACTTTTTATTCTTTGAATAAGTAAGTAATACTTACTTGTTCGAAGCCTTGTTCTGACATATTAGAAGGAAGGTTTCTCAGAGTAATAGTCCTTAAATATGGTTTAGGTTTTCGAGGAAGAGGTTTATAAATACTCTGAGAATATTTTGACGCTTCACAAGGAACGTTTTTTTGAAGAAACGAAATATTCTTTAGCAAATTATTGCTTACTTGTTTACGTTCATTTTTATCTGCTATTGTAGGATCGAGCGAGGAGGCCCCAAATTTTCGAATTTGTTTACAACCATCTTAACACTGAACTTAATTTCACCCGGAAGTGTATTTTCATATATGACGTTCAGCTTGTCACTCCTCGTACAACCCTACTTAAGCAGTCTTTTATATGGAGAACCTTAGCCCTTTGTCCAGAATGGTATTTCCCACCAAGTATAATTTACAGAGATTTAAGACCAACGTGAATCGTTCTTTCCGCACATGCATCGCTCCTGTAGCGCTTTAGGGATTTCCCTGCTGCACGTGTGCTATGCCCATCAACATATATATATATATATATATATATATATATATATATATATATATATATATATACATATATATATATATATATATATATATATATATATATATATATATATATATATATATATATAAATTTTAGGCGGTTTTTTTGGAAAATCAAAGAATGAAAAGGGAAAACAATGTTATATTTCCAGTTCTCGTGAACTTACTGAGTTGTTTAAAATAGCAGCATGTATAGTTTTATATTTCATAAGAGGATTTTTTCTTAACCAGAACCACTAATTTACGTGTACTAATCACTTTTTTTAGCTGAAAGTTTTTTCATTGATACTAAAACGTAACAAGGTTGTGTTGCTATAATAAAACTCTCACTCTAACATTTATTATTCTTGTTATTATATATCTTAACTTTGTTGTGATTATTTCTAATTTAATTTTTTTTTACTAGGCAATCTATTAACTTGTTAAGCTTCACTAAAGTTTTTACATATATTTTATTTCTCCCATCTTGCATCGATAATATTACCAATACAATTTTTTTTTTCATATTTATTCCAAATTATTTATTTATTTATATACTGGAGACTACATATTAGAAACGGACAATAAAAATATATTGTCCGTTTCTAATAAATATATATAAATATATACCAGGGTGTACAAGTATGAAATGCGGATTTTTTTTCTAAAAAAACATGTTAAATTCGGAAGAATGATAAAAAGTGCTTTATTCAAAGTATGCTCCATCGCTTGTTATACATTTTTCCGATCTTTCGGGTAATTTGTGAATACCACGGCAGTAAAAATCTTCCCGTTTTGCTGCGAACCATTCATCGAGCCATTTTTTCACATCTTTGTACGAACCAAAGCGCTGCTCAGCAAGTGCGTGACCCATCGATGCAAACAAGTGGTAATCGGAAGGAGCCAAGTCTGGTGAGTAAGCCGCATGGGGTAGAACTTCCTAGCTGAGTGCTTCCAACGTGTCGCGAACTGGTTTTGCCGTATGTGATGGAGCATCGTCATGAAGAAAAATGACTTTGTGTTGCCTCTTTCGGTATTCTGGCCTTTTTTCAAGCAGCGAACGGTTCAAATCGGTCAATTGTTGTTGGTAACGTTTAGTATTAATTGTTTCCTAGGTTTTAACAGCTCATAATAGACCACGCCCCTCTGGTCCCACCAAACACAGAGCATCGTCTTTCTGCCAAAGCGATTCGGTCTTGCGGTCGATCTGGATAGTGCTCCTGGGTCTCCCCATAATTTTTTGCGCTTGGGATTCTCAAAATGAATCCACTTTTCATCCCCTGTAATTCTACGATGCAAAGACGACTTCCTTTTGTACCGGGCGAGCAAAATGTCACACGTGATTTTGCACTTTTCCATCTACCAGTCTTCTGAATCTTTCCTATCTCTCGTAGCCGATTGGAAACAGCTTGTTGACTAACTCCCAATTGCTCGACGAGTTGTTTTTGTGTCTGCGAATCATCTTCGTCCAACAATGATTGCAATTCCACATCTTCGTATTTTTTTGGCGGTTTTTCCACGTTCCTTGTCTGCAACATCGGAGTCATCACTTTTGAAAAGCCGAAACCATCGTTCACACGTATCTTGCGATGGAGCATGTTCACCATAAGTTTCTCGAAGCAATCGGTATGATTCAACAGCAGTTTTCTTCAAATGAAAACAAAAAATTAATGCTGTCCGCGAATGCTCTTTGTTCGGTATAAATTTCGACATATTGAACACAACAACACAACACTATGCCCACACTTTTCCAATTTATCACTCGTGCGCGTCTGACACTTGGTGATGACACAACAAAATGGCGCAGTGTCAAATCTTTATAGCACAAACTGCATTGGTGCACCATCTGTTGTCTGAAATCCGCATTTCATACTTGTACACGGGGTATATATATATATATATATATATATATATATATATATATATATATATACATATATATATATATATATATATATATATATATATATATATATATATATATAATATATATATATATGCAGCAATTAAATGCTAAAAAACATTTGATAATTTAATCTAGAAGCAGTGTACAATGAATCAACGAACTTTGCACGCAAATAAATCAACATAATTTGAACAAGAAATTTCCTCATATCTATTTTTCTAAAATGTATGAAACGAACACAAACAAATATAATGTATAATAAATCATCAGTGTACGCTGCAGCTAAAATAATTTTGTATTTCCACCACCAAGTCGCAGACCAAAAATAAACGTTTTCCCGTATTTTTAGTGCGTAACAGTTATTACGAAGCGGTCTGCTTGAAGTGCCAATTTCTCAAACGTGCACTGACAGTATTAAGTGGCTTTAATCTCGTAGCACAGTGGGAACCAAAAAAGAGAAAAACATCATCGGAACTTTTTTGTTTATTAAACGATGTGTTTTAAGACAACGAACATTTTTTCTTTCTAAGTTATTAAATCTGTCTTCAGAGAAAAGCTGAACATATTTGCTATAAAAATTTAACTACGCGTGGCTACAGTAAGACGTAACGCTGTATCTTATATGGGTGACTGTGCCAAGCGAAACGACTTGATACTATCTGTTCCAAGAAAAACTATCTATTCTAAAGAAAACATCACCAACTATTCCCATAGTGCAATCAAGGATGCCCGATATTGTCTTCAGATAGCGTATCATAAGATGTATTTTAATGAAGCTTCTAGCGCTGACGGTATACCTGCCATAGTACTCAAAAAATGGGCGAAAGAACTAACAGTTTTTGTAGACTTTTCAAACTATCCTGCAAAAAGAGAATATTTCCTTCCTGTAAGTGTCATATAGTTCAGCCGATACCCAAAAAAGATAAGAAGATCTTGCCAAACAACTGCAAACCAATCGCTTTGCTTTCAATGATATCGAAAGACATGGAAAAGGTGATTAATTGGCATCTGAAAGATTTGAATATAATTAGCGATCATCAATATGGATTTCGTAAGCAAATATCAACACGAGATCTTCTAACTTATGTAACACATGATTGGAACAACGCAATCGAACACTTTGGAGTCTCTTGAGCGGTTGCACTTGATATATCCAAGGCATTCGACCGTGTTTGGTGCTATGGATTGTTGGCTAAGCTTATGGTATGTCTGAAAAGTTATATTTATGGCTCTCGTGGCTCCTCAGAGAGTGTTCGTTACAATTGGCAGACACTTTCACTATCAATGCAACAGTTTGGGAAAAATAAGGCATTTTTGGGGCAAAAATCGAGACGTGGCTTACATTTTGAATAGTTTTTTTTTTAAATACTTGTGAACACTTCTAGTTTACTCTCCAACTGCAGAATTTTAAATAAATTGATTTATTATGATTATATCTGAAGGTATATCGGTTATATGAAAAATACATATTTACCCCATATTAGGAATAGTATAAAATTCGAGTAAATTTGGTATTTTAACGTATATATATTTTCAATTCGACAACAAATGTGATACACTAATCTCAAAGTTTCCAGTTGCAAACTTTCTTAATCGTAAGAATGAAACAGTGCTTTACTACACAAATCTATCTGAATATGATAATTGTGTGCATTTTGATCTAGCTGATAAAGCTGATTGTTCCTGTAAAGCTTGTGGTGTATACTTTTCTACTCTCTTATGTCTATAACCATTAGGTTATGTTAGGTTTAAATCTCGTTATATATGCCTATCTGTTCGCCTATGACTTGATACATTAGGTTATGTTAGGTTCATAGCTTGTAGTATATGTCTCTCTTCTCACCTATGACTTGATGCATTGGGTTATGTTAGGTTTAAAGCTTGTAGTATATGCCTTTTTGCTCGTTCATGAATCGACCTATTAGGTTATATTAGGTTAAACTAACCATATGTAGCTTTTTGTTCACCTATCAGTCAATCGACACGTAAACAGCTGTCGTATTTTAAATACTTTTATAAACTATATAAAAGAATATATAACCAAGAATATTGATGTTTTTAAGCTGTTTTGAGGTTAGAAAGTTATTTACAGGGACAATTTTGATGTCAATCCTTTATCAGCTGGATCAAAACGCATATAGTTATCATATTCAGATAGATTTGTGCAGTAAAGAACTGTTCCATTATTACGATTAAGAATGTTTACAACTGGAAGCTATTTTTTTATGGTAGAGTATCACATTTTTTTTTAAATTATCTTCGAATTCGAATTAAGAAGGTTAATATACGCTAAAATACCAAATTTAGACGAATTTTGTACTGTTCTTAATATGTGGTAAATATGTATTTTTCATATAACCGATATATGATCAGATATAATCATAATATGTCAATTTATTTAAAATTCTGCAGTTAGAGAATAAACTAAAAGTATTTAAAAAAAAAATTATTCAAATTGCTCAAAACGTCAGCCATGTTTCAATTTTTGGTCAAAAAATGCCTTATTTTTCAAAATATGCGCCAGTGTGCCAAGGCTCTATACATTAACGATCTACTGAAAAGGACCAGGAATCCAATCTCCAGCTTTGCACATAAGAGTGCGCTTATTTTTTATTTACTTTTAATGCATAAGCAAGTTCATGCATGTATCTGCAGACAGCAGGAAGTCGTTTAACTTAACAAAGACCTGGAAGAGATTCTATCTTGGGGTGACAGTAATCAAGTAGAATTTAAAGCTACAAGAAACCAGGCGGCCAGTTTTTCTAAAAATATTAACGTTGCTGCACCTGACATAGTTATGTCGGGGCATTCCATTCCTCCAGCATCGTCATTCAATCTGCTGGGCGTTAATTTGGTAGCAAATATGTTTTAATACGAACATGTTGCAAGCATAGCATAGAGAGCATCTCAAAAGCTGAGAATATTATTTCGAACTAGAAAGCTCTACATTCCATAACAACTGTTAATTCTCTACAAAGCTATAATTCGACCAACGATAGAATACCGCCCCCAAATATACACTGAATTTGTTGGATTCTATTTAGAAGGGAGCTGTTCGCCCGACTAGACCCTCAGAACTGACCGGCAACCGTAATTTCTTGGAACATCGAAGAACAGTGGGCTACTAATACATCACATCCAAGTTCAGCTTGTTACTCCTTGTACAACCCTTTTCAGGCAGTCTTTTATATGAAGGACCTCATCCCTTTGGAATGATTTGCACTGGACTGTGTTTCCCATCAAGTACAAGGTGAGTCAACGATAAAGTTCATTATCTCATTTGTTTCAGGAATTACGAAAAAATGTTAAATACAATAGTTTTAGGGAATATTAAGGTGCATAGTTTAAAATTATTTTTGAGTATACAGGGGTGCTTCAAAAAATTTTGCCGTTATATGGTTTTTTAAATGGAACATCCTATTTTGTAATTTATTTTTAAATTCTGCGTAAAATTTTATAACTTTTTTATTAACAATGTTATATACCTAAACCTAGTGGTATTTCAAATATTTCAATTTTTTTTTTAAAAAATACTATTTTTCTAATAGTTTTCGATATATTTTGATTTTTTCAATTTTTACCTTTGTTTTTAATACACTTACGCTATAACATCATAGTTGCCAAGACAAAACAAAAATGTAGGCATTGTCAAATTTTGACATGTCCATTAAGCAAGTAAAAATAGTTTAATTTGTTGTAGTAAGTAATGTATAAAGGTAATAGTTATGGATTTTCCTAAAAATGAGTTAACTGATATGGTTTATATACTGGGCGAGGCGGCAAAAAATTGTCTTTTGGCAGTAAGGCCTTACGGAGCGAAGTACCCTAATAGACGTATATCATCTAGAAAATCTTTTCAGTGCGTAATTAAATGGTTTGATGGTAGTGGTAGCGTTGAGTATACGAAACGAAAAGTAGTAAACCAGAATGAGGAAAGAAATGGAGATTTCACTTCATGTTGAAGATAATCCCCAGATCAGCAGTCATCTCAATCTACGGCTAATCGCACCACGAGAAAATAGTATCATCCCTTTCTTATGAAACCAAGAACTTCAAGACCGTGATTTTGAACGACGAGTAAACTTTTGGACCACCATGAATGGAGCAATAGAGGCCGATCCAAATTTTTTATCCAAAATAATGTTTTCTGATGAAGCTACTTTTCGCAGTATTGAAGCAGTTAACAGCCATAACTTTCATTATTATTTAACAGTTAATCCATTTTGGGCCCGGGAAGTTCAAAACCAAAACCATTGGTCGCTTAATGTATGGTGTGGAATATTAATATAGTAAAACGACTAAACATGTGTATTCAAGTAGACGGGCATATTTTTGAAGATTTATTACATCATAATAATTAATCATTAGATAAGTTAAACTATATTAAAATTATTATTAACTATTTGTTTATGTTTTCACAATAGCGTAAGTGTATTAAAAATAAAGTTAAAAATTGAAAAATTAAAAATAAATCGAAAACTATTAGAAATAGATATATGACATACTTAATAAAAGTTGGAGGGTTTTATAAAATCTATCAGAAAAAATAATAATATATACAGGGTGTGCCGTTTTTAAAAAAAATTGGAGATTTTTCAATTTAAAATAGTCGAAATGCATAAATTTATTTTGAACACCCTGTAGCATCTAACTCAAATTTCTTAACACATATCTTTTTTTTTAATCTCTATAGAACGCTCGTACCAATTATGAGTGTTCCACCTTCAGAAACAATGGCGCTACTGGCAATTTTTTACAACACTGAAAAAACTAGTATTTTAAAAAAAAATTGAAATATTAGAAAAACTACTAGGTTTAGGTATATAACATTATTAATAAAAGAACTATAAAATTTTACGCAAAACTTAAAAATAAATTAGCAAATAAAATGTTCAATTTAAAAAAAACATATGTTATATCGGGCACACTTTTTTGAAGTACCGTGTATACCCAAAAATTATTTTAAACTGTGCACCTTGACATTCCCTAAAACTATTGTATTTAACATTTTTTCGTCATTCCCGAAACAAATGGGATAATGAACTTTACTCTATCGTTGACTCACCCTGTACAATTTATAGCCATTCAAGACTAACGTGAATAGTTTTTTTGGCACACGCGCTGCTCCTATAGCGCTTTAAGGATTCTCCTGCTGAACGTCTGGTATGTTTATAAAAAAAAATCCATTTCAGGTTTTAATTTAATTTAAAATGAGCTGACAGAAACATACGTTGCTAAATTACAAGGTGAAATGAAGTTTTACACTTTTCAGAAACTAATCAGAAGTAACGTAAAACAAAGCAGATTACAATAAAATAATATATATTTCATACTTTTTTTGCGGGGTAATAAATGTCACATTGAAGTTATCTCATACCTTTAAATTTTTAATAATATCATATTGTTAAAAGCTACGTGTCTAAAATAATTATGTGGCAGGGCACGTTTATTTTATAAGGCGTTTAAAATTTCATTTGTTGTATTTTCCCGTAGGGCAACCGATGTGTGTTTTTTCACGTTGGGGAGCTATAAATACGAATATACTTTTGCTAAGCTTAATAAATATACCGAGCTAGATCTATGCTATTACATTTGTGATATTACAATATAATGCAATAATGAAAACACTTTTTTCTGCCACCGATAACAATGTTTGAGCATTGTGCAACAACCCCTTTTATTTCATTGACAATATTTCTTTACCTTTTCACCGTGAGCGAACGAGATCACGAAAAAGTTTTGCACATATTACCAAAATTATTAATATTTTTATATTTGAATTTTTATATATTTTTTTTATTTATGAACTTAGTAGTACACCTAGAGCAATATCTGAAAATTTTTAACTTTGGTGCTCTAGATTAGATACTTCTACTTCTTCCACTTTTGTTAGGCGAATTGCTTGTAAAATCTGGTTACTGTTCTTGGGATGTTGATTGCCAACTGTCTTGCCATTTCTTGGGGTCTTCCTGGTGATCTGCTACCCCCTGGTTCCATTGTGAGCTCATTTCGCCATCCTACTCTCCGCCATTTAAGTCACTGTTCGTTTCAGTCACGTCTTCTGTCTCTCACCCGTTGCTCCACGTCCCCAACTTTGCATTTCTCTCTTATGTGAGTTTTATTTTGTCGATGCCATATTGTGTATTGTTCTGAGAATCTTCATTTTTGTCACCATATTGTTTGTTCTAGCCTCAGATACATACAGAAATATACAATACCTGCGCCAAACCCGTTTGGCGCAGGTATTGTATATTCTGGATATTAGAGTCAATGATTAGATATCTGTTTTTCCAGATTACTTGTTTTAAATATCCCGAAATAGTGGCTGCCTTGTTGATTTGTTGTCTAGCTTCGTATTTAATGCTTCCACGGTTTGTTCTATTGAGATGTTATT
>CM032456.1:78620157-78706036 GCA_019049505.1 Pachyrhynchus sulphureomaculatus
ACTGTGTTGAAGAATAAAATCCATTTTTGGCAAAAAATTTTTTTTTTTCGAAACTGTTGGCACTTTTCACCATGTAACAGTTGGAACGTTTAATAGATGTAATAATATTACGGTCTATCCGGATCTATGAAAAAATCGGTGACGTTTAAGAGAGAAGCAAGCCCCTAAAGTTACTGTCATTTGATGGTTAATACAAGTTGCAGATACATGCTGTGCCTTGTTGACTTTTGCCGCATAAAATGAAGGTCGTTGGAATCTAGAGCTTCGTTTCGTTCTAGCAAAAAGACAGATCTCAAAGTTAAACCTGGGAATCTGAGAATTTTTTTAACAAGCAAAACATTTGAGGATAAATTTTAAAATAAAAAAATACAATAAAATATTGAAGGTCAACTTATACAACGTAGTAGTCAAGTATTTGGATTGTGTAAAATTACCGGCAAAGGAAAAAATATTTTAGAATATCAAACTCTCATTTTTCAACTCCATATCTCTATCTCTCGATTTCATTTTAGCCTTCTGATTAAACTAAAATTGGTGCGAGTATATAGTTTGACTTTGATAACCACAAAAGGAAATTGGACCTAAAATTTATTCCTCTGATTGTTCTATTTCCGGCCGATCGACCAATTCGCTTCTTCTATTTTTATTTTTATTTCAAAACTTCGGGGTGCTCAATTTTAAGTTTGTGCACAGCGCGATTTGTTTGTTACAGTTATCTTGATGGTGAAATTTTAGTTGCAGCAAGGTAGATGGGATGGTAAGTACGCCCACACTAACCATTTTAGGACGTAATTTCTTACTCAATTTTAAGAATAAAGTTTGAATGAACATGAGCCCAAAAAAGCTTAATTTCTGAGTTACAAGATGCTAAAAATTTGAAATATATAGTTTTTTTGTTTTTCCTTATTTATTTTAGGCATTCTTATAGATAAATCAATCAAATTTGGTACATATAATACTCTTTGGAGTATCTATGGAATATTTGTATTATTATAAAAAACAACCTATGTCTTATAGTCACGCCCCTTTACTTCTTCGAGTTTGGCATTAGCTAGTTTTAGGGAAATTTCTATATTCTTAAAAAAAACTATTTTAAGAGATTTTTGCATTTTTCCTTATTTCAGAGTTCCTAAATGACGAAAAAAAGTCCCTTATTTTCGTTGATCTGTCACTCTGTCTTGTCTGTCCGTTGGTACGATAAATCTCGAACATAATTAGATATCGATTACATTTTTGATACACATATAATACGGAAATACACATATAATACACAATAATACGGAATGACACCTATAGTTTTTGACCGCTATTGCTTAAGCGAAAGAGATTAAATTTATGGGAGGATGAAAAATTTCGTTTGTCTATCCCGAATGATCATCTGGAAATGGTACTCTTTAGGAGGAGGAAAATTAATAATTTCATGGGCGTAGAAGTATCACCAATCGGCCAGACTTATATGCAAAGTGTTGTTTTCAACACTTAAACACATTATATTATTTTTCTACGGCTAATACCTGAACTACCTAAAAACGCACTACTAAATACACTTTAAAATTTTGTATAGTAAGAAATCAGATTGGTATTTGTCACATTTAACAAACACCCTATACAGTCGTTGACGTCTTTTATATACTATTTTTCATACTAAAGGCCAGTAATAAAATAGAAAAACGTTACTAAAAATTGAACGACCTAATACAGCGGAGGTTATGCAATTTCGTTAATACAGGAACTCCTACGGTCGGTAATTTGTAGGTGGAGAAGTGTTTCTAGAAGTCTTACTGGAAGTATCCTACGATATTAATGACAATATCGTATGGTTAAATTATCAAAGAAATTTTACTTTAATAATTATCACTTCAGCAAGTTGTCTCATAAAACTGATTGATTGTGGTTCTTGGGATTAAACTGTATTAAATTGGAGCAATTTTCCGATTTTTCGCATATAATTGCATGAGACATCTTTACTCTTCCAAATTAGGAAAATGAATGAGTTTAAAGATGCCCAAGTCGGGGATTTTCAATGTGTAATACTCGTACACCTGAATTCATTTTTGAATTAACTTAATCAACAATATTCAAATATAGGAATTATAATGTAAACTGAATCACATACTATGCTTCCTTTTCTGGATGTAAAAAGGAAAAGTAACGTCATCTTGGGATATTTGATCTACAAAGAGCCAACATATACCAACAGATATCTGAATGTCATACTGTCAGCTTTCTCGAAAACTATGGACTATCAACTCATTAGTATTTAGAACTTTATTAATAATACAGTTCTGATCTACCGTACTTTACGAGGGTCAATCCAAAAGTTCTCGGCCTGACATAGATATGGCCTAAAGATGACCAAATTTCCTTTCTGGATGTACAAAGGAAAAGTAACGTCTTCTTGGGATATTTCATCTACAAACAGCCAACTTATACCAACAGATATCTGAATGTCATACTGTCAGCCTTATAGAAAACTATGGACTATCAACTCATTAGTATTTAGAACTTTATTAATAATACAGTACTGATCTTCCGGACTTTACGAGGGTCGATCCAAAAGTTCTCAGCCTGACATAGATATGGCCCCAAGATGACCAAATTTGTATGATATTTGTTAAGTGTTATCTACTAGATTGCATGCTGTGAAGTTTCAGACATGTGTGTTCAGTTTTTGTCTTTTTGTAAACAAGCAAGTTTTAACATTTTCTAAAAAATGGATAAAACTGAAGTGCTGTTATAAAATACCTGGTTTTAAAATATTTAACTCCTACGGACATTCACAACAGAGTTACATGTCACATTAAATGAATCTTCCCCTCTGTTTTCAATGATTAAAAAGTGGGCTACTGAATCTAAACATGGTCGTACATTTACTCAAGATGAGAAACGCTCAGGACGTCCGAAAACCGCTACGACCGACGAGATTGTCCCAAAAATACACAATTGCCTACTAAATAATCGCCAACTGAAAGTACGCGAGCTCGCTAACGTTATAAACATCTCGATAGGCCGTGTTTATCAGATCTTGTACGATATTTTGGGTATGAGAAAGTTCTGCGTTCGATGGGTGCGGGTGAGTGACTGTGAGAGACTTATTTAAACATAATTTTGGTAATTTTTTTTTTGCCGTTTCATAACAGTAGATGAAACATAGATTTATCATTACAGGCCAGAGATGAATCAGCAGTCGACACAGTGGGTGGGAGCAGGTAAAAGTGCGTCCATCTGCAAGAGAAGCCATGGCTATGGTTTTTTTTGGATTCCTCATAGAGTTCTGCTCATAGACTACCCGGAAAAGGCAGGACCATCACCAGGGAACATTATGCTTTACTACTGGACCAATTGAATGGTGCTATTCAAATAAAACGCCTATATCTCGCAAAAAAGAAGCTGCTTTTTCATCACGATAATACGCCTTCACGCACGTCTCAGATTGTTGCTGCAAAATTGCATGACTTTCGCTTCGAAATGCTTCCACATCTACCATATTCACTAAATGTGGCTCCCATTCATTCTTGTTTTCAAACCTGAAAAAATTACTAGTTGGAAGATTCACTTTAAATGATGAAGTTCAAGCCGAAACGAACGCTTATTTTACAGAGTTGGATAAATCTTATTATAACGAGGGTATTAAAATGTTGTAAAGCCGTTGGACTAAATGTATTGATTTGCAAGGTGACTATGTGGAAAAAAAGACTCTTTAATCTTGCGTTTTCTTTATAAGGACGAAAACTTCTGGACCAACCTTCGTAAGTAGGCTATATGATCTTTACGGAGTCATTGTACTTCAGAATTTTTAAAAAATCGATTTTTTTGCATTTTCTTATAGTTTGAACCTTCAAGAATATGTGTGAGGCAGGATTCTTCGATATCTTATTTATTTTTGAAGATATTACGTGTCTTAGGAGGGCGTGAGTAACGCAGGCTTACGCCGTCGGCATACGTATGTAGAGCGAAGATCTCAAGAATAGCTCGGAGAATGCTTAATATTGAACAAAATAAGTTTTATGCAGAATTGGAAGGGTTACTTTATGGCCCTGGAAAAGCTGATTAGCTGTAAGTATGAATTTTTTAATTTTATCATGTTGGAAACGTAATCGAAATCTTTAAACGCTTATATCTGCTTACTTTTTTCGACCTTGGGTTCATGATTCCGTTTATCCAATCTCTTCGAAATTTTGACGCAGTGTTCAGAAATTCTGTCATTTTCGGCCGAACTAGAGAAAAAATTTTATCTCTCAAATTTTTCTTTGTCAACGATTTTTGAGCCGAAAATTTGGCGAAAATCGAACCGGAAATTTTGAGTAACCGCCATTTTCTTATTTTGCATGGTAAAAATTTTTCCATAGCAAGGCCGAAAATTACATTTATATATTTAAAGAATCTTTTTATCCTTTCTATTTCAGACGTTGCTGGAAATCGGAATCATGGAGCCGAGCGAGGTATCTTTTTTTAACACACCCGTATTCAGATGTGTATATCTATATCTATAAAAATCAGACTGACTCAAAAAAATTTAAACTTTAGTAAATATTATCCATAAGGGTTTCTTTCCATTATGTCTTCCCAAAATACGCAAAATTTCCGTGGTCTGGTGTTTGAATCGACCTGCTTGCTTGCCCAACATACTTCGCTGTACTCGTACAATGATTACAACATATCTCATTGGTTCCACTTCTCGAATTTTCTAAGATATCTTCTATAAAAAGAAATTTACAGTATTAGTTGAAATTTATGAACACTCTAACAACTTTTATCGAGGCTTGGATTATGATCTGCATCACACGTGGAAAACTATCATTACACTGTGGTTTTTTTCAAACTCATTCAGTATCCTTATCTAGAAAAGTAAGAATCTCTGAAGTTGACACGGTTTGTTCCCAAGAGCCACGATTTTTATTTAACCAAGACCGTAAAGACTTTGTTCCATGGTAAATATATTAGACGTGACAAAAGAAGAATGTAAATGATAATAAGAATACACCTAAAACCTTAATTCTTTTTGCATTTTATATCTTTATTCTGTGAACGATGCTACTCAAATACCTAGAGCCTATGAAATATGTACAGTTGTATTAAACAAAGTTAGAGTAATAACTGCATTCTCGTCATCTAGGATATACGCCAGGAATGTTGGCAAAGTTTACTATGAACTTTACTCCTGCAATGCACCAACAAACTTTAATTTACCTTCTGTTTGTCCTGCTAAAATTTAAAGACGTGTATTTTATTATATGGTAATTATTTAGCATCATATTATTTACAAAATAACATAAAAAAAGAAATTTAAAAAATAAAAGATTTGTACTCAAAAAATAGTTCTACTGGTAAAATTTTTATTCCTCTATCAGACATTTTCACTCAGTACGATTACCTGCATTATTAATGAAGCTTGTATTATATATTATGGCAGAAATGCAATAAAAGCTTTTATTTTCTTGTACATACCCTGCTAAAATTTAAAGTTATCCTGATGGTGCGTCTTGCGCACACCTTTTTATCCTGCGAGCGGTGTTCGCCGAAACGTGACGGAAACAGCCAGTTGTTGCTTTCCTGCTGAAATGCGCGCGTTAAAAATGATGGTCGAATCAGACGCGACTTCGTAAGATTTTAAAAATTTAATTTTGGTCCAATTTAGTGGCGCTTTGCGAACTACAATAAGCTATGGAATGGATTACGTCAATAGACAAAAGGTAGAAAAAGTAGAGAATATTTACAAAAAGTTATATGTATTACAGAGGTAGTTGAAAAAGTTCATATACATGAATGTACGAGAGTGTCTTTATCCCTTTGTGTTCGTTTACAATAAAATCTGAATGCTCGTCAATTTTTTGCTTTTCAGATATCAGACCAAATATTTCTGAAAGCTACAAATCCAACAATAATATATTCACCAATTATAAAAATATAGTTTTGTTAATTTTCGATCATTTTCTCTTGTCTATTACAATACTGGGCCATTATTCTTTAAGTTGCTTATTTTAAGGCGGTAAGTAATAATTTTGACAAAATTACAAAATACAGGATGTTACCTAACTAATAATTTTCTAATTATCGACTTAAGATCGATCATAAAAACACCATTTTGTATGATATGACACACACCGAAAATAATAAATATTTATTAAAAAGTCTTAAGAGTAGATAATGTGGCTAGAATAAATAATATTAAAATTTGTTTATATGTTTATGTGTGGTAGAAGGACGTATAGTAAACAAGTTTTCTTTTAATATTGAAATGTGTACTAAAACCTTGACTGTTTCCATAAATTGCAGTCTTTTCTTGTGGTGCTGTAATTCATAAAACGTCTGGGTAAATTATGTTTTTGAAACAAGACTCAGAAAGATGAGCTGGTATATTTAACACTGGTTTATACTTCCTTATGCATATTAATTTAAATATTCATGCCTTCAAGCTTTATTTAGAAAATCCACCCTATTTTTTATTCTAAACATAAAGTTTTATGGTATTTTACGTATCCTACTTGAAATAATGTATTTACTTTGAATATTATTTTATGATCAGATTAGGTATTTTTTCTGTCGTTCTTTGTATTATTAATGCGTTAAATAGAGTTTAAGATGATTAATGCCTATTTCCGTCTATATTTTTAGTGTAGCTATTTTGATATAAAATACACAATAGTAGGGATTAAAGAAAAAATCAAGCAAAAAAAATGTGGTAATCCAGATAACGGTCAATTATTTTTAATGAAATTATAGTGTATAAAATAACAATAATTTATAATTTGCCGATTAAAATATAAGAGGAAAGAACATTTTAAAAATTTAAAATTGTATTTTCTGTGTATTTATCTAAAAAAACCTTTTTTATTTTAATTATATTTTCCGAACTAGTGTGGTAAGGGCTCTTTTTCGTGCAGATCATAAGATGTATTTGTAAATATTTCATATCTGTCATGTAAACTTTGACAAAATATATATATATATATATATATATATATATTATATATATATATATATATATATATATATATATATATATATATATATATATATATATATATATATATATATATATAACCTTTATGTATATAAATCTTTTATTTTAATCTTGGGCATGAGGTTCTTTTGAGTAAAACACTTGACTTTTTGTTTCTTTAAGAAGTTATTTTTAATTGAGGTTTCGCCTTATGGTTAAGGACATTCTCAATTTTTTTTTCAAAAAAGAAAAGAACGCAGTGAACGACAGAACAAATATTAAGGACCCAAGTTTAATATATAACAACATCTTACCTAATTAGCTTTCAAGTACTTAAAAGCAATACTAAAAAAATAATAATAAGAAAAAAAATTTTAATTAACAATTGCAGTTGCTCATCGTTCGCCAGTGGCCCTAGACCGAGATGTACTGGTCTGGTTTACTTATTTTCGAGGTACAAACAATATAAAATATGTTTGATTAGTGACTTTAATTTTTAACTAATTGTTATTATTCATAAAAAAAATTAAACTAATTGTTTATATACATAAAAGACAAAATTTTAAGTGTACATGTTTTTATATTTTGTGATTTGAATTGTTGTTTGTATCTGTAAGTTGATTGTGTTTATACTTTTTAATTTCTTTTGTAAATGAAAAACAATACCAAAGAAAAAAAAATTACCGGTTAAGTGCAAGTTGAACTTGCGCAATTAGTGTTCCGTACGTTGATTGCTTTTAAAAAAAAAATGTAACGGGAGTATAAAATGATCAGTGACTTTATCAAAAAACCACACCCCAAATGAGGTTTTAAAACAAAGTTTATTTCCAATCTTTACTGAAAATTGATGACCTTGAAATTTCTATTTTTTTATATACCAGATAAATTATTACAAGTAATGCACTCGTGATAATTTTCGTTATTCTACACCCCGTGGAGAATATTCCAGAATTTTTTCAAAATTTTTTGACAAGTACTTTTCGAGATAGGCGGGTGGACAGCGATTTTTCGCGATTTTTTAAAAATAATACAAAGAAAAGTGCGCACAAGTATTACATTATATATATATATATATATATATATATATATATATATATATTTTACTCGTGTTTTCACAAGCTTTATTTGACACCATCGATTACCTAGTAAAAAATTTTTTTTTTAACTTCCGATTTCACCCCCCAAAACTAACCCCTTAAGTCAAAATTTAACTTTCAAAACTACATGATGAGGCCATCAATTCCTATATTATTACCAAATTTCAACTTTCTATGACAAATAGTTTCGGAGAAAATCGGGTGTGACAGACGGACAGACAGACAGACAGACGGGCAGACAGACACCGAAGTGATCTTATAAGTGTTCCGTACGGAACATAATTAGAATGTCCATAGGACGAAACGTCAGTTAAAAATAACTTCTTAAAGAAACAAAAACTCAAGTGTTTTACTCAGAAGAACCTCATGCCCAAGGTTAAAATAAAAGATGTACATATATATATATATATATATATATATATATATATATATATATATATATATATATATATATATATATATATATATATATATATATATATATATATATATATTATATATATATATATATATATATATATATATATATATATATATATATATATATATATATATATATATATATATATATATATATTTATATATAACCAAACAAGAGATGAAAGATAACTTACCAACAACAACAACAGAAACGGTATAAGTGACAGATACATGTAAACTAGGTCATTTTATGAGCGTACCACAATAAAACAGTGTATTATATTTAATAATTAAATATACCGTATAATACGCACGTGGAGTACATCTTATTTTTAGTTAGTTTTCTTCTTCGTCTCCCTCGCATGACTAGTACTATTGTGTGTCTGTCTCTTATACCGTTTCTGTCGTTGTTGTTAGTAGGTTATTTTTCTATCTCTTCTTTGGACTTCCTGTCGGTCTTTTACCGTACCGTTTGTTTTTTTTTTGCAGATGTTAGCCAGTCTGTCAGAAGTCGTTCTGTTCAGGCGATCATCCCACTTTCGTTTTCTAACCTTTATCCATTTAGTGATACCCTCGATGTTAAATTTCTCCCGTAGGATCTTTCCATCTTTTGTTTGGAC
Source organism: Pachyrhynchus sulphureomaculatus (assembly GCA_019049505.1). Classification (NCBI taxonomy): domain Eukaryota; kingdom Metazoa; phylum Arthropoda; class Insecta; order Coleoptera; family Curculionidae; genus Pachyrhynchus; species Pachyrhynchus sulphureomaculatus. The sequence continues at coordinate 78,629,238 of CM032456.1, forward strand.
TTCCTTTCGGTCTTTTACCGTACGGTTTTGTTTTTTTGCAGATGTTAGCCAGTCTGTCAGAAGTCGTTCTGTTCAGGCGATCATCCCACTTTCGTTTTCTAACCTTTATCCATTTAGTGATACCCTCGATGTTACATTTCTCCGGTACGATCTTTCCATCTTTTGTTTGGACTTCCTGTCGGTCTTTTACAGTACGGTTTGTTTTTTTGCAGATGTTAGCCAGTCTATCAGAAGTTCTGTTCAGGCGATCATCCTAGTTTCGTTTTCTAGCTTTTATCCATTTAGTGATATCCTCGATGTTACATTTCTCCCGTACGATCTTATTTGTTTGTCTGTTTCTGAATATTATGCCTCATATTATTCTTATAGTCTAGTTAATTTTAAATACACTAAAAGGGAGAAGGAAAAAAATGTGTTAAGGCTTTTTGGTTTTGCTTATGTAATTTATAAATATTACGAATTATACAGAGTTGTATTAAACTTTGTCTATTACGCCAATTGTATTAATTGTATAAAATTAGAATAGATATGATTGATGAAATTATTGACCGTTTGTATTCTTGAAAAAAATATGTTTCGAGAACATTTTTTGCCATCAATGTATTCTGTGGTGTGCTAACAACGGCGCAATTACCTTAGTAAGTTGTCCAATCGCCTGGCACATTCGAGGCATGCTGTCGACGAGATTTTCTGCAATAATCTCCAAATTTTTTGAATCTCACGAGACAACTGAGTCAAAGTCCCCAGAGACTTTCCTCTGAGCTTTCTCTGTACAAGGGACTAAACATTTTCAATAGAGTTAGCGTCCGGCGATGATGCAGGCCTTTCTAGTATCTTATCGTGGGCCTAAGCGAGCCGCTTCGCGACGGGATTTTTCCCAGCAGTCAAAGGTGCTTTGGAATTTGACATCATAAGCACGACGATGTTGTCGAATGGTCTCATGGGACACATTCAAACCCGAATGACTTTGCCTACCATGCCACGTTTTGGCAAGTCATCGACATTTTTCGTTTCGTTAAAATGATTTAGCCACTTTTTCACAGACGATACCGATTTTTTAATACATTTAGCAGCCGCGGAATGTGTCATTTTAGACTTCTTTGGATGGGAACAAAGAAAGACTGCCTCGAACCGACGCGAGAATTCATTTTGGATTATACGTGATTTGCATGAAAGTTCCGAATCGATTGATAGTTTTAATAAGATCCATCGTAGACAGAGGTTCCCTCTACTGATTTTTTGTTGAATCGCTAGAATCGCATCTACCAAAAATAAATTATCCCGGACACGACTGTATATGGACAGATATATATATATATATATATATATATATATATATATATATATATATATATATATATATATATATATATATATATATATATATATATATATATATATATATATATATATATATATATTATATATATATATATATATATATATATATATATATATATATATATATATATATATATACATATACATATATATATATATATATATATATATATATATATATATATATGTATATATATATATATATATATATATATATATATATATATATATATATATATATATATATATATATATATATATATATATATATATATATATATATATATATATATGTATGTATGTATGTATATATATATATATATATATATATATATATATATATATATATATATATATATATATATATATATATATATATATATATATACATATATATATATATATATATATATATATATATATATATATATATATATATATATATATATATAATGTATATATATTAAAATAGAAATACATCCCACATCCCATGTGGGCTGTAAATATTTGGAGATTTACTATATTAACACTAATAATTAATTTTGTAAAATGTGACAATACTGACGATCAGCAAAATATTCCTTCGGAGGTTTAATAGTGCTGAAAATATTTTTATTTGATAATAATTGCAAATATACTATAACCAAAATTCAGACAGAAGTTCTGGAGAAAACTTTTGCTCTAGGAGAATTACCTACCTAATGCTTTTATGTAGTAATCCTTCAAAAAAAAGTTTTTAAAACTGTATCTCTTAAGTCTTAACAAAAACATTTACTGCTACAACTGTTTTTTTTTCCTGAGGAGATATAAATTTTCCATATTCCTTTTTTTTCTAACTTTCATAGCAATTATTTGTTCTTGGGCAATAATATTTTTGTCTTGATAAAATCTTTGATCAAAAAGAAATTCCCCTATTTCAATCCCCAAAAATTTGTTTGGGGTACAGTACAGAGTAAAATTCATTAATTGATATCTGAATGCTGCAGTCATGAAAGACCGGTATTCGCTGAATAAGGGATACTAATTTAATAAGATTGATATAAAATTAAATTAATTTAAAATCCATCAATTTAAGTTTAACCTACTCGTTGGTGTAACCCATATAATTAAAATTATTTAACGGCAGTGTCTGCTTCCTAAAATTCGGACGAGCCATATCCTATTACAAGTTTATGCGGTACAGGTAGGTATTACAAGGGCTGTTTGTGCAATAATAGGTCTTTGTTATCTCTGCGTACCGATTTAAAATGGCATAGAACTAAATGATGTCCCTAATCTACCGTAATATAAGATTACTTATTCAAGTTATTCGTTTATAAAGAAATAATAAAGGAGTTAAATAACTTTTTTTGAAGTAGGAATTTCAATTACCCAACGTGATTCAGAATAGTAGTCAAATACTATAATAAGTACTACAAAATACAGTTCTTTATTTGGTTACTTATTTTAAAATTACGTATTCTGGGAAACTTTTATAACGCTAAAAAATACGATACACCAAAGTGGTATAAGGTGTCACAAAAAGTTAATAAATAATTTTAGAGCAACTTATTTTAAATGCTGTCTTTAATTTACATGTAACGTGTTTATTTGCAATGTTTTAAAAGAGTTTCATAATTATTTTATTTTATTAAAAGGCTTATGTGATCAAAACAAAAGAAAATCTTGTACTGACTTAGCTGGTAGTTGATGTACATCCAGAATAACTAGGAACGAAAATTTAAAGTATTTAAGATCACCACTTATGTTTATCGTGTTAGATCTGACATTGTTTCGACACACTGTGTCTTCTTCTGGAGTAAGAAAATTAACTACAAATTATGTTACAAAATATATAAGTTACCTAGATATAAGGGGTAAACTAATTAACAATATTCACCATAATACCCAAAACAAGTTAAATAAAAGATGCCCACCCCCATCCAATTGATTGTTGAATAATAAACCTGAGGTTTTTTTCTGGTTAATCTCTACCTGCTCTAAACTATTATTAGCCAAAAATTTTGGCTTATAATAATTTCATCCATAGACTAATAAATACACCATTAACTGAAGAAAATTTTAGGAAAGAACTAAATATTATAAAACAAATTAGTATAAACAGTGGGTACAGAAGTGACTTTGTAGATAATATTATAATGAAAAAACAATTTAAAAAAGCAATAAGACTTGTGTACCCCCATAAACAACTAAAGAAAGATAAGTTTCATACTCTCACTTATATCGATAAATTGGCCAATAAAATTCAATATTTTTTTCCTAAAAATCATGTAAATATTGTTTTCCGTACCAATTACACGTTCGCTCGATATATTAAAAATAATAAACGTAAAACAAAAAAAAGAAAATAACACAGAAGTGAACGAATTATGCTGTGGCACTTGTAATAAAATCTGTATAGGAAACAAAGTTATAGAATGAAAAATAACATATACGCTAGGCTAAACATTTAACAGATGAAAATCGTACTTTCAGTGAACATTTCGGAATATTGCAAAATGAAAAGAAAAGGAAATTATTGAATTGTTTAGCGCAGGTTGAGATTAACCAGAAAAAATCCTCAGGTTTATTACTCAACGATCAATCGAATGGGGGTGTGTTTCCTTTATTGAACTTGTTCTAGGTATTATGATAAATATTGTTAATTAATTTAGCCGTTATAACTAGGTAACTTATATATTTTGTAACATACTTCGTAGTTCATTATCATCTTGCTCCAGAAGAAGACAGTGTGTCGAAAAAATTATCAGGTCTAATACACTAAACATAAGTGGTGAACTTAAATAATTTTTTAAAATTTCATTTTTGTTAAAAAAATCTTGTATATCTATAAATGTTTCTGTTAACGTTCTCCACGAGTATGTTAGGTATACAGCGTGAGTCAACGATATAGTAAAGTTTATTATCTCATTTGTTTCGGGAATGACGAAAAAATATTAAATACAATAGTTTTAGGGAATGTTAAGGTGCACAGTTTAAAATTATTTTTGAGTATACGGGGTGCAGTGTGGCCGATATAATATATGTTTTTTTTTTAAATAGAACATCCTATTTTCTAATTTATTTTTAAATTCTGCCTAAAATTTTATAACTTTTTTATTAATAATGTCGTGGTAGTTTTTCTAATATTTCAAGTTATTTAAAAAAATACTAGTTTTCAGTTTTGTAAAAAATTGCTAGTAGCGCCATTGTTTCTGAAGATGGAATACTCATAATTGGTACGAGCGTTCTATAGACATAAAAAAATATATGCAAAGAAATTTGAGTTAGGTGCAACAAATTTTTGTAAATGGCACACCCTGTGTATTAATATTTTTTCTGATAGATTTTGCAAATCCCTCCAACTTTTATTAAGTATATCATATACCTATTTCTAATAGTTTTCGATTTATTTTGATTTTTTCAATTTTTACCCTTGTTTTTGAGACATTTACGCTATCGTGAAAACATAAACAAATAGTTAATAATAATTTTAATATAGTTTAACTTATCTAATGATTAATTATTATGACGTAATAAATATTCAAAAATATGCCCGTCTACTGGAATACACATGTTTAGTGGTTTTACTATATTTTCTTTCACTTTCCTTAGCATAAATGGCGTTAATGTCCTGTACGCATCCCGTATCCTATTTTCCATATCTACCGATGTTGTAGGGGGATTCACATAAACATGATCTTTAATGTAGCCCCACAAAAAGAAGTCTAAAGGTGTTAAGTTATATGATCGAGGGGCCAATGAACGAATCCATCCCTACCGATCCATTTTTGTGGGTAACGATCGTTTAAAAATTCCCGAACTTCCCGGTGGTAACAATGAGCAGGAGCTCCGTGTTGTCGAATCCACATTTCTTCCATTTCAAATTATCAACTTCTTCAAGAAGCTGGGTAATTCGTTTTGCAAAAAATTTAGATATTTAGGCCCGTTAAGTGGTTCGCGGAAAAAATATGGACAAATAATTCGAAAATTTAATATTCCAGACCATACATTAAGCGACCAATGGTTTTGGTTTTGAACTTCCCGGACCCAAAATGGATTAACTGTTGAATAATAATGCATGTTATGGCTGTTAACTGCTCCATGACTGCGAAAAGTAGCTTCTTTCAAAAACACGGTCTTGAAGTTCTTGGAGAAGTTCCATATGAAAGGGATGATACTTGTATTTTTTCATGGTGCGATTAGCCTTAGATTGGGATGTATCAGATAAGTCAGCTAGTTGACCTGGGGATTATCTTCAACATGAAGTAAAATCTCCATTTCTTTTTCCTCATTCTGGTTTACTACTTTCAGTTTCATATACTTAACGCACTAACATTAAACCGTTCCATTAAGCACTAAAAAGGTTTTCTAGGTGGTATACGTCTATTAGAGTACTTCGCTCCGTAAAGCCTTACTGCCAAAAGACAATTTTTTCCCGCCTCGCCCATTATATAAACCATATCAATTATTTCATTTTTAGGAAAATCCGTAACTATTACCTTTATACGTCACTTACTACAACAAATTAAACTATTTTTACTTGCTTAACAGACATGTCAAAATTTGACAATGCCTACATTTTGTTTTGTCTTTGCAACTATGATGTGATAGCGTAAGTGTATTAAAAACAAGGTGAAAAATTCAAAATAAATAAAAACTATTAGAAATAGGTTTATGACATACTGAATAAAAGTTGGAGTGTTTTGTAAAATCTATTCGAAAATATAATAATATACAGGATATGCCATTTAAAAAATTTGAGATTCTTCAATTTAAAATAGTCGAAATGTATAAATTTATTTTTTACATATATCTTTTTTATTCATCTCCATAGAACGCTCGTACAAATTATGAGTATTTCACCTTCAGAAACAATGGCACTACTGGCAATTTGTTACAAAACTGAAAACTAGTATTTTTTTTTTAAAAAAACTGAAATATTAGGAAACTACTAGGTTTAGGTATATAACATTATTAATAAAAAAATTATAAAATTTTACGCAGAATTTAAAAATAAATTAGAAAATGGGATGTTCCATTTAAAAAAACATGTTATATTGGCCACACTTTTTTGAAGTACCCTGTATACTCAAAAATAATTTTAAACTATGCACATTAACATTCCCTAAAACTATTGTATTTACCATTTTTTCGTCATTCCCGAAACAAATGAGATAATGAACTTTACTCTATCGTTGACTTACCCTGTACAGATTAATTCGATACCTTTTGGCTTTAATAAAATGTTTAGGTATTTACGAGCAGAATACAACTGACCTAGAAAAATTTTACCCACTGTCATTCACACATTTTGCCCAATTTTCAGGTAGGTGGATTCCCTTTACGAAAAAATTTGGTGGTTTGGAGTCAATAAATTTAGTTATATATTTTCTAACGTTCTTTAATGAAGTGTAGTGAGAATTAGTGAGGTAGTGTAGGTTATATTCGTAGAATACTTTGCGTAAGGAAAACGTTTCATTCCAAATACCACCTCTCACCGTTTTACTATACGTAAAATCAGAGCCACCGCTATCAGATCGCTGGTACCATATTTAGCACATCTTGTTTTATAGAACCTTCTCCCACAGCTGAATAATTCATTTGTGTAGCTTCAGAAGCTTTCTTTGCACTGGAAATGTAGGAGCCCAAGTGCTGCTGGTCGGATGAGATTACTGTTGAGACTGTATTTTCAGGTATTGTAAATAGCTGCATCTCATGAATTGGTGATTTGGCTTCTACAGGACTGGTTTTTTCACACTTAAAGGTGGCGACAAAAAGTTTGAATTTCTAACTGTATTCTAATATACTTATTTCAGAGATACTGGATAATTAATTTGTACACCGAATATGTGTAAAATTCCTGAACACTTTTATTGAGTAAGTAAAAAATCACCATTTGTACAAACTGTAATGCTCTACGATAATAGTTGACGAACTAAAATCTCTGGGCATTTTTTTTTGTAACAACTGTAATAGTCAAGAAATATCTTTCTACTTGTATCAGTTTAAAACATAATCTTATTTGCTATTAAACAAGACTCTTGATTCAGAAAGTCCATCTTTCATTCCTAATTCTAAACAAAAAATATTTTCCCAGAGGTATTTACTAAATCCCACGCAGACTATGTTATTCTCTCTCAGAACATTATTTTAGTAGATGGCTAAGTATTAATTCTGTCAGAAAGTAATCTTTACATTACTTGTGCTGTTACGTTAATTGGGGCTTAAGGCAATTTATGCCTGGTTGAGCTTATAATTTGAATTTTGTTATTTTCATACGGCCAACACACTGATGTGCCAGAAAAAAGCGAACAAGAACTAAAATAATTCACGCAGCTGTAAATATTAAGTTGATAATATGATAATAATACTAGGTGTACAAGTATGAAATGCGGATTTTTTTTCTAAAAAAAAAACATGTTAAATTCGGAAGAATGATAAAAAGTGCTTTATGCAAGGTATGCTGCATCGCCTATTATACATTTTTCCCATCTTTCGGGCAATTTGTGAATACCATGCCAGTAAAAATCTTCCCCTTTTGCTGCGAACCATTCATCGAGCCATTTTTTCACATCTTCGTACGAAGCAAAGCGCTGCTCAGCAAGTGCGTGACCCATCGATGCAAACAAGTGGTAATCGGAAGGAGCCAAGTCTGGTGAGTAAGCCGCAGGGGGTAGAACTTCCCAGCTGAGTGCTTCCAACGTCTCGCGAACTAGTTTTGCCGTATGTGATGGAGGATTGTCAAGAAAAATGATTTTGTGTTGCCTCTTTCGGTATTCTGGCCTTTTTTCAAGCAGCGAACGATTCAAATCGGTCAATTGTTGTTGTTAACGTTTAGTATTAACTGTTTTCCCAGGTTTTAACAGCTTATAATGTACCACGCCCCTCTGGTCCCACCAAACACAGAGCATCGTCTTTCTGCCAAAACTATTCAGTCTTGCTGTCGATGTGGATGGTGCGCCTGGGTCTACTCATGATTTTTCGCGCTTGGGATTCTCAAAATAAATCCAATTTCATCTCCTGTAACTATACGATGCAAAAACTACTTCCTTTTGTACCGAGCTAGCAAAATGTCACACGTGTTTTTGCGCTTTTCCATTTGCCTGTCGTTCAACTCATGTAGTACCCATCTACCGGTCTTCTGAATCTTTCCCATCTCTCGTAGCCGATTGGAAACAGCTTGTTGACTAACGCCCAATTGCTCGGCGAGTTGTTTTCATCTTCGTCCAACAATGCTTGCGATTCCAAATCTTCGTATTTTTTTGGCGGTTTTCCACGTTCCTTGTCTGCAACATCGAAGTGACCACTTTTGAAACACCGAAACCATCGTTCACACGTATCTTACGATGGAGCATGTTCACCACAAGCTTCTCGAAGTAATCGGTATGATTCAACAGCAGTTTTCTTCAAATGAAAACAAAAAATTAATGTTGTCCGCGAAAGCTCTTTGTTCGGTAAAAATTTCGACATATTAAACACAATAATACAACACTATGCACCCACTTTTCCAGTTTATCACTAGTGCGCACCTGATATTTGTTGATGACATATCAAAATGGCGCAGTGTCAAATCTTTATAGCACAAACTGCATATATATATATATATATATATATATATATATATATATATATATATATATATATATATACACATATATATATATATATATATATATATATATATATATATATATATATATATATATATATATATATATATGTATATATATATATATATATATATATATATATATATATATATATATATATATATATATGTATTCAGGAGGGATACACTTATTCTCGTGATCTGCCAACATTTGGATACGTTTCAGATACTACGATTTGTTGGGTTCTCTAAGATAAGCCTTAGTTTCCCATTCCACTTCTTTATTTAAGTCACATCTGTTTGCCTGGAGTCACCTTTTCAAATTTGGGAAAAGGTGATAATCGATGGGCCCAGATCTGGTGAATACGGCGGATGAGGAAAAAAGGTGTCCAATTTCTCCATCGATTTTATGGAATTGTGAGCTGATGCATTATCTTGGTGAAACAATACTTTTTTCTACGCTAAATGCGGTTTTTTTTCTTAATGTCACTATTCAAACTGTCCAATAAACCCACCTAATAGTGTCCGATGATGGTTTGCGTCTTCTCAAGATAGTCGATAAGTATTATTCGATACACATCCCAAAAAATACCTTCCAAAACCTTTCCAGCTCATGTGTTCTTGGATGCTTTGGTCGGCTTTCATGCGTTCCAGTCACTCTGCGGATTGCCTGTTGAACTCAAGCGTGTAGTGGTGAATCCATGGTTGCAAAAACTCCTGGATTACACCGAAACAGTGCCAAATAGCGTTCTGAATCCTCGATACGTTCGTTGCTGTCTTTGATCAATCATCGGGCACATAGCTTTTTCATTTGCAAATAATGTCTCTCGCGTTCTGTTGATATATTCGTGATGTTAGCTCTCACTTTCACTTTGTGGTCGCTCGGAACAATTTGGTGGATTTTTTTTGTGTTTTTTGAAGTGACTGCCTCATGTGGACGTCTGGCACGTGGTCTATCATCGGTGAATGTACGACCGTATTTAAGTTCACTAAACCATCGTTGCTTTCGACTGAGCAGATGTGCCATAACACTTTGTCAACTAACGCTATTCTTGAGTTCCGGCTATATTTTTTCATATTCAATAAAACCTTAAAAATTGCGTAATACGAATCAACGAAGAAAGCCGGCCACTTACTTTACGGAGAATAGTCATAAGGCAGGGCTAAAACCAACCCCACCAAGATTTACTCCTGGTGTCATGGTACAGACTAAATTAGTTCAAAGGGCATTGAAAGCCAGAAGACACATAATTATGTATTATAATATTATGATCTTGGAATATGTATATTTAAGGGGTAATAAAGTCGTAATTGTAATTATATTTGATCATAAGAAGCCCTGTCGCTTGGGGTTGTGAGCTCTCATTAAATATTAACAGGCTACATTTTGGTACACATGTAGTTTTTGGACGTAGAATACGATAAAATAAAGTTTGCTAAAGTTTAATCCACGTTAAGCACACAAAATCCAAAATAAAATAAAAAATTTGGTTTTTCGGTAATATTTCGAAAAATAAAAAGATATCGAAAAACTAACAGCACCACGTGAAAGAGCGGGAAATTTTACAAAAAAAATAGTAAAACTAGTTTTTCCAGATTTTTTATTATTAGCGTGAGAATTTATTAAAAATTGGGATAGGTGATTCAAAAAGTGTAGCGCGCCAAACAAGTTTATTTGAAAGTCTACGCGCAGCGCTCGAAGGTTAGTCGATATTACTTGTTTTCAGAGGGAAAAAAAACTGAAAGACAGTTTTTTGAAGACGAGACTTTCAGCTTTCCGATGATACTAATAGTTTTTATTTTTGATGCTTTATAATTTGTAAAACTTAAAACGAAATTTCTGTTTGCATGATTTTAACGGGCATACAGTAAATTACCAATATTTAAGAAAATATAGTATTGAAAAAAATCCTTGTGCATATATTATTATTATACATTAAGTTTTAATATAAGAACAATTAAAAATAACCGGTGAAGTTGTTGAAGTTGAACTTGCGCCATTAGTTTTCCGTACGTTGATTTTTTTAAAATAAAAATTTTTGTTACGGAGATATAAAATGATTAGTGACTTCATAAAACACACCCCAAATGAGTTTTCAACAAAGTTTGTTTTCGATCTTTATTGAAAACTGATCACCTTTAAATTTTTGTTTTTCTATATACCACATAAATTATTAAAGGTGATAATTTTCGTTCAATCTACATCCTGCGGAGAATGTTCCAAAATTTTTTCAAAATCAGTACTTTTCGAGATAAGGGAGGGACAGAGATTTTTCACGATTTTTTAAACCTAATACAAAGAAAAGTGTGCGCAAGTATTACATTATATATATTTTTGAACTCGTGTTTTTACAAGCTTTCATTTGGCATCTCACTCGATGACCTACTAAAAATTTTTTTTTTCACATCGGATTTCACCCCCCAAAACTAAGCCAAGTCAAAATTTAACTTTTAAAACTACACGGCTCTGATGAGGCCATCAATTCCTATATCAGTACCAAATTGCAACTCTCTATCTCAAATAGTTTCGGAGAAAATCGGGTGTTACAGACGGACGGACGGACAGGCCCCGAAGTGATCTTATAAGTGTTCCGTACGGAACACTATTACCCATATTGTCTGTGTTATTTAATTTGGTGTTTAAAAATATGAAAATTTGCCTGCTGTAGTGCGCCGCCGGTAATTTTTCGTTTAAAGGTAAAAAACGTAGGACAATTTTTTTTTAGTTACGGGTAAAAGTATACTTGATATTAGAAAAAAAAATTTCTCTTTTTTTTGTACTTTTGCTCTTAAAAAAGTGCTTATGATGAACATAATTTTTGGCTTATTATTAATCATACAACTTAAACTTAAAATAAAAAAAATATTTAAAGGTAAGAAATGAAAGTAAAATTTTAAATATAAAGTATTGATATTTCATTTAAACATCCAGGTACAAAGAAAACAGCTAGTGAAAACACAAAAATTCTACATTACTCGAAGAAATTAAATGAATTACCTACTGTCTGACCGTCATATTGAATTCGCCATTTTGAATTTTTCAAATCTGTCATCGGATTCTTAATCAACACTCTGAGAAACCCCTTAATAACCAATTTCAAAATATTTAGCGGTATACAGAATAATTTAATCATAAATGATAAATAATAAATCAACTGAATGGGTTAAATCAGCCATTTTATTTTAAATATTTTTTTTTAAATTATGGTGAAACTAAAAAAAAAATAATCTATATACTATTTTTTATAAAGTTTCTCGTTCTTTCACGTCATGCTTAGTTTTTCGATAGTTTTTTATTTTGCGAGGTATTTACGAAAAACCGAATTTTTCATTTTATTTTCGATTCTGTAGGCTTAGCGTACATTTTAGAGCAGCAAACTTTTTTTTATCGTATTCTACGTTCAAAAAACTACCTGTATGCCAAAATATAGTCAGTTAACAATTAACGAGAGCTTTTCGTAAAAAATTTTCTCTGATGACTGGGGTATAATTGACTACCTCCGATCAAAGCAACGATATTTATGGATCTACCGAGTCAGCGAAGTTTTAGTTTACTCAAATAATTTGGTTTATGCTTTTGAAACTTTGTTGACTCGCCAACAGTCTTTTTTTTTCGGTCTTAAGTATTACGTTTTAGAACTGTACAGTTACGTTGACTTAATTATTTTAATTGAAATAACGAACTAGAGTCATCAACTTTACAAAAATACTTAGCTTACTTTATTGTAACTCCTGGGTAAGGTGCAATAGCTGAATTGATACAAAGGCAGTCACGGCCGAGTGATCATATTCACTGAAGTAGAGATACTAATTCGATAACACTAACAATTAGAGAGGTTAACGTAAAATCGATTAGCAATTTAACTTTAAGATACTCGCTGGCAAAACTATGTAATTAAAATTACTTAAGGGCAGTATAAGCTTCCTGAATTTGGGCGAACTATATCCTATATACAAGTTCATGCGGTACGGGTAGGTATTACAAGGGCGATCTATTTGTTTAATGTTAGGTCTTTGTTATTCCTGCATGAAGATTTACAAGGGTATAGAATTAAATAATGTCCGGATTGACCGTAATACAGAGTTTATTTGTGGTTGAAATTATCCTTTGTAAAAAAGTAATAAAGAAATTAATGTTTTATTGAAATTAGAATTTAAATGCAGCATAATGTAATTCTTTTTAGTGTTCCGTACGGAACACTTACAAGATCACTTCGGTGTCTGTTTGTCCGTCTGTCTGTCCGTCTGTCACACCCGATTTTCTCCGAAATTATTTGTCATAGAAAGTTGAAATTTGGTAATAATATAGGAATTGGTGGCCTCATCGGAGCCAAGTAGTTTTAAAAGTTAAATTTTGACTTATGGGGTTAGTTTTGGGGGGTGAAATCGGAAGTGAAAAAAAAAAATTTTTACTAGGTAATCGAGTGTGGTGTCAAATAAAAGCTTCTGAAAACACGAGTAAAAAATATACATATATATATAATGTAATACTTGCGCGCACTTTTCTTTGTATTATTTTTAAAAAACCGCGAAAAATCGCTGTCGAGATCTCGAAAAGTACTTATCAAAAAATTTTGAAAAAATTCTGGAATATTCTTCACGGGGTGTAGATTAAACGAAAATTATCACGAGTGCATTACCTGTAATAATTTATCTGGTATATAAAAAAAAACAGAAATTTTACGGTCATCAATTTTTAGTAAAGATTGGAAATAAACTTTATTGAAAACTCATTTGGGGTGTGTTTTGTGAAGTCACTGATCATTTTATACTTCTGTTACAACATGTTTTATTTTAAAAGCAATCAACGTACGGAACACTAATTGTGCAAGTTCAACTTGCACTTGACTGGTTATTTCTATTTAGTTGCTTACTTAAAGACGACATATTGTTATTTTGGCAATATTTTACAGCTATTTATAATAGTATATACTAATAGAATTTTTTGAAATAATAGAGTTTTTGAATTGGAATTGGATTGTCAAGTGAGCCGATGGTCGCGAGTTCCAATCCGGGGCTTCCGGCTGGGTGTTGGGACATCTTAGATTTTAAGTTAAAAATTCAATTATTATTAGAGCACATAAAGATTATTTAAAGGATCTATTGCCCCAAATTTTCGAAATGGTCAACCATATTATGTGAACTTGTTTTAATTAGTTACTCAAAATACGGTAAGATCGCGTCTTATATTGAAAAAGACTGGTATCTAAACAATATCTTAAAATGAATTTCTTACCAAGAATTTTTTTTTTGATTTTTTTTTCCAAAACATGACATATGTATTCGTTAATTTTTATTATTAGACAAAATAATATTTAGATTTCCATTCATATAAACATTGATTATTATAGCCAATATTCGCCTTCGTTTTCTCTTGACTATCTTGTTGAAAGAAAAATATTGATACCGGACGAAATCTAACGTTAAATCCAAGAATAAGGTAATTCTCCAAATATGACATTAGTCGTTAATATATTGAAATTTCAAACGTGATTGAAAATGAAGGTCATTTCCGATATGAAAAAAAAATCGGCCAAGTTCAAGTGGGCCTTGCGCAATTAGTGTTCCGTACGTTGATTATTTTTGGAATAAGAATTTTTTTATGGAGGTATAAAATGATCAACGACTTCACAAAATACACCCTAAATAAGTTTTCAACTTTACTAAAACTGGTGACCTTGAAATTTTTTTTTTTTTTTTTTATATACCATATAAATTATTAAAGATAATGCACTCGTAAAAAATTTCGTTTAATCTACACCTTGTGGAGAATATCTCAGAATTTTTTCAATCAGCACTTTCCGAGATAAGGGGGAACCACGATTTTTCGCAATTTTTTAAAAATAATACAAAGAAAAGTGTGTGCAAGTATTACATTATATATATTTTTGAACTCGTATTTTTACAAGCTTTCATTTAACATCCCGCTAGATGACTTTTTTTTTCACTTCCGATTTCACCCCCCCTAACCCCTTGAGTCAAAATCATTTCCTATACTAGTGCCAAATTTCTGATTTCTGATTTAAATCCAATCTAGTTCTAGAACTAGTAGAACATCTAAACAAAATACAGTCACGAAGGATTGTTGGCATTTACTAAAGTAGGAATACCGACTTGATAACACTATAATAAAGTTGAATAAACTTAAAATCGATTTAACAACTTAAATTTAGCTTACTGTTGGCATAACCCATGTAATTAACCGCATTATGAACTTTCTTAAATGGGGCAACCCATATTATACGTACAAGTTCGTGCGGTGCTACGAATAAACATTAAAAGGGAGGTCTATTTGTTGAATGTTAGGTCTTTGTGATTGGTACATACTCGCTTACAAGAGTATAGAATTAAATATTGTATGTAGCTTCTTGTAAAATACTGTTTAATTTTGGTTAAAGTTGTCATTTACCAAGAGATAATAGAGAAATTGAATTCTTCTTATGTCTACAAATATTCTTTGTTAGGGTAGGATGTATGAATTAGGACAATGATTTCTTTCTTGCAATATAATCCTTAACTTGATTAAATCTTTTGCTAAAGGAATAGGCGCTGATAATAAATCCGTAGGTTATACACTGAAGAAATGACACTAATTTTATAACATCAATAATATATCGATTAACATTTGCTTCAATGGTTTATGGATGATCTAGTCTACTACACTACTATTGATTATTCAAGCAGAAGTAGCGAATTACTGCCGTCGACTTAGTTCCGACCAAGAAACCAGTTTTGAGATCTGTCCCTATTTAGAAAATCTTTACATTTTATAGTTTCGTATGGAAATGTGTAATAATCTCCTATCGTTTCATGTAACTTTAAATTGTCTGATTTGATTATATGACTATATTCAAGGGCATATTTCGAACTGTTCGACCTCAAATGGGCCAAAAGTTATTTTAATAATGTTTTGGTCTTCCTTCTAATTTGCCAAATATTTTTACACTGTTGTTAAGACATATGTCAGATATTCCACTTTTTTCTTGTTCGTGAGTTTTGTCCCTCGAACATTTTAAAATATTTTTCAAGTTGTCTGATGACTTATAGACTAACGTGAGGTCTACTTTATTTTATATAATATTTCGTCTTATTTTACTCACGTCTCTATGAGCATTTAACCAAAACTTTTATAAATATTCTTATACTAGATTATTAATTATAAAAAATCTTACAGCTATGATACACCAAAAATGGTACAGTGTGCTACACAATAATTATAAATATTTTTGGGACAATTCAGTACAGTCTTCTTTAGGACTATAAAACAGAATTTTAACAAAGTTTTACATATATGTATGACATATGTAAATCAGAAATATAAGGTTTTTCAAAAGTTATTAAGAAGTTTTAAGCTGGATGATGTAGCCAGCGTAAAATGAGATGTTTTAAAATCCAGAAATATATTTTTTCTTTCGATTTATCGAGTACTTTCGCTGCAGACACACAGTCCTAAAATAAGTAATGTAAATAAATTGTTCACCTTTTTCACTATCTTTCCTTGAAACATCAACTAAAAACTATATCATCCATATGACAAGCATTATATATCATCTCGTTTGAAAATTATTGTCTTTAGATCGACAGATAGATAGGCTCACAATCAGATAGACAGACCAACGAAAATGGGAAAATGTGTTTTGTTATCTAAAAACCCTAAGACGTGAGAAAAAGTAAATATTTGAAGGGTAATTTTTCCACAAATACCATACGTACCTTCTAGCAACGGAAGTAAATACAACAATTTCTCTGCTGTGCCATAAGTACGTTTCCACCATCATAACCGTTTATATTTCTATAACTTGTTCTATATTCAACTTAATATTTTTTTAGGTTAATCTGTAACCAAATCTCAATCCCTTTTAATTTACTATCAAACTAAGTTGGGAATGTGGAATCTTTGGCACAATGATACTACTCAGTATATATCACCACTACACCAAACACTTTATTTTTGCACTCGATGCGCGTTTCGCTAACCATGTTAGCTTCATCAGGAGCGATGAAGCTAACATGGTTAGCGACACGCGCGTCGAGTGCAAAAATAAAGTGTTTGGTGTAGTAGTGATATATACTGAGTAGTACTATCAAACTGTTAAAATTGGAAATAATGAAAAAACAAGAACAATAAAATTGATTGTGTATAAATCATAATATATGATTTATACACAATCACCTTTCTAAGCCCCTACCTCATCCCTCTCTCTCTCTCTCTCTCTCTCGTTCTATATATATATATATATATATATATATATATATATATATATATATATATATATATATATATGAGTGAATTAATTTTGACCAAAATACCATTTACGGGAAGCGTTACTTTTCTTGTTTAATTCGACGCTTTAAAAGTGGTGATTTCGACATGGAAGACACAGAACGTCCAAGCCAGCCGAAAAAGTTTAAAGATGAAGAATTGGAGGCATTACTCGGTGAAGATCCGTGCCAAATGGAAAAAGAACTTGCGGAATCATTAGAAGTTGATCGCACGACCATTTCCAAGCGCTCACATGCCCTGGGAATGATTCAAAAGCAAGGAAATTGGGTGTCGTACGAATTCAAACAGAGACGTTGAAAGGTTTTTTGCATCTTTTCGTAACCGCTGATGAAAAATGGATACGCTACGATAATACAAACCGCAAAAAAGCGTGGGTGAAGCCCGGTGAACCATCAACATCCTCGCCAAAGCCGAATATTCATAGATCCAAGCTTATGCTGTGTATCTGGTGAGATCAGCTGGGTGTAGTGTTTAATGAGCTGTTCAAACCCAACGAAACTATTAATGAGGAACGTTACCGACAACAATTGATACAATTAAGCCGAGCGTTGAAGGAAAAAAGACCGCAGGATACCAAAAAACATGACAAAGTGATTTATCAATATGACAACGCTCCGCCACATGTCTGGTTATCACTTGTTTCGATCGATGACGCACGGCCTATCTGAACAGCGCCTCCATTCTTATTAGGATACCAAAAAATTGTTCAATTCGTGGATAGAGTCGTTCTTTCAACGTCGTATTCATATTCTGCCACAAAGATGGGAGAAAATAGTGGACAATACTTTGAATAATCAATTTGTAACAATTTTTTTAAAAATCCCTCAATTAAATTAATTCACAGACCCAAAACGGGATGAAAATATGACCATTTAACCCAACTTACATTATACCAAATTTGTAATTTTTAGGATACAGGGTGTCATTTTAGTTTTTCTTAAGCAGCTTTCTTAATAATTATACTATTTGTACAAGATTCGGTTGTAAGGGATTTTCTGAGATGAGAAATCGAAATCAGCTCACAGTTTTGTTGTAAATTATAGGGGGCACCATTTATTGCACTGTGTATACATTTAAATTGTCATAACTTTTTTATACCATTCTGTATGATATTTTTAAATAAATATTCTTGTTCTCCGACTTCTCCTGTCTAAAAAAGCTTTCTTGGTAAATGTTGCTCCGAGCAACAGTTTCTGAGATAGTGGGATGTTTTTATTTATTGATTAAAAATTTATCAAGTTGTGAGTAATCTTTTATACCCTTAGCCCGTTGGTTTTTTACATTCTTATCATTCGAGAGTTATAGTGCCATCAGACTGACAGACCGACCAACAGGCCTACAGGACGACAGACAAACAGACTGACTGAAATGAGTGACTATGTTTTTTGTGATCTAGGAACCCTAAAGGTGAAGAAAAGCAATAATAACAAATTATTTTCCCAAACTGCACTCTTTCGGCAGCTATGTTTGAGGCAATAAAATATTTAAATAATTTTTTTTAACCTTGTATAGGTGGCCAGCCCCATTCTATACTATGTAATCATTAAAAACTTTTTTACATTTTTTATTTAACAAACCTTATGCTCTATTCAACAAGCCCGCTTTTTATGAACGAAACGAATTTTCTCAATGGCATTTTCTTTTTCCCACGCGAAATATTTTATTTTCCCTGGGAACATTATTTTACGAAAGAAGTATTATTATTCTTTTTTAAAATTGTCTTTACCTTATTTATGCTCTTTGGTTAATTTGAGTTTAGTGCGATTAACACCCATTTGTCTACATATTTGTAAAGTCCCTGTTTTTACATGAACTAGTCAGCGGCATGCATTAAGCAGAGAACAGGAAGTGAAGTAATCCAGACGGTGGTCAAAGGGTTTTAATTCAATTAATTGTTTAGATAATGTGAGAACAATGTACGAATCCTTTGACATAATTATCGGACAGAGTGTAAATAGATATTCACAATTTATTAACAAATAATTACGAGGACTACCTTTTTTTAATGTAACAAATAAGGTTTGTTTCCTGCTTTGTTTATTTCCTGGAAGTCTTTACTATACAGTACAGTAGTGCGACAAAGTTGTGTTGTACACACAGCAGCAATAATATTGTAATTTTGAAAATTATAATAAAACTTATAATATACAGAAAATTCTAATTAATTTCTACTCCTTACGAGTTTTTCTAAAATTTCAATTCAAAAATATATATAAAAATTCCTTAACCATAAATATTGTACAAAAAAAAAAATGAAACCAAAACATAACAATATACAATAAACTTTTATATTGATGAAAGGTTATGCTAGTTTAAAAGGAAATGAATACGTAAATACTTTTGCTAAGAAAACAAGATAATGAAAGTATCATAATATCTCGAGATTGTGACGTAGCAAATGGTGAACTGCTGGGACTTTGCTCACCATTTCCATGGATGTAAAAAATACGATTTCCCCCCTAGAAACAAGGGTTTTTTTGTGAAAAATGTTCGCTCTCAGTTCATCGATTTTTAAAATGGGTTGTTAGACTGTCATTGTAAGGAGTTTTTTTGTTTGTGAAAGAAAAATCTATTCTGTCATCGATTTGGAAAAAGGCTCTCGTTAGTTTTTAGAGTTTCATTGTAGAAAAAAGATTTCTTCTTGTGAAAAATCTCCCGTGTTCCCTCATACGCTTGTGTTTCAGAATAAATTATTTTATCTTTTTTCCTGTGTAGTAATTGCTACTTAAAATTTGTTTTATTATTACTATTAATTATTTTTTGAAGTTTTCCTCGTTTGATGGAAATGTGACCAATCGATATATGAAGCTATGAGATGGTGATAAGTTGATTTGTTGTGGTGGTTCGTAGGTTTAATGTCTTTTAACGCTCGGCTCAATTGCATCAACATTATCGGTTACGTTCCCCAGTAATAGTTTTGTTTCGTTGGAGCAGCATATAATACAGTAGATCCGCCTGATACACTGCATAAGCTTGGAGCTTTAGCGAGGATTTTGATGGTTGACTAGGCTTCACCTATGATTTTTTGCTTTTTGGATTATCGTAGCGTATCCATTTTTCATCACTAGTTACGATACGATGCAAAAAAACCTTTCCGATTGTGCCGTTGAAGCAGTTGTTTACAGGTGAAAAATCGCCTTTCAACGTCTCTCTGTTTCAATTCGGACGGCACCCAATTTCCTTGCTTTTGAAACATTCTCAGTGCATGTCTGCAAAAGTCCATATATTGTTTTTTAGTAATTTATTTTTAATTTTTATATCTAAAAAGCATATATCTCTATTTTGTTCACATTCCATAATAAGCTATTTTTTTAAATTGAATTTAAAAGATATAAAAATTCTTTTAAGGTTCTATATTTGCCGTCCCAATTGCAAAAAACATCGTCTTTCAATCCGACCCAATATAATACACTGTTTAGATTTTATTAATCGTATCCAATTTTACCTGTAATTTGCCGATATCCAGTAATACTTCTAAATTTAAACTGCTGCGAAATACTCTATAGTTGGGAAAAAAAAATTAAAATGTAATTACCATTCCACAATCATCTGTTTATCATATCGATACATACAACTATCGCCAGAGTTCAAAGTAATAGGGACGATGGTGTTTTTTTTCTACCTAACTATAGAATGAAACTCGCTAGAGCCTGTAATATTTTTTCCCTGCATAAATTTCGTATACACTAATATACTTGGGACAGCCAGCGTCTTTTGAGTTGTTTCATTCCCGCAAGAAAACTGGTCACGTGCGTGTCTAACTTGAGATATTAGCGTTCCGGACGGTAATTGCTTTTAAAATAAAAATTTTTGTTACGGAGGCATAAAATGATCAATGACTTCACAAAACACACCCCAAATGAGTTTTCAACAAAGTGTTTTTTTTTTTTCCAATTTTTATTTTTATGTACCAGATAAACTATCAGTTGTAATGCACACATACTTTTTGTCGAAATTTTTTGAGATTGGGTTAGGGGACCACGTTTTTTGGCAATTTTTAGCTTTCATTTTACACTTCACCGAATGACCGATTATTACTAGATAAATTATCATAGGTGATCACTTGTGATAATTTTCACTCAATCAACACCTTTTGGAGAATGTTCCGGAATGTTTTAGAAATTTTCTGATTAGCTCTTTTAGAGATAGGGTGGGGAGATAGCAATTTTTGGCAATTTTTTAAAAATATTATAAAAAAAAAGTTTAGGCGAGTATTACATTATATATATTTTTGAACTCGTGTTTTCACAAGTTTTGATTTGACACTGCACTAGATGACCTTGAAAAAAAAAAATTTCCTTTCCGATTTCACAACCAAAAACTAACCCCAAAATTTAAGTTTGAAAACTACACGGTTGAGCCATCAATTTTTATATTTGTGACAAATTTCTATGTCAAATAATTTCAATAAAAATCAGATGTAATAGATAGACAGACTAACGGATACCGAAGTGATTCTATCAATGTTCCAAACGGAACCCTAAAAAATTCCTTGTGCGTCACTAAACGACGCTAGAGCGATTCATCATGAGAGAAAAATTTTCCAACCGTGGCGTGGGACTCTATTCAGATATTTGAATAAAAATAAACAGGGCTATCAAGTAGATGTTGTAGTGTGATGAATCCACAGCTTTCAGTAATTGCTTGAACTATGCGAGCCTTGTAGACCCCGCAATTTTTGTGTAACAGCCAAGTTCTCGTTGTCATTGTATTCGAAAATTTTACTCTAATGGGCTGTTTCATGTTTTAATTCGTCCTTTCATAAATCTCTCTAGTAATTGTGGACCCTTTTTCTACATATTCCCTAAGCAGTCCCGAAAAACGATCGCCATTAACTTTCCAGGAGTCGACTGAGCTCCTGCTTTCTTTAAAGCCCTTATGGACTGATTACGTAGACTCAGGCTTCGGGGGAAGATCGTAATAGAATAGCCAAATACCGTCGCGTTCACGAAAGTCCTTTGGACACGTGTTTCTACTGAGGGACCCTAATATTCCTGAAAACTGTACTTTTGAATACTATAGCTTCTGTAGCAAGCACTGGAATTTTCACTGGTCGATCTGACAGCACCAAATCCTTAGTTGTTGCCTCAATTTAGACCAAGATTTTATGCAAAAATAGGATTTGAGGTCATTGCCATACATCTAGGACTTTTTTTATAAATAATTTTTGGTCTATTTTCCTCCTTTGTGAGAAACTTTATTACTCCTTACCTAGGCGGAATTTCCAGTCAAACTTTAAAAAACTTACCAAATAATATAATCAATGATATTTTTCTAATTTCGAACGCCATTTTTAACTTTGGATTCGTTCCATCTTTATGAAAAGAAGCTAAAGTTATTTTAATTCCAAAAGTAAACAAATCAGACAATAAGTTGATAATTATATATCAATCAGCTTATTGTCTGGTCTTGGTAAAGCAGTGGAGCAAGTTATTCTGATCAAAATAAATGATCTTGTACTCGACAAAAATATTTTACCACAATCTAGGTATATAGCGAATTACAGTATGGTACATTAATCCACCAGAATAACCAGTGAAGTACCACAAGGATTTAATAAAAGGTTTAGTACCGGAGCTGCATTTGTTGACATTAGTAATGCCTTCGACCAAGTTTGGCAAAATGGTTTGAATATGAAAATGATAAGGCACTGCTTTTCGAATTATATAATCAAAATTATAATTTGTTACCTTGAAAATAGATCTTTTTAGTATCTATTGAAGATAAACTGTCTACCGCTAAATTGATTAGGGTAGGAGTTCGAGAGTGCTCACCTTTGGCTCCGGTCCTGTTCAGCGTTTACATTTCTTATATATATATATATATATATATATATATATATATATATATATATATATATATATATATATATATATATATATATATATATATATATATATATATATATATATATATATATATATATATATATATATACCACTGTGATCAAGAAATAGCAGAACTTTTGAAATAAAACGCAAACGGGTTATTTATTTTTCCAAATTTATTTCATCCCCTTCGAAGTAATCTCCCTTGGCTACAATGCATTTATACCCACGTTGTTTCCAGTCTTCGAAACAGTTATTGAATTTGATTTCTGGAATGGCCTTTAAACCCTTTAATTCGGTTTTAATCCCCTCAATCAACTCAAAACGATGTACTCGAAGCGGTTTTTTGAGTTTAGGGAATAGCCAGAAGTCCGACGGAGCTAAATCAGGCGAATAGGGTGATTGCGGAATGATATGAGTTAAATTTTTGATGAAAAAGTCGTGAAGAACCAATGCTGTGTGAGAAGGCGCATTATCGTGATGAAAAAACCAAGAGTTATCGGCCCATAATTTCGGCCTCTTCAGACGAATAGCTTCCAGAAAAACCATTTTTAAAACAAAATTTAATGCAACTTCTTTGTTGAATTTTTTTCACTCATTTTACAAATCGAAAAACGCACTTTTGTTGTTGAACAAATGCAAGCGAATTTTATTAACTACTGACGGTCTTAAAATTTGACACAGATGGCAGTTAAGGTCCTACCAACCTAATGAAAAAAAAAATAATCCGATTTGGAAATGCCCGGCGATTTAAATTTAAAAGTCTTACTATTTTTTGATCACAGTAGTATATATATATATAAATATATATATATATATATATATATATATATATATCTATATATATATCTATATATATATATATATATATATATATATATATATATATATATATATATATATATATATATATACATATATATATATATATATATATATATATATATATATATATATATATATATATATATATATATATATGTATATATACTGACTACAAAAAAAAAGTTTTTATATTTGGTGGTACTACTAGCTAAAAACCTTCTGTTATGTGTAAATAGAGATCTCTGCAATTTAAAATATTAAAGTCTAGAGGGTGCTAAATTCGATTTTAGATTTACAATACAATTGTACGTTGAAAACATTACGTTTTTAAAGTTGCAGTTGCACAGATATGTAGAACTGACAATTACGTACAAATTTAGACGACGTGCGACCACGACCGACCAAGTAAACCCAAGTTATGAGCAATTAGAAGACGTCTATAATGGAGAAGTAGGCCAAATCTCAAACTTAATGGTTACTTTACGTTGCACACACTACTTTTTTTGGAATAAATTGCATAGATATTCAGGACTGACGATTTTAAATAATCTTAGGCCACGTGCAATTATGGACGACCAAATCAACTCAAGTTATGAGCAATTAAAAGACTTTTAAAATGCACAAACAGGCTAAATTTTGAAGTTAATGGATATTTTTTGTTGTACACCTTATTTTTCTGGGGTTTAAATTGCATAGATATCCAGGACTGACAATTATGAACAAATTTAGACCACATGCAGCTATGAGCGACCAAATAAAGTCAAGTTATGATCAATTCAAATACGTATAAAAATAAAAAATAGGCTATTTATATTTATTTATTTATATTATGAAAGTTCTCATTCTCAAACCCGAAACAAGCGTTAGGGTAGGTTAGTTTTCCTGCCTGTTATTTTAGTAGCTTATAAAAATATAATAGCCTATTTTTGAATTTTATACGTCGTTTAATTGATCATAACTTGATTTTACTTGGTCGCTCTTTGCTGCACACGGTCTAAATGTGCTCATAATTGTTAGTCCTGGATATCTATGCAATTTATGCCTTAAAAAAAAATAAGTTGCGCAACAAAAAGTAACCATTAAATATAAAATTTGGCCTATTTGTGCATTTCATACGTCTTTAAACTGCACATAACTAAAGTTTCCGTGATCGAGCATGATCTAAGATTATTCAAAATTGTTAGTTCTAAATATTTATGTAATTTATACGTCAAAAAAATAAGGTGCACAACAAAAAGCAACAATTAAATATAAAATTGAATTTGATACATCTTTTAATTGTTCATAGCATGACTTTATTTGATAATTCATAGTTGTACGTGGTCTAAATTTGTTCTTAATTGTCAATCCAGAATATCTATGCAATTTATACCTGAAAAAAATAACGCGTGCAACGTAAAGTAACAATTAAGTTCGAAATTTGGCCTCTTTGCAACTTTTTAAACGTCTTTTAATTGCTCATAACTTGAGTTTACTTGGTCTCCCATGGTCGCACATGGTCAGAGCTTGTACCTAATTTTTAGTTCTACATACCTATGCAATTGGAGCCTCGAAAAAGTAATGTTTTCAAAGTACAATTATGTTTTTATTCTGTAAAAATATATAATACACTGATGTTGCCAATAAAATAGACTTTAGCAGCCTCTAAACCTTAATATTTTTGGACCAAAATTTCAGAGATCTCTATTTACACCTAACAGAAGCACCGCCGAATATAAAAACTTTTTATATATACATATTATATATATATATATATATATATATATATATATATATATATATATTATATAAATAATTAAACACCATCGTTATTAATTATTATTAAATCTTTGAGAAGCGATTCCTCTTTCGATGCCCCACCCTTGATCCACCCCTATATACAATTTAATGGTCGTAGTGGTTGCATTCACTGAAGAAGGGATTCTAATTCGGTAACATTAACACAAAGTGTAATTAACTTAGAATCGATTAACAATTTAAGTTTAGCCTACTTGTTGGCACAACCCATGTAATTAAAATTACTTAGCGGCAGTATAAGCTCCCTAGAATTTGGTAATTCATATCCTATCCACAGGTTCATTGCTGTAGATGGATATTACGAGGGCGGCCAGCTTTGTTATTTCTTTATACTGACTTACAAGGATATAGAACTAATATTCCTTTATAAAAAGTACAGTTTTAGTAAAAAAAAAACTAGCTTCGAGAGTTTTACATTTTTCCAGATTTATTGAAATTGGAATGGGCTAAAGTAAGAACCAGAACCAACTCTACCATGTTGCCGTATCATTTCAAGAAGGTTCGTTGATTAAACGAAAATTTCGACACCTTAGATGGTTGTGATGTTAAAATATTTTTAAATATTTAGTGTGTTCCTAAATCTACGAATTTTATTTTTACTTCCATTGGTTAAGGAAAGTACAGAATTCGTAAAAAAAATTACCCTCCGATATTTCGAGGTCTTTAGAAACCTGTCCGTTTATCTGTCGGTACGATAGTTATCTAGCAAAATGAGATCACGATTTTCAATTTGTTACACATATAAAAATTGAAATAAAAAAGAAAAAAACCTTTTTTTGAGAGATATTACACTGGTGAACAAAAAAATCGACTCAAAATATTTGGTTTAATTTAACACGGATCTTAGAATTTAGTGTCCATATATTTTTACGGATTTTAGTATCATTTGAAAGCCTATTCTATTCTCTGTCTAATGATACCTAATTCCATTGCATACCTTATGCCTTTTACCGATTAAAATGATTGAAAGGGGAAACAAGGAAAACAAGGATTGAAAATAGGGGTAAGAGAAAGGAAAAATCAAATTTTAAGGTTAACAATTAAATTTATTGATAAAAACCAAAATCAATGTTTTGTGTCCCCCCCCCCCTAGCCGTTACTACTGCTTTCAGCCGGTTTTTCATAGCGGGTGAGCTTTTTCACCACTATCTATGGGATTCTTCCCCACTCTTTCGCCATCGCAACCTTTAAGTCCCTCCGCAATGTAGGGGATGGATTTCTGGCTTGAACTCTTCTTTTGAACTCATCCCACATGTGCTCGATTGGATTGAGGTCAGGACTCCGCACAGGCCAGTCTGGTGGGTATTCCCACTTCCGCCATGTATTGCCGCACCGATGCAGCAGCATGTGGCTTTGCATTGTCGTGCATTAGCACGAAGTTGTCGCAACAAAACTCATCGTAAGGAACGACGTGTTCCTGCAGGATCTCCTCGATGTACCTGTGAGCAGTTAATCCACCGCTTTGAGTCTCATCAGTCACGAAACACCAAATCTGTTTTCGCATCCAGTGTGATGCCGCTCCACACCACCCCCAGGCATCCTTCCATCATTGCCATGTAGGCACATTCGCGACTCGTCGGAGAATAAAACGGAGCGCCATTGCTCTAAGGTCCAGTCGACATGTTCTCGGGCAAATCTGAGTCGCGCTTGTCGATGGGCTGCTGTCAATTTGGGTCCGTTAGTTGGTCTCTTTGGAGTTAGGTTAGCTTCTTTAAATCTTCTTCTGACTGTCCAGTGACTGACAGCCTGACTACGAACTTGTCGGAGCTTCTGCTGGATGTCAACGCCAGTCAAGTGACGATTTCTTAGAGTTGTGTTGACAATGAAGTGGTAGTCTCGCACCGAGGTACACCTTGTTTTTCCTGATCCTAGTCTCCGTGTAAAGGCGCCAGTCTCTTGGTAACGTCGATAGACTCTGGTACAGTTGCGCAGCGACTATACGATGACTATGTCCTTCTTGCAATAGGACAATGACTTGTGCCATTTCTTCCGGGTTGGTATCCATTTTCCGATGACGTAATTAGTGACCAGGTATAGCAAAGATGTTGACGGTTCAAATTCCGATAAAGGAATGATACAAAAATGTAGTTGCATGTGTTTTTATAGAGATGAATAAGGCGCAATGAGTACGTTGCTGAGCGAGCAAAAACGATTCTATTGAGTAAAACCGTTTCAATCAGTAAAAGTTTTTGGAAATCCAAATGTTTTTGGTATTATTGGAAAGAGTAGAAAATTAACATTCTTATGATACCAAAAATAATACTACTGTTTGAAAATTAAATTCAAGGATCGGTGTTAAATGAAGTAAAATCGTTTTTTTTTTACTCGTCAGTGTAGTTCAAGAGGAGTGAAAGAGAGAGGGTTAATGAATTTTGTAATAATTTCAGAAGTACATATTATAAAAAAAGTTTGTATTTGTTCTTGGTTGTGATAAGGAGTAAATTTTGTGCATAATTTAAAAAGGTGAGGAAGGGAGTT
The DNA here is from genome assembly GCA_019049505.1 of Pachyrhynchus sulphureomaculatus. Classification (NCBI taxonomy): domain Eukaryota; kingdom Metazoa; phylum Arthropoda; class Insecta; order Coleoptera; family Curculionidae; genus Pachyrhynchus; species Pachyrhynchus sulphureomaculatus. Next base: position 78,657,382 of record CM032456.1, read on the forward strand.
ACCGTGATTATATCATGTCACGTCAATTGAAGGAATCTTTAAGTCAAAAAACCTAAAAATTATGTTATTTTGTTCATTATTTTTAGTTCTAACTAAAGCCCTTACTTCTGCTCAATTTTTCTAATTATTATCTCATTCTAAAATGCTTTTCTCTTAAAATATTAAGTAGTACTTCTTGAGCTAAGTTAGTCTTTAGGGAGAAAAAGCTGAATTCAGTTTCCAAATAATAAGGAAAAACCAGTTCAACTTTAACAGAAAATAAAATCAATAATAAAAGTAGTCACGCTTCTCTTCTGATATTTATCTCACTTAAGTATATCCTTTGGTACCAACAGCTCTACCCTGTTCATTCCTTTCCCCTGAAGCGATATCGCTCAAAAATTATGGGCTCAATTTACATTTCTAATATTATTAATATACATAATTTGAAATCGATATCGCAATGTGTTCGAGAGTTGTCGTACTAACAGATCGATAGATAGAAAGACCGACGGTAAATGGAAACTACGTCTTTTGTAAGTTCTAGAACGTGCATCTTGGAAGGTGTTTTTTCCAGAATACAATACTTTTCTGTAGAAAGGGAAATAAAAATTTAAAAATAAAACGGAACGTTAATAAATTAAATTTAATTACTTCGGCTTTAGGACTTCCAAAATAAATATATTTCAGCATAATTACTTGGACATAAACTCATACAGTTCCAAATCAAATTTATTTCATAACTCTCAACAAAAATCCTAACTTTGGCGACGTGACGGCCTTTCCTAATAATAAATAATCAATGTGTCAGATATTTTCGTTAAAAACATAAGTTAGCCAACTTGAAATGGTTCCTAAATTACTTTCTTATCACTGTCATGGAAAGTTAACAGACTATTTTTGGGGTTTGTGTAGAGATTTATGTTTTACTTTATTTGGAACCACATTTTCTGTAGATAAAGTTAACAAAAATGTTACGAAAGAAAGCACAACAAATCAAAGTTAACTGATTCATATTTTGTATAATTTAACGATTGCGCTTGGTATGACAGCTCATAATAACTATCAAAATTTTCGAAAGCCACCCTTCTGTAAGGTCAAAGACTTTTAATCCAGTAGTTTATTAAGAAACCTAATTTAATTTTTTTTTATAGTTTTTTACCTCTCTGCGTCAATAGGAAATAACCCCTTTAATAACATTTATATATCAACGCAGATGTCAACAAGTTATAGCATTTTTTGAAGAACGCCATGGTGCTGTTACTGACTTTACTGCGTTTCTACAATAACTACTACCCATATATCAGCTGCTTGTCTTGCCAAGCTAACATTCGCCATAGTATTAATTGAGGTCATAGTGAGTTAACTTTAATGATCGACTATTGCTAAGCCGAAGCAACCCGACAACTTGCGAAAAAAATTTCGATAGATCGACAAGAAGTCAGCTTTAACGAGGCACTAAAACATTCTTAAATATCAGGGCAGGATTTCCCTGTTTTGAATTATTTATTTGAATTTTGTGTCATGATTCAACAAATAACAAAAATGATGATAATGATATAGATTTATTCAAAATAAACCTAAATTAAAACAGTAGTAAGAGGGAACTCTGGAACAATTCCTCAGAAGCCTTACAGTGTCTGGCAAAAAGTGAGAAACATTTTTATTTTTGTTTTTTTAATCTCTTGGACTAGAAAAATTCGACGACGCAGTGTTCTTTTCATGTTAACAGGTAATGTATATCTGAAATCGGACTAGTTGAATCAAGTGCCGTTACCGACAAGAACTTACTTCGCATAATGCCAGGAGGCTGAAAGTACCATTAGACGATTATGTGGTTTAGATTCTACTTTAAATTGTAGTTCTTATCCAGCTGCCATTACTAGTGTATTAAATGTAGTTGTCAAGAATCGTTTTGATCTATTTCTTACCTAAACCACACCATACCCCTCAAACGAACGAAACAAGTTGACATTTGTTCTCGAAATTGAAAGATAATTAAGATTACGTCATTGTATTTATGTCACTCACAGAAAGTTAATAGTTTCATTGAGCAATAATTACATTTACTGTGAATTGTTTACTATGCATTGTACAGAAGTATTTCATTATAACAATAAAAGTATTAACCATTTCAAAATTACAAATGACTTGGATGGCAGTTGACGTAAATTAATTTTAGGAAATTCTAAATATATATTTATGTAAAATTTTCTCTATACTTTATAAAGTTTATACGTACAGTCTGTAACGTAGAACGTAACTGCTCATATTCTTGAAAAAATGTATTTGGAGAACATTTTTTTGCCATTAGTGTGTAAGTTGTCCAATCGCCTCCTGCATCAATAATTGCCTCGCACCTTCGAGGCATGCTCTCGACGAGATTTTCTGCAATAATCTCCAAAATTTTCGAATCTCACGAGACAACTCAGTCAAAGTCCTCAGAGTCTTTCCTCTGAGCTTTCTCTTTACAGGATACCAAACCTTTGATTTTCGCCCAGCAGGTTTTTCCAACGTGCTTCGGAATTTGACAGCATGAGCACGAAGATGTTGTTGAATGGTCCCGTGGGACACATTCAAACCCGATTTTCTTAAATTTGCCTCTCCTTGATGACTTTCGAAGTGACTTTGCCTACCGAACCACGTTTTGGCAAGCCATCGGCATTTTTCGTCTCATTAAAATGATTTACCCAGTTCTCCACAGACGACAGCGAATTTTTAATATATTTAGCAGCAGTGGAATGAGTCATTTTAGGCCTCTATGAATGGGAACAAAGAAAGACTGCCTCGAACCGCCGCGCAAACAAGTGACTCATTTTGGATTTTACGTAATTTCGACGAAAGTTCGGAATCGACCGACACTTTTACTAAAATGTGTCGTAGTCAAAGGTTTCCTCAACCGATTTTTTGTTGAATCGCTAAAATCGCATCTACCAAAAATGAATTATCGCGGACACATTTTTACTTGACAGACTGTACGTTTTATATAAAATAACGCTTTGTAATTAATTCTCATTATTACAATATTTTACCAAGAGCCAAGCGCAAAATCAGTTCAGTCTAGCCAACAAATTTCAAGCACAATTATTTATATTTATATCTAAGGGGTTTAAAGAGTTGCTTGCTTTGTCTGCTGTATATATGTGTATCCTTTGTGTTATATGTTTATTTTTACAAATTTGCAGTTGCAACAGAATATATTGAATAAAGTTAGTCTTTAGTACGAGAATGTCCATTGAAGTGCTTATTTTGGAACTACTGTTTGTAGGAAATTTCTGGGTAAATAATTTTACCGATTTTTTTATTGAATTATGATACTGCCGAATAAATTTTTTACATTACATTAAATCTAGTTTTCTACAAAACACTTTCACACTTTAATCTTTAAAATCGTCTAAAAATATTTACAAAAATAATAATTTAACTCAGTGACATACCTCGGAGTTTCTTTTTGTGTGAACTGATATCAACTGTTATTTTAACAGTCAAGGTGACATATTTTTTTTATTATTTTTTATTTTGAGGTAAGATTCTGTTTTTTTGTTAGTTTGTATTTTATACAGGATGTTTGTATATATACCATAGAAGGACGTTCAGTTCTTATGTTTTGCTTATAGTTAGTAGTTTTATTTATTTATATATATGTATATATATATATATATATATATATATATATATATATATATATATATATATTTATTTATTTATTTAATTAGATGATGGTAGATTTGGCTTAAGACCTTGATATCTTTTTTTTCATTTATTGTTTCTTTTTCTCGTTTTATTTCGATCATCTCTTTGAATATCAACTTTGTATAGTTTGGTTCATGTATTAAGATCTTAGTATTCTTGAAGTCAAATTCATATCTTGTTTGTGTTTCATGTTTATATAATGCAGTTGAAGCATTTTTGGTGTATTTATGATCGTTTAAAACTATTGTCTAAGTATTGTGTTGTCATTCCTATGTATTTCTTTGGGCAGTTTAGACATGGGATGAAGTAAACTACGTTAGATTTCTTTTTTTTGAGGTAAATAAAAAGTTTACTAAATTTTGGACTTTATGGCAAACAATAACGTTATGTTTTGAAAGAATATGACTTATTTTTTCCGAAAGATTGGCTGCATATGGCATAGCAAATTCTGGAATATTCTCCACGGGGTGTAAATTGAACGAAAATTATCACGAGTGCATTACCTTTAATAATTTATCTGGTACATAAAAAAAAAATTTCAAGGTCATCAGTTTTCAGTAAAGATTGGAAACAAACTTTGTTGAAAACTTATTTGGGGTGTGTTTTGGGAAGTAACTGATCATTTTATACCTCCGTAACAAAATTTTTTATTTTAAAAGCAACCAACGTACGGAACACTAATTGCGCAAGTGCAACTTGCACTCGACCAGTTATTTTTGAAATTGTGTTTTCTTGAAAATGGTTGTTGTATAATGTTTGTTTAACTTTTTGTAGGATTTCTGGCCGGTACTTTGTAGAAGTTAACGCAATAGCTCTATCCGTGAGACCTATTATAACGCTATTTATTTACTTTTTTGGATGATTTGAATTGAAATTAAGATAACGGCCTGACCAGGACTTTTTGTGTACCACTTAGTGGCTACTCTTTGTTCACTTTCTCTAATCAATGTTAAATCAAGAAAATTTATTTGATTATTAGTTTCTGTTTCTGACGTAAATTGTACTTTAAAATGGAAATTGTTGAAGGTTGTCACCAGTTCATCAGTCTTATTTCCTGGTGCTGCAGTCAGGTAATCATCTACAAATCTTTTAAAGATAATCACATAAAAATCAAGAGCTTTAGTTACACTTTCCTCTAAAAACTCCATCACTAGCTGTGCTCTTGTGAAAGAAATGGGAGATCCCATGGCACAACCATTTAATTGCTGGTGGATTCACAGCCTCTGTGAAATCTTGTAATGTCAATGTTGTGTGGTTTTGTAAGATAGTCCATTTTTGTGTTTCAATGTTGGATACCATTTCATTTGGAATGTTTGTATATAATGAAACCGCATCCAGTGAAACTAATTTATAATTATCTTGAATTTTTATGGTATCAATGAATTTTTAAATTCAAATGAATCTTTGATATAATGATCATTCTTCCCTAAAACTTTCGGTAAACAGCCTGATAAATACTTTGAAAGTTTATAAAAAGGAGATTGAATACAGGAAACTATTGGTCGTAATGGTATGTCAGTTTTATGGAGTTATGAAAGAACATATATTTTTGGTGCTATTGCATTGTGTATTGCTAAGCTTTTTGCTAAACTTTCGGTGAAAGTTTTTTTATTCAGAAGGTTTTTTACAAAATTATTATTCTTGTTTTGAAATTAAGTTGTTAATTTTTTATAGGTATTCGTATCATTTAGGAGTGCGTTCATTTTCATATGATAAACAGTGCTATTCATGATGGCCGTTTTACTTGTGTGACAAAAAAAGAATACTAAGATATTAACACAGGACCCAAACTATAGAAAGTTGATATTCAAAGAGATGTTCGAAATATAACGAGAAAAAGAAACAATAAATGATAAAAAAATATATCAAGGGCTCAACTCAAATCTACCATCATCTAATTGAATATATATATATATATATATATATATATATATATATATATATATATATATATATATATATATATACATATGTATATATATATATATATATATATATATATATATATATATATATATATAGATATATATATATATATATATATATATATATATATATATATATATATATATATATATATATATATATATATATATTTGGATTGATTCAGCCGATACTTGGTGGAGATTCATAATTAGAAGTTTCGCAAGAAGTAAAACATTAAATTTTTTATTTTTAACACCATGACATGTTTCGCTGTACGATAGCTTCTTCAGATGGTATGTTACAAAATGAGGGTAAAATTACTATAATAAATGGTTGGTTCACAATTTATGGCAGGTAATAATATAATTTAACTACAGATTTAGTAATGGTGAATTATTTAAGTCTAATTGTTCATTTATTAAGGAATCTGAATTTTTCAATTTGTTTATTTCTAGGTAATTAAGTTTCAGGCTCTTTGTGCAAGTATGTAATATTTCAAAGTTTGGGTTGAATTGGTGGTTATTTTCAATTAAATGTTGCGTAATTTGAGTTATTTTTACTATTGATATATGATGAAGCATGTTCTTTTATTCTTTTTAAAAATTTTCTTCCTGTTTTTGAGCAGTTTAATTTGTAATTTGTATACTCCGGATCTATTGTCTCTATCTGTTTTAGTTTTGTTATTTTTTATAAATTTGCCAAGTGTTGTATATTTTAAATGCTGTGTTAATATTTAATTTTTTCAAGAATCTATTTAATTTAGTGCTGCATCTACCATAGTACGTTATTGACGTTTTTATAAGGTTCTTTATTACTCGGAAAAACTGGACTAATGGTTTTTTTGTAAAGTTTTTTCTTGAGAATATTATCTATTATGGATGGTGAATAGTCATTATTTACTGCTAATTATTTTAGAATATTAATTTCTTTTTGAAAATCGTCTTGGTTCAGAGGAATATTTATTAGTCTGTAAATCATATTATGGAAAACTGCAAGTCGTACAGCGAAACATGTCTTGGTATTAAAAATAAAAAATTTAGTGGAAATTTAAGTAGTGTTTTACTTCTTGCAAAACTGTTATCAGTTTACAAAAAAAAAGAAACTCCGAGGTATGTGACTGAGTTAAATTATTATTTTTGTAAGTAATTTTAGGCAATTTTAAAGTTTAACGTATAATAGTGAACGTGTTTTTTAGAAAACTAGATTTAATGTAAAAAATTTTTTTAGCAAAGAAAAAGTTGATAAAGCACAACAAAATGTGCGAAACGTTGTTGTAACCAATAGTAAATTTTGTTTAAATGGCAACCAAAACCCAAGAGAAATATTACCTATTGTAAATAAATGGTTCAAGATAAATGGAGTAAATAAAAGATGAAAGTATATATGTATATGTATATATATATATATATATATATATATATATATATATATATATATATATATATATATGTACATACATGTGACTTAATCTTAAACAAATTCAATAGTTACAATCCAAAATTACAATTTACGACGGAAACGCAAAAGAATAATTTTTCTTGACTTAACGCTACTTCACACGAAGAATATAATTATTAGAAACGAATGGTACACAAAAGATACAGGGTCATCTAGATATTTACACTTTAATTCCTAACATCCATTATCCCAAAAAAAAACATTAATTATAATACTAGCTGATCGCAGCATAAAATTTCCTGACGCAGAAGTTCGTAAACGAGCAATTGACAAATCAAAAACAGCCTTAAAGCAAAACAAATATCCAGACATTCTCCTAAATAACACACAAATATTATAATAGTAACCACACACGTAACAATAATCCAAGGAATCAAACCAAAAATAAAAACTATATGTCACACCTTACATCGCAACGCTCTCAGAAAGACTTGAAGATGTATAAAAAAAGACATAACTGCCATAAAAATCACAATGTCCTTAGGAAAAACTTCGGAAAATTAAAATCAAATATACCTAAAGACAAAAAACACAGGTTATCTATCAGATCTCATGTAATGCCTGTAACAGCGTATATACTAGTCAACATCTAAATAGTAGAATAAATGGTCACGAATACGATAATAATAATAAAACTGCCGTAAATTTTCATAGCGAAGAAAAACAAGATTTTTTTTGATTTTAAAAATATCAGAATTCTAAAAACCCAGAACAATACAAATAAACGAGTTTTAGTGATGATAGCAACTCAAAAAACGAAAACAGAATTAAACAGTACTAAACAACTTTTCTTCTTCTGGAGTTTTTTGTTGAAAAAAGAATTCATGCAGAAGTTCTTCGCCCTGTATATACTCCAAAAGTATTTCACCGCTTTCGTTGCGGTTCCCCAAACCAACGTTTCCAACTTTTGCGGTATCACCTTGTTTTCTCTGTCCTAGCTTTCAATTGAAATCCCCGGTTATTATTAATAGCTGTGGTTCTCTGAAATCTTCGCTTTCATTATATCCTCATACAGTTGTTCAATGTCTTCATCAGTGGAGGAGGATGTAGGTGCGTATACATGTATTATCTGCACTAAAAACATTTTGCTTAATCGTAATGTGATGTACAGAACGCGATCTAAAATGAAACACATTTTCGCGACCGTTTTTCTAATGCGCTTCATCAAAATGGAAATTCCTCCTTCTGAAGAATCTGTATTGTTCTGGTAAAACATGTGTCCAGATTCCAGAACTGTGAGTTTTTCTCCTGTCATTCTAATCTCACAGGTTTCTAAAATATACCATTTTATGTCCTTTGGCTCTTTTTCTAGGCTTTCTCTGTCTGCCTCGTCCTACATCGTTTGAATATTGTATGTAGCTACTTAAATCTTGTATTTTCCCATCAATAGACTTTACATTTTTTTGTTGTTTTTTTAAAAAATCAATTTCTTGCTCCCCCCAGATTCCATGGAGTAGGCTGACAATTTCTCGTCAGTGCTATATATATATATATATATATATATATATATATATATATATATATATATATATATATATATGTATTATATATATATCTTAACATATGTATTTTTAACACTTAATATTATAGCGACTTTTGTTAATAAAGCTGTCCTTTCTTGATAATTAAATTTGTCTCAAACAATTACTTGATTGTTTCTAATCAAAGACACGAAGTAAGTAAATATCGTGACGTCGATATAAAACGTGCAAAACAAATTAGCCTAAGTAGGTGCTTTACGACCGAAATTACTCAATTTAAGACTAAAAACGTTACTAGATTATAAATAGAGATGACCGGTAATTGGACTTTTCCTGGCTGAAATTTTACATCGTCATCATTTCCTTTTGAATAAATTAACAATTATTATTTTTTTACTTGTTTTACAGCAAAACACAACGTAACTCTTTAGAGATGTACTGGGTGATATAATTCACAATGATATTTTGTAACGAATTAGGAGAAAATAATGCACTTTAGAGGCTACATTGGATCAAGAATATAATAAAAGAACAATAAGAAATTAACAATGTATAGTCGTTCAGTTAAAAATGTGTAAAAGATTTTTTTTTTGAGGTTGGGTACGTCCCGAAATCCTCAAACAACTAAAGCTGAAAGATTTGGCTATATCGCATGAAACGATTCGCATTCATTTCCTAGCTAACGATTTGAAGTGGCGGAGTACAATCGAGAAACTATTGTTGAGCAAAAGACACAGAGAAATAACTCGTGTGGTCAGAGAGAAACACAATTCGAGACTGGAGCAATATAATTTTCCGATGAAGCTTCATTTTGGGGTTATATTATCACCTCACGAGCCTGGTCAATTTTCACTAACCGATTGCAACGCACCATGAAACACCCTATGAAGATCCATATTTGAAGATGTCATTTGGAAAATGTTTTTATCTTTACCGATAATTTGAATGGCGAAAAAATGCTCCAGATTTAAAAGAAAGCATAAGTACCGACAGCCAAACGGTGGTTTGTTGATAAAAATGAAAAGTGGATTCTTCAAGAGGATAACGACCCCAAATATCGTTGTAAAACGTGTAGCCAGTGGAAAGGGGAATCCGATATTGTCACATTAGATTGGACGTGGTCATACGTCAAGCAGAAGCTGCGTAGTAAAAAGGTGTACACAGTGAATCAGTTATCACGACTAATTCGGGTAATTTGTCCGACGCGGAAAATCTCGTCGATAATATGCCTCGAAGATATTAAGCGATCATCTCCGTTGATGGGGACTGAACGAATTACTGAATTTAATGGTAATCCTGTACTGTCGAATGACGTAAACTTTTAAATAAATACATTTTTTAATTAACAATGCGCAACGCATTCTTACTTAACCGACTGTCGAGGAAAACATCAGGTCATATCAGATCGAAATTACTTTCACATACGATTTTGTCTCCAGGGATCTTTTCTCTATAATATTAGAATACTAAGCTTGAACATACGTGTACAAAAGTACCGTATGTACTAGTCAATAAGTTTTGAAAGCGGAAACGCAATAAGATAAACTAATGAGTCGAAACACATTTATTCTTCAATATAATCTCCCTTAAGCTCAATGCATTTTTTCCAGCAATTTTCCAGTTCATTTACCTGATCTCTTAAGTGGTTTTCCGGAAGACATTCAAAATACACATCTATGGATGCTATCGTCTCATCATTTGTTAAAGAACGCTTCTCACGTAGAAATCTTTTGAGGCTTAGGAAGAGATAGAAGTCAGACGGAGCCAGATATGGCGAATAGGGTGGATGTTCCAACAATTTGTAGTTTAATCCGACCTGTCTTGCCTTTTCCAAAGCACCTCTGTAAACAGGTGCATTGTCATGATTAAAGATAATTTTTTTCTTCTGCAAAACGGGTCTTTTCTCACGAATTTTCTAATCCAGTTAGTCCAAAAGGTTGCAATAATACGCTTCTGTGATTGTTTTACCGGTTTGAAGGTAATTAATTAACAAAAATTTCTCTTGCATCCCAGAAAACTGATGCCATAATTTTTTTTGACGACTTTGATCACTTTGGCTGCTTTGGAGCTAAAACATCCGGGCGCAGTCCACTATGTGGTTTATTGTCACAGTTCAGAATCATACTGGTAAACCCAAGTCTCATCTATAGTTCCAAATCAACGCACAAAATCAGTTTTATTCTTTGTGAAACTATCCAAATGTTGTTTCTCTCGAGCGCGTTTTTGTTCCAATGTTAACAAATGCGGCACCCATGTTGTGAATAGCTTTCCTTCCTTTCCTATAGACTCAGCTAAATCATCCATGGTTAATCGACGGTCTTCCATTACCACATCTTGAACTTGCATAACAGTTTTTGTAGTTGTTGCAGGTTTTGGACGGCCTGAACGTTTGTACGACCATGTTTAAACTCTAGTCTATCTATGAATAGTTGGAAATGAAAGAGCTGACTCCTTTAACAGTTTCACTAACTTCGCATGGATCTCAGTTACAGATAAACCTCCCAAAACAAAGGATTTTATCACGGCCCCAGCTGGTAAACAATAACAACTTGACAATATGAATTGAAATTTAGGATGTGTTCATATGACAGATGACAGAAGCTTGAAAATGGTGTTCAATATTTTGTTCAAGTGTTACTCCATAGGTGTTCCTTTCAAAACTTATTGACTGACTTAATATACTTGATTGATGTGTTAGCTCTGACTCAGTGGTATAATTCATTGCTTTCAGTTTTAACAAAAACGAAATGTAAAGGATAGGTTTTAATTGTAAAGATCTCTCAAGTCCTTCTTTTGCTCAACTTGTTTTTTGTGGTTAATATTTTACCATCAGGTATCCAGCATTTGAGATACTAACTTGTATTGCTTGAATTAAGTTATTCTTTAGCATCAGTAAGTCTAATTCAGTTCTGATTACAGAACTATGTGTTTGCAAGGGATATACTGGACAAATCTCTACATTTTTTATAATCAATGGTTTTTAAGTTCGTATCGAATAAACAATCTATAAAATGAGTTTTTAGTTAACTCAACTTATTTTATATGAGAACTCATTATGTAAATAAAGCAAGTAATAACTTTTTATGAGAAGTTAAATTAAAAGGAAAATGTAACATAAAATTTCGTTAACAAACTCCGTTTAAAACTTAGCTCGTTAAAGGTAAAGAATGAGGGCATTAATTTGAAGCCTTTTCTTCACAGTGTAGCTTTCAGCTTATATATAATAAAGAAAAAAAAGTTAAATGACGCCTTATTCAGGAATTATTCTAATTCTTACCATAATGCTGAAGAACTGCTTCATTAGGAAGACGTCATCCTGAAAGAATTATGTTTTTCAAATTCATTCATTCGTTAAAAAAGTAATATTGGCTATAAGCCACCTAATTACTTTCTTTTATTTTTTCGATTTCCCTTGGTAAAAGAAAGTATTGAATTCATGAAAACGTCACTCTCCACGCGCACGATCAAGTGTTGTCAGTGTGTACGAAGTACATTACATCGCATTCGTCATAGCTATTTATATATGCACCCCACAAGATCTATTTGCAGCCAGAATTAGTCAGCCAGTACTGCTAAGTTATCTTGACTTTTTTGGTTTTTACGTGAAGCAACCGGTTAAAAGCTTTTCTGCTTTTATCAATAACACCGAGAATATAACGTTATTATATTTTTAAGAAATAATTTCCCGAGGATTGTAGTTCCATATACAATAAAGATTTTTTTCATTTATCAATTTGTTTTTTACAACTAAACCTTATTATGGAACACCTTGTATTTAACTACAAAAATTGCTAATTTTCCTGCTACGTGTATTAATATCCGTTTGCTCTGATCCTTTTTACAATAAAATATTGTAAGTCTGTTACGTCATTTCGATATGTTGGTTCTAGCTCTATCAATTGGTTTTGTTGTTCTTGGCAGACAATACAAATAATGACCCATTCACAGAAAAACTAGGACAAATTTAATTTGCTTTATGTCAGAGTTCTCAACAGACAGTTCAATTTATTTTCCAATTCCAATTAATAAGCATATGAAAATCATTATTTACTTATTAAAAATATTGATTATTCGTTACAGGTTGAATAAATTATATATATATATATATATATATATATATATATATATATATATATATATATATATATATATACATATATATATATATATATATATATATATATATATATATATATATATATATATATATATATATCTATATATATATATATATATATATATATATATATATATATATATATATATATATATATATATATATATCCGTATATATATCGCATCCGTATGAGGGTCAGCTTGTTACTCCGCGTACGACGCTTTTCAAGCAATCTTTTATATGGAGAACGTCATCCCTTTGGAATAATTTGCCCAGCGCTGTGTTTCCCACCGAGTACAATTTACAGCGATTCAAGAACAACGTGAATCGCTTTTTCCGCACTCGTGCCGCTCCTGGAGCGCTTTAGGGACTTCCCTGCAGCACGTGTGCTAGGCCAATAAAAAAAAAAAAAAAAAAAAAAAAATGTATATATATACACACACATATGGAGGAAGTTATAAGAAAATTGAAAAATTGAAAAGTCTCAGGCAGTGATAACATCTGAAATGATTAAATACATGGGGAGGAAAGAAAAAAACAATATTAGAAATAATTAATAGTGCATGGGAGGAAGAAAACTTTCCAGCCGAATGGGGAATATCGTTTATGACACCAATCTACAAAAGGGGAGATCACAAGGATTGCAATAATTACAGAGAAATTACTATACTGAACACAACTGTCAAAATTTATGAGGGCATTATTAATAATAGGATAAAGAAAGTAATAGAATCACAACTATCGGAATCGCAAAGTGGATTTAGACCAGCAAGAAGTACACAAGACCACATATTTACACTGAAACAGATTATCGAAAAAAGATCAAAACAAAATAAGAGTCTACACCTTGGTTTCACAGACTTAAAAAAAAAGCATTTAACAGTGTACCGTAAGTGTGGAAAAGCCCAGAAAACAAAGGAATAATCAAAAAGACAATAAGAATAATAAAGAGAATATACAGCAACAATGTGCAGTATGTAATAAAAAACAACATGAAGTCGGAAGGATTTACAACACAGGAAGGTTTGAGGCATGGAGGAAGCTTGAGCCAAACATTGTTCACTGTATACATGGATGAAATAATCAAGAAGTACGACATAAAAGTGAAAAGAATGACAATGGGATACTGGAAGCTGAAAAGAATAGAAGTATCTGAAGCGGCTTTTGCTGTTGATATTGTGCTGGTGGCGGAAAATGAGAGACAATTACAAAGGAACCTCGATATTTGGAATAAAACGTTTAAGGAAAAAGGTATGAAAATTAATATAGATAAAACAAAAGTAATGACAATGGAAAACCAACAAACAAACATTTACATAGAAGGGAATAAAATACAACAAGTGGAACAATATAAGTATCTGGGAGTGATAATGGGTGAAACTGGAAAACAAGACAAAGAAATTAATGAACGAATCGAAAAAACGAACAAACTTTACTATGCAATAAATAATAAATTCATTAGGAAGAAAGAGGTGACGAAACAAACAAAAATGAAAATGTTCAAGGCAGTTTTTAGGACAATCCTGACATATGGATGTGAATCATGGACCCTAACAAACAGGCAGAAAAACAAGATACAAGCCGTCGAAATGAAATATCTGAGAGCAGAGTTACACGGAAGGACAGAATAAGGAATACAGAAATAAGTAGAAGGCTGAGAGTACAAGCAATTATGGAATATATACAACAAAGACATCTGGGGTGGTGGGGACATGTACAGAAAATGAAGGATGATACACAGGTGAAACAAGTGTATGAAGCCCGAATACAGGGAAAACAGAAGCGAGGAAAACCTAGACAATCCTGGAATGGGAATGGGAGTACTGGAAGTATACTTAAGGAGAAGGGAAAATCCTGGAAAGAAGCAGTAAAAATGGCAAAGAATAGAGACAGATGGAAGAAGTTTATATGTGGAGATTGAGAGGGAAAAAAGGAGAATGTATAACTGCCCTACACCATATGGTAAAAGGGATATACGATTATATATATATATATATATATATATATATATATATATATATATATATATATATATATATATATACATATATATACATATATACATATATATATATATATATATATATATATATATATATATATATATATATATATATATATAATAATTTTTTCTGTTGAACCTTTTGTTTACATAAACTTGATTGGTTTTTCTTGGGTACTTAGGTTCTTTTGGAAAACACAAACTAGTCTATTTGACGTTTCGCCTTATTTTTTTTAGACATTTTCAAAAAATTCTTTATTTTTTAATATTCATTCTAAAATTAGAAAACACAAGGTTAAAATCTTTTAAGTCAAATTACACTTTTAAAAACATATAGCATTTTTACGCACACTCGGACATTAATATATTTACACCATAACAAAAATATAAAACAATTTACTAACGTGTATATACCCTGAAAGTCAACTATTTGTGTGTTTGTGAATTTCAAATTCTGTATTTCTTTCAGCATATCGTGTCTCGTATTTTTTACTGATTTTTTAAAAATTTTATTATCTATAATGGGTGTCTTAACGAAAAAACTATTATTTATGTTAAGTATATATACCATTTTGTATTATTAAGAGGATATGCATGCCAGCATGTTTATTTTTTAATTAAATTTGTGTAGATATGACTGATTCCTTTTATGTCAGTCCTATCATTCACAATGTTTTCATCTTTTTTTATTTCAATCATCTCTTTGATCTGTAGTTTGGCATAATTCATGACAAACCAACGGACGAAAAAGATGCCATTAGAGCCGAAATAACTAACTTAATTACAAATCATAAAACCAAAATAAGACACAAAAATATACAAGTCAACCAATTACAACAAAATATTAAAAAAACACTTACGTCGTACCAAACAATTTATCAAAGACAATCCCCAAATTATAGTTCTTAAACCTGATAAGACAAATAAAACCATCATAATGAACAAAACATAATACGATGAAAAAATGGAAAATATATTAAATGGTACAGATACTTATAAAAAAATAAATAGTGACCCAACAAATGTATATCAGAAAAAAAATAACACTTTAATAAAGACATTACTGAATAAAAAAGAACTAGACGAAAGAAAAGCTAAAAATCTAATGATAAACAATGCTGTGACACCTAAAATTTATGGCTTACCCAAACTACACAAACAAGGTACCCCATTAAGACCCATTGTTTCATGTATACAATCGCCATTATACAATTTATCTAAATACTTAGCCAACTGTCTATCCAACATATCCGGTAAAAATGAACATTTTATTAAAGATTCTTTCGACTTTAAAACTTTCATCGACACAGTGAGAATCCCATCGAATTATAAACTTTTATCATTTGATATAACATCTTTATACACGAACATTACAAATGAACTAGTTTAAAACCGTTATTAATGAAAAATGGGATCTACTACAAGAACACACAACAATTTCAAAAAGAAATTTTCTAGACGCCATAGATCTCACATTGAACACCAACTATTTTCAATTTAAAAATAGATTTTATAAACAAATCGACGGTTGTGCCATGGGTTCCCCCATTTCATTAGTCATTGCTCAACTAGTAATGGAATACCTGGAAGAACAAGTCATTAAAAAAATAAAAGGTAACATTGTTTTTCAAGAGATTCGTAGATGATTGTTTATTAGCAGCCCAAAATGATAAAATTACCGAAATTCTATACAAATTTAATAGCTTCCACAAAAAATTACAATTTACATCAGAAATTGAAAAGGATGGTAAAATAAATTTTCTAGACCTGACTCTTATCAGAAAGCAAGATAAAATCCTTACAGAGTGGTACACAAAACCTTCTTGGTCAGGGAGATATTTGAATTTTCATTCTAGTCATGCAATGTCCCAGAAAATCAGCGTTATAGTGGGCCTAACAGACCGAGCAATAAAACTGACTTCCCCTGAACTAAGACCAGACGCGCTAAAAAAAGTAAAAAAACTATCTTAATACAAAACAATTTTAAAGAGAATGACATCAATCGAACAATAAAAAAGATAATATACAAGTTTTATAATAACTCAAAAAACAACATCAAAAATAGTAAACAAAACTGTGATAAATTTTTACCACTTCCTTATACAAAAGAACTTTCTGAGAAGCTGAAATGGGTCTTGAAAAAATATAACATTATAGTTTGCCATAAAACTCAAAATAAACTAAGTTCATTATTTACAAACTTAAAAAGCCATATCCCCACAATGAATGAATCTAATGTTGTGTATGCAATACCGTGTGCGAATTGTCCGAAGAAATATATTGGCATGACTTCTCAGTTACTAAAAAACAGACTAAATGGACACAAATATACTAGGAATGCTTCCACTGCCCTTAGTAAACACGAAGCAGAAGAAAAACATGACTTTAAATTCAATGAAACCAAGGTCCTCTGCAAAGAGCGGAATTATGCCAAACTACAGATCAAAGAGATGATTGAAATAAAAAAAGATGAAAACACTGTGAATGATAGGACTGACATAAAAGGAATCAGTCATATCTACACAAATTTAATTAAAAAATAAACATGCTGGCATGCATATCCTCTTAATAATACGAAATGGTATATATACTTAACATCAATAATAGTTTTTTCGTTAAGACACCCATTATAGATAATAACATTTTAAAAAAATCAGTAAAAAATACGAGACACGATATGCTGAAAGAAATACAGAATTTGAAATTCAGAAACACACAAATAGTTGACTTTCAGGGTATATACACGTTAGTAAATTGTTTTATATTTTTGTTATGGTGTAAATATATTAATGTCCGAGTGTGCGTAAAAATGCTATATGTTTTTAAAAGTGTAATTTGACTTAAAAGATTTTAACCTTGTGTTTTCTAATTTTAGAATGAATATTAAAAAATAAAGAATTTTTGAAAATGCCTAAAAAAAATAAGGCGAAACGTCAAATAGACTAGTTTGTGTTTTCTAAAAGAACCTAAGTACCCAAGAAAAACCAATCAAGTTTATATATATATATATATATATATATATATATATATATATATACATATATATATATATATATATATATATATATATATATATATATATATATATATACATATATACATATATATATATATATATATATATATATATATATATATATATATATATATATATATATATATATATACGAGTATATATATATATATATATATATATATATATGTATATATATATATATATATTTAATAAGCCTTCTTCCATCCAGTGTCAAACGTAAGCTTTTTTCATCCCTCTCGATCCTGTATCTTTCTGATCCATCCTAAACCAGTTGTTCTTTTCAGGTCATCTTTCCGTCTTGTTTAGGACCTTCCTCTGGATCACTTTGATCTTATCCTTTCTCTTCTGATTCTGTCTTGTAATTTTATATTCAACATCTAGCGTTCCAATGCTCTCTGTGTTTTGCTCAGTTGACCCATCATCTTCTTAGTTAATGTCAATGTCTGGGCCACGTAGGTAAGAACCGGTAGAATGCATTGATCGAATACCATCTTTCTTAGTTTCAAAGGAATTCTTTTGTTGGTTAGTATTTTCCTTTGTTTGCCAAATGCTGTCCATGCCAGTCTGATTCTTCTCTGTACTTCTGCCGTTTTATTTGCTTTTCCACACTTATTATTTGTCCTAGGTAGTTGTATTCCTCTACGTGTTCAAGTGTTCTGCCCTCTATTCTTAAGTGTCGCAGGCTGTCTTCGTTTCTCATAGCCTTTCTCTTATCTGTATTCAGCAGTAGTCCTACCCTCTTTGATTTGTTTTGTAGTTCAGTAATCATTTCCTGTATGTCATCAAAACTATCTGATATTACGTACGACATCATCAGCATAACGCAGATGATTTAACTTTTGTCCATTTATACTGTTCCCCTTTTTTTCCATTCGAGTACCTTGAAAACTTCTTCTAATGCTGCTATAAATAGTTTTGGACTTATAGGAATCTCTCTGTTTTACTCCGCGTTTGATAGGAATAGGATTTGTTTTACTGTCCGTTTCCACTATCATTTGAACCTTGTAAATTGTTCTTATGACTGAGTACTTATAATTTATTCTGCTGTTATACAAGGTTCTTTCGACGTTTCAGCTCTCAATACTTTCAAAAGCCTTTTGATAATTTATAAACACCATATATATATATATATATATATATATATATATATATATATATATATATATATATATATATATATATATATATATATAGGGTTTTCCGTTAGGGATATCCGACTTTTGACAGCTAATAGCGGCCATTTTGGTTTGCAGGTGTTTGACATCTGATGTCAGTTGTGTTTAGTAAGGTTTGCCATTCAATCATGAATCGTTTTACTTTAAAAGAACGCTTGGAAATTGTCCAAAATTACTTTAAAATAACTCGATGCTGCCGGAATATTTCTTCCCGGAATTTGACGAAATGGACGCAGACGACTTTATTTCCAACAGGATGACGCACCGTCTCATGTTTCCGACCCAAACATGTTTTTATTGCGCGCCAAGTTCGGTAAGTCATTAATTTTATGAAATGGCCCTACCGCTTGGTCGCCGAGATCGTGCGATTTAACGCCTTTGGACTATTTTCTTTGGGGTCACGTTAAATGGCCATTTGAGCGATGTCTTGTTTAAATCTTAAATGGCATAAAATTTCCCGTTAAATGAAAGTTTCAAAATGCTTAAAAACTGTTTGTTTTATTCAATTTTAAACTTAGAACGCTCTTAATGGAAAACCTTATGTATATATATATATATATATATATATATATATATATATATATATATATATATATATATACCATATATATATACCATATATATATATATATATATATATATATATATATATATATATATATATATATAAATATATATATATATATATATATATATATATATATATATATATATATATATATATAAGGTTTTCCATTAAGAGCGTTTTAACTTTAAAATTGAATAAAACAAACAGTTTTTAAGCAAAATTAATTTTGAAACTTTTATTTGACGGGAAATTTTATACCATTTAAGATTTAAAACATATATATATATATATATATATATATATATATATATATATATATGTATATATATATATATGTATATATATATATATATATATATATATGTATATATATATATATATATATATATATATATATATATATATATATATATATATATATATATATATATATATATATATATATATATATATATATATATATATATATATATATATATATATATATATATATATATGTCGTAGGAAACGACGACATTACAAATACTTTTTCCTAGGATAAGTTGTGTGCATTTAATCGCACATAGTAATGGATTATTTTTCTAGTATTTTACGAGTGTTCATCATTGTTATATACTATTTTTGCCCTATGTCCACCCGCAAAAAAACTCTACATGCTACGAAAAAAAATCGTACAGCGTCGGTAAAGTAACAACATGTCGCTCTTTGTTCATTATAAATTGTATTGGTTTAAAAGTTTTTTACATCATTCGACAGTAAAGGATTGCCATTAAAATTCTAATGATTCAGTAGTTCATCCAGTCCTCATCAGCATCGAGGATCGCCTGGTATCTTCGGAGCATACTTTCAACGAGATTTTCCACGTATTTCTGGGGCAAGGATTTCTAAATTGTCCAAAATCGCCGTAACAGCTGCTTCGCCCGTGTTCATCTTCTTACTTACGAAGCCTCTGCTTGATGTATGACCACAACAATCTCGACTGGGTTTGCATCGGGCGACTCGGATGGCCAATCTAATGTGAAGGGACTGGATTGCCCTTTCCACTGGCTACACGTTTTACTCTGATGTTTGGGGTCATTATTCTCTTGAAAATTCCACTCCTCATTGTTATCGAGAAACCACCGTTTGACAGTCGGTACGAATGCTTTGTTGTAAATCTGGAGCATCTTTTCGGCGTTCCAATTGTAGGTAAAGATGAAAAATTGCCCAAGACCTTTTTCCGAAAGACATCTCCAAAGATGGATCTTCGTAGGGCGTTTCATCGGGAAAATTACATTCCTTCAATTTCGATCTGTTTTCCTCTACCCACGCGAGTCGTTTCTCTCAGTGCTTTTCGCTCAGCAATGGTTTCTTGATTGTACTCTGCCACTTCAGATCGTTGCGAATTGTTTTATACGATATATCCAAACCTTTCTGCTTTAGTCCTTGTGCCCCTTGGCGTAAAGTTTATTGAGGATTTCAGGAAAATATGTTAATAATGATTTTTTTGTCCTCTTCTTTCCTCTCGAACCACGTTCTGGTAGATCATTAACATTTTTGAACTGAGAGTTTGGTTTCATCCACTTGCTTATAACTTATCTATATACCTAGCAGCCGCTGTAGGCGTCATTTTCGGACCTTCCGGATGATTGCATAGGAACACAGTATCAAAGCGTATATTGCAATATATAACTACAAATAAGGTTACGAGTAGGAATAATTAAAGAAAGGTTGTCAAAAGATGAAAACTCAACAATAAGAGAATACAAATCGATAAGGACATATAAAATAAGAAATGAAGAAATTATGATCAAATATCAACAAATAACTGATGAAAAATTCGAAAGAGGATACAGAAATATAAAATATACAAATTCAGAAGAAAAATGGAGCATCTTCAAGAATATAAGTCTGGATGGGGTAACAAAGTAGGCGGGGTGTGCAACACAAACAACAGTAAAAGACAAACAGCTTGATGGAATAGTAATATTCAAGAAAAATTTATTGGGAACAAAAAAACACCAGAACAATATGAACTGTATAAAAGAAAAAGGAAGAGTTAAAGAGTTGGTAAGAGAAGCAAAGAAACAGTCATGGGAATAATTTGGAGGTAAAATGGAAGAAAATAGTAAAGAAAATCAAAAACTATTATTTAGAGTCCTTAAATCATTCAGGAAAGAGCAAACTATAACCGAATTATATGTGAAAAACAAAAATAAAGAAATCCTAACAACAAAGAAAGCAATAATGGAAAGATGGAAAGAATACTTTGAAGAACTATTAGGATATAATAAAGAAAAAGCGACTACATATTATAAAGAACTGGAACAACAAAATGTGGAAGAAACGGAAAACAGGGAACACATAGAATGGAAAGAGTTGGAAGAAGTTATAAGAAAAATTGAAAAATGGGAAGGTCTCAGGTAGCGATATGATAACGTCTGAAATGATTAAATATTGTACATGAGGAAGAAGGGAAAAACAGTATTGCTAGAAATAATTAATAATGCATAGGAAGAAGAAACATTTCCGGCCGAATGGGGAATATCGTTTATTACTCCAATCTATAAAAAGGGAGATCACAAGGATTGCAATAGTTACAGAAGAATCACTATACTGAACACAACTGTCAAAATTTATGAAAGCATTATTAATAACAGGATAAAGAAAGTAATAGAACTACAATTATCGGAATCTCAAAGTGGATTTAGGCCAGCAAGAACTACGCAAGACCACATATTTACACTGAAATAGATAGACTTAGAAAAAGCATTTGACAGTGTGCCGAGAAATAATGTGTGGAAAAGCCTAGAAAGCAATGGAATAAACAAAAGACAAGTCAAGAAGTCGGAGGGATTTACAACACACGAAGGTTTAAGGCAGGGAGGAAGCCTGAGCCCAACATTGTCACTGTATACATAGATAAAATAATTAAAAAATGTAAAATAAAAGTGAAAAAAAATGACAATTGGATACTGAAGCGACTTTTGCTGATGATATTGTGCTAGTGGCGGAAAATGAAGGAAACGTCCATATTTGGAATGAAGCGTTTAAAGAAAAAGGTATGAAAATTAATCTAGATAAAACAAAGGTAATGACAATGGGAAACCAACAAACGAATATTTACATAGAAGAGAATAAAATACAAGTGGAACAGTGCAAGTATTTGGGAGTGATAATGGACAAAGAAATCAATGAAAGAATCGAAAAAACGAACAAACCTTACTATGCAATAAATAGTAAATTCATTAGGAAGAAGGAAGTGACGAAACAAAAAAAAAATAAAAAGGTTCAAAGCAATTTATGTAACAATCCGAATATATGGATGTGAATCATGGACCCTAACAGACAAGCAAAAAACAAGACACAAGCCGTCGAAATGAAATACCTGAGAACAGTACAAGGAGTTACACTGAAAGACAGAATAAGGAATACAGAAATAAGGAGAAAGCCGAGAGTACAAGCAATTGTGGAATATATACAACAAAGACAGCTTGGATGGTGGGGAGATGTGCAGAGAATGAAGGATGATAGACAAGAGGGGAAAAAGGAAAATATATAACTACCCCCCATCATACGGTAGACGGGATATACGAGTATATACTCGTGTATATACATATATATATATATATATATACATAAACTCCTGGGCAAAATTAACGCAACAATCTGAAAATTAATTTATCTCTTTCTTATGTCAGTTTTAAAATTTATCGAGTATTTGAGTAGTAGGCTATGCATGTTTTGTTTCGTTGTTCATGACAGAAATCAAAACAATTCGTTTAGATTTACAGTTTGAAAGAATTTTTTAGAAGATAAACAATTTTCTGTAATAATGCGATAGATTTTCTTTAAAAGTAAGCTTATAAATTGTTCTCTTTTTCAAAGTAATACATTTTTGTGGTAGACTGTTTTATTTTTGACCCCGAAGAATTAGATAAATGAATCGAACAAGGAATTTAACGGAACACGAGGTAGTGCGAGCCTCAGTTTTATTGGACGAGGGATATTGTCAGAGTTATGTTGCCAATTCGTTAGGCAAACATCGTTTCACAATAAGTCGTATGGTAAGAAGCTTGAATGAAGTAGGAACTTATTCTAGAAGGCTAGGGCAAGGGCGAAAACGATGCACTAGTGACCTAGATGAACGTTTTATAAGACAATATGCTTTAAGAAACAGGACTGTCACTACTTCTATAATAAGAAACGAACTCAAAGCTGTTCGCAATGTCACAATTTCTTCTAAAACAGTTAGAAGACGGTTAAATGAAGCTGGATTAAACAGTAGGAGACCAGCCACTGCGCCCTTGCTTACTAGAGAGAACAGAGTTGCCAGGTTACGTTTTGCTCGAAATCACGAAAACTGGTCTGTGGATGATTGGAAACAAGTTTTCTTCACAGATGAAACTAGGGTTAGTCTAAAACATCCAGATGGTCGTGAGCGAGTATGGCGGAGACCAGGAGAGAGGTTTGCTCCTTGCATTATCTCTGCAAGGATTCCATTCGGCGGTGGCTTTGTTATGTTCTGGGGTGGCATCTGCTTTGATGCTCGCACAGAGTTAGTTCCTGTCCGTACGAGATCCATGAATGCTGTCTACTATCTTGAGAATATTGTAATAGAACATGTGATGCCTTTCGGTCATTTTGTGGGTCCCAATTTCCTGTTTATGCAAGACAACGCTCGACCTCACGTGGCTAGGGAGGTACTCGATTATCTTAATCAAGTTGATATACCGATTATGCAATGGCCACCAAAAAGCCCGGATCTGAATCCGGTAGAACATGTATAGGATCACCTTAAGAAAAATGTGAAACGTCATATACCTGCACCTAGAAACCTGAGGGAACTTGAAAATGCAATTATCACAGAATGGGAGCAAATTCCTCAAGATTTTATACAAAATTTAATTAGAAGCATGCCTAGGCGCATAAACGCTGTCATCCGAAGTAGAGGAGGCAACACACGCTACTAGTGTCCCAGTTACACCATTAATTTTGCTACTAGTGTCCCAGTTTATTTTTTTCATTATTACATAATTTCAACGATTTTGTTATTAGGTCTTAAGAATAATTTTAATTCGAATCTTATAGAGAAATTTGGTAGCTAATTCACTTTTAAAGTATCCGAATAAATTTTTTCTAACTTTTAGTGTAACCAATGTTCATAAAAAATTATTAAAAAAATTCGTTATAGAGATTTGTATGATATATGTTAATTTTGTCCAGGAGTGTATATATATATATATATATATATATATATATATATATATATATATATATATATATATATATATATGTATATGTATATGTATATATATATATATATATATATATATATATATATATTATATATATATATATATATATATATAAATCTCTTTCCACAAAGCATTGTTTGTAGGGGTGCCAACCTTAAAAAAAAAAGGAATTTCTTTTACCGACTACAAATTATTGGCGTCATGTTCTTATTTGACGGATCTAGGTGGACATTTTCATTATTTTATGGGTATGCAGAAGTGAAAAAAAGTTGCATTAATGTCAAAAGAATATTGAATATATAATACAGCATAATTATTTATTCGAACGGATAAGGATAGACTTTGGATAGGCTACGACCTATTGCCTCGTGAATTTACTTATTCTCTTGTTAATAGCAAGAATAACTATTAGTAGTACCTTTTTAACAAAATTTTGTTTTCTTTCCTCCTCTATATGTCTTGTAATGTTTCAAAAGTCGCCACATTGCTTTATATTGAACTTTTTGCTTGTCAGGAAAGAGATCGTATAATTATTTTACCACTAATATTTATTACCTTAAAACGTAAAAACTAACTTCCCTTACGTTGTAGTCAGTATTAAATCTCATTATAAGCTAAAAATTCTAAAAAAACTAAAAAAATATGCAGTTCAATTGAATTATGAAGTTATACGAGTACATTAAAATAAAATATTCATTTACAATTTCAAAATATTTTTAAAATTATGAAAATTAAAATTACTTAAAATTTTAGAGATAGACTCAAAGTAATTTATCAAAATATTCAGATAAAAAAATTCGACCCCGTCTTTAGGGTAAAGATTTCAAGTAATGACAGTTATTAACCTCAGCTGATTAAAATCTTAAACTACATAATTAGACTATATCTTCTCTTCTCCTAAATTACTTCATAATCTACCGTTCATGTTACGTTGGTTTAAAAAAAACCATTAATTATCCGTCTTGTAATTTAAACATTGATTAGCAAGACTGCTCTAGAACATAAATTTTTAAAATAATAAATTTATCTAATATTCGAAATTAAATTCTTCTAAAAAGGTTCTAAAAGAATGGCCTTATGCTAACATTCTTGTTATTTTCTCATTAATTTGGGAAAATACTCTGTAACTTAAAATATTCAGGGTGCTTTTAAGCTATCATACAAAAACTATTTTATTATTTATTGCATTATAAATAGGTTTCTTTAGAGTTGTAACTAATTAAAAATTTAAAAGGAAATATTCACTCTATATACTCTAAAGTCTCGGCGAGTCTTAAGTTAATAGGATTAATGAAAAAGTATTTATTTAAAGAAGTAAATCTTTTCAATATCCTTAATTATTGAATACCGCTCGATGTTGTTTATCTGAAGCGGCAAAAGGTTTTTAAAGAATTCGTCAAACAGTTTTTGTAGTGTTCCGTACCGAACACTTATAAGATCACTTCGGTGTCTGTCCATCTGTCGGTCCGTCTGTCAAACTCGATTTTCTCCGAGGCTATTTGACGTAGAAAGTTGAAATTTGGCACTAATATAGGAATTGATGGCCTTATCAGAGTCGTGTAGTTTTGAAAGTTAAATTTTTTAGTTAAGGGGTTGGTTTTGAAGGATGAAATCGGAAGCGAAAAAAAAAAAATTACCAGGTCATCGAGTGGGGTGTCAAATGAAAGCTTATAAAAACACGAGTTCAAAAATATATATAGTGTAACATTTGCGCAAACTTTTCTTTGAATTATTTTTAAAGAATTGCGAAAAATCGCTGTCCCCCCCCTTATCTGGAAAAGTACTGATCAAAAAATTTTGAAAAAACTCTGGAATTTTCTCTACAGGGTGTAGATTGAACGAAAATTATCACACCTTTAATAATTTTTCTGATATATAAAAAAACAAAAATTTCAAGGTCATCAGTTTTTAGTAATGATCAGAAAAAAACTTTGTTAAAAACTCCTTTGGGGTGTGTTTTGTGAAGTCACTGATCATTTTATACCTCCGTAACAAAAAATTTTTATTTTAAAAGCAATCTACGGAACACTAATTGCGCAAGGCCGACCTGGCCAGTTTTATTTATTTTTTTTTTTTAACTCTGTAGGCTATACCTTTTTTCTTGATTAATTTCTAAATTATTCGGAGACAAGTATGACGACAAATGTGGCACCCAGTGACTTAATAAAGATTGAAGATATATACATCAATTTAGTTGAAAAATATGTTTATTTGGGCCACGAAATAAGAATTATCAGAGATAATCAAACATGTGGATTACAAAGAAGGATAACATTGGGTGTCGCGGCATATGGAACATTGAAGGACATCTTCAAATCTAACATGTTCATAGGCCTTAAAAGAAGAGCTTTTGACAAATATACCCTGCCGATTCTTATACATGGTGCTGAAACCCTCATACTTACAAGAACCCCAATACAAAACCTAAGATGTGCATAAAGAAGGATGAAGCGCTCCATATTTTGCTTAACCTTGCAGGCTACTGTAGACTTTTCAACCTATCTTACAGAAAGGGAATATTTCCTTCCTGCTGGAAATGTGCCACAGTTCAGCCAATACCTAAAAAAGGCAAGAAGACCTTGCCAAATAAAATATCTTGAAGGATTCAACATTATTAACGATCACCAATATGGCTTTCGTAAAAATAGATTAACGGGAGATCTCCTGACTTATGTAACACATGTTTGGAACAACGCAATTGAACACTTTGGAGAATCTCGAGCGGTTGCTCTTGACATATCCAAGGCATTCGATCGTGTTTGGCACGATGGGCTCTTTACTAAGCTACGTTCTTATGGAATGTCTGAAAAGTTCTGTTTGTGGCTCTCATGTTTCCTCAGAGAGCGTTCTTTGCGAGTGGCAGTCGACGGATTTCTTTCTAACACCTTCAATATCAACGCCGGTGTAACCCAAGGCTCCATACTGTCTCCTACTCTCTTTCTCATTTATATTAACGATCTACTGGAAAAGACCGAGAATCCAATCTACAGCTTTGCAGATGACAGTACACTTATCTCTTCATTCACTTTGAACGCTAGGACATCGGCTACTCAGACAAATATCCGTAGACAGCAGGAAGTCATTCAACTTAACAAAGACCTGGAAGAAATTCTATCTTGGGGTGACAGTAACCAAGTGGAATTTAACGCTACAAAAACCCAGGCAGCAGTTTTTTTTCTAAAAAAGTTAACGTTGCTGAACCCGACATAGTTATGTCGGGGCACTCCATTCCCCTAACATCGTCACTCAACTTGTTGGGCGTTAATTTGGGAGCAAATATGTCCTGGCATGAACATGTTGTAGGCATAGCAAGGAGAGCTTCTCAGAAGTTGGGAATATTATTTCGAACCAGAAAGCTTTACACTTCACAACAACTGTTAATTCTTTACAAAGCTCAAATTCGACCAACTATGGAATACTGCTCCCATGTTTGGGGCTCCGCTCCCAAACATACACTGCATTCGTTGGATTCTATTCAGAGAAGAGCTGTTCGTCTGATTGGAGACCCGGAACTGGACAGGTGGCCTTGATTCGCTGGAACATCGAAGAACCGTTGGCGACTTGAGCCTATTTTACAAGTATTTTCATGGAAAGTGTTCGAAGGCTGTGGCCCGTTTAATTCCTCCCAGAGCGGTGCATGTTAGAAGTACACGTCACGCTAATACTTCACATCCATATGAGGTTCAGCTTGTTACTCCTCGTACAACGCTTTTCAAGCGGTCATTTATATGGAGAACATCATCCCTTTGGAATAATTTGCCCATGACTGTGTTTCCCACCGAGTACAATTTACAGCGATTTAAGAACAACGTGAATCGCTTTTCTCCGCACACGTGTCGCTCCTGTAGCGCTTTAGGGACTTCCCTGTAGCACGTGTGCTAGACCCATAAAAAAAAAGGTTAAGAAATGATGAGTTACGCAGAAGAACAGGGATATACGACGTCATAGAGTGCATCACGAAACTAAAGTTGGGATGGATAAGTTAGATTGTAAGCTGGAAGATGATGATGATGATGATGATGAATGCTGTATTTTTATTATAGAAGAATAAATACTAAGAACTAAATCTCCAAACTAAAAAAATAGTTATAGGACAAGCTCTCGATAAGCCACAACCTATTACCACGTAAATTTATTTATTCTTATTAGCCCAGTCATCAGAGGCAAATTTTGACGAAAAAAAACTCCCATTAAACGTTAATAGGCTGCATTTTGGTTTACGGGTAATTTTTTGGACGTAGAATACGATAAAAAATAGTTTGCTAAGCCTACAAAATCGAAAATAAAATGAAAAATCCGTTTTTTTTTCCCATATATCTCTAAAAATAAAAAAGATATCTAAAAATTAATAGCACCAGGTAAAAGAATGGGAAAATTTTACAAAAAATAGCGTATAGATTATTTTTTTTTTAGTTTTACCGTAATTCAAAAAAAAAAATATATTTAAAAACAAAATGGCTAGTTTAACCCCTTAAGTTTCAGTGGGAATCACGCTTCCAGCCACATTTGTGATTAAATTAACGTTACTGTATACCTATAAATATTTTGAAATTTACTATTAAGAGGTTTCTCGGGGTGCTGATTAAGAATTCGATCACAGATTTGAAAAAAATTCAAAATGGCGGATCCAATATGACGGCCAGAGAGTACGTAATTAATTTAATTTCTTCGAGTAATTTAGAATTTTTCTGTTTTCAATAAATGTTTTCTTTGGACCTAGATATTTAAACAAAATATAAATACTTTAAGCTTAGACTTTTATTTTTCATTTATCACCTTTAAATATTTTTTTTATTTTAAGTTTAAGTTGTATGATTAATAATAAGCGAAAAAAATATGTTTATTATGAACACTTTTTTAAGAGCACGTTTACAAAAAAAGAAGGATTTTTTAAGTTTTTAATGATTTTTATAATATCAAATACACTTTTAACTGTAAATAAAAAAAATTATCCGATTTATTTTTGACCATTTCGTACTGCTTTAGACGTAAAATTGCCGGTAGCGCACTGTACCAGGTAAATTTTCACATCTTAATACTTAATTTTTAAATAACACAGACAATGTGAGTATTTTAATTATTCTTTATATTGAAACTTAAGGTATAGTAATGACACATGAACAGGGATTTTTTTTTCAATGCTATATTTTATTAAATATTTATAATTTACTCTATGCCTGTTAAAATCATGCAAACGAAAATTTCGTTTTACAAATTACAAAGCAACAAAAATAAAAACTATTAGTACTGCCAGAAAGCTGAAAGTCTCCTCTTTAAAAAGCTGATCGATTAACCTTCGAGCGGTTCACGAAGACTTTTAAATTAACCTGTTTGGCACGCTACACTTTTTGAATCACCTATCCGAATTTTTATCGTGGTGCTGTTAATTTTTCGATATCTTTTTTATTTTTCGAGATATTCCCCAAAAACCGAATTTTTGATTTTATTTTGGATTTTGTGGGCTTAGCGTACTTCAAACTTTAGCAAACTTTTTTATTTTATTCTACATCCAAAAAACTACTTTGGTGCCAAAATGCAGCCTGTTAACACATAATGAGAGCTGAAAACCCCTGGCAGCTGGGCTATAAGTTAAAAGCAAAAATAATTACTAGTATCTTTTTACCAAAAAAATTTTTCCTTTCCCTTCTACAACTCTTATATCCATGTTTGAAAAGTCACTACATTGCTTTGTATTGGACCTTATAAAATGCTTGTTTGTTTTTTTAAGGACAAAGGGAAAAAAAGTTGAACAAAAAGGACAAGTCTCCATAATTACGGCTTTGTGTGCCTCTTAAGAAATTTTGGTTGCGTAAAAAGTTCCACTAAATTCCATTAATTGCATCCTGGGGGAAACTGTGCCGAAGTTTTTTTCCTTTCTTTAATTTTTTATCCGATACTCAATAAACTTCAGTTATGAGTTAGAAAATAATAATTATTATTTATTGATTTTTAAATAATATCATTTAGAAGGTAAATATGAATTTCCTTTAAAATGGTTTTGGTTATTGTTACACACCTATCTTCATAAAAAATCATTAAATTGCTCAAGGGAAAGGTTGAAACTAGGTAACTCTCTTGAATTTTTTTGAAGATTCAATAAGTTGAGCTTAAAAATTGCCGATCTAACTAGTAGTGTAGTCGCCAGAAGCAAAATTTTGACGAAAAACTTCCATTAAATGTTTTTTTGGACGTAGAATACGATAAAAAAAAATTCTGTTCTAAAGTTTATTCTAAGCCTATAAAATTGAAAATAACATGAAAAATTCGGTTTTTCGCACATATGTATCTCCAAAAATAAAATAACCGGTCAAGTGCAAGTTGAAACTTGCGCAATTAGCGTTCTGTACGTTGATTGCTTCTGAAATAAAAAATTTTGTTACGGAGGTATAAAATGATTAGTGACTTAACAAAACACACCCCAAATGAGTTTTCAATAAAGTTTGTTTCCGATCTTTACTGAAAACTGATGACTTTAAAATTTTTTTTTTTTTATATACCTGATAAATTATTAAAGGTAATGCACTTGTGATAATGTTCTTTCAATCTACATCCCGTGGAGAATATTCCAGAATTTTTTCAAAATTTTTGGATCAATACTTTTCGAGATAGAGAGGGGAGACAGCGATTTTTCGCGATTTTTTTTAAAATAGTACAAGAAAAGTGTGCTCATGTAAGACATTATATATATTTTTGAACTCGTGTTTTAACAAGCTTACATTTGACATCCCACTCGATGACCTAGTAAAATTTTTTTTCACTTCCGATTTTCACCCCCAAAACTAACCCTTTAAGTCAAAATTTAACTTTCAAAACTACACGGCTCTAATGAAGCCATCAACTTCTATATTAGTAGCAAATTTCAACTTTCTACTTCAAATAGTTTCGGAGAAAATCGGGTGTGACAGACGGACAGACGGAGAGACAGACGGCCAGACACCGAAGTGATCTTATAAGTGTTCTGTACGGAACACTAAAAAGATATCGAAAAACTAATAGCATCAGTTACAAGAACGGGAAATTTTCAAAAAAAAAATAGTATATATGTAGATTATTTTGTGGGTTTTACCGTAATTTAAAAAAAAATATTTAAAACAATATGGATGGTCAGTTGGAATTATGCTTTTAACCTCACTTATGATTAAATTAACGTTTCTGTATACCGTTAAATATTTTGAAACTGATTATTAGGAGGTTTGTCGGGGTGCTGATCTGAAATTCAAAATGGCGGATCCAATATGACGGCCAGAGAGTACGTAATTCATTTAATTTCTTCGAGTACTACACTATAGCAGGCAAATTTTCATATTTTAAAATTCAGTTTTTAAAATAACACAAACAATGTGGATATTCTTAATTATTCTTATATTGAGATTTAAGGTATAATAATATCACTTAACCTACGAGCTATGCGCCTAGACTTTCAAATTAACCTGTTGTTGAATCACCTACCCGAATTTTTAATTTAAAATAAAAAAAAAATATAGGAAAAATATATATATACTTTTTGTAAAAATTTCCGCTCTTTCATATGGTGCTATTAGTTTTGCGACATTTTTATTAATTTTCGAAATAATAACGAAAACCCGAATTTTTTTATTTTATTTAACATTTTGTGTGTGTGTATTGTACGTCCAAAAAACTACCTGTATGCTAAAATGCAGCCTGTTAACATTTAATGGACGCTCAAAACCCCTGACGACTGGGCTATTATAAAAGTAAAATAATAGGTGCACAAATTAATTCTCGGAGTTCATGTAGATCATCTTTGATATTTATTTATAAAAGAAAATTAAACATCGGATGTCCCCTCTTACCCTTTCCAGCTATGTTTACCATCTCTGATTTTGATGTGATGAACATATCGATCTGTTTAATTGACTTGAACCGAGATGGTAATGTAGTGATTGGAATAAATGATAATTCAACGGAGCTAAGTCTGGAGAACACGTTGTATGACGGAGAATATCGCAGCCAAATCTATAATAGTTTCAAAGGTTTATTTTGCTTTTTCCTCTAAGTACATTACTTACATGAATTAGCTGTTGTTGTTGAAGTGCAGAAGTCACAATTTGGCCCGGTCGAAGCATCTCGTAATGGATTAGTCCGATTTCAGTCCATCAAATGCATAGCAATACCCTTTCTGCATGGATGTTCGATTTTATAATGATTGTTGATGACTCATTTGGGTGGAGTTTTTCTTATTATTGTTCACCTCCCGGCGGAGTAAAGATTACGCTTTTTGGATCGATATCGGCGAGGATGTACGTTATATCCGTTAAAGTTGTCCAAGTACTAATTCATACATTTTTGTATTTCACGGCACCTTTTAGACAATGCGATAATGCTGCCACTAGCGTTATGATATTTCTGCAACAACTACTACATATGTATGTGGCCAAGCCAAATGTACTTAAATAAATAAGTACACTAACCTGCCGGGGTTGGGATACCTGATACGGTATGCCGGCACGTTTACCACAGAGCATCACCTTCTTTCACTCTTAAATTTGTCATAAAATTTTTTATTTTTCACATCCATCGCAAGTAAAAAATTTTGTGCAAGAAGTTACAATACTGTTTTTCCTTTTAGGTTTCTTAAAAAAGAAACCTGGAGAGCGATTGTAGTATCTGCTTTTATTGGTGGAAGTGAACTCATGAGGAATCTTCCGGGACTCCTTTCAAATTGTCTCCAGCTTCTGTATATAACGCAAAATTACTTGCTTTTTGGTACTTGGAAATGCACTTAAATTGCATTTCCAAGTACCAAATGATAAATATTGAGTTTTTTTTTTTCCGATCAAAAAATAATTTTTTATCAATAAATAAATTAGGTGCATTTATTTAATGTACGTATGTCCTAAAAATAAATAAAAATTAATTCGCATTCAAGATAAAAATTAAAAAATAAAACTGAATGACATCGCATAGTACCAAATAGCTACTTCAGTTTCTTAAACAAAAAATTTGAGCTAATTTTATGTGCTAGCAAAGAGGCAGTATAATTGTTTTTTCATCAGACAGTAAAAGAAAATGTACTAATATTTATCCTTTTCTCTCTTTATCTTAAAATATAATACTAAATTCACTTACTTCGTAATCAGCATTAAATTTGCCTAATTTAATTGTAAATTCAAATACCAAAATAAAATATGTATTTCAGATTACAAAATATCCTTAAAACTATGAAGATAAAAAGTACTTATATTTTAAGAATACATTTAGACTAATT
Source organism: Pachyrhynchus sulphureomaculatus (assembly GCA_019049505.1). NCBI lineage: Eukaryota > Metazoa > Arthropoda > Insecta > Coleoptera > Curculionidae > Pachyrhynchus > Pachyrhynchus sulphureomaculatus. Next base: position 78,691,284 of record CM032456.1, read on the forward strand.
TATTAAAATATTCTGACAAAAAATTTCAATCCCGTCTTTAGGAAAAAAAACTCCAAATAATAAGAATTATTAGCCTCAACTGATTAAAATCTTAAACTAATTGGACTATATCTTCTTTTCTTTTTTAAATTACTTCATAATCCACCGTTCATGTTACTTTTGGTTAAAAAACCATTAATTATCCATCTTGTAATTTAAACATTGATTAACAAGGTTGCTCCAGAATATAAATTTTTGACTTATAAATTCAGATAATACTTAAAATTAAATTCCTGTGAAAAAGGTTTAAAAGCCTTATGTTGATCTTTTTAATATTGCCTCATTTATTTGGGGAAAATAATTTGTAATTTAAAATACGAGGATGGATTGTAAAGTTCGCGGCCTTAACAAAAAATAATTATAATATTTTTATTATATTACTCTCAATAAGTTCATACTTTCTTTGGTTATCACACTGTAAAATTTTGTCGCTGTAGAATTTGTGGTTTTTAGGTTAGAACGAGTTTTAGTGAGACCAAGTGCAGCGTTTTTTGGAAAAATGGAAAAAAAAAACTGAACAACGTGCGGTCATCAGGTACCTGTTTAAAAAAAGATTTACACCAAAGGAGATCCACGATGATATGAAAATAACATTGGGGGAATCTGCTCCATCATATGCCACTGTAAAAAAATGGGTTGCAGAATGTAAACGTGGACGAGAGAGCATCGGCGATGACCCTCGCTCCGGCCGGCCCACGACGTCTACGACTGAAGAAAATAACGGAAAAGTGTGTGATCTCATACTAAAAGACCATAGATTAACATCAGGGAGATTGCAGACACAATAGGCATCTCGTATGAACAAATACAAAACATCATTACCAACCAACTCGGATTTTCTAAGGTTTCCGCTAGGTGGGTCCCCAGATTGCTTTGAGTTGAACAAAAAACGAATTTGACTCACGATTTCTTGCGACTGTTTGGAGATGTTTGAGGCTGCTCCGCAAGATTTTCTTAACAGGTTTGTGACAATGAACGAAACTTGGGTTCACCACTATACTCCAGAGTCAAAACAACAATCCAAGCAGTGGAAAAAATCTGGTGAACCGATTCCAAAGAAAGCGAAGGCATTTCTGTCGGCTGGGAAAGTGATGGCGTCAGTTTTTTGGGATGCTAATATATAAATATAAAGAAACTCAACTTACTATTGCACCCTTTTGCGTCGTTTACGTCAAGAAATTAAACAGAAACGCCTAGGATTACTGAGAAAGAAAGTTTTGTTTCATCAGGACAAACGCTCGCGTTCACATGTCTGTTGAGTCTATGGCTCAAATTCGTGATTGAGGTTTCGAATTGCTGCCCCACCCGGCTTATTCTCCTGATTTGGCACTTTCGTAACTTCATCCGTTTCCAAACCTAAAAAGACACCTCGGTGACCAGAAATTTTCATCACATGAAGAAGTCAAAGCTGCAGTTTACCAATATTTTGAAGACCTTGAAGAATCTTTTTTTCAAACAGGTGTGGAAGCCTTAGAAAGCAGGTGGAAGAAGTACATAGAGCTAGGTGGAGATTACGTCGAAAAATAAAAATATTTTTGTACGTATTTTATTTTGTTTTCTTGACTAGGCCGCCAACTTTTTAATCTAACATGCTTCTAAGCTATCATACAAAAACTACTGTGTTTATTATCTCATAAAAAAGGTTTCTCTAAAGTTAGATACAACTAATTAAAAAAATTTAAAGGAAAATATTCAAGATATTCTAAAATCCCGGCGAGGCTTAATAAGATTAATGAAAAAGTCTTTATTTAAAGAAGTAAATCTTTTCAAGATTTTTATTGTTGAACACTACGCGTTGTTATATCATAGAGAGGTTTCTCTAAAGTTAGATGTAACTAATTAAAAATTTAAAAAGGAAATATTTAAGATATTCTAAAATCTCGCTGACGTTTAATAAGATTAATGAAAAAGTCTTTATTTAAAGAAGTAAATCTTTTCAATATCTTTTGTTGTTGGATACTATGCGTTGTTGTTTACTTGAAGCAACAAAAGATGTTTAAAAACTTCGTAATTTTTTTTTTAAAACTCCTTTATTAGAGAAGAACGAAACTTATAATTCAGAACCCAAAAGAGGATTTTATAGAAATACTAAATACGCTTTTAATTCTTGATAAGATACCGTCCATAGTTTTCCGAAAAAAAACTGTACTCTTTATTCGGTAGAAAGGTTTTACTTTCAAACGAGCGGAAAGCTGAACCTCATACTGATGTGTCTAAGATCCGAAGTAAGATCGTCCTTCACCTATAAAAAGTATTTTTTATCAAATATAAATATAATATGTAAACAGATATATCGCGAATGAGTTGCCTAATGAAATATGTTCATGGCTTATCCTTAATTAAAAATACCGTAATTAACTTTTTTTTTATTATTTCACTCACTTGCTTACCAAACGAATTTAATACCAATCGAAATTATAAAGCATAAGGAACATGCAAAAGTTAGGTTGCCTACTTTTTTCTGTTCCCTAGTACCGGGTTGCCAGGTATAAACAGGTGAGTTGATACTAGTAATTTGTACTCATCTGCTTTCTCATTGAAATATATACTAAAATAAAGATAATTTTATTGCGAACACGGTGGTATAAGGTTTTTTTTTCCTTGGATTGGCTTATGCTCCCTTTGGGGCAATTTGCCCAGCGCATAACACCCCGGCAGACAGGAGGAATCGAACCGCCGACCACTTGATTCGCAGTAGGTTTCATTACCTACTGCGCCAGTGGTCCTCCTTTGGTATAAGGTTGCTTGCCAAAAACCGTTCATGAATCACGGTTGCCAGGTTTTTAAATTTAAAAATTGGAGCAAGCGAAGATGCGCACAGAGAAGCATTAAGCGTACTATTCGGTGCGATAAAGGAGGACACAACATAGCATCTGCACGTGACACGACTGTCGGATGAATAAATAATAATAATATAATATAATAAGTATTTATATCAATACCATGTGGCTTAATGCCACTGATCCTGATTGTGTAAAACTGCGCCCAGAAAACTGCGGTTGATTTTTAGATGGTTATTTAAAACCAACAGGATTTGTTGGGGACCAGACGCCTTTGAAAAATAGACGATATTTTGCAATTGACGGAGAGAAAGAAAATGTTGACGAATCTTCAAAATTTGAAGACAGTCATCTAACTTATGATGAATCACATCATGAATAATGTTCAGTAATTGAAAATTTTTCCTCCTTTGGTATAAGGTTGCTTGCGAAAAACCGTTTATGAATCACGTTTGCCAGGTTTTTAAATTTAAAAATTGAAGCAAGCGAAGATGCGTGACATAGAAACATTGAGCGTACTATTCGGTGCGATAGAGGAGAGGATAGCACCTGCGCGTGACACAACTGTCGGATGAAAGAGTTTTTACGTGCGATTGAAAAGGACAAAACTACTATACTGCCCAGAATCGTTTTCGAGCGACTGACAGTATACTTTTAATTACTTTGAATCATAATATAATATTAAAGAAAAAATGTCTTTTAAATATTTCAAACAAATATATGATATTATAATATAGAAATATATATCAAAATAATATTATGTTAGTGATATATACTTATATCAAAAAATTTATCTCTTATAGAAAAGGATCAAAGTAAACAAAGAAAAAAATTAAAACATTTTTTACAAAATGAAAAGAAAAAATAATACATTAGTATCTTGTAAAAAACTTTATTATAAAACAATTGAAATACAAAAAAAAATTAAATTTGAAAAATTTTCAATTACTGAACATTATTCATGATGTGATTCATCATAAGTTAGATGTCTATCTACGAATTTTGAAGATTCGTCAACATTTTCTTTCTCCGTCAATTGCAAAATATCGTCTATTTTCAAAGGCGTCTGGTTCCCAACAAATCCTGTTGATTTTAAATAATCATCTAAAAACCAGCTGCAGTTTTCAGGTCGCAGTTTTACACAGTCAGGATCAGTGGCATTAAGCCACATGGTATTGATATAAATAGTTATTATATTATAGTATTATTGTTTATTTATCCGACAGTCGTGTCACGCGCAGGTGCTATATTGTGTCCTCCTCTATCGTACCGAATAGTACGCTTAATGCTTCTCTGTGCGCATCTTCGCTTGCTCCAATTTTTAAATTTGAAAGCCTGGCAATCGTTATTCATGAATGGTTTTTTGCAAGCAACCTTATACCACCGTGTTCGCAATAAAATTATCTTTATTTTAATATATATTTCAATGAGAAAGCAGATGAGTACAAATTTCTAGTATCATGTTACCTGTTTATACCTGGCAACCCGGTAATAGGGAACAGAAAAAGGTACGCAACCTAACTTTTGCATGTTCCTTATGTTTTATACTTTCGATTGGTATTAAATTCGTTTGGTAAGCAAGTGAGTGAAATAATAAAAAAAAGTTAATTACAGTATTTTTAATTAAGGATAGACATGAACATATTTCATCAGGCAACCCATTCGCAATATATTTGTTTACATATTATGTTTAATAAAACATACTTTTTATCCGGTAAGCAGATGGGTGAAGGACTATCTTACTTCGGATCCTGTATTATTAGGGCGACGTGTATTCGTAGCAAGCATCATTCCAAGGGAATTAAGCGTGCTTCATTTATCGAACACTTTCCATGGCAGAACTTGTAGAATGGGCTCAAGTCCCCAACCGTTCTTCAATGTTTTTATGGATAAAGATTGCTGCTGAGTTCTGGATCTACAATCAGGCGAACAGTTCTCTTCTGAATAAAATCTGACAAAAACAGAGCTCCAAACATTGAAGCAGTATTCCATCGTTAGTTAAATTTGACATTTTACGGGATTAAAAGCTTTGTGAAGTGTAAAGCTTTCTAGTAAGAAATAATAGTTTCCGCTTTTGAGAAGCTTTCTTTGCTATAGGTGCAACATGAAAGAACATTCTTTATCATGTGTTGTAATAGTCAATATGCGAGGAAAGTTCGTTTTTGAATAGAAATGTTTCAATATTATATTTATTGTAAAATTTTCATGTTCTCGGGGTGAAAATGCGAAGGCTTCAAATCCAAAAAAAAAATTTCCTTAACAGTTAGCGACATCGGATTTGAACAGGTTTATAAAAAAGAACATTCCTTACCATGTGTTGTAATAGACAGTCGGCTGCAATGTTCCGTTTTTGAATAGCTTAAATTTTAGTTATCATAAATTTTCGAAATTCTGGTTTTTCAGGTCAAGATTATAAAGCGACATCAAATTTTAACAGGGTTAGAAAAAAGAACATTTTTTATCATGTGTTGTAATAGACAATATGCGAGGAAAGCTCGTTTTTGAATAGAAATGTTTCAGTTTTTTATTTATTTTAAAATTTCGATGTTCTCGGGTGAAGTGCGAGGCTTTAAGTCCAAAAAAAAAAATTGCTTAGCAGTTAGTGACATCGGATTTGAAACGGTTTATAAAAAAGAACATTCTTTGCCATGTGTTGTAATAGACAATATGCGAGGAAAGTTCGTTTTTGAATAGAAATGTTTTATTTATTGTAAAATTTCGATGTTCTCGGGTGAAATGCGAAGGCTTTAAATCAAAAAAAAAAAATTCCTTAACGGTTAGCGACATCGGATTTGAACAGGTTTATAAAAAAAAGAACATTCCCTACCATGTGTTGTAATATAGAATCGGCTGCAATGTTCCGTCTCTGAAAAGCTTCAATTTTAGTTACCGTAAATTTTCGAAATTCTGATTTTTCAGGCCAAGACTATAATTCAAATAGCGACGTCAAATTTTAATAGGGTTATAAAAAAAACATTCTTTACCATGTGCTGTAATAGACAATACGCGAGGGAAAGCTCGTTTTTGAATAGAAATATTTAAATTTTTTATTTATTTTAAAATTTCGATGTTCTCGGGTGAAGTGCAAATGCTTTAAGTCCAAAAAAAAAATTTGCTTAGCAGTTAGTGACATCGGATTTGAACCGGTTTATAAAAAAAGAATATTCTTTGCCATGTGTTGTAATAGACAATATGCGAGGAAAGTTCGTTTTTGAATAGAAATGTTTCAATTTTTTATTTATTGTAAAATTTCGATGTTCTCGGGTGAAATGCGAAGGCTTTAAATCAAAAAAAAAAAATTCTTAACAGTTAGCAACATCGGATTTGAACAGGTTTATAAAAAAAGAACATTCCCTACCATGTGTTGTAACATAGAATCGGCTGCAATGTTCCGTTTCCGAATATCTTCAATTTTAGTTATCGTAAATTTTCGAAATTCTGGTTTTTTAGGCCAAGACTATAATTCAAATAGCGACGTCAAATTTTAATAGGGTTATAAAAAAAAAAAAAATATATTCTTTACCATGTGCTGTAATAGACAATACGCGAGGAAAGCTCGTTTTTGAATAGAAATGTTTTAATTTTTCATTTATTTTGAAAATTTCGATGTTCTTGGGTTAAGTGCAAGGGCTTTAAGTCCAAAAAAAAAAAAAAATTGCGTAGCAGTTAGTGACATGTTTCAATTTTTTATTTATTGTAAAATTTCGATGTTCTCGGGTGAAATGCGGAGACTTTAAGTCCAGCTTACTTAACACCCAGCAAGTGCGTGACGATGCCGAAGGAATGGAGTGTCCCGACATAACTATATCGGGTTCTGCAACTTGCGCAAATTTCAACCAAAAGAATTTATTTTGGATGGAATTATACAAATCAAGAAAACGCTGCTCTGCGGGTTTTCCTTCATATCTGGATAGGTAACCAAAAAAAAAACACCCTGGTATTAGCGCTCTTTTAATATTTAGTACTAAGTAAAATTTCTGTTTGAAAGTGAAAATAGAAGGAATTCGAAGATATGACTGGAGTAATCAAAAGTTATAAATAAGAATATTCAAGGCTCGGAAACCGAAGGTTCGAAATTTTACTTTCCTTTCTTTTAACTTGATAAAATTAAATCGAGGCAAAAAATAAAACTGATGAAGCGAAGGATGTGATTTAAATATTTTCCTATCCTTACGACTTCAAAAAAAAATCTCTGTCTGATTAAAATCAATGTCGGTTCTGTCTGGTGTATCAATATATGTTAAAACAAACTAGGTCTAACGAAATTTCTTTTTTTTATATTCTAAATCAAGGTTAAATTTTTGGGGGACGGTTTCCTAGCCTATCAATATTTCCAAAAATTTGATATTCATTTATATCAAAATTTGATTTTCTCAGTAAATGTCTTTATATCTAAAATATTATCGTATCATATAGTATAAAAAAAATGGATATACAATGTTTTATGAAACTAGAAGTCAACTAAAATGAAAATTTACATTAATGTCAACTACACACCTTGTGTAGGTAAACTTACTTTCACTACTACTTTAATCACTAGAAAGATCTAACTTGAGAAACTGGTCTAATTTAGTAATTAGTGGTTGGTTGATCGTAGGCGAGACAGGCAATTATGCCTATTTGTGAACTGTGTAACTTATTGCCACGATATAGATCTCCCAACCGTTTATATCTGCCCCAAGTTAAAGCCGCACATTCATATAGGTTTGTTCCTCTTCATTACATAGTCTACATGTTGTGAGACCATTGCGGATACTCATTTTCTGTAAGTGGTTCCTCAGGTGAGAGTAGCCGGTGACCAGTCCCAACAGTAGTTTGGTCTGGGCCTTTGTTAAATAAAGGACGTCAGTTTCTTTGAGGGGCCGCTAATTATGTTTCTCACATGTCTTTGGCTAGATGCTGCGAGCCAACGATATAGATGTTGATGATATGACCATCTGTCAATTGTCGCTTTTTACCACGTATAAAGATATATCAAAGGCTGGTAGTGGACCTCTATATAGTTTTGTTTCTCGGTATATTGCTAATTCATCCTCTTTTTAATTACTTTTTACCCCGAATGTTATGGAACCCACAGTAGTTCATCGTGATCTTGGAGTTGCTCGTTGAAAGCCTATAGAACAGCTTGATTGTTTGAGAGAATACAGATTCCTTCGTTTCTGTAGTCCCGTCTAATATTGTCGTGAATACATGCTGCTGTAATAGACAATACCCGTTGACTTCATCTAAATATCAGATGGTTTTCCGAAATTATAAGGCGCTTTTATAAAATCACATTTTATATCCACGGGCTTGTGCTCGATTAGTTCCATAACTCTTAAGTACCCAAGTTGTGCAGGTTTTTTCCATTCCCCGTTTGTCCTCATTCGATAGGCGCTATTGATAGCCTCACTTGGTCATGGCACAATGACCCTATTCAGATATATTACTACTACACCAAACACTTTATTTTTGCACGCGACGCGCGTTTTCGTTAAGGAGCGATGATTGACGCGCGAGGAGTTTGAAAATAAGATGTTTGGTTTAGTGGTGTTATATAGTGAGTAGTTTAAAGCACATAGCAACTAAACTGAATCTACTTTAATGAATCAGGATATTAGCGTTTTTAAAGTATTAGCTTCCTGAGACGATGAGTGAAATATAATATTATTAACTAAGAAATTTTTCTTAGCTTTCTCGTTTACCTTTATTCCTATTCATTTATTTAACTATTGTATTTATTAACATTTTACCAAAATTCAAATTGAAAATATAAACGTCTGTTAGGAAACATCAGAATTTTTTTTACCGCATGTGAAAAACACTGAAACGAATTTTAAAAGCCTTCAATAATATATTGTTTAATTAAAAAGAAAGTTTTTCTTAAATTAATTTTTCATTTTATTGAAGTACAATAGTTGCTAAAATTACCTCGATTACTTCATTCGATAGCATATTAGAACTACAAGAAATAGTAATTCTTTTAAGGCTACCATTCAAAGTGACCTTAAAAACCAAACGAAATGAAAATTGCTGATTTTCAAAACCCATTATTTAATTTCATTTATCGTGATTAAAAAGTTTTCGTAGAATTTTAGAGAAACTGAAAATATACATGGTTTTTTTAATTGAAACTAAAGAAATATGTTACCTTTCACACGAAACCAGAGTTACTGTTAATTAGTTTTTTATGTGAATCACTCAATTACCATATACTCTTATACCAAATTTTATTGTGCTTCCTAAAACTCCTTAGTTAATTATGATGGCGTGGATAATAACTTGAATACCTGCAGACCTCGTTAGCATAGTGGGTTAAGAGCCTGCATATGAAATCGATGGTCGTCGGTTCGATTTCGACAGTCAGCTGGGTGTATGTGTGTGTGTGTATGTATATTTTTGGGTAATTGTTAATACAGAAATGCAATATCTCCCGTGGCAGCACTATCGTGTTGTCTTAAAAGTGCCGTGAAATACATGTATGTTTCGGCACCAGGACAACGTTAACTAATATTATGACATCCCTGTCAATATATCTTATCAGAGATATAGTCAGAAAATCAATCATATAGTCAGACAGCGCATCATAAAGCGTATTTTAGTGAAGCTAGACACCAAAAAGGCTTCTGGCGCTGACGGAATACCTGCCATAGTTCTCAAAAACTGTGCAAGGGAACTAACACCAGTTTTCTGTAGACTTTTTAACCTATCCTACAGAAAGGGAATATTTCCGTCCTGCTGGAAATGTGACACGGTTTAGCCGATACCTAAAAAAGGCAAGAAGACCTTGCCAAATAACTACCGACCAGTCGCACTGCTTTCAATAATATCGAAAGTCATGGAAAAGGTTATCAATGAGCATCTTCTAAAATATCTTGAACGATTCAATATTATTATCGATCACCAATATGGTTTTCGTAAGCATAGATCAACAGGAGATCTTCTGACTTATGCAACACATGTTTGGAACAATGCAATTGAACACTTTGGAGAATCTCGAGCGGTTGCTCTTGACATATCCATGACCGTGTTTGGCACGATGGACAGTTGGCTAAGTTACGCTCTTATGGTATGTCTGAAAGGTTCTGTTTGTGGCTCTCATGTTTCCTCAGAGAGCGTTCTTTACGAGTGGCGGTCGCCGGTTTCTTCACCTTCACTATCAACACCGGTGTGCCCCAGGGCTCCATACTGTCTCCTACTCTCTTTCTCATTTACAGTAACGATCTGCTGGAAAAGACGGGAATCCAATCTGCAGCTTTGCAGATGACAGTACGCTTGTCTCTTCATTCACCTTGAACGCTCGGACATCGGCTGCTCAGGCGAATATCCGCAGACAGCAGGAGGTCGTTCAACTTAACAAAGACCTGGAAGAAATTCTATCTTGGGGTGACAGTAACCAAGTGGAATTTAACGCTACAAAAACCCAGGCGGCAGTTTTTTTCTAAAAAAGTTAACGTTTCTGAACCCGACATAGTTATGTCGGGGCACTCCATTCCCCTAGCATCGTCGTTCAATTTGTTGGACGTTAGTTTGGGAGCAAATATCTCCTGGCTAGAACATGTTGCAGGCATAGCAAGGAGAGCTTCTCAAAAGTTGGGAATATTATTTCGAACCAGAAAGCTTTACACACCACTACAACTGTTAATTCTTTACAAAGCTCAGATTCGACCAACTATGGAATACTGCTCCCACGTCTGATTGGAGACCCGAAATTGACTGGTGGCCTTGATTCGCTGGAACATCGAAGAACGGTTGGCGATTTGAGTCTGTTCTACGAGTATTTTCATGGAAAGTGTTCGAAGGATGTAGGCCGCTTAATTCCTCCCAAAGCGGTGGGCTTGTTAGAAATACACGTCACGGTGGTGCTTCTCATCCGTATGAGGTTCAGCTTGTTACTCCGTGTACAATGCTTTTCAAGCAGTCTTTTATATGGAGAAAATCATCCCTTTGGAATAATTTGCCCAGCGCTGTGTTTCCACCGAGTACAATTTACAGCGATTCAGGAACGTGAATCGCTTTTTTTCCGCACATATGCCGCTCCTGGAGCGCTTTAGGGACTTCCCTGCAGCACGTGTGTTAGACCCATAAAAAAAAAAGTCAGAAAATGGATATAAATCTCTATAGTAGCGGGGATGTGGACTATACAGGAAAAAAATAACTTGATAGCCACCCGGTATAACATATCCTGAATGCCAAGAAATGCTACATCTTTCATTCGGTTAATATAGGGTAATGCCTTTAAGCATTAGTTTAAAAAGCCTTAGAAACTTTAGTATGTAATATATTTGGAAGCAAATGTGCCTTGGACCTTTATGGCATAATTCCGACTTTAATTTTCAAGGCTTTATTAATATTGCTAGGGTAACATTACGGGCTTTCCGCATTGTAATCTTGAGGTTTACCTTTAGCTTAAGGTATAGAATTATGTTATTGGGTAATGAAAAAAGGAAAATGTATTTTCAACAAATAATCTTTTATATACCGAGTGGTCGTGAAGTTAGTACATGTATACCAATACCCCATACCGTAATTAATTGGTTTTGGGTAGTGGAATGAAATTTGATGTAGTAATATAGTTAAAGGGGAAGTATGTCTTAGATAGCAAAACAATTGATAGTTATTTTTGGTTTCATGAGAAACGAGTCACACTTTTTTAGTTTCGGACAGAATATCATGCTTTTTGTTAAATTTTTTAATGATATCTCAGTTACTTCTAATGACTGCTTCAATACGTTGAAATGCTGAAAATGTTATATAACAAGTTGTATTTAGATCTAAACTATTTCACCATCTGTCAAACACTTTACGTTCCCTATAAGTGTGATTCTTATATTGACTATATTACCAACGAGGATGTCTTACGTTGCATGAACAAGAAACTGGAAATTATGGAAACTGTTAAAGTAAGAAAATCGGAGTATTTAGGACACATAATGAGAAATTCCCACAGATATGGATTACTACAACAAATGCTCCAAGGAAAGGTTTTTAGAAAAAGGAGACCAGGACGCAGCCGTATCTCCTGGCTGAACAATCTGCTAAATTAGTTCTCAACACATTCAGAGCTACAGTGGATGAAGTAATAATAGCCAGACTGAGTACCAACATTCGAACCGAACAGGCACATTAAGAAAAAGAAGATACGTGTGATTAAAGATAGTTACGTAAACATAAATGTGTTTGCGTGTTTCATGGACTATCGTTGGCCTTGATTTTGTCAAATAGGCGAAAATGATAGAGACCCTTTGTGCCTCGGGCATCAACTGCCAAGAGATCAACATCATATCTAGTTTGCATTGGCATCAGACATTGAAAATGAAAATCGAAGAAAGCCTATTGTAGGACCCTTCTATTAATAAAGGCGTACGACGGGGTGTATTTTGTCACCGCTTCTTTTCAATCTCTATTCGGAGGCTATTTACAAAGAAGCTCTGGCCCAAATTATACCGGGAATTAAAGTAAATGGCTTCACAATTAATAACCTAAGATATGCAGACGACACCGTTTTCATGGCCGATAATTTACACGATCTGCAGAGTATGATGAGTCTCATAGTTCGTTGCTGTTTGTGTTTGCAAAATCACACTTAATGCGAATTTTATTATTAATGACCAGAGAATTCAGCAGGTTTTATCTTTTAAATACCTAGGCACACTAATTAAAGATTATATGGAGAATGGAGCTGGCTCTTGGGACCTGCATGAACATGAAAAATATTTCACTGGATCTGAACTTAGTCTAGAACTTCGAGTGCTTAAGATTAGATATTACGTTTTTTCGGTACTTTTTTATGGACGTGAAGGTGTGTGGACTCGACGTTTTTGGACCGTATATTAATAGAAAAATTCTAGGGATATCATGCGTGGTTAAAGCATCAAATGCTGAAGTCCTAGGCAAATGAGCAAATCCATAAAAACTACTGGTGACTATGAAGGAAAGTAAAAAACTAGGTATATCGATCATATAGGGAGGGAAGCAAAATATAATTTGCTAAGTCTGGCTATTGAAAGCAAAATACAAGGCAGATCAGTTGAAAGACGTTTAAAATTCCTGGTTAAAGGACATCCGAAGATGGCTTAAGTGCTCATCAATTGATATTGATTGATGAGCAATTAAGCCATGATGAGCTGTAGGATTGTGTTAGCCCTTTGGATTGCCAACCTTCGTCAGAAGATGGTGAACTGTGAAGAAAAAAGAGTTGTATAAATTTGTTTCTAGTTAGCCAAACAAAAAAAGTAAATGTCGAAAAAAATTGAGAACCCTGAAAAGGATATTAAGCATTATATATTCGAAGAGAGTAACCTTAATCCTTTTCATATATAACTATTTTATTTCATAACTTTATTTTTATTTGTTCTTTGTTGCAAAACAAATTAGGTTAAAATCTTCCTATATCATGGAAACAATTTTTTTTTATTCTCTTTCCTTTCATTCGTGGCCATATCGCTGAAAAAAGTAGAGAGAGTATATGTATATTAAATTCGTCTCTAAATGAAACGAGATATTATACGAAGACAGATTTAAACTTAATTTTTTTTATTTAACAGTTTCACATTCCAAATTTTTCATTTTCAGTAACTGTTTTTACAATAATTTTCATATTTAATGACTAATAAAAAAAATTATTTTAGCTTTACCTGCTTTGGCTATTAGGTCATATAAACTTTACCAAATTAACTCTATACAGTTTAATTTAAATATATATCTAGGATTGCATGAAATTAATTTCGGTCAGCTATCACTACAGCCAATCCTAACTTACAACTTTGAATCTACAATTTTTTGAAATCTAAACACTAGGAGGCTACGGAATTTAAACCCAGTCATGTCAATGTTCATTTGGTTTAGTTATTTCTCACTACAATTAATAAAAAATAGACGGAGTGACTGCTATTACTGATTCGGGCAATTTACTCAACTTTATCCTTGTGAGTAATGGCTAATTTTTCTTTTGAAGCTTTCCATAGACGTAGGGGTTTACAGTCTAATGCTGGTTCCGAATACCCCAAGTGGCTTAACTAGGTATGATACTACTGGTGGTTTGTCATTGATATTCCGAGAAAGGTCGCGTTATATATTTATATATATTTACTAGTCGGGCCCGCGGCTCCGCTCGCGTGGACTTGATTCACTACTATCGTCACTGCTTTTTCCTTATGTTACCCAACGTAATAAAATATCTCCATTATTTCCCCTTACCTCCCAATATTTCTCCATATCTCCCATTATCTCTACATAATTTCCATTATCTAGGCTTATCTCTCCTCATCTCCCATTATTTCTCCTTATCTCCCATTATTTCTCCTTATTTCCCATTATTTCACCTTATTTCCCATTATCTAGGCTTATCTCGACTTATCTCACAATATTTCTCCTTATCTCCCATTATTTCTCCTTATCTTCCATTATCTCACCATAACTCCCATTATCTAGACTTATCTCTGCTTATCTCCCATTATTTCTCCTTATCTCCCATTATCTCACCTTATCTCCCATTATCGAGGCTTATCTCGGCTTATCTCTCCCTTTATTTCTTCTTATCTCCCATTATCTCACCTTATCTCCCATTATCTAGGCATATATCGAATTATATAGAACATATGTATAAATTTATAAAAACACGTAAATCGGATAAGTGGTTCTCGAGTGATAAGCGCACTAACAGACAGACAGACAGACAGATAGACGTGGCATTTTACATATATGATATTGTTCCATATTTAATGCTTTAGGCAGTGTATTGCAAGAGAACGCGCTAGCGGAAAACTTTTCTCCGACTTATTCACTATTATCGTCACTGCTTATTCCTTATGTCACCTAACATAATAAAATATATTCTATAAGCTGGCCAGAGACAACATACGTATGTTTAAAAAAAAAAAGCACGTAAATCGGATAAGTGGTTCTCCAGTGATAAGCGCACTAACAGACAGACATGCATTTTATATATATTAA
>CM032456.1:78706136-78766136 GCA_019049505.1 Pachyrhynchus sulphureomaculatus
AATTGATTTGGTTTTCGTGACTGATTAGACTCGTAGTGGTGGATTAACTGCTCACCGGTACATCGAGGAGATCCTGCAGGAACACATCGTTCCTTATGCTGGGTTCGTTGGGAATACCTTCGTATTAATACTGGGGGGGGGGGGGGGGGGGGGGTAATACAAAATATTGATTTCGGTTTTTATCAATAAATTTAATTATTAAATTTAAAATTCGTTTAATTTTTCCTTTCTCTTACCCCTATATTCAGTCCTTTTTCTTCTTTGTTTCCTCTTTCAATCATTTTAATCAGTAAAAACATGAGGTATGCTATGGAATTTGTTATCATTGGAAAGAGAATAGGTAATATTTTTTTTGGGTTTTGGTTGTCGTTTAAAATAAAATTTACTATTGGTTACCACAATGTTTCGCACATTTTGTTGTGCTTTATTAAGTTTTTCTCTGCTAAAAAAAATTTTTACATTAAATCTAGTTTTCTAAAAAACACTTTCACAATTACATGTTAAACTTTAAAATTGTCTAAAAATATTTACAAAAATAATACTCGTAATTTAACTCAGTGACAAGCCTTGGAGTTTCTTTTTATGTGAACTGATATCAACTGTTATTTTAACAGTCAAGGTGGCTTATATTTTATTTTGAGGTAAGATTCTGTTTTCTTTTGGTAGTTTGTATTTTTATACAGGATGTTTGTCTATATTCCATAGAAGAACGTTCAATTCTTATATTTTGCTTATAGTTAGTAGTTTAAGATTTTATATATATATATATTATATATATATATATATATATATATATATATATATATATATATGTATATATATATATATATATATATTATATATATATATATATTTATTTATTTAATTAAATGATTGTAGATTTAACTTAAACCCTTGATATATTCATGTCTTGTTTGTGTTTCATGTTTATGTAATGCAGTTGAAGCATTTTTGGTGTATTTATGACCGTTTAGTCTGTTGTCTAAGTATTGTGTTGTCATTCCTATGTATTCCTTTGGGCAGTTTAGACATGGCATGGAGTAAACTACATTAGATTTCTTTCTTTGAGGTACTTTGCTTTTAAGTGGTGTAAATAAAAAGTTTACTAAATTTTGGGCTTTATGGTAAACAGTTATGTCATGTTCTGAAAGAATATGACTTATTTTTTCCGAAAGACCGGCTGTATATGGCATAGCAATATATGTTTTATTATTTTGTTGTTATGTGCTGCTTTTTTTATTTGTCTTTTTATCTTTGTTGTAAAATAAAAAAGTTCTTTGTTTAAATATTTTTGAAATTGTATTTTCTGGAAAATGGTTGTTGTTTAACGTTTGTTTAACTTTTTGTAGGATTTCTGGCCGGTACTTTGCGAAAGTTAACGCAATAGCTTTATCTGTGAAACCTATTATAACGCTGTTTATTTGCTTTTTTGGATGATTTGAATTGAAATTAAGATAACGGCCTGACCAGGACTTTTTGTGTACCACCTAGTGGCTATTCTTTGTTCACTTTCTCTAATTAATGTTAAATCAAGAAAATTTATTTGATTTTTAGTTTCTGTTTCTGACGTAAATTGTAATTTAAAATGGAAATTGTTGAAGGCTGTCACCCGTTCATCAGTCTTATTTTCTGGTGCAGCAGTCAGGCAATCATCTACAAATCTCTTAAAGAAAATCACATGAAAATCAAAAGCTTTAGTTACACTTTCCTCCAAAAGAAATGAGAGATCCCATGGCACAACCGTTTAATTGCTGGTAGATTCACAGCCTCTGTAAATGTCAATATTGTGTGGTTTTGTAAGATAGTCCATTTTTGAGTTATAATGTTGGATACCATTTCATTTGGAATGTTTGTATATATTGAAACCGCATCCAGCGAAACTAATTTATAATTATCTTGAATTTTTATGGTATCAATGAATTTTTTTAAATTCAAATGAATCTTTGATATAATGATCATTCTTCCCTGTAACTTTCCCTAAACAGCCTGATAAGTACTTTGAAAGTTTGTAAAAAGGAGATTGAATACAGGAAACTATTGGTCGTAATGTTATGTCAGTTTTAGAGAGCTTTGAAAGACCGTATATCTTTGGTGCTATTGCTTTGTGTATTGCTAAGCTTTTTGCTAAACTTGTGAGGTGAGAGTTTTTTTATTCAGAAGGTTTTTTACAAAATTATTATTCTTGTTTTGAAATGAAGTTGTTAAGTCTGTCTTTAATTTTTTATAGGTATTCGTATCATTCAGGAGTGCGTTCATTTTCATATGATAAACAGTGCTATTCATGATGGCCGTTTTACTTGTGTGACAAAAAAAGAATACTAAGATCTTAACACAGGAACCAAACTATACAAAGTTGATATTCAAAGAGATGTTCGAAATATAACGAGAAAAAGAAACAATAAATGATAAAAAATATATCAAGGGCTTAAGTCAAATCTACCATAATCTAATTAAATATATATATATATATATATATATATATATATATATATATATATATATATATATATATATATATATATATATTTGGATTGATTCGGCCGATACTTGGTGGAGATCCATAACTAGAAGTTTTGCAAGAAGTAAAACACTACTTAAATTTCCACTAAATTTTTTATTTTTAACACCGTGACATGTTTCGCTGTACGACAGCTTCTTCAAATGGTTTGTTACAAAATCAGGGTAAAATTACTATAATAAATGGTTGGTTCACAATTTATAGCAGGTAATAAAAATAATTTAATTAAAACAGATTTAGTAATGGTGAATTATTTAAGTCTAATTGTTTATTTATTAAGGAATCTGTTTATTTCTAAAGATTCTAGGTAATTAAGTTTAAGGCTCTTTGTGCAAGTATGTAATATTTCAAAGTTTGGGTTGAACTGGTGGTTATTTTCAATTAAATGATTTGCG
The DNA here is from genome assembly GCA_019049505.1 of Pachyrhynchus sulphureomaculatus. Classification (NCBI taxonomy): domain Eukaryota; kingdom Metazoa; phylum Arthropoda; class Insecta; order Coleoptera; family Curculionidae; genus Pachyrhynchus; species Pachyrhynchus sulphureomaculatus. The sequence continues at coordinate 78,709,050 of CM032456.1, forward strand.
TAATTTGAGGTATTTTTTCTATTGGTGTATAATGAAGAATGTTCTTTTATTCTTTTTAAAAACTTCTTCCTGTTTGACCTATATATGTTTTTGAGCAATTTCCACAGTTCCACAATTTAATTTGAATACCCCAGATCTCTCTGTCTGTCTCTATCTGTTTTAGTTTTGTTACTTTTTATAAATTTGCCAAGTGTGTTGGATGTTTTAAAAGCTGTGTTAATATTTAATTTTCTCAAGAATCTATTTAATTTAGTGCTGCGTCTACCATAGTACGTTATTGACTTTACGTTTTTATAAGGGTCTTAATTACTCGGAAAAACTGTACTAATGGCTTTTTTGTAAATTTTTTTCTTGAGAATATGATCTATTATGGATGGTGAATAGTCATTATTTTCTGCTAATTGTTTTATAATATTAAGTTCTTTTTGAAAATCGTCTTGGTTCAGAGGAATATTTATTAGTCTGTGAATCATAACAAAAACCACGGAATCTTACCTCAAAATAAAAAATAATAAAAAAATATAAGCCACCTTGACTGTTAAAATAACAGTTGATATCAGTTCACAAAAAAAGAAACTCCGAGGTATGTTACTGAGTTAAATTATTATTTTTGTAAGTATTTTTAGACAATTTTAAAGTTTAACGTATAATTGTGAAATTGTTTTTTAGAAAACTAGATTTAATGTAAAAATTTTTTTAGCAAAGTAAAACTTAATAAAGCACAACAAAATCTACGAAACGTTGTTGTAACCAATAGTAAATTTTGTGTTAAAAATGGCAACCAAAATCCAAGAAAAATATTACCTACTGTAAAGAAATGGTTGAAGAAAAATAGAAGAGAGTATATACAAGATGAAAGTATGTATATATATATATATATATATATATATATATATATATATATATATATATGTACATACATGTGACTTAATCTTAAACAAATTCAATAGTCACAATCCCAAATTACAATTTACGACAGAAACGCAAAAAAATAATTTTTCTTGACTTAACGCTACATCACACGAAGAATATAATTATTAGAATCGAATGGTACACAAAAGATACAGGGTCATCTAGATATTTACACTTTACTTCCCAACATCCATTATCCCAAAGAAAATCCTTAATTATAATAGTAGCTGATCGCAGCATTAAATTATCTGTCGCAGAAGTTCGTAAACGAGCAATTGACAAATCAAAAACAGCCTTAAAGCAAAACAAATATCCAGACATTCTCCTAAATAACACACAAATATTATAACAGTAACCACACACTTAACAATAATCCAAGGAATCAAACCAAAAATAAAAACTATATGTCACACCTTACATCACAACGCTCTCAGAAAGACTTGAAGATGTATAAAAAAAAGACATAACTGCCATAAAAATCGCAATGTCCTTAGTAAAAACTTCGGAAAATTAAAATCAAATATACCTAAAGACAAAAAACACAGGTTATCTATCAGGTCTCATGTAATGCCTGTAATAGCGTATATACTAGTCAACATCTAAATAGTAGAATAAATGGTCACAAATACGATAATAATAATAAAACTGCCGTAAATTTTCATAGCGAGGAAAAACAAGATTTTATTTGATTTTAAAAATATCAGAATTCTAAAAACCAAGAACAATACAGATAAACGAGTTTTAGTGATGATAGCAACTCAAAAAACGAAAACAGAATTAAACAGTACTAAACAACTTTTCTTCTTCTGGAGTTTTTTGTCGAAAAAAGAATTCATGCAGAAGAGTTCTTCGCCCTGTATATACTTCAAAAGTATTTCACCTCTTTCGTTGCGGTTCCCCAAACCAACGTTTCCAACTTTTGCGGTATCACCTTGTTTTCTCTCTCCTAGCTTTCAACTGAAATCCCCGGTTATTATTAATAGCTGTGGTTCTCTGAAATCTTCGCTTTCATTATATCCTCATACAGTTGTTCAATGTCTTCATCAGTGGAGGCGGATGTAGGTGCGTATACATGTATTATCTGCACTAAAAACATTTTGCTTAATCGTAGTGTGATGTACAGAACGCGATCTAAAATGAAACACATTTTCGCGACCGTTTTTCTAATGCGCTTCATCAAAATGGAAATTCCTCCTTCTGAAGAATCTGTATTGTTCTGGTAAAGCATGTGTCCAGATTCCAGAACTGTGGGTTTTTCTCCTGTCATTCTAGTCTCACAGGTTTCTAAAATATACAATTTTATGTCCTTTGGCTCTTTTTCTAGGCTTTCTTTGTCTGCCTCGTCGTACATCGTTTGAATATTGTATGTAGCTACTTAAATCTTGTATTTTCCCATCAATAGACTTTACATTTTTTTGTTGTTTTTTAAAAATCAATTTCTTGCTCCCCCAGATTCATGGAGTAGGCTGACAATTTCTCGTCAGTGCTATATATATATATATATATATATATATATATATATATATATATATATATATATATAATATATGTATATATATATATATATATTTATATATATATATATATATATATATATATATATATATATAAAATATATGTATATATATATATATATATATATATATATATATATATATATATATATATATATATATTATATATATCTTAACATATGTATTTTTAACATTTTAACACTTAATATTATAGCGACTTTTATTAATAAAGCTGTCCTTTCTTGATAATTAAATTTGTCTCAAACAATTACTTGATTGTTTCTAATCAAAGACACGAAGTAAGTAAATATCGTGACGTCGATATAAAACGTGCAAAACAAATTAGCCTAAGTAGGTGCTTTACGACCGAAATTACTCAATTTAAGACTAAAAACGTTACTAGATTATAAATAGAGATGACCGGTAATTGGACTTTTCCTGGCTGAAATTTTACATCGTCATCATTTCCTTTTGAATAAATTAACAATTATTATTTTTTTACTTGTTTTACAGCAAAATACAACGTAACTCTTTAGAGATGTACTGGGTGATATAATTCACAATGATATTTTGTAACGAATTAGGAGAAAATAATGCACTTTAGAGGCTACATTGGATCAAGAATATAATAAAAGAACAATAAGAAATTAACAATGTATAGTCGTTCAGTTAAAAATGTGTAAAAGATTTTTTTTTGAGGTTGGGTACGTCCCGAAATCCTCAAACAACTAAAGCTGAAAGATTTGACTATATCGCATGAAACGATTCGCATTCATTTCCTAGCTAACGATTTGAAGTGGCGGAGTACAATCGAGAAACTATTGTTGAGCAAAAGACACAGAGAAATAACTCGTGTGGTCAGAGAGAAACACAGTTCGAGACTGGAGCAATATAATTTTCCGATGAAGCTTCATTTTGGGGTTATGTTATCACCTCACGAGCCTGGTCAATTTCCACTAACCGATTGCAACGCACCATGAAACACCCTATGAAGATCCATATTTGAAGATGTCATTTGGAAAATGTTTTTATCTTTACCGATAATTTGAATGGCGAAAAAAATGCTCCAGATTTAAAAGAAAGCATAAGTACCGACAGCCAAACGGTGGTTTGTTGATAAAAATGAGAAGTGGATTCTTCAAGAGGATAACGACCCCAAATATCGGAGTAAAACGTGTAGCCAGTGGAAAGGGGAATCCGATATTGTCACATTAGATTGGACGTGGTCATACGTCAAGCAGAAGCTGCGTAGTAAAAAGATGTACACAGTGAATCAGTTATCACGACTAATTCGGGTAATTTGTCCCACGCGGAAAATCTCGTCGATAATATGCCTCGAAGATATTAAGCGATCATCGACGTTGATGGGGACTGAACGAATTACTGAATTTAATGGTAATCCTGTATTGTCGAATGACGTAAACTTTTAAATAAATACATTTTTTAATTAACAATGCGCAACGCATTCTTACTTAACCGACTGTCTAGGAAAACATCAGGTCATATCAGATCGAAATTACTTTCACATACGATTTTGTCTTCAGGGATCTTTTCTCTATAATATTAGAATTCTAAACTTGAACATACGTGTACTAAAGTACCGTATGTACTAGTCAATAACTTTTGAAAGCGGAAACGCAACAAGATAAACTAATGAGTCGAAACACATTTATTCTTCAGTATAATCTCCCTTAAGCTCAATGCATTTTTCCAGCAATTTTCCAGTTCATTTACCTGATCTCTTACGTGGTTTTCCGGAAGACATTCAAAATACACATCTACGGATGCTATCGTCTCATCATTTGTTAAAGAACGCTTCTCACGTAGAAATCTTTTTAGGCTTAGGAAGAGATAGAAGTCAGACGGAGCCAGATATGGCGAATAGGGTGGATGTTCCAACAATTTGTAGTTTAATCCGACCAGTCTTGCCGTTGCCAAAGCACCTCTGTAAACAGGTGTATTGTCATGATTAAAGATGATTTTTTTCTTCTGCAAAACGGGTCTTTTCTCACGAATTTTCTAATCCAGCTAGTCCAAAAGGTTGCAATAATACGCTCCTGTGATTGTTTTACCGGTTCGAAGGTAATTAATTAACAAAATTTCTCTTGCATCCCAGAAAACTGATGCCATAATTTTTTTTTTTTTTGACGACTTTGATCACTTTGGCTGCTTTGGAGCTAAAGCATCCGGGCGCAGTCCACTATGTGGTTTATTGTTGCAGTTCAGAATCATACTGGTAAACCCAAGTTCCAAATCCACGCACAAAATCAGTTTTATTTTTTGTGAAACTATCCAAATGTTGTTTCTCTCGAGCGCGTTTTTGTTCCAATGTTAGCAAATGCGGCACCCATGTTGTGAATAGCTTTCCTTCCTTTCCTATAGACTCAGTTAAATCATCTATGGTTAATCGACGGTCTTCCATTACCACATCTTGAACTTGCACAACAGTTTTTGTAGTTGTTGCAGGTTTTGGACGGCCCGAACGTTTGTACGACCATGTTTAAACTCTAGTCTATCTATGAATAGTTGGAAATGAAAGAGCTGACTCCTTTAATAGTTTCACTAACTTCGCATGGATCTCAGTTACAGATAAACCTCCCAAAACAAAGGATTTTATCACGGCCCCAGCTGGTAAACAATAACAACTTGACAATATGAATTGAAATTTAGGATGTGTTCATATGACAGATGACAGAAGCTTGAAAATGGTGTTCAATATTTTGTTCAAGTGTTACTCCATAGGTGTTCCTTTCAAAACTTATTGACTGACTTAATATACTTGATTGATGTGTTAGCTCTGACTCAGTGGTATAATTCATTGCTTTCAGTTTTAACAAAAACGAAATGTAAAGGATAGGTTTTAATTGTAAAGATCTCTCAAGTCCTTCTTTTGCTCAACTTGTTTTTTGTGGTTAGTATTTTACCATCAGGTATCCAGCATTTGAGATACTAACTTGTAGTGCTTGAATTAAGTTATTCTTTAGCATCAGTAAGTCTAATTCAGTTCTGATTACAGAACTATGTGTTTGCAAGGGATATACTGGACAAATCTCTACATTTTTTATAATCAATGGTTTTAAGTTCGTATCGAATAAACAATCTATAAAATGAGTTTTTAGTTAACTCAACTTATTTTATATGAGAACTCATTATGTAAATAAAGCAAGTAATAACTTTTTATGAGAAGTTAAATTAAAAGGAAAATGTAACATAAAATTTCGTTAACAAACTCCGTTAAAAACTTAGCTCGTTAAAGGTAAAGAATGAGGGCATTAATTTGAAGCCTTTTCTTCACAGTGTAGTTTTCAGCTTATATATAATAAAGAAAAAAAAGTTAAATGACGCCTTATTTAGGAATTATTCTAATTCTTACCATAATACTGAAGAACTGCTTCATTAGGAAGACGTCATCCTGAAAGAATTATGTTTTTCAAATTCATTCGTTAAAAAAGTAATATTGGCGATAAGCCACCTAATTACTTTCTTTTATTTTTTCGATTTCCCTTGGTAAAAGAAAGTATTGAATTCATGAAAACGTCACTCTCCACGCGCACGATCAAGTGTTGTCAGTGTGTACGAAGTACATTACATCGCATTCGTCATAGCTATTTATATATGCACCTCACAAGATGTATTTGCAGCCAGAATTAGTCAGCCAGTACTGCTAAGTTATCTTGACTTTTTTGGTTTTTACGTGAAGCAACCGGTTAAAAGCTTTTCTGCTTTTATCAATAACACCGAGAATATAACGTTATTATATTTTTAAGAAATAATTTCCCGAGGATTGTAGTTCCATATACAATAAAGATTTTTTTCATTTATCAATTTGTTTTTTACAACTAAACCTTATTATGGAACACCTTGTATTTAACTACAAAAATTGCTAATTTTCCTGCTACGTGTATTAATATCCGTTTGCTCTGATCCTTTTTACAATAAAATATTGTAAGTCTGTTACGTCATTTCGATATGTTGGTTCTAGCTCTATCAATTGGTTTTGTTGTTCTTGGCAGACAATACAAATAATGACCCATTCACAGAAAAACTAGGACAAATTTAATTTGCTTTATGTCAGAGTTCTCAACAGACAGTTCAATTTATTTTCCAATTCCAATTAATAAGATATGAAAATCATTATTTACTTATTAAAAATATTGATTATTCGTTACAGGTTGAATAAATTATATATATATATATATATATATATATATATATATATATATATATATACATATATACATATATATATATATATATATATATATATATATATATATATATATACATATATATATATATATATATATATATATATATATATATATATATATATATATATATATATATATATATATATATATATATATATATATATATATATATATATATACACACACATATGGAGGAAGTTATAAGAAAATTGAAAAATTGAAAAGTCTCAGGCAGTGATAAGATAACATCTGAAATGATTAAATACATGGGGAGGAAAGGAAAAACAATATTAGAAATAATTAATAGTGCATGGGAGGAAGAAAACTTTCCAGCCGAATGGGGAATATCGTTTATGACACCAATCTACAAAAGGGGAGATCACAAGGATTGCAATAATTACAGAGAAATTACTATACTGAACACAACTGTCAAAATTTATGAGGGCATTATTAATAATAGGATAAAGAAAGTAATAGAATCACAACTATCGGAATCGCAAAGTGGATTTAGACCAGCAAGAAGTACACAAGACCACATATTTACACTGAAACAGATTATCGAAAAAAGATCAAAACAAAATAAGAGTCTACACCTTGGTTTCACAGACTTAAAAAAAGCATTTAACAGTGTACCGTAAGTGTGGAAAAGCCCAGAAAACAAAGGAATAATCAAAAAGACAATAAGAATAATAAAGGGAATATACAGCAACAATGTGCAGTATGTAATAAAAAACAACATGAAGTCGGAAGGATTTACAACACAGGAAGGTTTGAGGCATGGAGGAAGCTTGAGCCAAACATTGTTCACTGTATACATGGATGAAATAATCAAGAAGTACGACATAAAAGTGAAAAGAATGACAATGGGATACTGGAAGCTGAAAAGAATAGAAGTATCTGAAGCGGCTTTTGCTGTTGATATTGTGCTGGTGGCGGAAAATGAGAGACAATTACAAAGGAACCTCGATATTTGGAATAAAACGTTTAAGGAAAAAGGTATAAAAATTAATATAGATAAAACAAAAGTAATGACAATGGAAAACCAACAAACAAACATTTACATAGAAGGGAATAAAATACAACAAGTGGAACAATATAAGTATCTGGGAGTGATAATGGATGAAACTGGAAAACAAGACAAAGAAATTAATGAAAGAATCGAAAAAACGAACAAACTTTACTATGCAATAAATAATAAATTCATTAGGAAGAAAGAGGTGACGAAACAACAAAACAAAAATGAAAATGTTCAAGGCAATTTTTAGGACAATCCTGACATATGGATGTGAATCATGAACCCTAACAAACAGGCAGAAAATTAAGATACAAGCCGTCGAAATGAAATATCTGAGAGCAGAGTTACACGGAAGGACAGAATAAGGAATACAGAAATAAGTAGAAGGCTGAGAGTACAAGCAATTATGGAATATATACAACAAAGACAGCTGGGGTGGTGGGGACATGTACAGAAAATGAAGGATGATAGACAGGTGAAACAAGTGTATGAAGCCCGAATACAGGGAAAACAGAAGCGAGGAAAACCTAGACACTCCTGGAATGGGAGTATTGGAAGTATACTTAAGGAGAAGGGAAAATCCTGGAAAGAAGCAGTGAAAATGGCAAAGAATAGAGACAGATGGAAGAAGTTTATATGTGGAGATTGAGAGGGAAAAAAAGGAGAATGTATAACTGCCCTACACCATATGGTAAAAGGGATATACGATTATATATATATATATATATATATATATATATATATATATATATATATATATATATATATATATATATATATATATATATGTTATATATATATATATATATATATATATATATATATATATATATATATATATATATATATATATATATTTAATAAGCCTTCTTCCATCCAGTGTCAAACGTAAGCTTCCCCTTCCTTTTTTCATCCCTCTCGATCCTGCGTCTTTCTGATCCATCCTAAACCAGTTGTTCTTTTCAGGTCATCTTTCCGTCTTGTTTAGGACCTTCCTCTGGATCTTTATCCCAGCCATGACCTCCATTCTTGTATTCTTTTATTCCATCTCTCATTTTGTTGTCTCATTGTGTGACCTACCTATCTCCATTTCAAACCTGCTACCTGTTCTCTTACGTCTATCACTTTGATCTTTTGTCTTATCCTTTCTCTTCTGATTCTGTCTTGTAATTTTATATTCAACATCTAGCGTTCCAATGCTCTCTGTGTTTTGCTCAGTTGGTCCATCATCTTCTTAGTTAATGTCAATGTCTGGGCCACGTAGGTAAGAACTGGTAGAATGCATTGATCGAATACCATCTTTCTTAGTTTCAAAGGAATTCTTTTGTTGGTTTGTATTTTTCTTTGTTTGCCAAATGCTGTCCATGCCAGTCTGATTCTTCTCTGTACTTCTGCCGTTTTATTTGCTTTTCCACACTTATTATTTGTCCTAGGTAGTTGTATTCCTCTACGTGTTCAAGTGTTCTACCCTCTATTCTTAAGTGTCGCGGACTGTCTTCGTTTCTCATAGCCTTTCTCTTATTTCTATTCAGCAGTAGTCCTACCATCTTTGATTTATTTTGTAGTTCAGTAATCATTTCCTGTATGTCATCAAAACTATCTGATATTAGTACGACATCATCAGCATAACGCAGATGATTTAACTTTTGTCCATTTATACTGTTCCCCTTTTTTTTCCATTCGAGTACCTTGAAAACTTCTTCTAATGCTGCTATAAATAGTGTTGGACTTATAGGAATCTCTCTGTTTTACTCCGCGTTTGATAGGAATAAGATTTGTTTTACTGTCCGTTTCCACTATCATTTGAACCTTGTAAATTGTTCTTATGACTGAGTATACTTATAATTTATTCTGCTGTTATACAAGGTTCTTTCGACGATTCAGCTCTCAATACTTTCAAAAGCCTTTTGATAATTTATAAACACAATATATATATATATATATATATATATATATATATATATATATATATATATATATATATATATATATATATATATATATAGGGTTTTCCGTTAGGGATATCCGACTTTTGGCAGCTAATAGCGACCATTTTGGTTTGCAGGTGTTTGACATCTGATGTTAGTTGTATTTAGTAAGGTTTACCATTCAATCATGAATCGTTTTACGTTAAAAGAACGCTTGGAAATTGTCCAAAATTACTTTAAAATAACTCGATGCTGCCGGAATATTTCTTCCCGGAATTTGACGAAATGGACGCAGACGACTTTTAACAGGATGACGCACCGTCTCATGTTTCCGACCCAAACAGGTTTTTATTGCGCGCCAAGTTCGGTGAGTCATTAATTTTATGAAATGGCCCTACCGCTTGGTCGCCGAGATCGTGCGATTTAACGCCTTTGGACTATTTTCTTTGGGGTCACGTTAAATGGCCATTTGAGCGATGTCTTGTTTAGATCTTAAATGGCATAAAATTTCCCGTTAAATAAAAGTTTCAAAATTAATTTTGCTTAAAAACTGTTTGTTTTTATTCAATTTTAAACTTAGAAAGCTCTTAATGGAAAACCTTATATATATATATATATATATATATATATATATATATATATATATATATATCGTATATATGTATATATATATATATATATATATATATATATATATATATATATATATATATATATATATATATATATGGTATATATATATATATATATATATATATATATATATATATATGTATATATATATATATATATATATATATATATATATATATATATATATATAGGTTTTCCATTAAGAGCGTTCTAACTTTAAAATTGAATAAAACAAACAGTTTTTAAGCAAAATTAATTTTGAAACTTTTGTTTGACGGGAAATTTTATGCCATTTAAGATTTAAACATATATAACACATGGGCTGAAAAGTCCCGGGCCTAACAAAGAAAACACGGTTTTTTTGGTTCAAAATTAGCTTTATTCATCAACGTAATCTCCATCAAGAGCAACGCAATCATTCCAGCGCCGCTCTAACAATGGCCAAACACTGCTCAGAATCATCACCACGTTCTTGTTTTTGATAAACAGTGAGCAAACGCGGCACCCACTTTGAACAGAGCTTTCTCATAGTCAAATGCTCATGCAATATAAAGCCAACACGTTCTTTTGATATCTTTACGATGTCAGCTAACTCACGCAACTTCACTTTTCGATCATTCAAAACGATTTTATGGATTTTTTTGATGTTTTCTGGTGTTACCGCCTCATTTGGACGTCCACTGCGTTCTGCATCATCGGTGTCTCTACGACCACGTTTGAAGTCAGCAAACCAACGTTTTATTGTTGTTTCTGATGGAGTGGAGTCCCCATAACACTTTTCAAGCTATTGCTTCGCTTGAACGGTATTTTTTCCCATCAAGAAGCAGTGTAAAATTAAAACACGAAATTGTTTTTGATCCATTGTTTTGAAAATAACAAAAGTAGCGTCACTCTTAGCACAATAACTCACAAACTAATGAATAGAATATCATGAAATTTTAACAGCTGTCTTTTGAAGGTTAGTATTAACTGAAAAAAAGGTGACTGCAATAAAACTAGCGCCATCTATGTGTTAGGCCCGGGACTTTTCAGCCCATGTGTTATATATATATATATATATATATATATATATATATATATATATATATATATATATATATATATATATCGTAGGAAACGACGACATTACAAATACTTTTTCCTGGGATAAGTTGTGTGCATTTAATCTCACATAGTAATGGATTATTTTTCTAGTATTTTACGAGTCTTCATCATTGTTATATACTATTTTTGCCCTATGTCCACCTGCAAAACTCTACATGCTACGAAAAAAATCGTACAGCGTCGGTAAATTAACAACCTGTCGCTCTTTGTTCATTATAAATTGTATTGGTTTAAAAGTTTTTTACATCATTCGACAGTAAAGGATTGCCATTAAAATTCTAATGATTCAGTAGTTCATCCAGTCCTCATCAGCATCGAGGATCGCCTGGTATCTTCGGAGCATACTTTCAACGAGATTTTCCACGTATTTCTGGGGCAAACATTTCTAAATTGTCCAAAATCGCCGTAACAGCTGCTTCACCCGTGTTCATCTTCTTACTTACGAAGCCTCTGCTTGATGTATGACCACACAATCTCGACTAGGTATGCATCGGGCGACTGGGATGGCCAATCTAGTGTGAAGGGACTGGATCGCCCTTTCCACTGGCTACACGTTTTACTCTGATGTTTGGGGTCATTATCCTCTTGAAAATTCCACTCCTTATTGTTATCGAAAAACCATCGTTTGACAGTCGGTACGAATGTTTTGTTGTAAATCTGGAGCATCTTTTCGGCGTTCCAATTGTAGGTAAAGATGAAGAATCGCCCAAGACCTTTTTCCGAAAGACATCTCCAAAGATGGATCTTCGTAGGGCGTTTTACGGTACGCTCGTGGGGTGATAACATAACCCTAAAGTGAAGTTTCATCGGGAAAATTACATTCCTTTAATTTCGATCTGTTTTCCTCTATCCACGCGAGTCGTTTCTCTCAGTGCTTTTCGCTCAGCAATGGCTTCTTGATTGTACTCTGCCACTTTACATCGTTGCGAATTGTTTTATACGATATATCCAAACCTTTCTGCTTTAGTCCTTGTGCCCCTTGGCGTAAAGTTAATTGAGGATTTCAGGAAAATATGTTAATAATGATTTTTTTGTCCTCTTCTTTCCTCTCGAACCACGTTCTGGTAGATCATCAACATTTTTGAACTGAGAGTTTCGTTTCATCCACTTGCTTATAACTTATCTATATACCTAGCAGCCGCTGTAGGCGTCATTTTCGGACCTTCCGGATGATTGCATAGGAACACAGTATCAAAGCGTATAATGCAATATATAACTACAAATAAGGTTACGAGTAGGAATAATTAAAGAAAGGTTGTCAAAAGATGAAAACTCAACAATAAGAGAATACAAATCAATAAGGACATATAAAATAAGAAATGAAGAAATTATGATCAAATATCGACAAATAACCGATGAAAAATTCGAAAGAGGATACAGAAATATAAACTATGCAAATTCAGAAGAAAAATGGAGCATCTTCAAGAATATAAGTCTGGATGGGGTAACAAAGTAGGCGGAGTGTGCAACACAAACAACAGTAAAAGACAAACAGCTTGATGGAATAGTAATATTCAAGAAGAATTTATTGGGAACAAAAAACACCAGAACAATATGAACTGTATAAAAGAAAAAGGAAGAGTTAAAGAGTTGGTAAGAGAAGCAAAGAAACAGTCATGGGAATAATTTGGAGGTAAAATGGAAGAAAATAGTAAAGAAAATCAAAAACTATTCTTTAGAGTCCTTAAATCATTCAGGAAAGAGCAACCTATAACCGAATTATATGTGAAAAACAAAAATAAAGAAATCCTAACAACAAAGAAAGCAATAATGGAAAGATGGAAAGAATACTTTGAAGAACTATTAGGATATAATAAACAAAAAGCGACTACATATTATAAAGAACTGGAACAACAAAATGTGGAAGAAACGGAAAACAGGAACACATAGAATGGAAAGAGTTGGAAGAAGTTATAAGAAAATTGAAAAAATGGGAAGATCTCAGGTAGCGATATGATAACGTCTGAAATGATTAAATATTGTACATGAGGAAGAAGGGAAAAACAGTATTGCTAGAAATAATTAATAATGCATAGGAAGAAGAAACATTTCCGGCCGAATGGGGAATATCGTTTATTACTCCAATCTATAAAAAGGGAGATCACAAGGATTGCAATAGTTACAGAAGAATCACTATACTGAACACAACTATCAAAATTTATGAAAGCATTATTAATAACAGGATAAAGAAAGTAACAGAACTACAATTATCGGAATCTCAAAGTGGATTTAGGCCAGCAAGAACTACGCAAGACCACATATTTACACTGAAATAGATTATCGAAAAAAGTTTAAACCAAATTAAAATCTACACCTTGCTTTCATAGACTTAGAAAAAGCATTTGACAGTGTGCCGAGAAATAATGTGTGGAAAAGCCTAGAAAGCAATGGAATAAACAAAAGACAAGTCAAGAAGTCGGAGGGATTTACAACACACGAAGGTTTAAGGCAGGGAGGAAGCCTGAGCCCAACATTGTCACTGTATACATAGATAAAATAATTAAAAAATGTAAAATAAAAGTGAAAAAAAAATGACAATTGGATACTGAAGCGACTTTTGCTGATGATATTGTGCTAGTGGCGGAAAAATGAAGGAAACGTCCATATTTGGAATGAAGCGTTTAAAGAAAAAGGTATGAAAATTAATCTAGATAAAACAAAGGTAATGACAATGGGAAACCAACAAACGAATATTTACATAGAAGAGAATAAAATACAAGTGGAACAGTGCAAGTATTTGGGAGTGATAATGGACAAAGAAATTAATGAAAGAATCGAAAAAATGAACAAACCTTACTATGCAATAAATAGTAAATTCATTAGGAAGAAGGAAGTGACGAAACAAAAAAAAAATAAAAGGATTCAAAGCAATTTATGTAACAATCCGAATATATGGATGCGAATCATGGACCCTAACAGACAAGCAAAAAACAAGATACAAGCCGTCGAAATGAAATACCTGAGAACAGTACAAGGAGTTACACTGAAAGACAGAATAAGGAATACAGAAATAAGGAGAAAGCCGAGAGTACAAGCAATTGTGGAATATATACAACAAAGACAGCTTGGATGGTGGGGAGATGTGCAGAGAATGAAGGATGATAGACAAGAGGGAAAAAGGAAAATATATAACTACCCCCCATCATACGGTAGAAGGGATATACGAGTATATACTCGTGTATATACATATATATATATATATATATATATATATATATATATATATATATTATATATATATATATATATATATATATATATATATACATAAACTCCTGGGCAAAATTAAACGCAACAATCTGAAAATTAATTTATCTCTTTCTTATGTCAGTTTTAAAATTTATCGAGTATTTGAGTAGTAGGCTATGCATGTTTTGTTTCGTTGTTCATGACAGAAATCAAAACAATTCGTTTAGATTTACAGTTTGAAAGAATTTTTTAGAAGATAAACAATTTTCTGTAATAATGCGATAGATTTTCTTTAAAAGTAAGCTTATAAATTGTTCTCTTTTTCAAAGTAATACATTTTTGTGGTAGACTGTTTTATTTTTGACCCCGAAGAATTAGACAAATGAATCGAACAAGGAATTTAACGGAACACGAGGTAGTGCGAGCCTCAGTTTTATTGGACGAGGGATATTGTCAGAGTTATGTTGCCAATTCGTTAGGCAAACATCGTTTCACAATAAGTCGTATGGTAAGAAGCTTGAATGAAGTAGGAACTTATTCTAGAAGGCTAGGGCAAGGGCGAAAACGATGCACTAGTGACCTAGATGAACGTTTTATAAGACAATATGCTTTAAGAAACAGGACTGTCACTACTTCTATAATAAGAAACGAACTCAAAGCTGTTCGCAATGTCACAATTTCTTCTAAAACAGTTAGAAGACGGTTAAATGAAGCTGGATTAAACAGTAGGAGACCAGCCACTGCGCCCTTGCTTACTAGAGAGAACAGAGTTGCCAGGTTACGTTTTGCTCGAAATCACGAAAACTGGTCTGTGGATGATTGGAAACAAGTTTTCTTCACAGATGAAACTAGGGTTAGTCTAAAACATCCAGATGGTCGTGAGCGAGTATGGCGGAGACCAGGAGAGAGGTTTGCTCCTTGCATTATCTCTGCAAGGATTCCATTCGGCGGTGGCTTTGTTATGTTCTGGGGTGGCATCTGCTTTGATGCTCGCACAGAGTTAGTTCCTGTCCGTACGAGATCCATGAATGCTGTCTACTATCTTGAGAATATTGTAATAGAACATGTGATGCCTTTCGGTCATTTTGTGGGTCCCAATTTCCTGTTTATGCAAGACAACGCTCGACCTCACGTGGCTAGGGAGGTACTCGATTATCTTAATCAAGTTGATATACCGATTATGCAATGGCCACCAAAAAGCCCGGATCTGAATCCGGTAGAACATGTATAGGATCACCTTAAGAAAAATGTGAAACGTCATATACCTGCACCTAGAAACCTGAGGGAACTTGAAAATGCAATTATCACAGAATGGGAGCAAATTCCTCAAGATTTTATACAAAATTTAATTAGAAGCATGCCTAGGCGCATAAACGCTGTCATCCGAAGTAGAGGAGGCAACACACGCTACTAGTGTCCCAGTTACACCATTAATTTTGCTACTAGTGTCCCAGTTTATTTTTTTTCATTATTACATAATTTCAACGATTTTGTTATTAGGTCTTAAGAATAATTTTAATTCGAATCTTATAGAGAAATTTGGTAGCTAATTCACTTTTAAAGTATCCGAATAAATTTTTTCTAACTTTTAGTGTAACCAATGTTCATAAAAAATTATTAAAAAAATTCGTTATAGAGATTTGTATGATATATGTTAATTTTGTCCAGGAGTGTATATATATATATATATATATATATATATATATATATATATATATATATATATATATATATATATATATATATATGTATATGTATATGTATATATATATATATATATATATATATATATATATATATATATATAATATACATATATATATATATATATATATATATATATATATATATATATATATATATATATATATATAAATCTCTTTCCACAAAGCATTGTTTGTAGGGGTGCCAACCTTAAAAAAAAAAGGAATTTCTTTTACCGACTACAAATTATTGGCGTCATGTTCTTATTTGACGGATCTAGGTGGACATTTTCATTATTTTATGGGTATGCAGAAGTGAAAAAAAGTTGCATTAATGTCAAAAGAATATTGAATATATAATACAGCATAATTATTTATTCGAACGGATAAGGATAGACTTTGGATAGGCTACGACCTATTGCCTCGTGAATTTACTTATTCTCTTGTTAATAGCAAGAATAACTATTAGTAGTACCTTTTTAACAAAATTTTGTTTTTCTTTCCTCCTCTATATGTCTTGTAATGTTTCAAAAGTCGCCACATTGCTTTATATTGAACTTTTTGCTTGTCAGGAAAGAGATCGTATAATTATTTTACCACTAATATTTATTACCTTAAAACGTAAAACTAACTTCCCTTACGTTGTAGTCAGTATTAAATCTCATTATAAGCTAAAAATTCTAAAAAACTAAAAAAATATGCAGTTCAATTGAATTATGAAGTTATACGAGTACATTAAAATAAAATATTCATTTACAATTTCAAAATATTTTTAAAATTATGAAAATTAAAATTACTTAAAATTTTAGAGATAGACTCGAAGTAATTTATCAAAATATTCAGATAAAAAAACTCGACCACGTCTTTAGGGTAAAGATTTCAAGTAATGACAGTTATTAACCTCAGCTGATTAAAATCTTGAACTACATAATTAGACTATATCTTCTCTTCTCCCAAATTACTTCATAATCTGCCGTTCATGTTACGTTGGTTTAAAAAAAACCATTAATTATCCGTCTTGTAATTTAAACATTGATTAGCAAGACTGCTCTAGAACATAAATTTTTAAAATAATAAATTTATCTAATATTCGAAATTAAATTCTTCTAAAAAGTTTCTAAAAGAATGGCCTTATGCTAACATTCTTGTTATTTTCTCATTAATTTGGGAAAATACTCTGTAACTTAAAATATTCAGGGTGCTTTTAAGCTATCATACAAAAAACTATTTTATTATTTATTGCATTATAAATAGGTTTCTTTAGAGTTGTAACTAATTAAAAATTTAAAAGGAAATATTCACTCTATATACTCTAAAGTCTCGGCGAGTCTTAAGTTAATAGGATTAATGAAAAAAGTATTTATTTAAAGAAGTAAATCTTTTCAATATCCTTAATTATTGAATACCGCTCGATGTTGTTTATCTGAAGCGGCAAAAGGTTTTTAAAGAATTCGTCAAACAGTTTTTGTAGTGTTCCGTACCGAACACTTATAAGATCACTTCGGTGTCTGTCCATCTGTCGGTCCGTCTGTCAAACTCGATTTTCTCCGAGGCTATTTGACGTAGAAAGTTGAAATTTGGCACTAATATAGGAATTGATGGCCTTATCAGAGTCGTGTAGTTTTGAAAGTTAAATTTTTTAGTTAAGGGGTTGGTTTTGAAGGATGAAATCGGAAGCGAAAAAAAAAATTACCAGGTCATCGAGTGGGGTGTCAAATGAAAGCTTATAAAAACACGAGTTCAAAAATATATATAGTGTAACATTTGCGCAAACTTTTCTTTGAATTATTTTTAAAGAATTGCGAAAAATCGCTGTCCCCCCCTTATCTGGAAAAGTACTGATCAAAAAATTTTGAAAAAACTCTGGAATTTTCTCTACAGGGTGTAGATTGAACGAAAATTATCACACCTTTAATAATTTTTTCTGATATATAAAAAAACAAAAATTTCAAGGTCATCAGTTTTTAGTAATGATCAGAAAAAAACTTTGTTAAAAACTCCTTTGGGGTGTGTTTTTGTGAAGTCACTGATCATTTTATACCTCCGTAACAAAAATTTTTATTTTAAAAGCAATCTACGGAACACTAATTGCGCAAGGCCGACCTGGCCAGTTTTATTTATTTTTTTTTTAACTCTGTAGGCTATACCTTTTTTCTTGATTAATTTCTAAATTATTCGGAGACAAGTATGACGACAAATGTGGCACCCCAGTGACTTAATAAAGATTGAAGATATATACATCAATTTAGTTGAAAAATATGTTTATTTGGGCCACGAAATAAGAATTACCAGAGATAATCAAACATGTGGATTACAAAGAAGGATAACATTGGGTGTCGCGGCATATGGAACATTGAAGGACATCTTCAAATCTAACATGTTCATAGGCCTTAAAAGAAGAGCTTTTGACAAATATACCCTGCCGATTCTTATACATGGTGCTGAAACCCTCATACTTACAAGAACCCCAATACAAAACCTAAGATATGCATAAAGAAGGATGAAGCGCTCCATATTTTGCTTAACCTTGCAGGCTACTGTAGACTTTTCAACCTATCTTACAGAAAGGGAATATTTCCTTCCTGCTGGAAATGTGCCACAGTTCAGCCAATACCTAAAAAAGGCAAGAAGACCTTGCCAAATAAAATATCTTGAAGGATTCAACATTATTAACGATCACCAATATGGCTTTCGTAAAAATAGATTAACGGGAGATCTCCTGACTTATGTAACACATGTTTGGAACAACGCAATTGAACACTTTGGAGAATCTCGAGCGGTTGCTCTTGACATATCCAAGGCATTCGACCGTGTTTGGCACGATGGGCTCTTTACTAAGCTACGTTCTTATGGAATGTCTGAAAAGTTCTGTTTGTGGCTCTCATGTTTCCTCAGAGAGCGTTCTTTGCGAGTGGCAGTCGACGGATTTCTTTCTAACACCTTCAATATCAACGCCGGTGTAACCCAAGGCTCCATACTGTCTCCTACTCTCTTTCTCATTTATATTAACGATCTACTGGAAAAGACCGAGAATCCAATCTACAGCTTTGCAGATGACAGTACACTTATCTCTTCATTCACTTTGAACGCTAGGACATCGGCTACTCAGACGAATATCCGTAGACAGCAGGAAGTCATTCAACTTAACAAAGACCTGGAAGAAATTCTATCTTGGGGTGACAGTAACCAAGTGGAATTTAACGCTACAAAAACCCAGGCAGCAGTTTTTTCTAAAAAAGTTAACGTTGCTGAACCCGACATAGTTCTGTCGGGGCACTCCATTCCCCTAACATCGTCACTCAACTTGTTGGGCGTTAATTTGGGAGCAAATATGTCCTGGCATGAACATGTTGTAGGCATAACAAGGAGAGCTTCTCAGAAGTTGGGAATATTATTTCGAACCAGAAAGCTTTACACTTCACAACTGTTAATTCTTTACAAAGCTCAAATTCGACCAACTATGGAATACTGCTCCCATGTTTGGGGCTCCGCTCCCAAACATACACTGCATTCGTTGGATTCTATTCAGAGAAGAGCTGTTCGTCTGATTGGAGACCCGGAACTGACAGGTGGCCTTGATTCGCTGGAACATCGAAGAACCGTTGGCGACTTGAGCCTATTTTACAAGTATTTTCATGGAAAGTGTTCGAAGGATGTGGCCCGTTTAATTCCTCCCAGAGCGGTGCATGTTAGAAGTACACGTCACGCTAATACTTCACATCCATATGAGGTTCAGCTTGTTACTCCTCGTACAACGCTTTTCAAGCGGTCATTTATATGGAGAACATCATCCCTTTGGAATAATTTGCCCAGGACTGTGTTTCCCACCGAGTACAATTTACAGCGATTTAAGAACAACGTGAATCGCTTTCTCCGCACACGTGTCGCTCCTGTAGCGCTTTAGGGACTTCCCTGTAGCACGTGTGCTAGACCCATAAAAAAAAAGGTTAAGAAATGATGAGTTACGCAGAAGAACAGGGATATACGACGTCATAGAGTGCATCACGAAACTAAAGTTGAGATGGATAAGTTAGATTGTAAGCTGGAAGATGATGATGATGATGATGATGAATGCTGTATTTTTATTATAGAAGAATAAATACTAAGAACTAAATCTCCAAACTAAAAAAATAGTTATAGGACAAGCTCTCGATAAGCCACAACCTATTACCACGTAAATTTACTTATTCTTATTAGCCCAGTCATCAGAGGCAAATTTTGACGAAAAACTCCCATTAAACGTTAATAGGCTGCATTTTGGTTTACGGGTAATTTTTTGGACGTAGAATACGATAAAAATAGTTTGCTAAGCCTACAAAATCGAAAATAAAATGAAAAATCCGTTTTTTCCCATATATCTCTAAAAATAAAAAAGATATCGAAAAATTAATAGCACCAGGTAAAAGAATGGGAAATTTTACAAAAAATAGCGTATAGATTATTTTTTTTTTAGTTTTACCGTAATTCAAAAAAAAAAATATATTTAAAACAAAATTGCTAGTTTAACCCCTTAAGTTTCAGTGGGAATCACGCTTCCAGCCACATTTGTGATTAAATTAACGTTACTGTATACCTATAAATATTTTGAAATTTACTATTAAGAGGTTTCTCGGGGTGCTGATTAAGAATTCGATCACAGATTTGAAAAATTCAAAATGGCGGATCCAATATGACGGCCAGAGAGTACGTAATTAATTTAATTTCTTCGAGTAATTTAGAATTTTTTCTGTTTTCAATAAATGTTTTCTTTGGACCTAGATATTTAAACAAAATATAAATACTTTAAGCTTAGACTTTTATTTTTCATTTATCACCTTTAAATATTTTTTTTATTTTAAGTTTAAGTTGTATGATTAATAATAAGCAAAAAAAATATGTTTATTATGAACACTTTTTAAGAGCAAAATTACAAAAAAAGAAGGATTTTTGAAGTTTTTAATGATTTTATAATATCAAATACACTTTTAACTGTAAATAAAAAAAATTATCCGATTTATTTTTGACCATTTCGTACGGCTTTGGACGTAAAATTGCCGGTAGCGCACTGTACCAGGTAAATTTTCACATCTTAATACTTAATTTTTAAATAACACAGACAATGTGAGTATTTTAATTATTCTTATATTGAAACTTAAGGTATAGTAATGACACATGAACAGGGATTTTTTTTTCAATGCTATATTTTATTAAATATTTATAATTTACTCTATGCCTGTTAAAATCATGCAAACGAAAATTTCGTTTTACAAATTACAAAGCAACAAAAATAAAAACTATTAGTACTGCCAGAAAGCTGAAAGTCTCCTCTTTAAAAAGCTGATCGATTAACCTTCGAGCGGTTCACGAAGACTTTTAAATTAACCTGTTTGGCACGCTACACTTTTTGAATCACCTATCCGAATTTTTATCGTGGTGCTGTTAGTTTTTCGATATCTTTTTTATTTTTCGAGATATTACTCAAAAACCGAATTTTTGATTTTATTTTGGATTTTGTGGGCTTAGAGTACTTCAAACTTTAGCAAACTTTTTTATTTTATCCTACATCCAAAAAACTACTTTGATGCCAAAATGCAGCCTGTTAATACATAATGAGAGCTGAAAACCCCTGGCAGCTTGGCTATAAGTTAAAAGCAAAAATAATTACTAGTATCTTTTTACCAAAAAAATTTTTACTTTCCCTTCTACAACTCTTATATCCATGTTTGAAAAGTCACTACATTGCTTTGTATTGGACCTTATAAAATGCTTGTTTGTTTTTTAACGACAAAGGGAAAAAAGTTGAACAAAAAGAACAAGTCTCCATAATTACGGCTTTGTGTGCCTCTTAAGAAATTTTGGTTGTGTAAAAAGTTCCACTAAATTCCATTAATTGCATCCTGGGGGAACTGTGCCGAAGTTTTTTTCTCCTTTATTTAATTTTTTATCCGATACTCAATAAACTTCAGTTATGAGTTAGAAAATAATAATTATTATTTATTGATTTTTAAATAATATCATTTAGAAGGTAAATATGAATTTCCTTTAAAATGGTTTTGGTTATTGTTACACACCTATCTTCATAAAAAATCATTAAATTGCTCAAGGGAAAGGTTGAAAACTAGGTAACTCTCTTGAATTTTTTTGAAGATTCAATAAGTTGAGCTTAAAAATTGCCGATCTAACTAGTAGTGTAGTCGTCAGAAGCAAAATTTTGACGAAAAAACTTCCATTAAATGTTTTTTGGACGTAGAATACGATAAAAAAAATTCTGTTCTAAAGTTTATTCTAAGCCTATAAAATTGAAAATAAAATGAAAAATTCGGTTTTTCGCACATATGTATCTCCAAAAATAAATAACCGGTCAAGTGCAAGTTGAACTTGCGCAATTAGCGTTCTGTACGTTGATTGCTTCTGAAATAAAAAATTTTGTTACGGAGGTATAAAATGATTAGTGACTTAACAAAACACACCCCAAATGAGTTTTCAATAAAGTTTGTTTCCGATCTTTACTGAAAACTGATGACTTTAAAATTTTTGTTTTTTTATATACCTGATAAATTATTAAAGGTAATGGCACTTGTGATAATGTTCTTTCAATCTACATCCCGTGGAGAATATTCCAGAATTTTTTCAAAATTTTTGGATCAATACTTTTCGAGATAGAGAGGGGAGACAGCGATTTTTCGCGATTTTTTTTAAAATAGTACAAGAAAAGTGTGCTCATGTAAGACATTATATATATTTTTGAACTCGTGTTTTAACAAGCTTACATTTGACATCCCACTCGATGACCTAGTAAAATTTTTTTTCACTTCCGATTTCACCCCCAAAACTAACCCTTTAAGTCAAAATTTAACTTTCAAAACTACACGGCTCTAATGAAGCCATCAACTTCTATATCAGTAGCAAATTTCAACTTTCTACTTCAAATAGTTTCGGAGAAAATCGGGTGTGACAGACGGACAGACGGAGAGACAGACGGCCAGACACCGAAGTGATCTTATAAGTGTTCTGTACGGAACACTAAAAAGATATCGAAAAACTAATAGCATCAGTTACAAGAACGGGAAATTTTCAAAAAAAAAATAGTATATATGTAGATTATTTTGTGGGTTTTACCGTAATTTAAAAAAAATATTTAAAAAAAAATGGATGGTCAGTTGGAATTATGCTTTTAACCTCACTTATGATTAAATTAACGTTTCTGTATACCGTTAAATATTTTGAAACTGATTATTAGGAGGTTTGTCGGGGTGCTGATCTGAAATTCAAAATGGCGGATCCAATATGACGGCCAGAGAGTACGTAATTCATTTAATTTCTTCGAGTACTACACTATAGCAGGCAAATTTTCATATTTTAAAATTCAGTTTTTAAATAACACAAACAATGTGGATATTCTTAATTATTCTTATATTGAGATTTAAGGTATAATAATATCACTTAACCTACGAGCTATGCGCCTAGACTTTCAAATTAACCTGTTGTTGAATCACCTACCCGAATTTTTAATTTAAAATAAAAAAAAAATATAGGAAAAATATATATATACTTTTTGTAAAAATTTCCGCTCTTTCATATGGTGCTATTAGTTTTGCGACATTTTTATTAATTTTCGAAATAATAACGAAAACCCGAATTTTTTTATTTTATTTAACATTTTGTGTGTGTGTGTATTGTACGTCCAAAAAACTACCTGTATGCTAAAATGCAGCCTGTTAACATTTAATGGACGCTCAAAACCCCTGACGACTGGGCTATTATAAAAGTAAAATAATAGGTGCACAAATTAATTCTCGGAGTTCATGTAGATCATCTTTGATATTTATTTATAAAAGAAAATTAAACATCGGATGTCCCCTCTTACCCTTTCCAGCTATGTTTACCATCTCTGATTTTGATGTGATGAACATATCGATCTGTTTAATTGACTTGAACCGAGATGGTAATGTAGTGATTGGAATAAATGATAATTCAACGGAGCTAAGTCTGGAGAACACGTTGTATGAGGGAGAATATCGCAGCCAAATCTATAATAGTTTCAAAGGTTTATTTTGCTTTTTCCTCTAAGTACATTACTTACATGAATTAGCTGTTGTTGTTGAAGTGCAGAAGTCACAATTTGGCCCGGTCGAAGCATCTCGTAATGGATTAGTCCGATTTCAGTCCATCAAATGCATAGCAATACCCTTTCTGCATGGATGTTCGATTTTATAATGATTGTTGATGACTCATTTGGGTGGAGTTTTTCTTATTATTGTTCACCTCCCCGGCGGAGTAAAGATTACGCTTTTTGGATCGATATCGGCGAGGATGTACGTAATATCCGTTAAAGTTGTCCAAGTACTAAGTCATACATTTTTGTATTTCACGGCACCTTTTAGACAATGCGATAATGCTGCCACTAGCGTTATGATATTTCTGCAACAACTACTACATATGTATGTGGCCAAGCCAAATGTACTTAAATAAATAAGTACACTAACCTGCCGGGGTTGGGATACCTGATACGGTATGCCGGCACGTTTACCACAGAGCATCACCTTCTTTCACTCTTAAATTTGTCATAAAATTTTTTATTTTTCACATCCATCGCAAGTAAAAATTTTGTGCAAGAAGTTACAATACTGTTTTTCCTTTTAGGTTTCTTAAAAAAGAAACCTGGAGAGCGATTGTAGTATCTGCTTTTATTGGTGGAAGTGAACTCATGAGGAATCTTCCGGGACTCCTTTCAAATTGTCTCCAGCTTCTGTATATAACGAAAAATTACTTGCTTTTTGGTACTTGGAAATGCACTTAAATTGCATTTCCAAGTACCAAATGATAAATATTGAGTTTTTTTTCCGATCAAAATAATTTTTATCAATAAATAAATTAGGTGCATTTATTTAATGTACGTATGTCCTAAAAATAAATAAAAATTAATTCGCATTCAAGATAAAAATTAAAAAATAAAACTGAATGACATCGCATAGTACCAAATAGCTACTTCAGTTTCTTAAACAAAAAATCTGAGCTAATTTTATGTGCTAGCAAAGAGGCAGTATAATTGTTTTTTTCATCAGACAGTAAAATAAAATGTACTAATATTTATCCTTTTCTCTCTTTATCTTAAAATATAATACTAAATTCACTTACTTCGTAATCAGCATTAAATTTGCCTAATTTAATTGTAAATTCAAATACTAAAATAAAATATGTATTTCAGATTACAAAATATCCTTAAAACTATGAAGATAAAAAGTACTTATATTTTAAGAATACATTTAGACTAATTTATTAAAATATTCTGACAAAAAATTTCAATCCCGTCTTTAGGAAAAAAACTCCAAATAATGAGAATTATTAACCTCAACTGATTAAAATCTTAAATTAATTGGACTATATCTTCTTTTCTTTTAAATTACTTCATAATCCACCGTTCATGTTACTTTTGGTTAAAAAACCATTAATTATCCATCTTGTAATTTAAACATTGATTAGCAAGGTTGCTCCAGAATATAAATTTTTGACTTATAAATTCAGATAATACTTAAAATTAAATTCCTGTGAAAAAGGTTTAAAAGCCTTATGTTGATCTTTTTAATATTGCCTCATTTATTTGGGAAAATAATTTGTAATTTAAAATACGAGGATGGATTGTAAAGTTCGCGGCCTTAACAAAAAATAATTATAATATTTTTATTATATTACTCTCAATAAGTTCATACTTTCTTTGGTTATCACACTGTAAAATTTTGTCGCTGTAAAATTTGTGGTTTTTAGGTTAGAACGAGTTTAGTGAGACCAAGTGCAGCGTTTTTGGAAAAATGGAAAAAACTGAACAACGTGCGGTCATCAGGTACCTGTTTAAAAAAAGATTTACACCAAAGGAGATCCACGATGATATGAAAATAACACTGGGGGAATCTGCTCCGTCATATGCCACTGTAAAAAAATGGGTTGCAGAATGTAAACGTGGACGAGAGACCATCGGCGATGACCCTCGCTCCGGCCGGCCCACGACGTCTACGACTGAAGAAAATATCGGAAAAGTGTGTGATCTCATATTAAAAGACCATAGATTAACAATCAGGGAGATTGCAGACACAATAGGCATCTCGTATGAACGAATACAAAACATCATTACCAACCAACTCGGATTTTCTAAGGTTTCCGCTAGGTGGGTCCCCAGATTGCTTTCAGTTGAACAAAAACGAATTTGACTCACGATTTCTCGCGACTGTTTAGAGATGTTTGAGGCTGCTCCGCAAGATTTTCTTAACAGGTTTGTGACAATGAACGACACTTGGGTTCACCACTATACTCCAGAGTCAAAATAACAATCCAAGCAGTGGAAAAAATCTGGTGAACCGATTCCAAAGAAAGCGAAGGCATTTCTGTCGGCTGGGAAAGTGATGGCGTCAGTTTTTTGGGATACTAAAGGTATTATTATGGTGGACTAGCTTTCGAAAGGCGAAACAATAAACTCAACTTACTATTGCACCCTTTTGCGTCGTTTACGTCAAGAATTTAAACAGAAACGCCTAGGATTATTGAGAAAGAAAGTTTTGTTTCATCAGGACGAAGCTCGCCTTCACATGTCTGTTGAGTCTATGGCTCAAATTCGTGATTGAGGTTTCGAATTGCTGCCCCACCCGGCTTATTCTCCTGATTTGGCACCTTCGTAACTTCATCCGTTTCCAAACCTAAAAAGACACCTCGGTGACCAGAAATTTTCATCACATGAAGAAGTCAAAGCTGCAGTTTACCAATATTTTGAAGACCTTGAAGAATCTTTTTTTCAAACAGGTGTGGAAGCCTTAGAAAGCAGGTGGAAGAAGTACATAGAGCTAGGTGGAGATTACGTCGAAAAATAAAAATATTTTAGTACGTATTTTATTTTGTTTTCTTGACTAGGCCGCCAACTTTTTAATCTAACATGCTTCTAAGCTATCATACAAAAACTGCTGTGTTTATTATCTCATAAAAAGGTTTCTCTAAAATTAGATATAACTAATTAAAAATTTAAAAGGAAATATTCAAGATATTCTAAAATCCCGGCGAGGCTTAATAAGATTAATGAAAAAGTCTTTATTTAAAGAAGTAAATCTTTTCAAGATTTTTATTGTTGAACACTACGCGTTGTTATATCATAGAGAGGTTTCTCTAAAGTTAGATGTAACTAGTTAAAAATTTAAAAGGAAATATTTAAGATATTCTAAAATCTCGCTGACGTTTAATAAGATTAATGAAAAAGTCTTTATTTAAAGAAGTAAATCTTTTCAAGATCTTTTGTTGTTGGATACTATGCGTTGTTGTTTACTTGAAGCAACAAAAGATTTTTAAAAACTTCGTAATTTTTTTTTTAAACTCCTTTATTAGAGAAGAACGAAACTTATAATTCAGAACCCAAAAGAGGATTTTATAGAAATACTAAATACGCTTTTAATTCTTAATAAGATACCGTCCATAGTTTTCCGAAAAAAACTGTACTCTTTATTCGGTAGAAAGGTTTTACTTTTAAATGAGCGGAAAGCTGAACCTCATACTGATGTGTCTAAGATCCGAAGTTAGATCGTCCCTCACCTATAAAAAGTATTTTTTATCAAATATAAATATAATATGTAAACAGATATATCGCGAATGAGTTGCCTAATGAAATATGTTCATGGCTTATCCTTAATTAAAAATACTGTAATTAACTTTTTTTTTATTATTTCACTCACCAAACGAATTTAATACCAATCGAATTTAATACCAATCGAAAGTATAAAGCATAAGGAACGTGCAAAAGTTAGGTTGCCTACTTTTTTCTGTTCCCTAGTACCGGGTTGCCAGGTATAAACAGGTGAGTTGATACTAGTAATTTGTACTCATCTGCTTTCTCATTGAAATATATACTAAAATAAAGATAATTTTATTGCGAACACGGTGGTATAAGGTTTTTTTTTTTCCTTGGATTGGCTTCTGCTCCCCTTTGGGGCAATTTGCCAGCGCATAACACCCCGGCAGACAGAAGGAATCGAACCGCCGACCACTTGATTCGCAGTAGGTTTCATTACCTACTGCGCCAGTGGTCCTCCTTTGGTATAAGGTTGCTTGCCAAAAACCGTTCATGAATCACGGTTGCCAGGTTTTTAAATTTAAAAATTGGAGCAAGCGAAGATGCGCACAGAGAAGCATTAAGCGTACTATTCGGTGCAATAAAGGAGGACACAACATAGCATCTGCACGTGACACGACTGTCGGATGAATAAATAATAATAATATAATATAATAAGTATTTATATCAATACCATGTGGCTTAATGCCACTGATCCTGACTGTGTAAAACTGCGCCCAGAAAACTGCGGTTGATTTTTAGATGGTTACTTCAAACCAACAGGATTTGTTGGGGACCAGACGCCTTTGAAAATAGACGATATTTTGCAATTGACGGAGAAAGAAAATGTTGACGAATCTTCAAAATTTGAAGACAGTCATCTAACTTATGATGAATCACATCATGAATAATGTTCAGTAATTGAAAATTTTTCCACTTTTGGTATAAGGTTGCTTGCGAAAAACCGTTCATGAATCACGTTTGCCAGGTTTTTAAATTTAAAAATTGAAGCAAGCGAAGATGCGCGACATAGAAACATTGAACGTACTATTCGGTGCGATAGAGGAGAGCATAGCACCTGCGCGTGACACAACTGTCGGATGAAAGAGTTTTTACGTGCGATTGAAAAGGACAAAACTACTATACTGCCCAGAATCGGTTTCGAGCGACTGACAGTATACTTTTAATTACTTTGAATCATAATATAATATTAAAAAAAAAATGTCTTTTAAATATTTCAAACAAATATATGATATTATAATATAGAAATATTTATCAAAATAATATTATGTTAGTGATATATACTTATATTAAAAAATTTATCTCTTATAGAAAAGGATCAAAGTAAACAAAGAAAAAAATTAAAACATTTTTTACAAAATGAAAAGAAAAAATAATACATTAGTGTCTTGTAAAAAACTTTATTATAAAACAATTGAAATACAAAAAAAAAATAAATTTCAAACATTTTCAATTACTGAACATTATTCATGATGTGATTCATCATAAGTTAGATGTCTATCTTCGAATTTTGAAGATTCGTCAACATTTTCTTTCTCCGTCAATTACAAAATATCGTCTATTTTCAAAGGCGTCTGGTTCCCAACAAATCCTGTTGATTTTAAATAATCATCTAAAAACCAGCCGCAGTTTTCAGGTCGCAGTTTTACACAGTCAGGATCAGTGGCATTAAGCGACATGGTATTGATATAAATAGTTATTATATCATAGTATTATTGTTTATTTATCCGACAGTCGTGTCACGCGCAGGTGCTATATTGTGTCCTCCTCTATCGCACCGAATAGTACGCTTAATGCTTCTCTGTGCCCATCTTCGCTTGCTCCAATTTTTAAATTTCAAAGCCTGGCAATCGTTATTCATGAACGGTTTTTTTTTTTTGCAAGCAACCTTATACCATCGTGTTCGCAATAAAATTATCTTTATTTTAATATATATTTCAATGAGAAAAGCAGATGAGTACAAATTTCTAGTATCATGTCACCTATTTATACCTAGCAACCCGGTAATAGGGAACAGAAAAAGGTACGCAACCTAACTTTCGCATGTTCCTTATGCTTTATACTTTCGATTGGTATTAAATTCGTTTGGTAAGCAAGTGAGCGAAATATTAAAAAAGAAAGTTAATTACACTATTTTTAAATAAGGATAACCATGAACATATTTCATTAGGCAACCCATTAGCGATATATTTGTTTACATATTATGTTTGATAAAAAATACTTTTCATTCAGTAAGCAGATGGGTGAAGGACGATCTTACTTCGGATCCTGTACTATTAGGGCGACGTGTATTCGTAGCAAGCATCATTCCAGCGTGCTTCATTTATCGAACACTTTCCATGACAGAACTAGTAGAATGGACTCAAGTCGCCAACCGTTCTTCGATGTTCTAAGGAATAAAGAATGCTGCTGAGTTCTGGGTCTACAATCAGGCGAATAGTTCTCTTCTGAATAAAATCCGACAAAAGCAGAGCTCCAAACATTGAAGCAGTATTCCATCGTTAGTTAAATTTGTCATTTTACGGGATTAAAAGCTTTGTGAAGTGTAAAGCTTTCTAGTATGAAATAATATTTCCCGCTTTTGAAAAGCTTTCTTTACTATACATGCAACATGAAAGGAACATTCTTTACCATGTGTTGTAATAGACAATATGCGAGGAAAGTTCGTTTTTGAATAAAAATGTTTCAATTTTTTTATTTATTGTAAAATTTCGATGTTCTCGGGTGAAATGCGAAGACTTTAAATCCAAAAAAAAAATTCCTTAACAGTTAACAACATCGGATTTGAACAGATTTATAAAAAAGAACATTCCTTATCATGTGTTGTAATAGACAATCGGCTGCAATGTTCCATTTTTGAATAGCTTCAATTTTAGTTATCGTAAATTTTCGAAACTCTGGTTTTTTAGGCCAAGACTATAATTCAAATAGCGACATCAAATTTTAATAGGGTTATAAAAAAGAACATTCTTTACCATGTGTTGTAATAGACAATACGCGAGGAAAGCTCGTTTTTGAATAGAAATATTTCAATTTTTTATTTATTTTAAAATTTCGATGTTCTCGGGTGAAGTGCAAAGGGTTTAAGTTCAATAAAAGAATTTGTTTAGCAGTTAGTGAGATCGGATTTGAACCGGTTTATAAAAAAGAACATTATTTGCCATGTGTTGTAATAGACAATATGAAAGAAAAGTTCGTTTTCGAATAGAAATGTTTCAATTTTTTATTTATTGTAAAATTTCGATATTCTCGGGTGAAATGTGGAGGCTTTAAGTCCAACTTACTTAATGCCCAGCAAGTGCATGACAATGCCGAAGGAATGGAGTGTCCCGACATAACTATATCGAGTTCTGCAACTTCCGCAAATTTCAACCAAGAGAATTTATTTTGGATGGAACAATACGAATCAAGAAACGCTGGTCTGCGGGTTTTCCTTCATATCTGGATAGGTGACAAAAAAAAAGCCTGGTATTAGCGCTCTTTTAATATTTAGAATTAAGTAAGTTTCTGTTTGCAAGTGAAAATAGAAGGAATTCGAAGATATGACTGGAGTAATCAAAAGTTATAAATAAGAATATTCCAGGCTCGGCAACCGATGGTTCGAAATTTTACTTTCATTTCTTTTAACTTGATAAAATTGAATCGAGGCAAAAAATAAAACTGATGAAGCGAAGGATGCGATTTAAATATTTTCTTATCCTTACGACTTCAAAAAAAAAATCTCTGATTAAAATCAATGTCGGTTCTGTCTGGTGTATCAATATATGTCAACACAAACTAAGCCTAACGAAATTCCTTTTTTTTATATTCCAAATCAAGGTTAAATTTTTGGGGGACGGTTTCCTAGCCTATCAATATTTCCAAAAATTTGATTTTTTCAGTAAATGTCTTTATATCTAAAATATTATCGTATCATATAATATAAAAAAAATGGATATACAATGTTTTATGAAACTAGAAGCCAGCCAAAATGAAAATTTATCATTAATATCAACTACACACCTTGTATAAGTAAACATACTTTCACTACTACCTTAATCACTAGAAAGATCAAACTTGAGAACTGGTCTAATTTAGTTATTAGTGGTTGGTTGATCGTAGGCGAGATAGGCGATTAGGCCTGTTTGTGAACTGTGTAGCTTATTGCCACGATGTAGATCTCCCAACAGTTTATATCTGTCCCAAGTTAAAGTCGTACATTCATATAGCTTGTTCCTTTTCATCACATAGTCTACATGTCGTGAGACTATCGTGGATACTCAGTTTCTGTAAGTGGTTCCTCAGGTGAGAGTAGCCGGTGACCAGTCCCAACAGTAGTTTGGTCTGAGCCCTTGTTAAATAAAGGACGTCAGTTTCTTTGAGGTGTGGCTAATTATGTTTCTCACATGTCTTTGGCTAGAGCCAACGATATAGATGTTGATGATATGACCATCTGTCAATTGTCGCTTTTACCACGTGTAAAGGTATACCAAAGGTGGACCTCTATATAGTTTTTGTTTCTCGATATATTGCTAATTTATCTGCTTTTTCATTACTTTTTATCGTCGAATGTTATGGAACCCATAGTAGTTCGACCCTGTTGTTCCCGGAGGATAATTCTAACAGATCACGTTTACAGTTCATCGTGATCTTGGAGTTGCTCATTGAAAGCCTTTAGAGCAGCTTGATTGTTTGAGAGAATACAGATTCCTTCGTTTCTGTAGTCCCGTCTAATATTCTCTTGAATACATGCTGCAGTAATAGACAATACCCGTTGACTTCCTCTAAATGGTAGATGGTTTTCCGCTTTTATAAAATCACATTTTATATCCACGAGCTTGTCCTCGATTAGTTCCATAACTCTTAAGTACCCAAGTTGTGCAGGTTGTTTCCCTTGCTCATTTGTCCTCATTCGATATTCGCTATCGATAGCCTCACTTTCTTTTGTGTATATTTAAGGGTATTAGTCCTGGAATTATGTCTCTAGCTGTAGCCCTGGTGGAACATAAGCAAGCCCACATCTGCAGCTGATTTAGCTTCGTGGATGTTGTCCTCTGCTCGGTTTTCGTCTACCAGCAGCTTCGGATGTTACCATGGGTCTAACGACCGTGACGTATTGCCAAAGCACCATCTTTGGTTTAAGACCACAGGTTTTCCCGACTAAGCTCTTGCATCTCAAGAGACACATTTTTGCTTTATTTAGATGTTATGTAATTTGTTTGGAGATTAAATTAATAAGAACGCCCGTAGGTCGATTAAAGTTATGGTGCTGTGCAGTACGATACCATACTCTCGATTAAACCGGTAAAAATGAAGTGTTCTAAAAAGTGCTACAATTCTTCTTCTAGGGCCCCGAATCTCAATTATAAGATTAAACTTTCTTATAAAAAACATTTGTTTCATCACATTTACTATACAAAATATTACATTTTCAAAAAAAAGGCAGTTCGGCAGTGAGCAGTATTAAATTCCATTTACTCCAATATTCTTAATAATTTGCTTTTTTGGAATATTTTTGTTGTGAACAAATACTCGTACCTACGAAATCGACGCCAAGTTTAAATTAAAGGCAACAGTAACGATAGCTGTTTTGTTGTGACATTAACTATAAACACAATTGTGACAGCCCCTATAGACTTTCTTGACACAATCGTCAATAATAATAACAATAATAATAACAATTTACTGAACAGTTAACACCAGTACATCTAACCTTTAATTTTTGCCGCCGACTTGCATTTCTTAATTATGTTAGTATCATCCAAGGCAGTAATAAACTAACTATGTTGGGAATATGGAGTCATTGGCACAATGACCGTATTCAGCATATATCGCCACTACACCAAACACTTTGTTTTTGCACGCGACGCGCGTTTCGTTAAGGAGCGATGATTGACGCGCGTTTCGTTAAGGAGTGATGATTGACGCGCCACGAGTTTGAAAATAAGGTGTTTGGTTTAGTGGTGATATATACTAAGTAGTTTAAAGCCCATAGCAACTAGACTGAATCTACTTTAGTAAATCTGGATATTAGCGTTTTTAAAGTATTAGCTTCCTGAGACGGTGAGTGAAATATAATATTATTAACTAAGAATTTTTTTCTTAGCTTTCTCGCTTACTTTTATTCCTATTCATTTATTTAACTATTATATTTAATAACATTTTACCAAAATTAAAATTGAAAATATAAACGTCTGCTAGGAAACATCAGAATTTTTTACCGCATGTGAAAAAACACTGAAAAGTATTTTAAAAGCCTTCAATAATATATTGTTTAATTAAAAAGAAAGTTTTTTTCTTTTTATTTTATTGAAGTACAATAGTTGCTAAAATTACCTTGATTACTTCATTCGAACTACAAGAAATAGTAATTCTTTTAAGGCTACAATTCAAAGTGGCCTTAAAAACCAAACGATATAAAAATTGCTGATTTTCAAAGTCCATTATTTAATTTCATTTATCGTCGTTAAAAAGTTTTCGTAGAATTTAGAGAAACTGAAAATATATAACTAAAGAAATATGTTACCTTTCACACGAAACCAGAGTTACTGTTAATTAGTTTTCTATGTGAATCATTCAATTACCATATACTCTTATACTAAATTTTATTGTGCTTCCTAAAACTCCTTAATTAATTATGATGGCATGGATAATAACCTGAATACCTGCAGGCCTCGTTAGCATAGTGGGTTAAGAGCCTGCATATGAAATCGATGGTCGTCGGTTCGATTTCGATAATCAGCTGGGTGTATGTGTAGGTATATGTATATTTTTGGGTAAATGTTAATGTAGAAATGCAATAACTCCCGTGGTAGCACTATCGCGTTGTCTTAAAAGTGCCGCGAAATACATGTATATTTCGGCACCAGGACAACGTTAACGGATATTATGACATCCCCGTCAATACTCGTATATCTTATTAGAGATATAGTCAGAAAATGGATAGAAATCTCTATAGTAGCGGGGATATGGGCTATACATGAAAAAAATAACTTGATAGCCACCCGGTATAACATATCCTGAATGCCAAGAAATTCTACATCTTTCATTCGGTTAATATAGGGTAATGCCTTTAAGCATTAGTTTAAAAAGCCTTAGAAACTTTAGTATGTAATATATTTGGAAGCAAATGTGCCTTGGACCTTTATGGCATAATTCCGACTTTAATTTCAAGGCTTTATTAATATTGCTAGGGTAACATTACGGGCTTTCCGCATTGTAATCTTGAGGTTTACCTTTAGCTTAAGGTATAGAATTATGTTATTGGGTAATGAAAAAAGGAAAATGTATTTTCAACAAATAATCTTTTATATACCGAGTGGTCGTGAAGTTAGTACGTGTATCCCAATACTCCATACCGTAATTAATTGGTTTTGGGTAGTGAAACGAAATTTGATGTAGTAATATAGTTAAAGGGGAAGTATGTCTTAGATAGCAAAACAATTGATAGTTATTTTTGGTTTCACGAGAAACGAGTCACACTTTTTTTAGTTTCGGACAGAATATCATGCTTTTTGTTAAATTTTTTAATGATATCTCAGTTACTTCTAATGACTGCTTCAATACGAGGTTCAAACTTCTTAATTTCAAGAATGCTGAAAATGTTATATAACAAGCTGTATTTAGATCTAAACTATTTCACCATCTGTCAAACACTTTACGTTCTCTATAAGTGTGATTCTTATATTGACTATATTACCAACGAGGATGTCTTACGTCGCATGAACAAGAAACTGGAAATTATGGAAACTGTTAAAGTAAGAAAATCGGAGTATTTAGGACACATAATAAGAAATTCCCACAGATATGGATTACTACAGCAAATACTCCAAGATTTTTAGAAAAAGGAGACCAGGACGCAGCCATATCTTCTGGCTGAACAATCTGCGAAATTAGTTCTCAACAAATTCAGAGCTACCGTGGATAAAGTAATAATAGCCAGACTGAGTACCAACATTCGAACCGAACAGGCACATTAAGAAGAAGAAGATATGTGTGATTAAAGATAGTTACGTAAACATAAATGTGTTTGCGTGTTTTATTGACTATCGATGGCCTTTGATTGTGTCAAATACGCTAAAATGATAGAGACCCTTTGTGCCTCGGGCATCAACTGCCAAAAGATCAAAATCATATCTGGTTTGCATTGGCATCAGACATTGAAAATGAAAATCGAAGAAAGCCTATCGTAGGACGCTTCTATTAAGAAAGGCGTACCACGGGGTGTATTTTGTCTCCGCTTCTCTTCAACCTCTATTCGGAGGCTATTTACAAAAAAGCTCTGGCCCAAATTATACCGGGAATTAAAGTAAATGGCATTACGATTAATAACCCAAGATATGCAGATGGCACCGTTATCGTGGCCGATAATTTACACGATCTGCAGAGTATGATGAGTCTCATAGTTCGTTGCTGATTGTGTTTGCAAAATCACACGTTAATGCGAATCTTATTATTAATGGCCAGATAATCCAGCAGGTTTTGTCTTTTAGATACCTAGGCACACTAATTAAACAAACAAAGATTAAATGGAGAATGGAGCTGGCTCTTGGAACCTGCATGAACATAAAAAATATTTCACTAGATCTGAACTTAGTCTAGAACTTCGAGGGTATAAGATTAGATGTTACGTTTTTTCAGTACTTTCGTATGGGCGTAAAGGTGTGTGGACTCGAGGCTTCTGGACTGTATATTTATAGAAAGATTCTAGGGATATCATGCGTGGTTAGAGCATCAAATGCTGATGTCCTAGGCGAATGAGCAAATCCATAGTACTGCTGGTGACTATGAAGGAAAGAAAAACTAGGTATATCGATCATATAGGGAGGGGAGCAAAATAGACTGGCTATTGAAGGCAAAATACAAGGTAGATCAGTTGAAAGACGTTAAAATTCCTGGTTAAAGGACATCTGAAGATGGCTTAATTGCTCATCAATTGATATTGATGAGCTGTAGTTTCCAGGACTGTATTAGCCCTTTGGATTGCCAACCTTCGCCAGAAGACGGTGAACTGTGAAGAGAAAAAGAGTTGTGTAAATTTGTTTCTACTTAGCCAAACAAAAAAAGTGAAGGTTGAAAAAAATTGAGAACCGTGAAAAGGATATTAAGCATTATATATTCGAAGAGAGTAACCCTTAATCCTTTTCATATATAACTATTTTATTTCATAACTTTATTTTTATTTGTTCTTTGTTGTAAAACAAATTAGGTTAAAATCTTCCTATATCATGGAAACAATTTTTTTTTATTCTCTTTCCTTTCATTCGTGGCCATATCGCTGAAAAAAGTAGAGAGAGTATATGTATATTAAATTCGTCTCTAAATGAAACGAGATATTATACGAAGACAGATTTAAACTTAATTTTTATTATTTAACAGTTTCACATTCCAAATTTTTCATGTTCAGTAACTGTTTTTACAATAATTTTCATATTTAATGACTAATAAAAAAAAAAAATTATTTTAGCTTTACCTACTTTGGCTATTAGGTCATATAAACTTTACCAAAGAAAATTAACTCTATACAGTTTAATTTAAATATATACCTAAGATTGCATAAAATTAATTTCGGTCAGCTATCACTACAGCCAATCCTAACTTTGAATCTACAATTTTTTTGAAATCTAAACACTAGGAAGCTACGGAATTTAAATCCAGTCATGTCAATATTCATCTGGTTTAGTTATTTCTCACTACAAATTAATAAAAAATAGACGCAGTGACTGCTATTACTGATTCGGGCAATTTACTCAACTTTATCCTTGTGAGTAATGGCTAATTCTTCTTTTTAAGTTTTTCGTAGACGAAGGGGCTTACAGTTTAATGCTGGTTCCGAATACTCCAAGTGGCTTAACTAGATATGATACTACTGGTGGTTTGTCATTGATATTCCGAGAAAGGTCGCGTTATAATTTGTATATATTTATATAATTATGAAATCGAATGGAAACTATAACAAGACCTTAAAAAAAGAACCAAATAGTTCTTCTTCTTTTTTGTTATAGATTAGGATTCGTATCCTGTTACCTGCTGCTTTAACCTTCTATGGATGATGATTTTCAACTTTCGAACCATCGGTTGGGTGATTTGCCTCCGTTAGTACTTTTGTTCTTACATATTCTGGTCAATTTGTCTTCATCATTTCTTTTTACATGGTCGTACCATTCCTTCTTCCTCTTGTTCACCCATTTCACTACGTTTTCCTCTTGATATCTCCTTCTCACCTTTGCATTTCTCTGTCTCTCCTACAATGTTATTCCCAACATTGATTGAACAACCTTCATCTCAATTGTTCTCATTTTTTGTTTAGTTGCTCTTGTTTTAACTCGAGTTTCATTCGCATAGGTCAGTACGGGTCTTACGAGTACCTTTGCTTTATATGTTCTCGCTTTGCTCTCGACACTCATATATTTGTTATTCCAAATCCTTTGTCTTAGCATTTCCCGCTACCTGTGTCCACTTTGGTTCTCTGTCTCTGTGCTTTTTCCTTCAGCTGACTGTCACTGGAAATGTCAACTCCAAGATAGTTGAAATTCATGATTTGCTTAATTACTTTCCCTTGTGCTTCCAGCTAACATGTTATCGGTTTTTTTACTATTACAATACATTTACCCGAAGAAGTTTTCATGTTCACTTTTCTTGTTGCCATATTGAAACCGTAAAGTAATATCTGTAAATCGTCTTCATTATGGGCAACCTGGATTACATCGTCCACATTATAAATCACGTTAATATTTCCATATTCTACTTTGTATCTCCTCCCGTTTTTTAGGTCTCCAATGATCTTGCTCATCATCAGATTGAACAGCATAGTATTAAGTGAGTATCCTTATTTTATTTCTAATTTGATGTTAATAGGTTGTGGTATTTCTTTGTTCGTTAATATTCCTCTTGTATTGTTATTATTTATGTCATTGATTATGGTTACTATTTGTGAAGAAATTTTGTTCCCGCTTTTTATTTTCAGTATATCCGGTCTTCTGACTTTGTTAAATGTTTTAGTTAGCATATATACATAGGATTATCATATCCTATAGATGTTTGGAGTAGCTGTCTAATTATGAATATAACATCGATTATACATTCATTTTTCCTAAAGCTCTGTTGTTCTTACTTCATACGGATTTGCTGTTCCATGCGGTTTTTTAAAATTGAAGTTAGTAGTTTTAGTGGTGCTTTGAGTAATCTGATACCCCAATAATTATCTGGTATTATTCTATTTCCTCCCTTAAAAATGAAAATGGTGTAACTATCCTTCCACCCACTTGATACCTTTTCGTCCTTCATAATCTTGCTGAAAAGTGAAAATAATATGTTTAAGTAGCTCATTATATATCTCATCTGGCTCTGCAGATTTCTGATTTTTTAAATTTTTTATGGCGTCTTCTACCTTTTTCAGAGTTATCTGTATCGAGTTTGTTCTTGATATTTTCACCTCTGTAGTAAAGTTTTTCTCTGTTCCTTATAGTGCCTCAAAGTAGCGCTTCCATTGTTCTGTTATATTACTGATTTTTATATTTTCATTGATTTGCTTCTTCTGACGGTGGAGAGTTAACTATAAAGTCTTCTGTGTGCCATAGAGGTCATATTCTAAGTCTTCGGTGTATTTTTCCCAATAGGTCTTTTTTATCTTTGTAATTTCTCTGTTTGTTTTGTTTCTTTCCTTCCTTTTACTCTTCAGAAATGCCTTCTTTTTTGTGTATAGTGAGCCTTTATATAATCATCAAACCATGGCGTTCTTGTAGATATTTTGTTTTTATTAACCTGTCTCTTCCCCAGTGTTTCGTGCGCCGCCTCCATTATGGCTTTTTTAATGTTTGCCCACATTTGTTCTAGGTGTAAGTTGTCTGTTTCACTTGTTTCCAGCTGTCGTTTTAGTCTATCACTATATAATTATCTTATGGTTGGATCTGTGAGGTTTTCTATGTTAAGTTTTTCAATAAAGCAGGCTATCGGTTTTAATTTTATTTTAAATTCGAGATACTTTAATAATTAAATTGGAAGAGTGAGGGCCCAAGACAAATTCAGAATAGATAAATATTTTGTTTAGAATATATGTACACATTTTACTGAAAATAATAAAAGTCAAAGCCTTTATTTATTGCAATGTATATTAACAGAACCCTTTTTGAAAAGTAGCAGATAGTAAAAAATAATACCAATTTATTAAAAATTTCTCATAAGCAACTTTAAATGAATCAAGATTCCTTACTTTTATATCACAGAGGGATTACATTGTAAACTTTAGAAATTTGACGTGACAAGAACTTTTTAAATTATTTGGCTCTATGCGCTTGTGGAATAAGGACCTCTAAGCCGAACATAGGATCTAAACTTCATTTTCCTATGTAAGTTATAGGGATTACTTGTTAAAATAATTTTATTAAATAAACAAGCTTCATAAAATAAACGTAACTATGTAATCTATGAAAAATTCGAAACTAACTTTATAAATTTATCAGTAGTAAAGAAATTGTTTTATGACAACTGTTTCATGAATTCAGTTATATGACATACGTTTTATTTTGTTAATATTTTACATTTCTGGATACAGAGTCGCATGATATAAGTACATAGTTATGTAGTCTATTAAATTTGTAAACTAATTTTTGGAATTTTGGATTAATACTTAGTTTTCGAATTAAAAATATTTTCATAATTCAGAGTTATATGATATACGTTTTATCTCATATATGAAAATTCTAAAACAACTTTTTTTTTATATAAATTTATTATTTAAAATTTGTTGATTCGAAAAAATCAATTTGAAACGACATAGTACAAAGGAGTTAATAATATTTAGTACTGTATTTAATAACTAATAATTTTTAAAACATGGATTTTTGAAAGGTTGGGAAACGAGGGAAGCACTAATTTCAATGAAACTTCTTGTACAAAAATGTTAGGACCAATGACAGGATGCATTTATATGTTTTATTAACTATCAACGGGCATTTGACAACATAAAGCATGATTTCTGGTGCAGTAGCTTCATGAGTTTGGTATAGATGATAAGTATGTACGAATAATAAGATAGCTATACTGGTATCAATCTGCCGAGATCAAAATTAATAAAGACAATTCAAAAAAACCTTTCAGTGGCTTAAAGGGTGTTAGGAATGGGTACATACTGTCGCCAGTATTATTTCATATCTACGTAGAGAAAATATTTCAACTTGCTCTAAAAGAAGAATGCAGTAAATAATATTCGGTTTGCAGACGATACCGCAATAGTTGCCAATAACATAGAAGATATGCAAATTCTATATTAATAAGCTGGAAAACCAAAATGATGATGATTAGTAGACATCCCCGAAAGGATGCATCTCTCTTTATAAAAGACCAAGAGATTGAGAGGGTTACTAAATTCAAATATCTTGGCTTTGTCGTCAGCGAACGATGTGATTGTGATAAAGTTGAAAAATATGCTGCTTCAAAGGCAGTTGCCGCTCGCCCTACGCCTGTGAGTAATAAAATGCTGAGCCGGTCCTCTTATATGGGGTAGACA
Organism: Pachyrhynchus sulphureomaculatus; assembly: GCA_019049505.1. Classification (NCBI taxonomy): domain Eukaryota; kingdom Metazoa; phylum Arthropoda; class Insecta; order Coleoptera; family Curculionidae; genus Pachyrhynchus; species Pachyrhynchus sulphureomaculatus. The sequence continues at coordinate 78,750,329 of CM032456.1, forward strand.
TCATTGGATGGTATCGAGCTATGGATACGGCGACGTTTGCTATGAATCCCTTAGACAGAACTAATGACCAATGAAGAAGTGCTTCGAAGGGCAGGGGTGGAGAGGTAACTACTTAATATCGTACGGAATATCGTATTGGAATATATACTAAGAGGCTACTCGATTCCAAAACTTATTCTTCAGGGAAAAATGGAGAGTCGGCGAGGATCCAGTAGAAAGCAGCACTCGGGGGATCCGGAATATCAGGAACTGGTATAGAATTCCGGACGCTGCGTCAATTTTTCGACTAGCAGCGAACAACAACCTCAATATAAACTAAAGAAATGGTACAGAGACCCCGACGTATATGAATACTTAAGACAGGAATAAGAAGAAGAATTTTTAAAATTACTAATTACACATATTTATTTTATTTGGATTTTAGCCGTAAATAACCATTTTTACCTAATCAAATTTAACATAGTCAACGTCTTAAAATTTGTTATACAGGTATTTAAGACTACTTCGTTTAATATTTCCATTTAATTTATTTAACTCAAGAATATTTTAACAATATACAGTTCTGTGATGATCTCAAATTCTTATAACCCATAACAAATAAGATGTTTCCTCCTGTATTGCATTTAAGAATTTAATTTATTTCCATAACTCTCATAATACTTGGTGGATATGGTTAAGTTTATTTGGCATATTTAATCAACTTTACTTTCGTAAGTTGTAGGTCATGTTACGTCTCATTGAATAATAAGTGAAATTTCTGCAAAAGTTCGCTGTTTTACAATTTTGTTTTGATAAAGGCACAAATGCTGCGCAGGCCTATGAATAAATTTGGGCTGTTTAAGGTTGTTGTCAAAAGCAACAGCCAAAAGATGGTTCAGACGCTTTCGTTATGGAAATTTCTTCTTAAAAGAAAGTCCGATCAGTGCAGTGCATATATATGATTCAAAATTTGAAAGAAAGTTCGCGTCCGAGCGCGTTGGCTTCTTCAAGCTACGTTGCCACAGCGAAATTTCACTTCATCAAATACATCAAAAAGTAATGTTAGTTAGTAAAGTTATGTAAATATTTTTTTTGTGACTTTTTACTTTTTAATGCACATACGACTACAAAAGTTGTAAATAATGCATGCTTTTGATCGAAGAAAAAGTATGGATTCCTATGTTTTACGTGTTAAATATCTAAAACTTTTACAATTAATTATGGCAATACGGCGTGGTAAATCATCTTTATAATGAAGCAGTGAATGCATGATGCTAAAATCCATTATTTCTCAAAATTTCAAGCAAAACTACTTTTAACAGTTACTCGTAAGAAATACCTTAAACCCTTTTAAACCATTTGTAGAAAGCTGGCCACTAAAAGGTCGATGCTGGGGTGGCTCACGATTTGACGCAAAAACATTTACTCGTTCAAATTTTCATCTGAGAATCTCTACAAAAATATCACAAAGTCTAGCCATTTCTGAAGCGGTTGATCAAGGGTGATAAAAAGTGGATCGCGTACTGCATTAATGTGACAAAAAATCGATGACAAAGGATGAAGCTCCACAAACGACCCCGAAAAAGATGAAACTGTGTGTTTGGTGGGGTTGGAAGGAAATCGTGTATCATGAGCTGCAGTTTAACAAAACGATAAAAAAATTAGCCGGAACTAGTCAACAAAAAAGGTGTAGTCTCCCACCATGACAACTCTAGACCACGTTCATCTTTAATGAGTCGGTAAAAGTTGAGAGAGCTTGACTGGGAAGTTTTAATGTACTATCATATATACTGAACCTTGCAACGTCAGAGTAACATTTGTTTCTGTCTTTGTAGAACTTCCTGAACGGGGTTAAGTCAATTTGGAAAGAGGCTTGTGAAAACCACTTGTCACATTTTTTTGCCCAGAAACCACAGAAGTTCTAAGATGACGAGATTCTTTAAAAAAATTGCGCATATTTGGTTTAACAAGGTTATTTTAAAATATTAAAAACAATTGTCTCAACTTTAAAAGGCTTAGCAATTTTTCGGCCACCATTTTTATTCTTATAAAACATTTTTTTCATTTTATATGTCTTACACTATATTATGTAAAGCACTCTGCAGCAAAATAAAATGCAGAATATACAGAGTTTAAAAGTACTTAAAAATTTTAGACCGTTTTAACAGGCACATGTGCTCTATTCCTTTATAGGTTTATTTTAACTTGAATTTTCAGACTAACTCTTTTAGAAATTTAAGGATATAGCTTCTTACTATTGTACTCTAGGGGTTTAACTTATGCTGAAAATCAGATATTGTAGAGGAAAGTCTTGCGTACAGATTCAAAAACATATTTTAAATTAGTTTTGAATGCGCGTTAAATCAGAAATACCTCATTTGTTGTTTTGGTTTTTCTCTCAAACTAACGTATTATATAATTTCCAAACAATAGTCCGGCATTCTTATGAAATAACAGTTAATATTTTATGGTAAATAACTCTAAGGTTATATTCTTCTCAAAACACACAAAACGGTGTTAATTTACTAAAACAACTTTCTTATTTCAAGAAACGAACTTTTTTTTAAGTTCCTTTAAAAATTCCAACATAACCATGTTTCCATATATTATTTTAAGAAGTAACGCCACTCCAGATCCCAGGAAAAAAGGCTAATTTCGGGAATTTTTTTCAAGAGTATAATAAAATCAGTCGAAATTTTATTTGAAGTATTTTATTAAACAAATATGTAAATGTACAAAAATATTTTTTTTTATCTTTTTAATTCAAGATGGCCACTTCAGAATCCAAGACAAGGCACCTTTTATGCAAGGACTGAAACGGGCGAAACTATTGCTGCCGTAGATTTCAATCTAGAACAAAAAAAACAAAAGATTTTCATTAATATATGTCAAAAACTAGTGGAAATTTGAAAATATTTTTTCGAAAAATGGTGCACATAAAAAAAATATTCATTTTTCATTCAAAAATTTCACGAAAAATTGTGTGTTTATAACAAAGGAAATTTTCAAATTATCTCAAAATCCATCCGTTATCACTAGCTTTTAATATATATTAGTGAAAATTTTTTGGTTTTTTGTTCTAGGTTGAAATCTACTAGAGCAATCATTTCGCCCGTTTCACGCCTCGCCTAAAAGGTGTCTTGTCGTCTTGGATTCTGAAGCGGCCATTCTGAATTAAAAAGATAAAAAAAAAAAAACATATTTTGTTACACCTAAATATTTGTTTAATAAAACATTTTCGACTGCTTATATTATACGCTTGAAAAAAATTCCCGAAATTAGCCTTTTTTTTCCTGGGACCTGGAGTGGCCTTACCCTTTAATTCAAATTTTAAGGAACGTAAGTCTAACTAGCTAAATAATGCCATTGTAAAGAAAAATAATTGTGTATCGTACTTAGCCTAATTGTGTTTTCAGTTTTTAACTGTTAATACGCTTACGCCTACAGATTTTTTTTTATTTCCTTTTTATTTAGGAAATTCTGTTTGTTTATTTACTTAATTATGCTTTCATGTGATGCTATCTTTTATGAAGTTGTCCTCTGTTGGTTTTGTTGGGTGTGACTCTTACCAGGAGAAGGAAAAATATTATATTTGCAATTTTTAGTTTCATACAGTAACAACGTCGATATATAGCGACATAAGTTAAAAATCGCCAATCGATTCAAGAGTAATAAATTCAGACAGATATAAATTAGCCTGTAGGTTTCAGGGTCTATAATCAATTTCAAATTAACCATTATCATTATCTTTAGTGGTTGTCAAACTACTTTTCAAATTTGAAAACAGTTTTACTTTGACCATGATTTTAAGCCGAGCCTTCGCCAGAATTTGAGGTTGATTACACACACTAAAATGTTTGATTCCTTATATCAAATGTAATTTAAACGATGTGTACGTCTTTGCATATTTATTGTGGCGAGGTAAATCAGTTATAAGAAATACTTACCTTAATTAAAATTAAAGTAACATTGAACTTTTAAAATTCTAAATATAAATAACGAAAATGTCTAAAAGTTTTAAGTTGGAAAATCTTTTTAAATATTAAAAAGTTTTAGTTTCTTCTAGCTAATTTAAATATAAAATCTTTCAACATTTTCCTTGAGAATATCTAGTTTTTTTTTTCTTTTTGTAGTAATAGTAGTAGTAGTAGTAGTAAAGTGAGTGGGTGGCACCTTGACTTCCTGGTGTCACCTAGATCTAAAAGTTATTCTGTGACTCCCCACTGAGTCGAGTCAGAGTCGCAGCGCTAGTCCGGCATTTCCTTCCAAGAGACATAGGCTACTCACCCTGACCTCTTGTAGATCTTTGGAATCACAGAATAGTTGACCCCAGTATCTATATCTCTTGACCATTAGTACAGGACATTCGCAAAAAATGTGTATACTGTCCTCGCTTTCTCCCTCGCACAGCCAAGATGTTTTCCGCTCAGTCAGTTTGAGGTTATATAGATGGGCCTGTAGTGCCAGATGTCCCGTAAGGAGTCCTATGCTCAGACGTAACCTTTGTTTTAACATCGATAAGAGTTCCATTTTTCTGCCTGTCTTAGTTTGTTTCATAAGGAGTTTGACTTGACGACACCCCGGTCCTGTACTTCAAGAGAGTTGGTGTTCTTTATCCAACCATTCCCTGATTTTGTTTTTACCGAAAGCGAATGGAACTCCTATAACCTGTTCAGGTTGTTAGCTTCACAAAAAGTGTTGGTACTGTTTTACATATATTGAGGTTACGAAGGGCTATGATTATCTGTTAAATAATATACATACACCTATTTTTTATTTATCTGCTACTGCAGTTTCGTAGGTGGTTTATTTACTATTTATAACAAATTTCCCGGTACAATTTGGAATTACCCATCATTAAATTTTTAGTGAACTTAAATTAAGATTATTTTTTTACAATTCAGGTATTTTACATTATTGTTTGCAATTCAGGTATTTTTTGTTAACAGTAAAAAATTTTTTTTTTAATAGTTTTAGTGTTCCGTACGGAACACTTATAAGATCATTTCGGTGTCTGCCTGTCTGTCACACCCGATTTTCTCCGAAACTATTTGACGTAGGAAGTTGATATTTGGTACTAATATAGAAATTAATGGCCTCATCAGAGCCGTGTAGTTTGAAAGTTAAATTTTGACTTAAGGGGTTAGTTTTGTGGAGTGAAATCAGAAGTGAAAAAAAAATTACTTGGTCATCGAGTGGGGTGTCAAATGAAAGCTTGTAAAACACGAGTTCAAAAATATATATGTCTAACATGCGCACACTTTCTTTGTATTATTTTGAAAAAAATCGCTGTCCCCCCTCTAACTCGAAAAGTACTGATCCAAAAGTTTTGAAAATATTCTGGGGTTAATAATTTTTCTGGTATATAAAAAAAAAAAAATTCCAAGGTCATCAGTTTTCAGTAAAGATCGAAAACAAACTTTGTTGAAAACTCATTTGGGGTGTGTTTTGTGAAGTCACTAATCATTTTATACCTATGTAACAAAAATTTTTATTTCAGAAGCAATCAACGTACGGAACACTAATTGCGCAAGTTCAACTTGCACTTGACCAGTTATTTATGATTATGGACGTATTTAGGGTCTTTAAAGAAGTTTTCTTCCAAATTTCAAGAAATATTTTTCAATATAACAATTTTTTATAAAATTCTATAACAATATATATATTTTTATAAAATCCTATATCTATATATATCTAAATATATATCTAAAAAACACCTTTAAAATAGGTGTTTTTTTAAGATTTTTAGAAATATTTTTTAAGAAGGAATTTTATAAAAAGTTTTAAGAATATATTGAAAAAGATTTCTTGAAATTTGGAAAAAAAACTTCTTTAAAGACCTGTAAATACGTCCATAATCATAAAAAACATTAAAAAAATGTATACTGTTATGAAAAAACCATAATGTCATTTAACCCTTTGTAACAAAATAATTTAAATTTAAATTCGCCGAAATCTAATGATAAGTTATTGCAAATTGTACCGGGAAATTTGTTATAAATCGTAAATAAAACACCTTAGTTTGTAGTATCACGCTTGACAATGTAGAAAACCTACGAAGCTGCAGATAAATAAAAAATAAGTGACAAATAACAAAATAACTAGTTTAATCTTATTTAGAAATTTAAAATTTGCTTTCACAAAGTAACGGACACCTCAATTATACTATATACAAACACCTTTTCAATTTTCGAAAATTCGATTTTTTTAAGGATTTTTATTCTCTATACTTCTAAGAATTATTCCAAACATTTTTTTTTAAAAACATTCCATTCTATTACAAAGTTATAGCATTAAATGTGACCTGGCGTCGGATTGGAATCTCAACCTGTCTTCAGACATTGTCTGCAAGATTACTCAATCAATTGTTAATATTTTTTTATTTTTTTTTTTTAAATCTTAATAATTATTTTTCATTCAAAATGTCGAGAGGGTTTTTTAATTTTTTATAAATAATTAAACATAAATTTTTTGTCAAGAATTGCATACTAAAGTTTGAAACAGCGTAAATTTTTTCTTTTTGAAAAAATCCCTTCGATAATTTTAACTAGAACATTATTTTAGAAGATTAATATTTTTTTGTATAGTTATCCTGCATACAAGGAGGCGCCATAGTTTCTATCAGTGGTCCATTTAACCCGATAAAAAATAATGTTAACATTTAAAACATATTTTAAAAAAAATTCTTATAATTTAAAGTACAATAAAAATTGCCATTATTGCCATTATTTTATATTATTGACTTAATAACCTTTAAAATATTTTATTTAAATATACATATGTTTTCTAGCGCCCAGGTGTATGTAACCCCGTAAAAACTTATAATAAATTACTTAAGAAAATAAAATTACCATCTGCGAATCTCTACAGAAGCGTAATGAAATCGATCTATTTCCGAAGCAGTTGATAACAGGCTATGAAAAGTAGATCACGTACGATAATAATGTGAGAAAATGATCGTTGTCGAAAACGGATAAAGTTACCCAAACGATGGCAAATTCCGAATTGGCACCAGAAAAGGTGATGCTGTGGATTTGGTGGTATTGGAAGGAAATCGTGCATCATGAGCTGTTACAGCCTAGTCAAGCGATTGATTCGTTACTCTACTAGCAGCAATGGACAAGCGATTGAGAAGAATCGGATGGAACTAGTAAACAGATAAGGTGTCGTCTTCCACTATGACGATGTCAATCTGCACACATCTAAAATTGCGAAAATTAAGAAAGCGTACCTGGAAAGTTTCAATACATCCACCGTATAGCCCGAACCTTTCACTGTCAGACTACTATTTGCTTTGGTCTCTGCTGAACTCTCGGAATGGTTTTAAGGTAGTTTTGAAAAGAGGCGTGCGAAATCCAATTGTCACATTTTTTTTGCCCAGAAACCACAGAAGTTGTACAGTGATAGGATTATGATGTTGCCATAAAAATGACAGAAGCTCGTCAAATAAAATGGCATATATTTGGTTTAATAAAGTTCTTTCAAAATATAAAAAGAACTGTCTCAATTTTGACTTTAAAGGTCTCAATACCTTTTCGACAAACCTTTATCTATAATATATATAAAATGCAACATCTTTCTGTCTGTCTGTCTCTCCGTTAGTGCGCTTATCACTCGAGAATCACGTCTCCGATTTACGTGTTTTTTTTTTTAATTCATACATTTTCTCTGACCAGGTTATAGGATATATTTTATTACGTTAGGTAATATAAGTTGACGATAATAGTGAATTAAGTCGGAAAATAGTTTGCCGCTAGCGCGATCTCTTGCAATACGCTGCCTAAACCGTTAAATATGGAACAATATAATGTAGCAAGGATTTTAATATGTATAAAATGCAACGTTTCTCTGTGTGTCCGTTATTGCGCTTATCACTCGAGAACCACTTATCCAATTTACATGTTTTTTTTTAAAGTTCATACTACTTTAGCCAGGTTATATAATAATGGCCAGATTATATAATAATAACGCTGCCACAGAAACACAGCCGAAAGAACTCCTTAAAATCACAGAAACATTCACCTTAGATATCAATATGGAATTTGGTATACGTAAATGTAAAGTGTCCCACATCAACAACAGCAAATAGTAGTCAGAAAAAACACTCCACGGAAAACACAAATACCACATATAACAAGATCACGTAAATAAAAAAACAATCATACACTTGGTTACACGATGGGCAGCTATTTCCTGAAACAGAAGGCTTCTTACTTGCCATCCAGGATAAAGTCATATTAACCAGAAACTACCAAAAGCATATCCTCAAAGACCTAACTATTACAGAAGACAAATGCAGGAAATGCCACCAGCATAAAGAAACAATCTAACACATATAAACAAGCGGATGTAAAATATTAGCCGGAACGGAATACACAGCCAGACATAAGTCAGCAGCAAAATGGGTTCACCAAGCACTAGCCACAACATACAAACTCATTGAAAACACAGATCCCTATTACAAATATACACCAACATCCATATTTGAAAATAAAGATTACCATCTCTACTGGGACATCATTATCCGTACAAATAAAACAGTCCCCGCCAATAGACCCGATATTACTTTTCAATACAAAAAAGGAAAAGTTACCCATCTAATTGACATAGCTGTACCCAACGACACAAACATCCAAACGAAATACACAGAAAAAATCTCCAAATACACAGGCCTTGCAACAGAAATAAAAAGGCTATGGAAACAAGCCCTCTCGTCATATCAGCCACAAGCCTCACACCAACAACATTCACACCACACTTACTACAATTAGGACACAACACAAAAAACATTCAGAAGTCAGTTACTTTGAAAACATATAACATTGTGAGGTCATTCCTTAATACACAATGGTAATAGCGTTTTGCTGACTTAGCTTAAGCCAAACATGGAATCACATTGACCAAACGTGAGAAGGAGGAATATAAGTATCTATATAATATACATAAAAAGCAACATCTCTCTGTCTGTCTGTTTGGCCGTTAGTGCGCTTATCACTTAAGAATCACTTATCCAATCTAAGTGTTTTTTTTTTTTAATTCATATTTGTTTATTGTATGTAAAGGTTATAGGATATATTTTATTACGTTAGGTAACATAACAAATAAGCAGGGACGATAATAGTCAACCAAGTCCACGCGAGCAGAGCCAGGGCACGGCTAGTATTCTTATAAAACATTTTCTCATTTTGTATATTTTGCACTATATTATGTATAGCTTTCTGCAGCGAAATATGATACAAAATATAGAAAGTTTAAAAGTACTTAAAAATTTTAGAGCGTTTTATAAATCACATGTGCTGTATTCCTTTATAGTGCTGTTCCAACTTGAATTTTCAGACTAACTCTACGGAAAATGTAAAATTATCGCCTCTTACCATTGTACTCCAAAGGTTAATCTTAAACTGAAAGTCAGATATTGTAGAGGAAAGTCTTACGTGCGGATTTCAAAAGGTATTTGAAATTAGTTTTGTATGCGCTTTGAATCATAAATGGCTTATTTGTTGCTTTTGCTTGAACTAATATATGATTTCTAAAAAATAGGCCGGCATACTTATGAGAAAAAAGATAATATTTTATGCAAAATAACTCTAGCCTCGTATTCTTTTCAAAAGACGCAGACCGATTTTAATTTAATAAAAAAAATTCTTATTTTAAGAAACGAACTTGAAACATTTTCTTTAAAGTTTCTTTAAAAATTTCTATAACAACATAGTTCATTACATATTATTTTAATTAAAATTTTAAGGAAAGAAGGCTAACTAAAAGGCGGCCCTAGCGTAGTGGCTAAGGTGCCTGCTTTCCAAGCCAACGACTTGAGTTCGTTTCTCGGCTCGGAAAATAATAACAAAAAAAATAAAATAAATAATAAAATAAAATTTACAACGTGATGGTCGCCTCTCTCGGGAAGACGATTGCAAATTATCCGTAATATTATGCATAGTAAAGACCTCTCATTTTGACCGTTCGGAACCGGCATTAAACTGTAGGTCCCTTTTGTCTGTGGAAGTACTTAAAGAGGCACCAACCTAAAGGCGGAAGGGTCGTATACGTCCGTATGGGATATGGCACTTCAAGAAGAAAAAGTCTAGCTAGTTGAATAATCTCGTTCTAAAGAAAAATAATTGTGTGTAGTTCTTAGCCTGTTGTGTTTTTAGTTTCTAACTTTTACACGCTGACGATATCTTTTATGAAGTTGTCCTCAGCTTTTTCTACGTGGTGGTATTTTTCGCCTCGCTACCTTAACTATTCTGTTTTCAGCCATCCTACTTATTCATTCTCTTTTCCTTTTTAGTGCCCATTTATTGGTCTCTTCTACGTTTTATTTTCTTCTAATTGTTCTATCACTTTTTATTCAACATCAACATGCTTTTATTTTGGCTGTATAGTTTAATATTGGTCTTATAAAGACTTGTGAGTTTTTACTCCAGTCGCCAGAGGCAAATTTTGACAGAAAAGTCTCATTAAATGTTCATAGGATGCATTTTGGCATACAGGTAGTTTTTTGGACGCTTTAAACCTACAAAATCTAAAATAAAAAAATAAAAAAGATATCAAAAAACTGATAGCACCACATAAAAAAAAGGGAAATCTTACAAAAGATAGTATACAGATTTTTTCTTAATTTTACCGTAATTAAAAAAAAATATATTTAAAATAAGGGGTTTAACCCCTTCCATTGTAGTGGGAATCATGCTGCCAACCTCATTTATTATTAAATTAACGTTTCTATATACCGCTTAATATTTTAAAATTGAGTTTCTCGGGGTGCTGATAAGAATCCGATGACAGATTTGAAAAATTCAAAATGGCGGTTTCAATATATCCATCAGAGGGTACGTAATTCATTTAATTTTCCAATTTTCCGTTTAAAGTATCTACTAAAGGGTTTTTTTTGGTGCTGATTCAGAATCTGAGGATAGATTTTAAAAATTTAAAATGGGTAATCCAAATTGGCAGTCAGTGTATAAAAAAAAAAATGAAAATATTGATATTTACATAAAAAAATTAATATATTTAAGAATAATTGTATAAATACAAAACAGCAACCAACACTTAATTTACACTTAAAGTTAATTTAATAATATATAGTATAAAAACTATATAAGCGTCATACAGACGACAGAAAACATATCGAGCTGGTGGCGCTGCGCGTGTGGGTTCCTCTCCGATCGCCATTCCTTCGAGTAATTTAGAATTTTCATGTTTTCAATAACTGTTTTCTTTGTACTTGGATGTTGAAATGAAGTATAAACACTTTTACTTAAAGCTTAGACTTTTATTTTCCATTTTCCACTTTTTAATATATTTTTTTTTATTTTAAGTTTAAGTTGTATGATTAATAATAAGCAAAAAATACGTTTATCATGAACATTTTTTTAAGAGAAAAATTACAAAAAAAGAAAAAGTTTTGAATCATTTTCTAATATCACGTATACTTTTAACTGTAACTAAAAAAAAATTGTCCCACTTTTTTCGACCATTTCGTACTTCTTTGAACTTAAAATTGCCGGCGCACAGTGGGGAAAAACGAAAAATCGTGTTTCAAAATTGTCTAGAGCCTTCAATTTTGATTCGATTTGGACGATTTTTTTTTAAATTAAAGCTTATTGAATTCCGAACAAAGTTGTCGGAGCCGATTCTGCAATTAAACTTTTGTTTCAAAATGGCGGAGGTCTTCAAAATGGCGGTTTCTGATTATATAGCGACTGAGACACAGAAAACGCTTACAGTTTCAAACCAAGTTGTGCTAAAATGCGTGTATGTATGTTTTTTTATGTCGCAGATAATATATCTAATATCACAGTTACAAGATTAATAATAATGAACCCGAAATGGCTGCCATGAACAATAAAAGTATTATAAATATGAATAAACGTACCATTATTATGTTATATCCATAACATTTGCATAAATAATTTCTTTAAGGTTGTTAATTATAAATATGTTTCAACGATTGATTTAAAATGACAAATCAAGTATGGCGGATGCCAAAATTGAATCGAGCAAGAAAGTTTCTCTGTGGCATTTAGACTGTGGCAGTCAGATCATTCAAGTTATTGAAGTTTAGTTGCGGGATTTAAATTTTCATGCAGTTATTGCTAGAATATTGCTGCTGTAAATTTTAAGTATCGTAGACAATTTTCTAGCAGATACAAAAAAACAGCGATACACGCAGAAAAGGACAGCTCACACAGCTAGAAAATGGCTACAACACCTAAAACGTTTTGTTAAAATAGAGGCAGCTAAATATTTTGCTGCACTAGCCACATTGTTTGCTGTTGTAGCAAAAAAGTGGCTGCTATTGCTAAACAGTGGCGCAACTTGGTTTGAAACTGTAAGCGTTTTCTGTGGCTCAGTCGCTATATAATCAGAAACCAACGTCCGCCATTTTGAAACAAAAGTTTAATTGAAAAATCGGCTCCGACAACTTTGTTCGGAATTTAATAAGCTTCAATTTTAAAAAAAAAATCGTCCAAATCGAACCAAAATTGAAGGCTCTAGACAATTTTGAAACACGATTTTTCGTTTTTCCCCACTGTGCGGCGGCACAATACAGTAGACACATTTTCATATTTTAAAACTCAAATTTTAAATAACACAGACAAGTATTTTTAGTTATTCTTATATTGAAACTTAAAGTATAATAATAATATATGCACAAGGTTTTTTTTTAATATTATGGTTTATTAAATATTTGTAATTTACTGTATGCCCGTTAAAATCATGCAAACAAAAATTTCGTTTTAAATTTTACAAATCATAGAGCAATAAAAATAAAAAACTAAGTATCATCGGAAAGCTGAAAGTCTCTTCTTCAAAAAATCTTTTAATTTTTTTTTAACTCTGAAAACAAGTAACATAGATTAACCTTGGAGCGGTGCGCGTAGACATTCTAATTAACCTGTTTGGCCCGCTACACTTTTTGAATCGCCTATATGAATTTTTAATAAGTTTTCACACGAAAAAAATCTATCTACCATTTTTTTTTGGAAAATTTCTCGCTCTTTCACGTGGTGCTATTAATTTTTCAATATCTCTTTTATTTTTCGATTTATTACTGAAAACTCGATTTTTTTACTTTATTTGGGATTTTGTGGGCTTAGCGTAGATCAAACTTTAGTAAACTTTTTTTATCGCATTCTAAACCAGGAAAACCACCTGTGTGTCAGACTGCAGCCTGTTAACATTTAATGAGAGCTCAAAACCCCTGGCGACTGGACTATTTATCAATCGGTCAGCAATAGCTTTCTTCAATTTCAAGTTAATATCTATTGGCTTGTTAATTTTGAGTATTACACATTAGGTGAAACTGTTACTAGAAGAAGGGAAAGGAATCACATTCGCAATTTGTAGTTTGATACAGTAACATTATCGACATGTAGCGACATCAGTTATGAATTACCAGCCGATTCCAGAATTAGAATTTCATTCAGGTATAAATTAGCCCGTGTGTTTTACGATCTGTAATCAATTTCAAATTAACAATTCATATTAGCTATTTTTAAAACTAAAAACAGTTTTAATTTGAACGATAACCCAATCCCTGCCTTCGGATGAATTTTTAGTTAATTACAGATGCTAAATTTTGTGATGTATTATATATTAGCTGTGCCTGCGGTTCCGCTCGCGTAGACTACAGAATTATTGTATCGGTTTTTTTGTAAGAGAGCGAGTTGGCGGCTAACCTTTTTACTAGTTGATTTACTATTAACGTCACTACTTATTTCTTAACTTACTTAACGTAACAGAATATATATTATAACCTGGCCAGAGAACATATGTATGAATAAAAAAAAATCAGCCAAGTGCAAGTCGGACTTGCTTAATTAATGTTCCGTAGGTTGATGCCTTTTAAAATAAAATTTTTTGTTATGGAGGTATAAAATGATCAATAACTTCACAAAACACACCACAGATGAGTTTTCAACAAAGTTTTTTTTCCGATCTTTACTGAAAACTAATGACCCGAAAATTATTTTTTATTATATACCAGATAAATTATTAAAGGCAATGCCCTCACAATTTTCGTTCAATTTACACCCTGTGGAGAATATTCCATGATTTTTTCAAAATTTTTTGATCTGTACTTTTCCAAATCAGGGGGAATAGCGATTTTTCGCAATTTTTTTAAAAATAATACAAAGAAAAGTGTGCGTAAGTATTACATTATATATATTTTTGAGCTCGTGTTTTTACACCCCATTCGATGACCTGGCAAAAAATGTTTACTACTTCCGGTTTCAACCGCTCCCCCCGCAACCAAACCCCTTAAGTTAAAATTTAATTTTCAAAACTACATGATTCTGATGAGGCCATCAATTCCTATATTAGTGCGAAATTTCAACTTTCTATGTCAAATAATTTCGGAGAAAATCGGGTCCGAGAGACGGACAGACACCGAGGAGATCTTATAAGTGTGCCGTACGGAACACTAACAAGTAAATCGTCCGATGCAATAATTAGTTACCTTAATTAAAACCGAAAGCAACATTAAACTTCTAAAACTCAGAATATAAATAATAATGTCTGAAAGTTTTAAGTGGCAAAATCTTTTGGAGTAGAGAATGTAGTAAAACTTTAAATGAGAGTTTTGTCTGGAATAGTAGTAAAAAGTTTTACTTTTTTCTAATACAGTTTAAGTATAAAATATTTAAACATTTTCCTTGAGGAGATCAAGTTTTCTCCTTTTTAATAGCTTCACAAAATGTATTGGTACGTAACCGTTTTTACGTCTATTAAGGTTAAGATGGTCTGTTGTTATCCGTTTAGTAATAACTAGCTTAAAAACCAATCATAAATTACTAAAAATCAAAACAAATAATTACTGAATAATTTCCTATGCATAAGTAATTTGTATCATCTATTATAAAACCTCGTCTACTCTTAATAATATAAATTTATTAGAAACTGAAAAGCCTTATTTCCTTTTTTAATAGTGAACTGCTTTGCTATTACTCCTCCGGTTCGTTCGCGTGGACTACAGAATTATTGTTTAGGTTTTTTTTTTTTTTTTTTTTGCAAGAGAGCTTTTTTTGCTGGCAGCAAACTTTTTTCCGACTTGATTCACTATAACCCTCACTGCTTATTCCTTATGTTACCTAACGTAACAAAATATATACTAAAAGCTTTGTCACAAAATACTAATATTATTTTTTCTATATTTTTGTAAATAATGTTTCCTTCTCTCAAGAAAAAAATTAATTCAATGGTTACGATTTTTTTCTTTGAATATAATGAACTATTTTCATAATATCCTGCATATATATATATATATATATATATATATATATATATATATATATATATATATATATATATATATATATGTATATATATCTATATATATATATATATATATATATATATATATATATATATATATATATATATATATATATATATATATATATATGGCACGTTTTACGTCAACAGGGACAAAGCTCTACCCAAAATTGTAGGCGACGGAGAGTAATGTTTGATAGCTCAAATTATTCAGAATACAAAGCACTTTTGAATGCTGAGGGGCAAACATGATCATTCATGCTACAAGTAAGCATGCGTCGAAAAAAGTTATTAAACTATAAAAACAGCTACAAAATATTCAAAAAGTCCAAATGGCGGATCCAACATGGCGGACCTCAAAATCAATTAGATCTCTGATTCTCACAGAACTTGATATATTACGTGTTCTTGGGGACTCTAGAGTGGGATTATAAACTTATATATTTAAAATATGTTTAACTTTTGAATGGTAAGACCTCATTTCCTAAAAAGGCTGATCCAATATGATGGCTACAAGTGAGGTAAACGTTAACCTTTTTTCAGGTTG
>CM032456.1:78771136-78808636 GCA_019049505.1 Pachyrhynchus sulphureomaculatus
AAATACCTGTGAAATTGACGCCAAGTATAAATTAAAGGCAACAGTAACGATAGGTGTTTTGTCGTGACATTAACTATGAATACTATTGTGACAGCCCCTATAGTCTTTCTTGAGACAATCGGCAATAATAACATAGGTCTGCAACAAAAATGCTGTCTGGATTTCTATGTATTTAGGTGTTCTGAAAACTAAAAAAATACTCCAAAAATTCCAGAACGTCAGGTTATTTTGCAAAACGCAAAATTTTATTATAAAAAAGGGTTTTTTTGGGCTAACTTGAAGTCATAAATAAATAGGTACAATTTTATTTTGATTACTGTTTTTAAATATATACAGGCCATAACTATCATTACTTTCTAAATAAAGAACGCCCTCTGTGAGCTAAATTAACAATCATAAACGTTGTAACCAGAACGTGCGCGCTCCGATAGTGTAGAAAGTGGCGCGGTACAATTACGCGTTAACTCGTCATTGTTTTATAGATCTCGGTTCAATATAGTGCAATCTCATCTGTGCGGAAGTGTGTGAATTCGTCTGACAGTTTCTGTTATATTTGTGGCGAATATATGGTATTAAGCAACAACTTAATATTACGGACTTTGTAAAAAAAAGTATACTTCACGTATTTTGGCTTAAAACTTGGAGATCAGGATAAAGTTTGGGCACCTCATAAAGTCTGCAAACGATGTGTTTGAAGACCTTCGAAATTGGTTTAAGGGCAAGAAAAAAGCTTTCCGATATGCGATTCCTATGGTATGGCGCGAGCAAAAGAACCATAGTGATGATTGTTACTTTTGTTCGTGTAATGTAAAAGGGTATAATTCAAAATGGAAGCAGTCCATTTCATACCCCAATCTGCAATCAGCTATTCGTCCCATCCCTCATGGGATCGAAATACCAGTGCCCAAGGCCCCTGCTACCTTGGAAGAGATTCCAAGTTCTGACGAAGATGGTGCTGTACCTGAACCCGATGACAAGTCAAGTTTTCAATTTGAAGATGACAGCAGTCCGAAATTGTTTTTCCAGGGCGAGCTAAATGATTTGGTAAGAGACTTGAATCTTCCAAAAACGCTGCTGAGTTGCTTGGATCAAGGCTCAAAAGCAGGAACTTACTTTTGCCGGGAGTGTCTTCCTCCTGGTTTAGATATCGTGAGAAGCAGTTCACTTCCTACTTTGCCCAAGAGGACGAGTTGGTATATTGTACCAATATTGAAGGTTTGATGGATACATTTAAGATCTCATACGATCCAGCACAGTGGCGTATTTTCATAGATTCTTCAAAAAGAAGCCTTAAAGCAGTTCTGCTTCACAATGGCGGTTTCTATGCTTCCATTCCTGTCGGTCATTCCGTACACCTCAAGGAAACCTACAAGAACTTGGAATTGGATCTTTGCAAATTAAAATATAAAGACCACGGTTGGCAAGTGTGCGGTGATTTAAAAATCTTGGGCATGTTGCTCGGACAACAATCTGGGTTTACCAAATTTCCTTGCTTTTTGTGTCTATGGGATAGTAGAGACCGAGCAAATCACTGGACCAAAAAGTGTTGGCCTCCGAGGGAGCTTAAAGTTGACGAAAAGAACGTCCTGCATGAAACTTTGGTGCCTCCTCATAAAGTTCTTCTACCACCGCTTCACATAAAGCTGGGACTGATGAAGCAATTTGTAAAGTCACTTCCAAGAGATGGAAATTGCTTCAAATACTTAAGTTTTCAGGCCTCTCGGAGGCAAAGTTGAAGGAAGGTGTTTTCGTTGGACCAGATATTAGACGGCTTATGGCTGATCCACAATTCATCACAACCATGACGGATCCTCAAAGAGAAGGGTGGATTGCCTTTAAAGAGGCCGTAGAGAAATTTTTAGGCAATAACAAAAACCCTAACTACAAACAAATCATCAAAAGAATGTTAAAAGCATTTCAAGCTTTAGGTTGCCTAATGAGTTTAAAAGTACATTTTCTTCATTCCCACCTCGACTACTTTCCAGAAAATTTAGGAGATCTGAGTGAAGAGCAAGGTGAACGATTTCACCAAGATATTAAGGAGATGGAAAAAAGATACCAGGGAAGATGGAGCGTCTCAATGATGGCAGACTACTGTTGGACGCTTCAGAGAGACCTTCCAGATGCTTGCTACAAGCGAAAATGTACCAAAAGGAGTCTTACTGGGAAAAAGAAATGTGTTTAGTGCTTACTAATGAATGTATTTTAGATAAAAAAAAATAAGTTTTGTTACGCAATTATAATTTTAAAAAATTTTTTTTTAGTCTTTTATCTTTTATTTTAAGATGATAACTTGTTTAACATAGATACCTACATGGTCAGAAAACGTGACGTTCTATGACAAAATGAAAGTCATTTTTGGATTCAGTACACCCAAAAACAAGAATTACGCAAAAAAGCTCTCAATTTTTTTTTTTTTGCAGACTCGTGTAATAAGAATAATAAAAACAATTTAAAGAACAGTTAACACCAGTACACTAACCCTTAATTTTTGCCGCCGACATGCATTTCCTTAACTATGTTAGCATCATCCGCGCATCCTGAACTAACTATGTTGGGAATGTGGAATCTTTGGCACAAGGACACTACTTAGTCGATATAACCACTGCACCAAACACTTTATTTTTGCACTCGATGTGCGTTTCGCTAACCATGTCAGCCTCATCAGGAGCGATGATTGACTAAAGCTAAACTTACTCTATTCAGAGGAAAAGTGATCAAACGATGAAGTAAAAAATGTAACACGGCTAATATGTGTTGTTTGCGATGAAATGAATCATTAGGATATCTGTTACATTTCATTCCATTGCAGACAACACAAATTAGCCCCATTACATTTTTTCGTTCATCGTTTGGTCACATTTCCTCCTAATAGAACAAACTTCAATAACGAAAGGGAAAACTAGAAATATAACTAGAGTTAATGGTTATGATAATGACTTAGTAAACAAGTTAATAAATAGAGATAAGTTCAGGTTAAATATTCAGAATTCCAGCTTTTTTACATGCGAAGAAAATAAGACCAAGTATGTCTCCATACTACATAATCCGAAATGTAAGAGGGGACTCGATAAGGTATTTAATAAGGTACGCCTCATCTTAGTCTATATCACTGTCTTTATTGGAAAAAAAGATAGGCCAGGCCTCTTACATACAATTTTGAAAGTATAATATTTCTAATAGTGAATGTATGCTTATACTAACTTAACCTAAGCTCTTATACTAGTGATTCTATATTAACTTAACCTAGGAAATGTTTTATATATACATGAATTTTTTAATGCAAAGACTTAAAACTAAGACTAAAACTACCTTAGCCTAAGACTTACGCTAACTTAAATTAGGACGTAACATTAACTTAAACTAGGACTAATTATAACCTAGAATGAGACAATCTTCTTGTCACGGCGGGCGAGGGGGCTCATCGTCTTCGTCCGAGAGCAGCGGGTCCGACGGTCTCGGGAACTGGCGGTTGGCGTGAGGTGGGAGTCGGAAGGCGTCCCTGATGAGTGGGTTGGGGTGTAAGGACGCCTTCTCCAGAAACTTCTGTTGGATTTTCCTCATGTGTGCCTTTACGGTAGGCACACCGAGGTCCCTATGGAGTTGTCGGTTCCTCATGAACCATGGGGCTCCCGTGATCATCCTCAGGGTATTGTTCTGCACTGCTTGAAGTTGAGCTCTCCTTGTTTTGGAGAGCTGGCACCAAGTAGGGCAGGCGTAGGTGAGGCCTGCCTTTACTATGGTGTTGTATACCAGAAGCTTGGTCCGTGGCAGCAACTTACTGGAGCGATTCAGGATGGGATAGAGTTGCCCAGTAGTTGCTTCGCCTTCTTGGTTGCAGTGCAGACCTGGTCCTTCCAGACGAGTTGTCTGTCGAACTGGACGCCCTGGTACTTGATGGAGTTGGTCCATTGGACGCAGGAGCCTTGGAGCTGGAGATGTCCATGAGAAGTGCCGCTGCCCTTGGAGAAGACGATGGCTTGAGTCTTGGCGGGGTTGACTTTGATCCTCCAGCGGTCAAACCAGGAGACCAGGGTGTCGAGGTGGCGCTGAAGTCCGCTGGTGATGAGGCGGCTACTTCTGAAGTGGGTGATAATGGCGGTGTCATCAGCATAAAGGAGGAGGTTGGTCTGATTCGATTCGGGAATGTCGGCTGTGAAAATGTTAAAGAGGTGGGGGGAGAGAACGAAGCCTTGTGGGACTCTGGGACTGGGATGTTAGGCTAAGTATAAATAGGGTAGATTTGTAGTTTAGCTTTAGTCAATCATCGCTACTGATGAAACTAACATGGTTAGCGAAACGCGCGTCGAGTGCAAAAATAAAATGTTTGGTATAGTGGTGATATATACTGAGTAGAATAATAAACTAACCCCAAGATTATAAACTAGATTATTATACTAATACTTGTGATTTCTCAAAACCGACCAGTAACAGACATTGTCCTAGTTTCGTTCGGTAGAGAAGACTGTAAAAATAAGTTATCTGTCCTTATTAAGAATAATTTTGTTTTTTATATACTTATACTTTTCTGTACGTTTAATAACTTACTATGAGATACAGTTTTAATTAATCTTAAATTATGACGTAATATACCAAATAATCCAGAATATAGCATGTGACTCAATAAGGTATATAATAAGATTGTCACGTTAGTCTAGAAGTCACCAGACAACGTAAGACATATCTTACATAGATCTGGGGATAAAATCCACGGAGATGAATTCAGGAATGTGGAAGAAAAAGAAAGTTACCTTTGCTTTACTAGCTATAGAACGTGAATCGTAGTAAATTTTTGAGCAATGACCAAGTTTGTTTGTTGGACTATTAGCTTTATTCACCTAATTTGACACCCCGTGACTTTTTTTTAATCCCCTGGTTTCATTTAGATATAAAAGGAAAACGATATAATTCTATTGAACACGTTCAGGCGGCAGTGATAACGTTTCTAAAAAGTATCCCAAAAAACGATGTCAAGGACTCAATTCGGGAATTAACTGACCTAGTCAAACAATGTATCGGAACTGAGAGGCAGTATATCGGTGAAAATAAATCATTTGTACATGACTTGCTTTTCATTTTCTATTACATATTCGGTTTCTCTTTGGACACGCAGTGTTTAACTATGAAACTATATTTTCAAGGTACATACTTCAAAATGTTTTAGTAATTTGTATATTAGAAATATAAGACAAAATTATCATTCCTTATTTAGATACTACGTACCAACAAGACGATAGTCGAAACGATTTTGTATGCAACTCGTTACATAAATTTTAACTGCACACTTTTGTAATAAAACAAATTTCTACAAGCTTACTCAAGCTGTAGAACGGTCACTTGCAGCATTCGAAACTAAGTTTGAACTTACTAAAGTGTTATTTCAAAGTTTTAATATCCCTGTTTCTGTTACTCAGAATTAGTTTTAACAACTGCAGCCTCGCTTGAAATGTTGCATCCTATTTTTCAACTTTAAATTATGTATTGCGTGCGTAGTGTAGTAATTTTCGTCTGGATAATGCTAAAGAGTTACATTTAAATATTGGATGGTTGTAGCTTCTACTTGATGGAAATTAATTATAAATATATAATAAAAGACTGTTTTTAGTCAATTTCCACTGGTTTATTTTAATTGCGATGACGCGTTTTGCTGCCGATGCAGCTTCTTCAGATCTACATTTCACACTGTCAAGTTAGATTTAATGTTCACAATTTTATATAATTTCTTAATTATAATATTACACCTAATTAAATTACATTGATAGTATTGGAAAACCCACACAGATTTGGAATTAGGAGAATAAATTCAATAATGGTGAATTGTTTAAATCTACCTGGTCGTTGAGTAAAGTACCTTTAATCGATTTATTTGCATTGTCTCCAAAAGGTTTAGTTTTAAACCTTTTTGTTGGGTGTGTAAAATTTTGAAATTCTTGTTAAATGTGTGATTTTCTGTTAAAAGATGATTAGCATATGTTGAATTAGACTTTCTATGGATGAAACTTTTTTCGTGTTCTGTAATTCTTTGTATAAATGTACGTTCAGTTTGTCCTATGTATGTTTTAGGACATGAACCACATGTTAATTGATAATTCTCTAATTTATTGTCTTTATTGATTTGTGGTTCGTAGTTTTTGAGATATTTCCCTATAGTATTGTTAGTCTTGTAAGCTATGTTGATATTTTTTCGATTTAAAAATTTTCCCAGTTTTTCTGTTGGTTTGCCGAAATAGGTTAAGCATTTAAATGTGGTTTTTCTGTCCTTAAAAACGTGGGTATATTTCTAAGATTGCCTTCTTTCTAAGTTTTTTCCTACCGATGTTATCGATTAAAGTAACCGAGTAACCATTGTTAACGGCTACTTGTTTTATGTAGTTTAATTCTTTAGTAAAATTGTCATCTGATAAGGGGATATTAGTTAGTCTATGTATAAAACTATGATAAGCTGCGAGTTTATGATAGTTAGGGTGGTGAGAACTATTGTGAATAGTGGTATCTGTATGACAAGGTTTGTGATATATTGCAAATTCATGTTTTTTCCTGGTTTTACTGATTGTTAAGTCTAGGAAATTGATTTTCCCTTCGACTTCTTCTTCCGTTGTAAAAGTGATATTTCTATGTAAAGAATTAATGTACTGTAAAAAGTGAATTAATTGTCTGTCCGTACTTGTAAAGCATACAATTATATCGTCTACGTATCGATACCAGTATAGACAATTGTTGCTATTGTTATTATGGTTGTTAAATATCATTGTTTTAATACTGTCCATGAAAACTTCGGCAATTAATGGACTTAAGGGATTCCCCATAATTAACCCTTCTTTACTATTGTAGAATGTGTTGGTAAGTGAAAAATAATTTTGTCTTAGGCAAGTTCTTAATAAATTAATTATGTCCATTTTTATAACTTCATTTACTTTATTTTTTGTTAATAGGTTCTCTATTAAAATTATTGTTTCGTCTGGGTGAACACTTGGAAATAAGTTTTTGACATCGAAAGAGACTAATTTAGAATTATCTGGTCTTGTTATATTCTTACCTTTAATCACGAGTTCGTATGAGTTTTTGATACTATATTTAGGTTCAAATTTGCTATGATATTTGATTAAATCAATTAAAAAGGATGACGTCTTATATGCTGGAGCAGACATATAGGAAACAACTGGTCTGATTGGGTGGTCAAGTTTGTGTAGTTTTATGAGTGAATAAAGTGGGATTTGGGGATTCATATTTATCGATTTAAATTTATCTTTATCGTGAATGATACTTTTAGCCTGTTCAATTTGTTGTTTTATTTCTTTTGAAAAATATTTGTTGGATCTTTATTTAAAATTTCGTACTTTCCTGTTTTGAAAAAATCTAACGTTTTATTAATATAGTTGATTTTGTCTCTTGGTATTACTGTGTTACCTTTATCTGCTTTAGTAAAACAAAATGATCATTTAAAATAGTAATGTGACAAGCAAAGAACATAAACTTCAAATATATTTTGGTATAATAAGACAAACATAAATTTCGTAATATAAATGTTGACTTCATGATAACTATGTAAACTTTACTACAACTAAACTACTACAAAACCAATCCATCAAAAGAACTATTACAGAGCTAAATATTACAAACCAAGCTCAGGCGAACTTGATAGCAATTATTGCTGTATCAAAGTTTATAATTAACTCTACCACAATATAAAGTCTCCCTTTGATCTTAGACCAACTAAGGAGTTATTGGTTGTGCAGATATTTAGCATTGTTTACCTTAATAACACTGAGGACATCTAAAATGATCCGGCTCAGTCGTGCATGCCACCATATGCGATTACTGTCTTATGTCGCGTAATTACATTGTTTTTTTTTCTCATTTATCGGTGATAATCTGTGCTATTTACCTTTATAAATTAATTCTCTATTTACGATTCACATCTACTGTATTTTTACAGTATTTCTTATATTATATTATCTTCACAATTATATACGTCTCTCACGGTTTTAAAAACGTGATTTGGCACCACAAATAAGAGTAACTTAGTATATATTCTATTTCACTACCATTTTTTTCTTCTTAACTATTTGTAGTTGGTACAGAAAGTTCTAGTAATACTTTAAATAAAAAATAGTTTTGCCAGGAAAAAAAACTCTTAAGATTTTTTTGAGTTGTCAGATAATAGAAGAAACAAGACAAGTAACAGATTGAAAAATCAAGGTATTTCAGGATGAATAGCTGTCTAGGTATTAGCTGCAATCTTAATTACTCTTATGTAGAATCAATATTAGTTTTTTTTTATGTGCATAGCACACGTACTGCAGTGCAAAAAAGCGATTCATGTTGACCTTGAATAGGTATGTACTCGGTGACAAACACAGTCCTAGGTAAATCATGCCAAAGAGATGAAGGTCTCCGAGAAGTGATAAGCTGCACTTCATACGGATGTGAAGTATTTGCGTGACGTGTCTTCTTAGTATGCATCGCACTGGGAGGAATTAAGAGCGCTAAATCCATAGAATACTTTCCAAGAAAATACTTGTAGGATAAACTCAAGTCGCCAACCGTTCTTCGATGTTCCAAGAAATTAAGGTGGCTGGTAAATTCTGGGTCTCCAATCAGGCGAGCAGCTGTCTTCTGAAGAGAATCCAATAAATGCAGTGTATGTTTTTAACCAGAACTGTAAACATGGGAGCCGCATCCCATCGTCGGTCGAATTTAAGCTTAATATAGGATTAACAGTTGTTGTGGAGTATACAGCTTTCTAGCTCGAAATAATATTCCCAGCAAATTAAAGCCCAGCAAATTGAGTGACGATGCTATAGGAATGGAGTGTATCCACATAACTTTGTCAGGTCCAGAAACGTTAACTTTTTTAGATATCACTGCTGAGTTTTTGTAGCTTCTGATTCTACTTAGTTAGTACGGTCACTTCAAGACAGAATTTCTTTCAGATCTTCCTGCAGCTGAGAACATTAGCAGGAGTAGCCGATGTTCAAGCGTTTAAAGAAGTAAGCATACTATCATCTGCAAAGCTGTAGATTGGATTCATGGTCCTTTTCAGCAGATCGTTAATGTAAATGATAAAAGAGAGTAGGAGATAGTATGGAGCCTTGGGGCGCACCGGTTTGATAGTGAAGGTATTAGAAAGAAATCTGTCGAAAGTCACTCGTAAGAAACGCTCTCTGAGGAAACACAAGAGCCATAATCTCTCTTTCTTTCAATCTTTAAGAAGAAGTATACCTCTTTGTGAGCACTCTCAACGATTTAAACCATGAATTCTAATCATTATTATCATAAATTTTTAATGAAGCTAGACACCAAAAAGGCTTCTGGCGCTGACGGAATACATGCCATAGTTCTCAAAAACTGTGCAAGGGAACTAACACCAGTTTTCTGTAGACTTTTGAACCTATCTTACAGAAAGGACATATTTCTGTCCTGATGGAAATGTGCCACCGTTCAGCCGATACCTAAAAAAGGCAAGAAGACCTTGCCAAATAACTACCAACCAGTCGCACTGCTTTCAATAATATCGAAAGTCATGGAAAAGGTTATCAATCAGCATCTTATAAAATATCTTGAACTATTCAATATTATTAGCGATCACCAATATGACTTTCGTAAACATAGATCAACAGGAGATCTTCTGACTTATGTAACACACGTTTAGAAAACGCAATTGAACACTTTGGAGAATCTCGAGCGGTTGCTCTTGACATATCCAAGGCATTCGACCGTGTTTGACGCGATGGACTGTTGGCTAAGCTACGCTCTTATGGTATGTCTGAAAGGTTCTGTTTGTGGCTCTCATGTTTCCTCAGAGAGCGTTCTTTACGAGTGGCCGTCGACGGATTTCTTTCTAACACCTTCACAATCAACGCCGGTGTGCCCCAAGGCTCCGTACTGTCTCCTACTCTCTTTCTCATTTACATTAACGATCTGCTGGAAAAGATCGGGAATCCAATCTACAGCTTTGCAGACGACAGTACGCTTGTCTCTTCATTCACTTTGAACGCTCGGACATTGGCTGCTCAGGCGAATATCCGCAGACAGCAGGAGGTCGTTCAACTTAACAAAGACCTGGAAGAAATTCTATCTTGAGGTGACAGTAACCAAGTGGAATTTAACGCTACAAAAACCCAGGCGGCAGTTTTTCTAAAAAAGTTAATGTTATGTCGGGGCACTCCATTCCCCTAGCCTCGTCGCTCAATTTGTTAGGCGTTAGTCTGGGAGCAAACATGTCCTGGCATGAATATGTTGCAGGCATAACAAGGAGAGCTTCTCAAAAGTTAGGAATATTATTTCGAACCAGAAAGCTTTACACTCCACAACAACTGTTAATTCTTTACAAAGCTCAAATTTGACCCCAACTATGGAATACTGCTCCCATATTTGGAGATCCGCTCCCAAACATACACTGCATTTGCTGGGTTCTGTTCAGAGAAGAGCTGTTCCTCTGATTGGAGACCCGGAACTGACCGGCGGCCTTGATTCGCTGGAACATCGAAGAACGGTTGGCGACTTGAGTCTGTTCTACAAGTATTTTCATGGAAAGTGTTCGAAGGATGTAGCCCGCTTAATTCCTCCCAAAGCGGTGCATTTTACAAATACACGTCGCGCTGGTGCTTTACATCTGTATGAGGTTCAGCTTGTTACTCCGTGTACAACGCTTTTATATGGAGAACATCATCCCTTTGGAATAATTTGCCTACCGCTGTGTTTCCCACCGAGTACAATTTACAGCTATTCAAGAACAACGTGACTCGCTTTTTCCGCACACATGCCGCTCCTGGAGCGCTTTAGGGACTTCCCTGCAGCACGTGCGCTAGACCCATAAAAAAAAATAAAAAAATATATAATAAAGTTCGATTAAATAAATCAAACAATTATTTTGAATTAACCGGTTAGTATGTTTTTTTTTTTGTGTTTTCTCCTACAAAGGAGATACAATATACATAAAGAAACATCTCAAATTATGAACATAACGTTCAATATATCGCAATTAATTTAAAATAAAGCGTACATTTTATTGATTTTTATTTATTTATTTTTTCAGTAAAATATATGGGTTAAGTAATTTATTTTTATTTAAGTTTTCTTTGACAGTGACTTAAAAAGGTCTTTCATATTTAATTATCGAAATTTAATAACAATTAAAAAATTCATGCTACACAATTTTTTAAAATAGGTCGAGCAAAAAACCAATAAAAAGTTATTCTCACTTCGAAAACAAATTCGAAACATTCTTGGCCTCTTAGTAATATTTTTCACTATAATCCGTGACTTTTGGCTTAAGGTAAACCTCAAGAGTATAATGCAAGAAGGCCGCAGTATTACCTTTGCAGTAAGGATAAAGTTTTGAAGTTTGAGTTGGAATAATACCCTAAAGGATCAGGAAATATATGCCTTATAATATATTATGCACGTAATAAAGTTCCTAGGGCCTTTATAACTAGTTTTGTAATATTGTATAGTATAGTTAGTTATTTTTACTCGTTTGGCTGTTTTGTCTGTAGTACTGTGTAAAATGAAACATTGTACTATCTACTCCTAGATCCATATCACTCTCTTATATGAGAATAGGGATTTTAAGGCGCTCGAATTCTAGAATTAATATATTATTAGTATTCCGTACGGAACACTTGGATCATTTCAGTGTCCGTCTGTCACACCCGATTTTCTTCGAAACTATTTGACATATAAAGTTGAAATTTGGTACAAATATATGAATTGATGACCCAATCAGAGCCGTGTAGTTTTTAAAGTTAAAAAGGGGATTACATACACCTGGGCGCTGCAAAAATTATATATATTTAAAAAATATATTTTTAAGGTTATTAAGTGAATAATACAAAAAAATGGCGATTATATATTTTTATTGTACTTTAAACTATAAGATTTTTTTTTGATATGTTTTAAATGTTAACCTTATTTTTTATCGGGTTTAATGGACCACTAATGAAAACAATGTCGCTTCCTTGTTTGCAGGATAACTTTACAAAAAACAATCCAATATGCAAAAATACAAATTAATCTTGTAAAATAATGTAGTAGTTAAAAATTTTCGAACATTTTTTTTTTCAAAAATAAAAAAATTACGGTGTTTCAAACTTTAGTATGCAATTTTCGACCAAACAATTTATGTTTAATTTCACAGACCAACGATGAAAACACTTTTTTAATAATTTTACCTAATTCCTACGTTTTGTGTGCTGAGTCCGAAAATAATAATAAAAACGTTGAATCACCCACCAATTTTTCACATTTTAATATTCAAAATGTGAAAAGTTTATTTTTTTATCATTCGAGTGTTGTTAGGTTGGCAATGAAATCAGAATTTTATAAAGTTGGCAGTAAAATCAAATGTTATTAGGTTGGCGATAAATGTCACAGCTGTTGGTTTTCTTCCAATCAATATAACCTCGCATTGCAGTGCTTAACCCATATGTTTTAATTCACACTCAAAGTATGGCTAATCGTGGTTGTAAAAACTCTCCCAACACTTTTTGTTATGTATGTGGTGAGTTTGTAGTTAAAAAAACATCAAAGAAACATTACTGACTTTGTAAAAAAAAGTATACTTTGCATATTTTGGTTTAGAAATCGGTAATCAAGAAAAATGTTGGGCTCCTCACAAAGTATGTTATGTTTGTGTCGGGGATCTTAGGAAATGGTATAAGAAATAAAAGAAAGCTTTTAGATTTGCAGTACTCATGGTATGGAGAAAGCAAGAAAATCATTCAAATGATTGTTACTTTCGCAGCGTTGACGTTTCTGGATATAACTCCAAAAATAGGAGAGTAATTATCTATCCTAACTTTTCTTCAGCTAATCGGCCGGTAGGACATGGACCGGGACTTCCTGTACCTGAGCCACCTCAGTCTATTGATGACGTTTTACAGTCCAGTCCCGAATTCAATGAAAGTCGACCGGATGATGATGAGTTTCAATGTTCTCTAGAAAATTTAAAACCACAGTTTACACAAGCTGAGTTAAATGATTTAGTAAGAGATTTGGATTTGACTAAGGAAAAAGCAGAATTGCTTGGTTCTACGCTGAAAGAAAAACGCTTATTGGAATCTGGAACATCTATTTATTTTTTTAAATTTTTTATTTAATTTAATTATTTATTATTTCATTATTTAATTTTATCTATTTTGAAATTTAATCGAGGTCATATTACGAGAGAACTGTGGGTAATACAAAAAAACCGATACCAGATACGGTTTCAGCACTCAAAAATACATAACACTTGGAGGTATTGGTTTCAAAAGTTTTTACAAATATTTTTTTTGTTGGCCTGTGTTATTTACAAAAAATTATTTATTAGAAAAATTTAAAAAAACCTCTCGACATTTTAAAAAAAAGTAATTATTAATATTTAAAACAAAAAAGTAAAAAGTATTAAAAATTGACTGAGTAATATTGCAGACAGTGTCTGAAAACAGGTAGCGGTCCCAATCCCACGCCAGGTCACATTTAATGCTATAACTTTGTAATGGAATGGAATTTTATTAGTTTTTTTTTTAATAATTCTTAGAAGTATAATGAATAAAGATCCTTAAAAAAAATCGAATTTTTGAAAATTCGAGGTACATGTAACCCTTGTGTGGTTTAGCTTCTGGGAAAAAGTGAAATTTTTTTTTCTAAAGCCATCGAGTGAGGTGTCAGAAAAGCTGGTGAAAACACGAATTCAAAAATATATATGGTGCAGTACTTGCACACGTTTTTCTTTGTATAAATTGCCAAAAATCGAATTCTGGATTATTCTCCATAAAATGTAGATTGAGCGAAAATTAAACAATTATTAGCTCTGGTCAACAGACGAATGAAAAACTTGTACTCTTCTTTCGATGTTCAAAAAAGGATATAAAAGATTACAAGCCAACTACAGAAAGTTAAAACTTCTAGCTCCGACTCTAAAACTAGCAACAACAATCATAACCAACAAAATTGATAAGCACGTTTTACTGGCATGGGTTTAGATTAGGAGAGACTTTCACAGATACTGTCTTCAGCATAATATGAATTACCAAAACACCGTTAGACTACAAGAGAATCGCCTTTCATTGACTTTATTCGGTCGAGTACAATTAGAAAATGTATGAAAGACACATACTGCACAATATCATCAAATCTAAAAAATATTTATTCAAGAACTAGATGGTTTCATGAGTTATGCGAGTATATATAATTCGCTCTGAATGGGAACTCCACCCCACCTCGGCAGTCTCATGAAGATGCCGAAAGGCAACCCCGGTGCTGGTGTATAGTATACCATAAACACGATCAACATATACTGAAATATAATAAACTCAAAATGTAAAATCGCCCAAATTAAAACAAATCAAGACCTCGAAGTGGACTAAATGAAATTTTTGCTTCGATTGCTTATGAAAAAGGAAGAACGACCCTTGAACCTGGTAATGCCACCAGTTCTCGTATATAATTAAAAGGTGATTTTCTAATCTTTGTAACTCAATATTTTTCTTTTTATTTGCCATTTAAAACAAAATACCTTTAATTTATTGAAAAAATAATAATTTTAATAAAATTTTGATAAAAACAATACCTATAGGTACTCTTAAATGTGAATCCTATTTTTGTAAAACAGAAAAATCATAAAAATGGAAATTTACTTGGAATATGTAGGTAAGGGAGGACTTTCCATCAAATTTTAATATTCCAGATGAACGAATTTTTTCATGTCGCTCACTGCTGCGTTTAATTTATTCAAAGTTTACATACGTACACGATAAAATGAACTTCTTTATCGATCGAGCTGAATATTGGTGACGCACCTATTTTTTGCTAAAAGGCGAATAAAATTTGTTTAAACAGTATGAAAATAGTAAAGTGATTTACGTAGGACTTCCCCTTTAAACATGCAATTTTCACATAAATACTGAATTAAATTTTCTTAGCTAACTTAAGACAATCATCATATCTGGATGTTTCCAATTATACGTACTTTATTGTGAAATATTACCCACCAACGTGTGTTTGCTACATATCTCAATTTGGACCGGACGAATCCGGGCAGGTCATACCTCGCTACATTGCCACAGAGACATTCGTCGCTTTTATGCATGCCTCTGCCGAGAATCATGCTAAGAGGAAAGTGTAGATCAAGACTGTAGAATAACCAAAGTGCTACCTGCTGATCATGTAGTTCAAATCCTACATTTAGCTGTACATTTTATCTGACTAAGATTACCCTGTAGTTATATAACCGAGTATGAAAATAATATCTAATTAAAAAATCTACCCTCTTGCCTTCACCACATTTGGTCACTTTAACTTCAGTAATTCAATACCTTAGAAGCAAAAAAAAAACTTAGTTTTCCAAATACTCTATGTCGGCTATTTTGATGGTATTATCAATAGGAAATCGCCATCTAAGCAGATATTTCTTTAGATTCCAAAACAAAAAATAATCACTGGAAGCAAAGTCTGAAATATAAAGTAGATGGCTAAACTTCAAGAAGTTACATTTCGAGATAACAGCTTGAGATTTTCGCAACTTAAAGCAGCAACATACCAGCTAAAAACTTTCTTCTACATTTCTCTTTGACAGTAGACCTAACATTGTAGAAGCGTGGAAAAGTCCAGTAATAGTTTACTTATGGGTAGAATGTCTACACTACATCTTCTGTGCCCTAACAAATTACGACCAGCCGACTACCGCACAGGAAATTTCTTGTATTCGCATTGTATAGTTTCTAGATTGGTCTCAATATCATAATGGTAGATCATCTCCTGTAATAATTTTTGAGTAGAAGTTATCCGGGTTTTCTATGGGCATATCAAGATGCTCTTAGCCACATTGCTAGTAAAATTTTTATTAATGACGAGCTAACATTGTTGGTTTTGTGGACTATTTTTTAAAAATTTTAATCTCAGATCGAACAGTTAGTGATAAAAAATTATATCTTAAATCTTTGTACACTTTATTGTTTTATTAAAAACAGTATACAAAATTGTTGTAATTTTAGCGGTTAATTACAATTTCCGTTTCGGATTAAAAATCGAGTGTTTTTTTTTCGTTACTGACTAATTTGTATAAATACACCGAAATTCAAATGCTGTGTGTATACAGCAACCCTTAGCATACATGCTAAAAAATCATAAATCTGTAGACACAATTTGTTCATTAGTTATAGACGGGCTCTATTTGTCATTGTTTTTTTTTTGTTGTTGCTCTAATCGATCAGTTTAAATATACTAAATCTTTTCAAAATATCCTTTATAATAACTATATCATATTCCTGTAAACAGTATTACGAACAAACTTTTACAAAAAAAACTAAAAATAGACTTTTCTTTTAATGAACCTTTCAGCATGAATATAAAAATAAATCGTTTGACAGCAAAGCAAGAGATACGTAGTTCCTATCGGTTTTTAATATTCCGGCTGAATGGCCTTTTTCACGACGTTTATTCTGGCATTTAATTTATTCAAGGTTGGTGTATATGCAGGTCAATATACATTTAGTAATCTGACCAGTCAACTGCGAGTATTTCTGACGCACATTCGTTTTATTTCACCCAAACAAAATTTATATAAATGGAAAAAACAATTGGTAAAGTTATTTATTTCTCTAACAAATATATGCA
Source organism: Pachyrhynchus sulphureomaculatus (assembly GCA_019049505.1). Classification (NCBI taxonomy): domain Eukaryota; kingdom Metazoa; phylum Arthropoda; class Insecta; order Coleoptera; family Curculionidae; genus Pachyrhynchus; species Pachyrhynchus sulphureomaculatus. Next base: position 78,787,736 of record CM032456.1, read on the forward strand.
GGAAAATTTATGCAGCTTGTGAAATTTTGTTTCTATAAATACTTAAGGATTAATCGGTGATTGTACGATTTCTTTGACGCAAAAATTTCATTCGTCTGGGCGGATCTCGATGCTTTCGAGCTCTAACTTGACCACGTACACAGCCCAACGACTGAAGCAAAGCAACAGTAATGTTTAGGCTGTCCTGCCCCTCCCCCTTTGCTGTGGCCGGTTTAAGTTTTGAGGTAATGAAGTTCGACTTATTGAGGATACTAAAACCTTCTGAAGATACTTTCTCTGTCTAGTTACAGCCTTCTTATAATTTTTCCATAAACTTGACGTCTCTAACTACAGAATCATTTACAACTCCGAGGTTAGCCTTTCTGCCTTGTCTTATAATCGGCGCTATTAGCCGACTCTTTTACAGGATTCCAAAAAAACCTTTTTGAATCCCAAAGTTGGTAAAAAATCTCAATTTTAGTTTATGAAAGATTATAATAAGACAGTTACTAGAGGGGAAGAGTCTCTTCAACAAGCTCTTGATACGAGACTTAGTAAAAAGCTAGTAAAGCTTTATCATTTGCAGACAAAACTTTCTTTGTTTTTAGCAGTAAATAATTCTCGACGTTTATTAACGTACTCGCTATGAACCGGTTTAAAGTGCTGTTTTAAGTTATTGGATTTCATATTGTCAATTGTCAAATTTTTGAGCAAATAAGACACAAAGACCTTTGTGGTTCAGTTGTCGTAAGACCAAAACTTAAATAATACTATCATTAAATGAATATAACAGGTCATCAGAAGACTAGCAAAATGAGCATACAATATTACATAAAAAAAACAATATATTTACCTTGTTACCATATCTTTTAATATATACAATATATATATATATATATATATATATATATATATATATATATATATATACCTATATATATATATATATATATATATATATATATATATATATATATATATATATATATATTAGTATATTTAACCGATCATCAATTGGAGCAACAACTAAAAAACATTGATAAATAAAGCCGGTCTATAACTAACGAACAACTCATGTCTAAAGATTTATGATTTTTCAAAATGTATGCTAATGGTTGCAATATACAGACACATCAAAAACAATTCATTCGAATTGACGCAGTTGCAATGTTGCATGTATCAAATTAAAATTTTGTGATATTGCCTGAAAACAAATGAAAAGTATTTTAATAGTTTAAGAAAAGTTAGGCTGTTGAAAAAGTATTGAACGTTTTTCTCTTTAGATAACTTTAGTTTTTATTATTCAGGAAATATAAGTCACATCGGTTATATTTAGCATCAGTCGAAAGCTGATATTTGACAGTAGTAGACGTGCAAAAACTGTTGGAATTTGTTTATTCAGGCTTCATGTAAAGCGCTTTCTGCAAACGTTCGCTACATTTTACAATTTTATTTCGATAAAAGCACAAATGCTGAGTGGGCCTATAAAGAAACTTGTACTGTTTACAGTAAAAATACCTTATATAAACCAAGAGCCAAAAGGTGATTTAGTCGGTTTCGTTCTGGAAATTTCGATGTCAAAGATGCTCTTCGCACTGGTCGACCAATGGTAGAAATTTGGCTAAAGTCTAGGAAGATTGGCCTTTAAGTAGCCATGACATGAACTAAACAACCATCACCAAACAGTTTTAAACCATTTGAAGAAAGCTGACCACATACTACTACGATGTTTAGGTGCCACGTGATTTGACACTAAAAAATGTTCGAATTTCCATCTGCGAATCTCTACGGAAATGTAACGTTATCAAACCATTTCTGAAGCAGTTGATCACGGGTGATAAAAATAATATGATCGAAAAAGAATGAAGCTCTACGATGACAAAGCCCGGATTAACACCAAAAACGCTGCCGCTGTGCGTTTGATTCTGTACGCTGCTGTCATCAGTTCACAAGATTAAAACGAGCAATTAAAAAAAAAAACGGGCTGACCTAGTCAGCAGGTCAAATTTTGCATAACATACATTAACTATCTAAAGCTGACACTTTTCACATACACCAATAATCACTAGATTTTTTAATAATGTGCACTTATCTATAATGCAAAATGGCCGTCTCAATAAATAAAACGTCCTGGTATCGCTTTTACCTGTTTTCCTTGCAACTTGCGAACGTTAACTGATTTATATTCCACAAGAGACTGCTCTACGCTCTCTGTGATATCCTACACATTGTCGGTCATTGCTACATTCCTTGGTTTATCGGTCAAAGCAAGAAAACTACGCTGACATGTACAAAAGAAAGATTTTATTTAAAGTTTCATTTTTTATAAGAATTATGTTTAACAGCACTTACATAAATATATATTTTGTCACAGTGGTTTTGTCTAACAAGAGGTTTTGTTGTTTTTTTGCCTAAGAACCCTGTCAACCCTTTATTCATTTATATATACTTATATATATATATATATATATATATATATATATATATATATATATATATATACATATATACATATATATATATATATATATATATATATATATATATATATATATATATATATATATATATATATATAGTCTGTCAAGTAAGAACGTGACCGTCGTTTTTTAAAAAAATATGTTTCGAGAAAATTTTTTGCCATCAGTGTATTCTTTGATGTACTAAAAACGCCGTAAGCAATGTAGTAAGTCGTTCAATCGCCTCCTGGATCAATAATAGCCTGGCATCTTTGAGGCATGCTGTCGACGAGATTTTGTGCATACTCTGTACATTTTCCGAATCTCGCGAGACAACTAAGTCGAAGTCCTCAGAGTCTTTCCTTTAAGCTTACAAGGGACTAAATGTTGTCAATAGGGTTTGCGTCCGGCGATTGTGAGGAGCACTCTAGCATCTTATTGTGAGCCCAAGCGAGCCGGTTCGCGACGTGATTTTCGACCAACCAAGGTTTCTCCAATGTGCTTCGGAATTTGACATCATGTTCTCGAATAGTCTCTTGGGATATATTTAAATCCAATTTTGTTAGTTTTGCAGCTTCTTGACGCGGCGTCAATTTCAGGTCCTGTGAAAACAAATATATGATTCGTTTTTCGACTTTCGGAGTGACTTTGCCTATCGTGTCACGTTTTGGCAAGTTTTCGGAATTTTTCGTCTGGTTAAAACGCTTTACCAACTTCGCAAACGACACCGACTGTTAAATATATTTAGCGGCCGCGGAATGTGTCATTTTAGGCCCCTTTGGATGGGAACAAAGAAATACTGCCGCGAACCGACAAGTAAACACTCATTTTGGATTTTAGATGATTTCGAGTAAAGTTTGGAATAGACTGAGACTTTTACTAAATGCATTGTAGACAAAGGTTCCTTTACCGACTTTTTGTTACATCGCTAGAATCTCATCTACCAAAAATGAATTATCGCGGACACGTTCTTACTTGACAGACTATCTGTGTATTATTATATAAACTAACAGACTAAATACAGTTGTCATGTTACAAAAACGAATTTTATAAAAAAGACTATATCCATATTCACGCAAATAGCCTAAAAGGTTGTGTTATTCAATATATTTTAATTTTGAAGCTGTTTTTAAAATGAGAAAAAACATTCCATTGGATTTTTACGTGGGTTTTATATTTATCCTCATTTTTCATTCTATGATAAACCGTTTATTTTTTGTGACTAATCGGATACAATACAACTGGAAAGAAATTTAAAATAGCAGTCCCAAATTGATTGTAAAGATAGATACTGTTGTGAAGACTTTAATTTTTTACTGTTTTATGAATTATGGAGTAAATATTTATTTTTAGAAATTAAAAAACAAAAATTAAAATTAAAAGTAAACGTAAGTTATACTACAAACATTTTTATTACCATGTGAAGATAATTATCTAAAATTAACAAAATATAATATTTAAAATCTCTCTTTTGTCATTTTACTAAAGTCACTCGTCTACCATTAACAAAAGATAAATAAATCGTTTTTAACCAGGAACCTTATTCCAAAATTCGAAAAAGAAGCAGCTTATTGACAGTTATTCTGTTAGGTAACTGTCAAAAGTATACGATTAATGTAAAAAAAATTAGTTGCAGAATACGGGTCTTGATCTTTATAGTGTGTTTACAAAATACTTAAGTTGTCGAATGTGTATCGAAAAATCATGGAACTGGTAACAAAATCTGACACAAAATATTGACACCTTGAGGTTGATTTCTAGCATATCAAGTCGTTAGTTTGTTGGCTTGAATCTTACAAAAATACGGTAACATGTTGTGGCCCACATAAATAAATTATATAACCTCAAACTGATATGGGAATCGACTGACATTGCTTACTACTCAGTATATGTCACCACTATACTAAAGCGATAATTGACTCAAGTCAATCATCGGTCCTGGTGAAACTAACATGGTTAGCGAAACGCGCGTCGAGCGCGAAAATAAAATGTTTGGTATAGTGGTGATATATACTGAGTAGAATTATTATTTACCAATTCGCCGATTTATGTCATACCAATTTTTTTTGTGGTATGACATACGAACGTAATAATTTTCTCATCTTCAATTTTCACTTATCTTCTCGTGTGATTGAGTATCTGTAGTTTTCATTGAATTATCATTTTCCAAAAAAAAAAAACCTATGTATGGGTTTATTAGTGAATGAATGTATCCAGGCAATATATATATATATATATATATATATATATATATATATATATATATATATATATATATATATATACATATATATATATATATATATATATATATATATATATATATATATATATATATACGAGTATATATATGTATATAGGCCTATACACTTCGTCCAACGATGTTCTAGTTTGTTGATCCCTTCCGAATAATAGGATTTGTCCAAGTCTGCAAAATATCCATTAGTGTCTGCAATCACCTCCTCGTTTGAATAAAATCTTTGTCCCGCCAGCCATTTCTTCAAATTGGGGAACAAATAGTAGCCCGAGGGACCCAAGTCTGGAGAATAGGGGGGATGTGAAACTAATTTTAATCCTATTTCCATTAATTTTGCGACCACAACTGCTGAGGTGTGTGCTGGTGCGTTGTCGTGATGGAAAAGGACTTTCTTGTGGGCCAATCGCGGGCGTTTTTCTTGCAGCTCGGTTTTCAAACGGTCCAATAACGATGAATAATATTCACCTGTAATAGTTTTACGCTTTTCCAGATAGTCGATGAGGATTATCCCTTGCGAATCCCAAAAGACAGTCGCCATAACCTTTCCGGCCGAAGGAACGGTCTTCGCCTTTTTTGGTGCAGATTCCCCCTTGGTAACCCAATGTTTAGATTGTTGTTTGGTCTCAGGAGTATAGTAATGTATCCATGTTTCATCCACAGTGACGAAACGACGCTCAAAGTCCTCCGGATTCTTCTGGAACAGCTGCAAACCATCCTTGCAACATTTCACACGATTCCGTTTTTGGTCAAGCGTGAACAATCGCGGCACCCATCTTGCGGATAGGTTTCTCATGTCCAAATGTTTATGCAAAATATTATGTACCCGTTCAGTTGAGATGCCCACAGCACTAGCAATCTCCCGCACCTTAACTCTTCTGTCATCCATCACCATATCATGGATTTGATCAATGATTTCTGGAGTCGTAACCTCCACAGGCCGTCCAGAACGTTCACCGTCACTTGTGCCCATATGGCCAGTCCGAAAATTTTGAAACCACTTATAAACTGTTCTAATCGAAGGTGCAGAGTCACCATAATATTTATCAAGCTTCTCTTTAGTCTCCTGAGGCGTTTTGCCTTTCATAAAGTAATGTTTAATCACCACACGAAATCCTTTTTCGTCCATTTCTTGAAAATCACTCGACTTCCTTGATTCACACGAATGCCAAACACAAAGAAATAGACCAATATAGCTGAAACTTGGTGTGCGTTCATTCAAGAGATGCTACTAACTAAACATGACCTCGATACGCGCCGGTTGTGCCATCTCTCGGACTTTGCACGGACTTTTCAAACCAGCCTCGTATATATATATATATATATATATATATATATATATATATATATATATATATATATATATATATATATTGTTTGTGTGTGTATGTGTGTGTGCATGCGTGCGTGGGTGCGTGTGTGTGTGCGCGCGTGTGTATGTGCGTGTGTATGTAAAGTGCTTTCGAAGGAGTATTGAGACAATTGCTTATTTTAAAAGAATCAACCAAATATCTGATATTTGATATTTTATTCGATAATATTTGGTCATTTTTCTGGCAACACCATAATTCCGTTAGTGCAAAACATTTCATCGTCCATAACCATCAGCTTCAAAATCAAAATAAAATTGCATAATATAGGGAATTTTTGGAGAAATTTTACTTATTTTCAAGGCGCTGTAAATTAAATCTGAATAAAACGACTTTCAGCAGGTTTTGTACGTCTATTACTGACAAATGTCAGCTTTCAACTGTCATTAAAAGCTGACATTTATCAGTAATAGACAGACAGTACATCTATGTGACTTACCAGGTGTACAAGTATGAAATGCGGATTTTTTTTCTAAAAAAAACATGTTAAATTCGGAAGAATGATAAAAAGTGCTTTACTCCAAGTATGCGCCATCGCTTGTTATAAATTTTTCCCATCTTTCCGGCGATTTGTGAATACCACGCCAGTAAAAATCTTCCCCTTTTGCTCCGAACCATTCATCGAGCCATTTTTTCACATCTTCGTACGAACCAAAGCCCTGCTCAGCAAGTGCGTGACCCATCGATGCAAACAAGTGGTAATCGGAAGGAGCCAAGTGTGGTGAGTAAGCCGCATGGGGTAGAACGTCCCAGCTGAGTGCTTCCAACGTGTCGCGAACTGGTTTTGCCGTATGTGATGGAGCATTGTCATGAAGAAAACTGACTTTGTTTTGCCTCTTTCAGTATTTTGGCCTTTTTTCAAGCAGCGATCAGTTCAAATCGATCAATTATTGTTGCTAACGTTTAGTATTAACCGTTTCCCCAGGTTTTAACAGCTCATAATAGACCACGCCCCTCTGGTCCCACCAAACACAGAGCATCGTCTTTCTGCCAAAGCGATTCGGTCTTGCTGTCGATGTGGATGGTGCGCCTGGGTCTACTCATGATTTTTTGCGCTTGGGATTATCAACTATACGATACAAAAACGACTTCCTTTTGTACCAAGCGAGCAAAATGTCACACGTGTTTTTGCGCTTTTCCATTTGCCTGTCGTTCAACTCATGTGGTACCCATCTATCGGTCTTCTGAATCTTGCTTAACTAACGCCCAATAGCTCGGCGAGTTGTTTTTGTGTTTGCGAATCATCTTCGTCCAACAATGCTTGCAATTCCACATCTTCGTATTTTTTTGGCGGTTTTCCACGTTTCTTGTCTGCAACATCGAAGTCACCACTTCTGAAACGCCGAAACCATCGTTCACAAGTATCTTGCGATGGAGCATGTTCTCCATAAGTTTCTCGAAGTAATCGGTATGATTCAACAGCAGCTTTCTTCAAATGAAAACAAAAAATTAATGCTGTCCGCGAATGCTCTTTGTTCGGTATAAATTTCGACATATTAAACACAACAACACAACACTATGCACACACTTTTCCAATTTATCACTCGTGAGCGTCTGACACTTGTTGATGACACAACAAAATGGCGCAGTGTCAAATCTTTATAGCACAAACTGCACTGGTGCACCATCTGTTGTCTGAAATCCTCATTTCATACTTGTACACCTGGTATATTACCTGAGATATATGAGACTAAAGCTACCTAACAAGAAAAAAGTACAATACTTTCCCTACAACCCTATGTATAAATATGTATGTATGTATGTATGTATGTATATATATATATATATATATATATATATATATATATATATATATATATATATATATATATATATATATATATGTATGTATGTATGTATGTATATATATATATATATATATATATATATATATATATATATATATATATATATATATATATATATATATATATATATATATATACCTATAAGCCTAGTTCTAGCCAATGTTAGATGTAGGCCCTCCCTGAATTTCTATCTCAATCCGATGCCCGCAACCATCTGTATATCATCCCGTCATCTTGTTTTGAGACCTCCTATGCCCTTTTTCTGTTCTCATGGTCTCTATTCTAATGTTTGCTTGATACATCAATTATCGGTGGTGCGTGCTACATGTCCAGCCCATTGCCACTTTCTTTCTGCTACGTGCTCTATAATACATATAAATTAATTTGTTCACTTATTCACTTGTTTCTTTCTCTATTTTTAAGTTTTACCCCGATCATCTGTCTTTCGTGTGTTCTCTGGGTCCGAGCTAGTTTTCGTTTATTAGCTCTATTCAGTGTCAAAATTTCAGTGCCATATATAATTACGGGTAGGATGAGCTGGTGGTAAACTTTAGCCTTTAACTTATTTGGGATGGCTTTACCTTTGAATATATAACTTAATTTCACAAATCTGCACCATCCAAGCCTAACTCTTCTGGAAATTTCATCCGAGACACTGTCTCTTGCCGTAGTAATTTTTTTTCCCAGATATACATAATGCTTAACAATCTTGAGAGCCGTTCCTTCCAAATTTATAACTATGTTGTTATTAGCATTGAATGATATGTTTGTCCTACTTTTACTCATCTTAAGACCATTCGTTTTTAAGTGGTAATTTAACTCATTTATCATTTCTTGTAACTCATGTGGATTACTACTGATGACTATAATATCGTCCTTATAGTAGGAGAGCTGGTAGACATTTTTGGGTAGGTATTTGTGGCACCATGCAAATTTGCCAAATACTTCTTTAGTGATACCTAAATATAAAAACGCAGACCTGGCTGAAGGGTAGTAGGGCCAAATTATTGAGTCGGGTCTAAAATTTATATATATATTTATATATATATATATATATATATATATATATATATATATATATACATATGTATATATATATATATATATATATATATATATATATATATATATATATATATATATATATATATATATATATTATATGAGAGTTAAATTAGAGTATACAAAATTAGTGTAATTTTTTATTAGTAACGTAGTAAAATCGTGTATATCTGTATTTATATTACAGTTCACCACGCAAAACTGAGTTTACCAAATTTCATCAAACACAGCTGTTTACAGATCCCAATAATTCCTCAAACAAAGTAATCCGCTTAGAGCACATCAAAGAAATAACTTTCCTGCACATTTTATTGATGGCCTTGTCAAGGAAATAAATCTAAAATGTGGTTGAAATATCTGTTTTCAAGGCTTATCGCTATTATTTTGAGAAACTAAATTTCTATTTAATTGCCAGCCTACTTGAAGATTTATTATGGGTAATGGTAGCCAGCAAAAATGATAATTACAACTCTGTTTCCCATATAGGCTAAAATTTTAAGTTAAATGTGCATTCTGACAACAAATTTAGTTGATGTGGTTAATTCTGTTTAAGTACTTTTTGAATAATATATTTGTTTTGTATAGTCTGTCAAGTAAGTACGTATCCACGATAATTCATTTTTGGTAGATGCGATTCAAGCGATTCAACAAAAAATCGGTAGAGGGAACCTTTGTCTGTGACGCATTTTAGTGAAAGTATCAGTCGATTCTGAACTTTCATCGAAATCACGTAAAATCCAAATTGAGTCAGTTGTTTGCGCGTCGGTTCGAGGCAGTCTTTTTTTTGTTTCCATCCAAAGGGTCCTAAAATGACACACTCCGAGCTGCTAAATATATTAAAAATTTGATGTCGTTTATGAACAAGTGGATAAATCGTTTTAACGAGGCGAAAAATGTCGACGACTTGCCAAAACATGGCTCGGTAGGCAAAGTTACTCCGAAAGTCGAAAAACGAATCGTGCCTTTTTTTTCATGGGAGCCGATATCGATGCTTCGTCAAAGTGCGGCAAAATTAAGAAAATCGGGTTGAATATGACCCATGAAACCACTCGATTACATCTTCGTGCTCATTATGTCTAATTCCGAAGCACGTTGAAGAAATCTTTGCTGGCTGAAAATCCCGTCACGAAGCGGCTCTCTTGGGTCCACGCTATGGGATTAGAATGGCCTTTACAATCGCCGGACGCTAATCCTATTAAAAAGGTTTGATCCCTTGTAAAGAGAAAGGTCAGAGAAAAGACTTTGACTCAGTTGTTTCGTGAGACTCAAAAAATTTGCTAAGTATGTAGAAAATCTCGTCGACGGCATGCCTCGAAGATGTCAGGCGATTATTGATACAAGAGGCCATTGGACAACTTACTAAGGTAATTGCGCCTCGTTAACATACCAAAGAATACATTGATGGCAAAAAATGTTTTCTAAACACATTTTTCAAGAATACGAGAGGTCACGTTCTTACTTGACATACTGTAACTATTATGGTTTTTTAATGTCAGAAAAACCAGCAGTAAAAATTCAATACCAGCTGGTCAAATAACAGTAAATCAACAGCCAATAGAACGAATGTTCAACTGCGCCTACCAAGGTACAAGAATAAATGAACGGTTGAATCACTCACAAGAAACTAAACAAAGCATAGCAAGAGGGAGATTGGCTTTCATAAGAATGAATGACATCTACAGGTGTTATTTCCTGCAAAGGAAGGCCCATTTATTCAGATGCTATGTGTTCATAGTTCTCCTGTGCGGAATCCACGACTTCAGGCATTTGAGATGTGGTGCTCTAGACGAATATTGAAAATTACGTAGGTTGATCATGTTGCGAATCAGGAGATGCTGTGCATGAATAAACTTCGGAGAGTATTGACAACTTTAAAATGCTGAAAAATTGAATATCTAGTTTATATAATGCGTAACGAGCATGAAGATCACCCATTGCAACTCATTTTATAAGAAAAAGTATACGCGAGAAGAGATCTAGGCAGAAGAAGGACATCTTGGCTTTCGAACTTAAGAAAATTATTGCGCTCGTTTTATACAACACCAATTTTTCGAGCAGCAACTAATAAAGTTAAAATAGCGATGATGATCTGTAAGTGATAGGCGCAACAAGAAAAAGATTTTATTTAAAACGCTACAACTTCTGTATTTAAAATATTTGCCACTTTTACAATAAGTGAGTTCGGGAGTTGTCCACTTATAATCAATAAGTCTGTACTAAACTCAAATCAATATATTCTGTCGTTTGTGAGTTATTGTACCAAGTGACACGCAGACAAACATATCAATAGACTGACAGATAAATTAAAAGAAATCAGAAACTGTTTTTTGTGACCTTCGACCTGAGGAACAGGAAAAATCTCAGAGAGTTCTTTTTTCACAAATACAGTACTTCGTTAGCAATGGAAATAATTAGGAAAATTGAATATTTATTCATTAACGTATCCGTGGTGGTAACTATTATTTACTCCTCGTATTACTTATTTGAGGTTAATCATAAAAATATTACTTTCTTGTATATAAATCGTATATGAATCTCGAGCGGTTGCTCTTGACATATCCAAGGCATTCGACCGTGTTTGGTACGATTGACGATTGGCTAAGCTACCCTCTCATGGTATGTCTGAAAGGTTCTGTTTGTGGCTCTCATGTTTCCTCAGAGAGCGTTCTTTACGAGTCGCAGTCGACGGATTTCTTTCTAACACCTTTACTGTTAACGCCGGTGTGCCTCAAGGCTTCATACTGTCTCCTACTCTCTTTCTCGTTTACATTAACGATATGCTGGAAAAGACCGGGAATCCAATCTACAGCTTTGCAGATGACATTACACTTATCTCTTCATTCACTTTGAACGCTCGGACTTCGGCTGCTCAGGCGTATATCCGCAGACAGCAGGAGGTCATTCAACTTAACAAAGACCTGGAAGAAATTCTATCTTGGGGTGACAGTAACCAAGTGGAATTTAACGCTACAAAAATCCAGGCGGCAGTTATTTCTAAAAAAGTTAACGTTGCTGAACCTGATATAGTTATATCGGGGCACTTCATTCCCCTAGCATCATCACTCAGTTTGTTGGGCGTTAATTTGGAAGCAAGATGTCCTGGCATGAACATGTTGCTGGCATAGCAAGGAGAGCTTCTCAAAAGTTGGGAATATTATTTCGATCCAGAAAGCTTTACACTCCACAACAACTGTTAATTCTTTACAAAGCTCAAATTCGACCAACTATGGGATACTGATCCCATGTTTGGGGCTCCGCTCCCAAACATACACTGCATTTGTTGGATTCTGTTCAGAGAAGGACTGTTCGTCTGATTGGAGACCCAGAACTGACCGGCGGCCTTGATTCGCTGGAACATCGAAGAACTGTTGGCGACTTGAGTCTATTCTACAAGTATTTTCATGGAGAGTGTTCGAAGGATGTAGCCCGCTTAATTCCTCCCAGAGCGGTGCATGTTAGAAATACACGTCGCGCTGATACTTCACATCCGTATGAGGTCCAGCTTGTTACTCCTCGTACAACGCTTTTCAAGCAGTCTTTTATATGGAGAACATCATCCCTTTGGAATGGCTTACCCAGGACTGTGTTTCCCATCGAGTACAATTTACAGCGATTCAAGAACAACGTGAATGGCTTTTTCCGCACACATGTCGCTCCTGTAGCGCTTTAAGAACTTCCCTGCAGCACGTGTGCTAGACCCATAAAAAAAATAAAATAAAATAAATAAATAAATAAATGTGATCAAAACATTTAGATTAGTGCTAAATACACAAAATGCATTTGGATTAATTCGCCTAATTTATTTTGTTCCGTTTGTGGTAAATTTACCCCTAAAGGTAAAAAAAGCCAATTTCCGCTGCTTGCAATGTGTTATGAAGCTTATTTTAAGACCGCAATTGAAAACGAAGACACATCGTGGGTGCTTCAAGTGTGTTGTTTGAAATGTTATAAATATTTGATGGTTTGTTACTTGTGTTTGGGAAGTGTGAAGGGTTGTTCTAAAAAAACAAAAAGTTCCGTGAAATTATTAATGTACCATCAATATCAATGCCACTGCCTCATTCTCCTGAAATTCCTGTACCGAAACGACCTTTGAGCCCATCAAGTTCATCGAGACCTATAGAAGAAAAAAGCGAACCCACTCTATCCAGTGGAGAGCTATTTCAAGATCCAGCTGTTGCATCAGAAAAGACCTTGTCAGAGATTTAGATTCGACCAAAGAAAAATCTGAAATATTAGAATCGAGATTAAAACAGTGGAATCTTTTACAGACTGACGTTAAAATTACAGCTTATCGAAATCGTCCCAGCTCCTTAACTACCTTTTATTCAAAAGAGGATAGTTTAGTTTTTTGTAATGATATTGATGGTTTAATGTCGGCACTAGGCCATCATTCGCCAGAAGAGTGGAGACTATGTATTGATGGATCAAAAGAAAGTCTAAAGGCAGGTTTACTCCATTGACGGCAACATATTCCCAACTTTGCCTGTAGCGTACGGTACTGATTTAAAAGAAACCTATGACACTTTAAAACTTATTTCAGAACAAATCAAATACACAACATTCAAATGACAAATATGTGCAGATTTAAAAGTAGTGGCTTTGATTTTAGGATTGCAAACCGGCAATATGAAATATTGTTGCTTCTTACGTGAATGGGATAGCAGAGCGCGCTCAGAACATTACGTAAAACAAAACTGTATCCACTTCTTGGACAGAAAAATATTGAAAATGAACCATTAGTATCACCTGAGGAAATCATTTTACCACCATCGCACATCAAACTCGGTTTGACCAAGAACTTTGTTAAAGCGTTACGTAAGGATGGACCTGGATTTCAGTTTCTCAAAAAAAAAAAATTCTGGGCTCAGTGATGCTAAAATAAAAGAAGGAATTTTTGTAGGGCCTGATATAAGAAAATTAATTCATGATTCCCTTTTTCTATTCAATCTAAGTTCTATAGAAAAAAGGCGTGGTTGGCTTTTATTGATGTCACGACAAAATTTCCTCGGTAACCACAAATCATTAGATTTCCATGAAAAAACAAAATTAATGCTGGATGCCTATTACGAACTAGGATGCAATATGTCATTAAAAATCCATGTTCTACTCTCCTACTTGGTTTTCTTTCCGGAAACCATTGGCTCAGTTAGCGATGAATATGGAGAATGCTTTTACCAAGAAATAGCTGAGTTTGAGAAGCGTTATTGAGGTAAATGGGAACTAGCCATGCAAGCTGTTGGTGCCTTCAGAGGGATATTGTAAGGACTGACTATAAGAAAAAAGCCAATCGATCAAAAAAATATCGAAATAAGTTTTTTAATGAAAAAAAAAATTTCATGTCTCTAATTTACTGTATTTTTGAATAAATCAATAAAAGCTTTTCTCTATGAAACCTGACGTGATGTGACTATTTTGTTAATAAATTTGAACTGAGTTGGCGGCGAGGAATCAATATTTCAAACTGTAAACCCAGTGAAAAAGAATATTTTTTTTGTTGCATGGTGTTATCTATTTTAGTTAATTCTCTATTCTCTAATTTTTAACAACAATATTATATCCATTATGCTGACCTTGTATAGTTAATTCAATTTTTTAATCCAGTTACCGAAATGAGGTTCGTGTTGTCACGTTTAATTTTTCAATATGCTTTTTCTTATGTTTTATAAAAAAATTCTTTCCGCGTACATTTCAGTTATTTAATATCATGACATGGTTTTGAAAAGTGTCAAGGACTCCATAAGATTCCACATTTATGAGCTTTTGAATTATATTTTTCGTTATTTTCTCTTTTAAAGAGGGTGAAGAATATTTATGAAAAAATGAAAACATTGATTTACTGAGCGACCACTTTAACCCTCTCCTTCATCCTTTTAACCCTGTATGCAGCCAGTCCAAAAAATCTCCATACACGACCTGCTTTTTTTACTATTTTTCTGTTATGTTTAACTAATTAACTGGAACATGTTTAAATTAATATTTGAAAGGTGACCAACGAGGATTATTATTAACGACAACTACGGAATGTTTTATTTAGAAGCTACATCATTGTAATAAAAATGTAAACAAAATTAATGTCAAAAAAGTGTCCATACACTTAACAATTACCAATAATAGTTTGACGGAGTTTACCGGAAAATAACAATTTCGTTTAAACTAATATATAGTGGGACCGGCGTTGGCCTTGAAAATCTCCTGTAACCTTTTTGTCATGCTTGCAACCAGCTTTCTAGTAACTTCTGCTGGCATGTTCTTCCATTGGTTCAATATTCTATTTTTAATTCTTCTCTATTTAAAATATTATGTTTGCGAACGCGCCGTTTAAGTTCCTCCCATAAATGCTCGATGGGGTTAACATGGGGTGATTGCGGAGGTGTATGAAGCTGCTGTCGCACATTATAGATCATCCATTCTCGCACCAAGTTTGCGGTATGTTTCGGATCATTGTCGTATTGGAAAATGTGTCTTTTTTCGAGTGCTAATTTTTGGATACTTTCTCTTAAATTCTCTCTCAAAATGTTCAGATAGACATGCTGATCCTTGGTATCACTTCCAACCATGTAAATTTCCAACCTCTCCAGCGGACATTCATCCCCAAAGCAGAACACTGCCACCCCCTTGTCTCACCATGGAACAAATGTTTTTAATATCGAATGCGGTATTCTTCTTTCTCCAAACTTTAGTTCTGCCATCTGACCCAAAAAGGTTAATTTTAGTTTCATCACTAAAGATTACGGATTCTCAAAATTAAGGAGGTTTAGTAACGTATTCCCTAGTAAAAGCTAACCGCTTTTTGTGATTAGCTTCCGAAATTAACGGCTTCTTCCTGGCTGCACAGCCCTTAGAGCCTGCCCTGTGTAAACAGTTTTTTTACTGTTACTGAACAAACATTTTTTGAAAATAGTTCCTGTACTTCTTCTTTTAATTTTGGTGCACTTTTCTCGGGACCTATAATTATTTGTCTAATAAAACTGACCTCTTTACGTGGAGTCAGTTTCTTAGGACGACCGGAGCGTGGTCGAAATTTATAGAAACCCGTTGATTTATACTAGTTTAAAATGTACTGAACAGTAACATGCTACTTTTCAACAATTTTTCCTATATTTCTGTACGATTTTCCATCTTTCCGCAAATTAATTATGATCTTTTGAACTTGGAATGGAATTTCCTAATTTCTTCTCGCTCGTTTTTAATACTACTGTGAAAACCCACTGCAAAATTACAAGCAACAAGTGACAGATTATAAAGTATGGCCGAAAATTATTCATTTATTTTCAGTTTAGCGAGCAATAGATAACTTGATAAAATGCGGCTGATTATAACCTGTTTATTTCAGTGCAGTTCTTGAGTGTATGGAGACTTTTTTTTACATTAATTTTGTTTACATTTTTATAACAATGATGTAACTTCTAAATAAAATATTCCGTAATTGTTTTTAATACTAATCCTCGTTGGTTAAGTTTCAAATATTAATTTAAACATGTTTTCTCATAGTTCCAATTAATTACTCATATATAAAAGAAAAATAGTATAGAAAGCCGGTGGTTTATGGCGACTTTTTGGACTGTGTGTCTGTATTACTATAAGTAAGTAAAGGTTCATCATTATAACAATCAGAAAACAGAAATTACTGTCATTTTAAAACTTGAAAATTTTTACCCTTTTAATGCCTTTCTTTAAATATATATGATGATATATTGATTTGGATTTATTATCTTCCTTCCCAACCACAATAAAGATCTCCGAATAGTTTATGTCTGTTCCGATATAACCTGTACATTTATATAGGATATGCATAGAGTTTTATTTCTCGTCACCACCAAGTCTGCATGTCGTAGGACCATTGTGGATACCCCTTTACTATAAATGTTTCCTTAAATGGCAGTGGCTGATAATGAGTTTCACCGCTAGTTTAGTCTGGGCCCTTGTTAAACACAGGATGTCAGTTGTTAGTTTCTGTCAGGTGCCACCAAGTACGTCCCTCGCATGTCTCTTGACAGATGTTGCAAGCCAACGATCTAGATGTTGCTGATATGATCATCTGTTGCCACCTGTATTGGAATACAAAACGCTAATTTTAGACCCCTATATGGTTTTGTAGCTCCATGTCCTGCTAATTCGTTCATTATTTCATTACCTTTTTTTCCCCGAATGTTCTATAACTCAGAGTAGTTCTACCCTACTGTTCCTGAAAGATAGTTTGAACAGGTCATGTTTACACTCCATCTTGGAGTTGACACCTAAAGCCTTTAGAGTAGCTCGACTGTCTGACAAAAAAAAATTATTTAAACATTTTACGTTTAGCCCAGTCGTAAGAGGAAAATTTTGACGAAAATGTTAACAAGCTGCATTTTGGCATACAGCTAGTTTTTTGGATGTAGAATACGATAAAAAAAGTTTGCTTCTCCAAAGTGTATGCTAAGCCTATAAAATCGAAAATAAAATGAAAAATTCGTTTTTTCGCAAATATCTCTAGAAATAAAAAAGATATCGAAAAACTAATAGGGCCACGTGAAACAACGGAAAATTTTACAAAAATAGTATATACATTCTTTTTTTTTAATTTTACCGTATTTTCAAAAAATTATTTAAAATAAAATGGCTGGTTTAACTCTTTCAGTTGTAGTGGGAATCATGTTTCCAACCTCACTGATGATTAAAAAACGTTTCGGTGTCCCGTTAAATATTTTGAAATTGACTATTAAGGAGTTTCTGGAGGTGCTGATTAAGAACCTAATGACAGATTTGAAAAATTAAAAATGGCGGATCCAATATGACGGCCAGAGAGTATGTAATTCATTTAATTTTTTCGAGTAATTTGGAATTTTTGTGTTTTCAATAAGGGTTTTCTTTGTACTTGGATGTTTAAATGAAATATAAATACTTTACACTTAAAGCATAGACTTTTATCTTTCAGCATTATTTTTTTATTATTATTTTAAGTTTAATAAAAAGCAAAAGCATAAGCAAAAATATGTTTATCATGAATACTTTCTTAAGAGCAAAATAACAAAAAAAAGAGGAAGTTTTTAATGATTTTCTAATCTCAAGTATACTTTTAACTCTAACTAAAAAAAAAATTACCATCTCGTACTGCTTAGAACGTAAAATTGTCGTACATCAAGCAAATTTTCATATTTTAAAACCCAATTTTTAAATAACACAGAAAATATGGGTATTTTTAATTTTCCTTATATTTTAACCCTAAGGTATAATAATGATATATGCACGAGGATTTTTCTTCAATAATATATTTTATTAAATATTTGTAATTTACTGTATGCCCGTTAAATTCATGCAAGCAAAAATTTCGTTTTAAGTTTTACAAATTATAAAGCAACGAACATAAAAACTATTAATATAATCGGAAAGCTGAAAGTTTCCTCTTCAAAAAGCTATCTTACAATTTTTTTTTACACTCTAAAAGCAAGTAATATCGATTAGCCTTCGAGCGGTGCACGTAGACTTTCAAATTAACCTGTTTGACGCGCTACACTTTTTGAATCACCTATCTCAGTTTTTAATAACTTCTCATGCTAATAAAAAAAATCTATATACTGATTTTTGTAATTTTTCGCGCTCTTTAACGTAGTGCTATTAGTTTTTCGATATCTTTTTTTGTTTTTCGAGATATCACCGAAAAACCGAAACTTTAGCAATCGTATTCTACGTCCAAGAAACTACCTGTGTACAAAAATGCAGCCTGTTAACATTTAATGAGAGCTTAAAACCCCTGGCTACTGTCCTAGTTTAGCAAATTTGAAATCTAGAGGCCATTTTATTTGAAAGATATTGTGTCAACAGTTTGACAAACAAACCAGCAACTGAAAATTATTTTTTTCTTTACGTAAGGACCCCGTAATATAAAATGCAAGAATCTTGAAATACGAAATTTTCACGAATATGATGCGGCGTTTAGCGATGGAAATAAAACCTAAATAATAAATGTTTTTAATTTCAAGCGTAACAAGGTGGTCTAGTGTGAGTTCGTTCGAGATATTAAATATTTCGTATGCTTGTTTAGCTCTCTAATAAAAAATTCATGCAGAAAAAAGATAAATTACAAGAAATTTTGAAATTGCAATTAAAAAAATTTATTCGTGTAACAGCATTCGTAACTTTAAGATTAATAAAATTAAAATAAATATTACCGAATAAAAATTAATTATCAACAAACATCTAATTTTAATTTAGTACTCAAAACTTAAATTAAAAAAAAGGAAAAATTACAAAGCGTAAAAGCAACAATACGAAAAAAAAAACCTAAACAATCATACCCAGAAAAATATAGGAAGTATAGTACACACATGTTTAAACACCCAAGATGCTTATCAAATACGTGGCTTTAAATTTCTCATATGAAACCGGTTGATTTATATATTCAACATTGAATTCGTTCAGGCAATCCATAGAGAGTTTTCCTCTAATTCTAAACGCCAATCTTGCACCAATCACATCGAAACCTAATCTAAAATAATACGTAAAATTTAAGTTGAGAAGAAAACCGCGAGAGAAAACTATATGAAAACTTTAACAAGTGTAATAAACTTTGTATCATTAATTCAGGCCTGTAAAATAAGCTAAATAATTCAATGTAATCTTATTCATTTATGGATCATAATGTATAACATTATAATTATAAACCAACAGCAATAGGTCACAAAATTGGATAACCTTATAACTATAAATCTACATATCTTATTATTCAACTAAATAATAATTTTAAACATCTGCATAGGATTACGGCAAAATTATCTACTCCATGTATTTATATAATATTTAATGTAAAGTTCTGACATTAATATTGTGTGTTTCTAAAATTTTCAAGTGCAAAAATATTATTTTAAATTAAGATATGCTAAAAACCAACAATGTGACGTAAGAAATCGTACCGGAATTTATAGGACTAATGGTCATTATTATTATCGTTTAAGAACTTCCCCAACTCAAACGAAATTTGTAATTACCAAGAATAATTTATAGTTGCTTGTCGGGTGAAAACCATCACGGATATGGGAGGTCTAAGGATAATGGACTATTAATGATTATACTATAAACTGCCATTTCACAGCTCATCAGTTAAAAAGATCAAGCTTATCATGTTCGATAAGATTCAACGAATTGTACCAAATACACGTACCTAGTACTCAATCGGAGGCTAACACAGCAGCCACGAGTCGACAGAGTGGTTGGTATAGTCAACACTAAACGCAGGCAGCGTGGTTTGCGAGGGATCACCTCAGACAATAAACCTTATAATGTTCGATATCTCACAACAATATCACTTTAGTTGCAAATATTAAAGAACCATATAGAAAATATTAGTATCCTACAGACCTCGAGATTTCCGTCACGTGAAACAGCCAAAACTTTTAATTCAACAGCCAACCTAGTATACAAGACAAAAAACATACTACGATGGTACGGCCATATGTAAACAGGGTTCTAATACAAATCGCTTTTAACAGTTTAGCCGTAACTGTAAAAACAGTTGTCTATAAGCCTTTTAGTATATTCAATAAAATCAAATGCATATGCTTAATATGTTACTCAGTTCTCTTGTTTATCGATTGCTCCAGAAAAAGACCTCCAAATTTGTCATACTACTGGTTTTAAATTAAAAACAGGCTTCTGTCGCCATAACCGTCCTCACAAAGTTCAAAAAATTGAAATTACTAATAATGATATAAATGAAGAAATCGAACACTCTTACAGAAATATATATATATATATATATATATATATATATATATATATATATATATATATATATACATATATATATATATATATATATATAATATATATGTATATATATATATATATATGTGTATATATATATATATATATATATATATATATATATATATATATATATATATATATATATATATATATATATATATATATATATATATATATATATATATATATATATATATATATATATATATATATATATATATATA
>CM032456.1:78813636-78846464 GCA_019049505.1 Pachyrhynchus sulphureomaculatus
CTCCTCCACACTTTACCATTTCTATAGTTATTTCATCGTCCTCTGGTGCTTTGTTATTGCGCATATATGTGTATGGAGTTCCTAATTTTATCCTTTGTTACATCAGGAATTTCTTCAGATCCCACATTTCTTACTATCACTCTATTTTCTTTTTCTTTCCCGGGCGGTGGAGATATTTTCGTGTCATATATTGTTTGATAATATTTCTCTGTAGCTTCCTTTATCTCTTGGATTTGTGCTATCTCTTGGTTGTTATTATTTATAAGTTTTATTATTTGATGTCTCCCTTCATTCATTTGTTTGTTTAGGTATTTCAAACTTTTTTCCTCTTTCAGAGTTTCTTCTATTTTCGAGTTTCTCTACTGTTTGGCATCTTCTCTGATCTTTTTCTTTTTTTTTTGTCTATTTCTGCTAATTCTAATCCGCCATTTGTAGAATCATTTCTTAATAGTCTTTTCTGTTTCATGAGATTATGTGTCTCTTTACTTAATTTTTGTGTTTTTTCTTTTTTCTAGTTACTATTTGTTATATAGTCATGAGTAAGCTGTAGGTTATTGGGGCGTTCATCAAGTTCTGTTTGGTAGTTTATGTGTTTTATATGATTTTTCGTATTGTTCATATTCGTCTGCGTTTTGTTTTATTACTTCTGATGATGTCTTTATCTTTGTATGCGGTATCAATCTACGTCTCTCCTGCTTCAGATTTATTTTTATTTTTGCTCTGAGCATCCGATGGTCACTGCCAATGCTTATCTTGTTCAGGACTGTCATGTTGATTACAATATTCTTGTCATTTGATAACACTAATCAGTTTCGTTCCTTGTTATAGCATTAAGGCTTTGCCACGCCTGTCATCTATATTCTAGCTTTTGCTACTCAGTATGATTGACTCAATCATCGCTCCCAAATAAAGTGTTTGGTGTAGTGGTGATATATACTGAGTAGTGTCATTGTGCCCAAGATTCCACATTCTCAACATAATTCTGGCTTTTGGAAAAATGTGTCCATAACGTACAACTTATTTTTGTTGAAAAAATATGATAACATTTGTCCTCTGCTGTTCCTCAAAACCAAACCAAACTTCCCGACACTCTTCTGATTTGTATTCCCTGGTTTACCTATTTTGGTATTAAAACCGCCCCTTATTAGGATATATCTTGTTTTATGGTGTAGCAATGCTTTGTTTATACCTTCGTAGATTTCTACGAAGATATATACGTGTGTGTATATATATATATATATATATATATATATATATATATATATATATATATATATATATATATATTCCTTATTTTTTATGGAGGCTTAATACATATTTCTTAATTTTTTCATGGATTTAAAATGACTCAGGCATCTAAAACCATACTTAACATTTAGGTATTTCTACGGCGTCAATGAAAATTGTCATTAAGTAAAATGTTGAAGGAAGTAACTAGAAAAAAGTCTATTTAAATTAAAATACCTTTATTGTGTTGACATATTGTCGTTAAATATGTAAAGTAGGATCAGCTCTAGAAGCACCTTGTCTAAAAAAAACCTATTAAGTTTCCATTTAACTTCCAGGTGCGCTAAGTGTTTATTACCTAAATTTTTAATGGAATCGTTCACAAATTAATTAAAATTTTCGCATCTAAAAGTTTAATTTTGTTGGCTTACTTAATTACTTGACAGCAAATTGCGGTTTCATTACCTTTTAATTTAAAAAATATGAACTTTAAAAGTGTTTTAAAAATATATTCGCTTCCAGGTTAACATAATATTTGCAAGACTTAAAAGTATTGATAATTTTTATAATCGTGTAACAAAAATTTACCAAAATACAGTTGTTCATCGACGTTAATTTTTTACTATTTGCTTGAACCCGCGAAAAGAACTTATTTTCATTACTATATTAGAAATTACCAAGAATGTATAACTACTTAATAAAAAATGCAGTCAAGTGAAATTAGAATGATGAGAAGGTTGTGATATGAAGTAGACTTTACAATTTATATTAAAATCACATTATCGAAAATTAAAACTAAACAAATTTTAGTGATGCTTTAACCGAGTTAAAAATAACACAGGTGTACAAAAAAAAATTTAAGTGAGACACCTGTTTTCTTAAGTATATTTTTATGCTAAAACTATGGAATAAAACTTTTATTTCGGACAATTTTAAATGTTCTGAATTACAATTATCATAAAAACTTAAAAATATTAGGTTTTAGTGTTCATGTTGAACAAATAACACGCGTACACCACCTTTAACGAAGCTACGTAGCCAAATGTGCAACCGCTAAATTAAAAAATTGTTTTTAATTTTTATTAATATTGAACAGAACATTTATTTTGAGTATTTTTTGAAGTTCATAATCCTGACTTGACATCAAAAAATATTTTTTTTTTTATTTCAACAAAAAACTAGCTTTTGGTAAAATGCTTTTTTAAGTAAGTAATAGCTAAACAAGAATTTTTTTTCGAACAAAACTATCATTTCTAGTAGTTTTTTTAAATTTCAAATTCGAATGTGATATCAAAACATAAGTAATAATATTTAGTGTTGGAAAAAATATCAGTTTACTATTTAGGAAAAAAAGGTTGCAAAATGTATATCCCTTGACAGTTTTAGGAGTCAATTTTGTGGATAGTTGATTAGGTGAATATAGGGGAATGTGAGTGTGTGAGTGAATGAGTGAGCGAGCAAGTGAGGTAGGGAGTGTAGAAGTTAGTGAGTGAGTGGGTATGGGGGTATTTGAATGAGTGAGTGTGTGAGTGAGAGAATGACTGAGCAAGCGAGTGAGTGAGTGTTTTATTCAATATTAATAAAAATTGAAAACCATTTGCGGTTGCACATACTTATTTTAAACTGCATTTTACTACATCGCTTAGTTAAAGGTGGTATATGCTTGTTTTTTGTTAGAAATAAACATTAAAACCTAATATTTTCAAGTTTTTATACTAAATGTAGATTCAGAACATTTTAAAGATGTTTTACTCCATAATTTTAATGATAATACAGTTTTACATTTTATTTATTAAAATGTATTTTTTTTCAATGTTATAGTTTTTTTGGCAACTTTAAGTGTGTTTTCTGAAAAAACGTCACGGTGGATGTTTTTGTTTATGATTTTTTTGGATTCAACATAGAAAAAATTGTTAAGAAAACACGTGTCTTACATAAAAGACAAATACTTTTGTTGTATACCTGTAATGAAAGCTGTTAGTCTGTACACCTAATTATTGTACAGTTTAAGGTTCTTCAGCTTCAGGTTAGTTCAATTTCATTTTAACGTTGTTGTCGAATCAGGGTTCTTAGCACTTAATCAATGACATCTACAGTGAGGTAGATTGCAGTATAATCTTAAATCTCATAACTGTGTAATCGATGACTGGACATGAGTTTTAATGCGAAATGCTGTTCGATTTTATGATATTTTTTAAGTTTTAAGTGTTTGAATCACATCGATTTATCTACTACATTTAGTTCTTACCAAGTCTCTGCTTGTTTACAATTGAACACGATCAAACATTAACAGTGGACTCAAAGAAAGGCGGCTAGAAATTATGAGTTACGATTTGGTTGAATGTAAGTGTTGCTAGATTTCCAAAATTTAAAATATTTAATGGTTCACCAGTTTTCACTGTATTATTAAAAGTCTAACCTAACCAACTAAAATTATCGTTCATAGCTTTACCTAATAGATAAGAAAGCAAAGAACATTATATTTATAAGAAATAGCTGAATTAAAATAAACAAATATAAGTGACAACACCGGTACACACTCCTAACAAGTTTAAGAACCAGACCACGTATGGTGCTGTACGGACGTGAGCTATGGTAATTTTTTGCATAGGACAGTTTTCCAATTGTATCCAGTTGTTTTTACTTCTCTTTACCGCACTTATTGCAATTTCTAATGGTTCATTGCTTTAGTGGAAAACGATGTTATGAATGACGTACTATGTCTATTTCTTTTGTATCGTGGGGTTCTTACTTTAGTAGTTTGGAGTAATTTAGATTGCATAAACTCCTTTAATAAGTTTGAAGTATATACTATATCATTTAAATGGTATTTAGTAACACTCGCCCAACATTTTTTTCCTCGTCACTGACCAACAGTGAAATTGAGATTTTCTAACTAAGTTCGTACTTAAAAACATCTTGAATTAATCAACTTCAACAAAAAAGAAAGACTGTTCATACAGTTTAGTAATAACAACAAATGGACAAAATTAACGCAACAATCTGAAAATTAATTTATCTTTTTCTTATCTCAGTTTTAAAGTTTATCGAGTATTTGAATAGTAGGCTATGCATATTTTGTTTCGTTGTTCATGACAGAAATCAAAACAATTCGTTTAGATTTACAGTTTTAAACAATTTTCTGTAATAATGCGATAGATTTTCTTTAAAAGTAAGCTTATAAATTGTTCCCTTTATCAAAGTAATACGTTTTTGTGGTAGACTGTTTTATTTTTGACCCCGAAGAATTAGAAAAATGAATCGAACAAGGAATTTAACTGAACACGAGATAGTGCGAGCCTCAGTTTCATGGGACGAGGGATATTGTCAGAGTTATGTCGCCAATTTGTTAGGCAAACATCGTTCCACAATAAGACGCTTGAATGAAGTAGGAACTTATTCTAGAAGGCTAGGGCAAGGGCGAAAACGATGCACTAGCGACCTATATGAACGTTTTATAAGACAATATGCTTTAAGAAACAGGACTGTCACTAGTTCTATAATAAGAAACGAACTCGAAGCTGTTCGCAATGTCACAATTTCTTCTAAAACAGTTAGAAAACGGTTAAATGAAGCTGGATTAAACAGTAGGAGACCAGCCACTGCGCCCTTGCTTACTAGAGAGAACAGAGTTGCCAGGTTACGTTTTGCTCGAAATCACGAAAACTGGTCTGTGGATGATTGGAAACAAGTTTTCTTCACAGATGAAACTAGGGTTAGGCTAAAACATCCAAATGGTCGTGAGCGAGTATGGCGAAGACCAGGAGAGAGGTTTGCTCCTTGCAATATCTCTGCCATTCGGCGGTGGCTTTGTTATGTTCTGGGGTGGCATCTGCTTTGATGCTCGCACAGAGTTAGTTCCTGTCCGTACGAGATCCATGAATGCTCACTACTATCTTGAGAATATTGTAATGGAACATGTGATGCCTTTCGGTCATTTTGTGGGGCCCAATTTCCTGTTTATGCAAGACAACGCTCGACCTCACGTGGCTAGGGAGGTACTCGATTATCTTAATCAAGTTGATATACCGATTATGCAATGGCCATCAAAAAGCCCGGATCTGAATCCGATAGCACATGTATGAGATCACCTTAAGAAAAATATGAAACGTCATATACCTGCAAACCTGAGGGAACCTGAAAATGCCGTTATCACAAAATGGGAGCAAATTCCTCAAGATTTTATTCAAAATTTAATCAGAAGCATGCCTAGGCGCATAAACGCTGTCATCCGAAGTAGA
Organism: Pachyrhynchus sulphureomaculatus; assembly: GCA_019049505.1. Lineage (NCBI taxonomy): Eukaryota > Metazoa > Arthropoda > Insecta > Coleoptera > Curculionidae > Pachyrhynchus > Pachyrhynchus sulphureomaculatus. The sequence continues at coordinate 78,819,105 of CM032456.1, forward strand.
GGAGGCAACAGACGCTACTAGTGTCTCAGTTACACCATTAATTTTGCTAGCTACTAGTGTCCCCGTTTTTTTTTTTTCGTTATTACATAATTTCAACGATTTTGTTATTAGGTCTTAAGAATAATTTTAATTCGAATCTTATAGAGAAATTTGGTAGCTAATTCACTTTTAAAGTATCCGAATAAGTTTTTTCTAACTTTTAGTGTAACCAATGTTCATAAAAAATTCTTAAAATTAATTCATTATAGAGATTTGTATGATTTAATATATTGTTGCGTTAATTTTGTGCAGGAGTGTATAAACAAACGATGTAATATTTTTACATTTTTATACGAGCAGAATATTAATAAAGAAAAATATATGAACCTTCTTTTACTGTCTTTTCGCAGAATTTACTGGTATAGTTATCAAGCTTCCATTTTAATTTTAATTTTTAATGTTTTGTTAAGAATTTTAATTCAAGAAATTTACATCTTTTTAATAGGCTTGTTAAGGAGTTTTGAAAAATGGCATCTTAAATTATGCGCAGCAACAGCTCGTGAAAGTGTTTTGCTGCGTTACTAATTTTAACGAAGGAAAATTTTTCTTGGAGCAGACATGTTTAATTAACAGAAGAAACTTACGAACCAATGCTATTTTCATATAAGGTTATGTAGAAGAGAACCTAATTATTTTATAATAGTTGACAAGATTATTGTAGAAAATATCATGCTAATTTATCGGGGGGGGGGGATCTCTTAATAAGAATAGTATTTATTACGACAATGTACGGGATGCTAGAGTTGTCCTTTGAATAACTTAAAATACAATAAATAAATAATTGAATAAATGCAGTGTCAATGGATTCCTGAACAAAACTGTCTCTGTATGTATACTATAGTAGAATAGAAAACATTGTAACAGTTTTTCTTTTCTTCGTTTTATGAAATCAGTTCAGTGTCTGCCTGTCACAGCCGGTTTTCTTTAAAACTACTTGACACAGAAAGTTAAAAGTTATTACCAATATAGGAATTGATGGTCTAATCGCAATGGTGTAGTTTTGAAAGTTAAATTTTGACTTCAGGGGCTAGTTTTTGGAGGTAAAATCGGAAGTAAAAATTTTTCGAGTGGGGTGTAAAATGGAAGTTTTTGAAAATACGACTTCAAAAATATATATGATATAATACTCGCGAAATTTTTTTTTATATTATTTTTAAAAAATTGCCAAAAATCCCTGTTCCCTCACCCTGTCTTTAAGATTACTTACTTAATCCTTATGCCTTTCTACCCCTTTTGTTAGGAGTGTAAGGCCCGTGGAGTTGAGTTATTCTAGATTTGTCTTTTCCATATTTCCTTCTATATCCATCCATCCTGTTTAAATTGCCGATTGCCTTTTTTGTTTCTTCTGTATTAGTTTCTTCTGTTTGTGTGGGTTCTGTATTTTGTTCCGGTTGTCTCTATGTTGATTTTTGTATGCTATGTCATTCCCATCTGATAGATCTTTATAGTATTCCGTCCATATTTCCATTATTTTGTCTTCTTCTTTTATGACCTTTCCTTCTAATTCTCTGCATCCATTTTCTTTCATTTCTGTTTTTTGTGATTCCTACATAGTGTATTTGTTGTTCTTCTGTAAGTTCATCCTCTTTTCCGTTTATACACCTATTATTCCGTATTCTCAAACTAATAACTCGATAATTATTTCCCTTTTCTTTCTTCCTATCTATTTCTTTGATTATCTTCTTATTTGTATTCCTTTTACTAGTCCTCTCTTCCGTATCCTTTATCTTTGCCAGGGTCGTCGTCAATCTACCTATCTCTCTCCTTTTTCCCAGTTTTTTGAGTTGATGGTCGTAGTATTCTTTGTTGATTTTTTCAGTTTTTCTTCCTCAATGTCCCATTTATATTCTCTTCCTTCGATTACGATTTTTTGATATTCTATTTTCACCCTTTTTCCAGTCTTTCTCTCGTTCTCGGCTATATGCTTCAATTTCTTTTGACTTTCCCGATCATCTTTTGTTAAATCGTTATTTATGTAAATTCCCTCTCTAGGTTTCTCAGTTTGTTTTTATTTTTTCATTACAGTTTTTTTTATCTCCCGTGTTTCCAAGTTCTATCTAGTATATAGTCGCTCCTATTTTTTATCACATCTTTAATCTGTACTTATGTGTTCATACTCCTCTCCATAAAATGTTCTACACCCATTTTCAGATCTGGTTGGCTATTCGCTTCTAATCTCACTCCCGATATTACAATATTATTCCTTAAGTTCTCTTTTTCCAGTCTACTCTTCAAATCTATTCTTCTCTAATTATCTTATTTTCCTCTTTCAATACTTCATTCTCCTTTCTTAGTTCCTTCAGCTCTTGTTGGTATCTCTTCTGATCTTGTTTTATATCCTTTATATCTGCTCTATGATCATTTCTATCAAATCTCAAATATCTTATCTACTCTTTCGTTTTTCTCTTTCTGTGGTGTTCTTATCAGTTTTTTACTTTTCTTGAATAATCCCATTGCCCCTTCTTTTTCTTAGACTCTTCCTCTTTTCGAGTCTCCTGATGTATAATCATCGCTATCTATTGTTCTTTCTGTTATAAAAACTTTACGTGTGTTTCTCGTGTATTCCATTTTCAAACACGGGAGAAAAAGAAAAAAAAAACTGTTGTTTATACTTCTTATCGTTTCGTTAGCTTCATACAATTTCACAGAATTATTCTCATTAACCTCCAAATTTTTTACTTATTGTCTTAATTCTAGCACTACACTCTACTTTATTTTTTTGCTTCATTTCAGTAATACCGTGATAATGCTCGTTGAACGAGTTGACTATTGCCGGGCGTTCGATTCTCGTGCACACACTTCGCGATCCGAAGCTCAACAAAACAAGATTAATAAAAACAATTTCCAAAAATTTCTGGAATAGATTAAATAACATTTATCATGAGTGCATTATTTTTGATTATTTCTCTGGTATACATGTGTTAAAAATACTCTATCCACCTATTTGAATAGCATTGGGCTTATACAAATGATAAAAGGTACTGGTTCTATAAGAGATAGAATCTTGATAGACAATTAATTTTGCAATTCTCCTAAAACTAAAGAGGTTTAGGTTATAGAAGGATTTTTTTAGCCATCACAAACAAGTTTGTATCCAAATCCTAGATACTGATTTTTGAAAACTCGTTTGTGGTATATTTCCTGATCGTTTTTTATATCCACAGCAGAACTTTTGATTTTAAAAGCAATCACGGTATGGAACACTAATTGCGCAAGTTCGACTTGCACTTGGCCGGTTTTTTTCTTATTAGGTTAAAGAGTAGTTTACAAAGTGATTATAAAAATATCAGGCTAATTCAGTAAGGGGGGGGGGGAGTTTTAATAATATACGGGATGGTAGATTTACCCTTCGAAAAACAAAATAATTAAGAATTATAACGTTCCTGAACAAAACTCTCTCTGTATGCGTAGTACAGTAGAAAAATTGTCAACGGTGTTTCTTTTCTTATTTTTTTTTTACTAATTTACAAGCGCCGAACATTTTGCTTTTTATCAATATTTATAATAATTAAAACCTTAAATATAAACAAGCAACCAATAAATGTAATTAGGTCAAGATTGGAGCAGACTGTGTGTCTCGTTAGACACGTGTTTTAATTTTCAAATATACCAGTGATAAACAATAATGATCTGGCCCTAATATAATACATTTTCAATTGTTTTCTCATAAATAAAACACCCTAATATTTTTAAGTTTATACAAAAGTAAGAAATCGTTTTTATTTGCATAAATATTAACACTAAAATAGACAACACTGTATTCGAATAGTTTTAAGATTAAGGTTTACAACAGAAATTTAGTGGATTTAGATTTACAAAGGATTCCATTTTTGTTTTTCTTTTTAGAGTTTCGACCTACGATTACCTATCGCCTATAATCGATAATGTTTTGTTGTTTGTTTATGAAATTCTATTTTTTCTGCTATTTATTGAAACGACACACTCGTGGCATAGTTGATCGAGTGAGCATGTCTCTGCGTCGAAATCGGAATGGTTAAATTTAATGGGAAAACCAAACGCAGTGAAGGGTCGAATCCTAACTCGATATTCTCTAACTGGAATCTGCAGTTAGACAGAATCCGGGCATACCTGATGGTTTTTAGCAGTTTTTTATAAATTCTTGAGCTAATACGTATTTGACAAGACGGAGAACCATAGTAAAAATTTTTACCCTTTAAAAAAGTTCTTTTGTTATATAGGCTGTGCTAGAACAAGTTGGATAATTATACGATTAGGTCCTACTAACGGCAAAAAAGCAATCAAGGGAAAGGCATAAAAGAATAACGTGTAGCACATGTACAAGGGTTACCTTTTATTACTTTACTTTACTAAGCTTGCGACCATGTTTTTCTATCGCCTCGATTACCTACTTTCACTGCATGCTAAAAATCAAGAGCCCACAAGTAACTCATAGATAGAACAGACCTACGCAATATTTGTTTAATTTAGCTTTACTCAATAAATTAGGATTGGAACTAACAAGAGTATAAATAAAAAATATATTTTACACTTTTAAAATAAAATATAGTATAACCGTTTCATTTACCAATTTACAAGCGCCGAACATTTTTCTTTTTATCAATATATATGGTAATTAAAACCTTAAATATAAACAAGCAACCAATAAATGTAATTAGGTCAAGGTTGGAGCAGACTGTGTCTCGTTAGACACGTGTTTTAATTTTCAAATATACCAATGATAAACAATAATGATCTTGCCCTAATATAATACATTTTGAATTGTTTTCTCATAAATAAAACCCTAATATTTTTAAGTTTACACAAAAGTAAGAAATCATTTTTATTTGCATAAATATTAACACTAAAATAGACAACACTGTAATCGAATAGTTTTAAGATTAAGGTTTACAACAGAATTTTAGTGGATTTCGATTTACAGAGGATTCCATTTTTGTTTTCCTTTTTAGAGTTTCGACCTACGATTACCTATCGCCTATAATCGATAATGTTTTGTTGTCTGTTTATGAAATTCTATTTTTTTCTGCTATTTATTGCAACGACACACTCGTGGCATAGTTGATCGAGTGAGCATGTCTCTGCGTCGAAATCAGAATGGTTAAATTTAACGGGAAAACCAAACGCAGTGAAGGATCGAATCCTAACTCGATGTTCTTTAACTGGAATCTGCAGTTAGACAGAATCCGGATATACCTGATAGTTTTTAGCAGTTTTTTATAAGTTCTTGAGCTAATACGTATTTGACAAGACGGAGAACCATAGTAAAAAGTTGTACCCTTTAAAAAAGTTCTTTTGTTATACAGGCTGTGCTAATTATACGATTAAGTCCTACTATCGGCAAAAAAACAATCAAGGGTCTGGAAAGGCATAAAAGAATAACGTGTAGCACATGTACAAGGGTTACCTTCTTTTAATTTACTTTAATAAGCTTGCGACCATGTTTTTCTATAGCCTCGATTACCTACTTGCACTGCACGCTAAAAATCAAGAGTCCATAAGTAACTCATAGAGAGAACAGACCCACGCAGTATTTATCTGGGGGCACGGCAGTGCCTCCGCCAAGTCGAGCAGAAAGCACAGCCGTACCATCCTTTTCTCGAAGCCACTCACGGCACTTTCGACCCCCCTGTAACTTCGTTGTGGAAGCCTGAATACTATACTAGCTATATTCCTAAATTACCTACTATTTATACCTTATAGGGTCAGTGCTCCATTTGTGGCCACTGCTCCATTTCTGGTCACTTCAATGAATCTTTCGAATTATTTAGTTTATAATTCATGTTCGCGCTACGTAAGTGGGAGTATTTTGTTCTTACAACGTTTCTGTTGGTCACGCTGCTTGCTAACGAATGTGGAATTTTCTTCTTTAACTATAAATACTTATAACCGAAGGTGTGCGAACTGCTGCATTTTCTTGTGCAAAACGTTAAGAATACGAGGTAAGTTAAACGTTAGAATAATTATATAAAAGACATGATTGTGAGTACAATGTTTGTATAATCGGGTTACGGAAAGTCTAAAAGTTAACCTCAAAATGCGTAACCACGACTTCTATTAAGAAAAAAATAATGAGTGTCGAAAACTAGATCATATATTAATATAATGCTCTATTTTTGGCCATAGGGTGGCCAGAACTGGTTGTTGCGTTGTTCCACTTGTGGCCAACAAAAAATATCGAACGTGTCTTGTGTAAAATTATAAAAGTGAGTACAGTTATTTGTCTGGAGACCAACTTCATATACATAATTACACATTGTAAATACACTAATTTTTGTTACGTTTTTTTAGATGGATAATAAAAAGAATCGTTCTAAAAAGAGAACTTCAGAAAACAAACACAGAAGAAAACTTTTTACTTATTCACTATCAAACGTAAAAGATGCTATCATTGCAATACAAAATGGATCATCCATATTAAATGCAAGCAAAACTCTTAATGTTCCAAGAACGACGCTGCGACATAAACTCAAAGGAAATTTACCAATAACATCTGGTCGAGTTGGTCCAGAGTCAATTTTAGGTTCTCGATTAGAAGAAATTTTGGTTAATTGGCTCCTTGACACATATAGAATGGGTTTTCCAATTAATAAAGAAGGCTTATTGTCTTCAGTGAAACAGCTGGTGGAAGCTGAAAATATTAGAACTCCATTTAAGTTTCATGAAACGCCATCCTCAACTTTCTAAAAAGAAAGCAGAGTATTTGTCACAGAAGAATTTATTCGTCGTTGGTTTTCTGAGGTGGAAATATTATTAAATGATTATAAAGAAGTGCTTAACGATCCTCAAAGAATTTATAACATGGATGAGACTGGAATGTGGCCAACAACTACTAGAGCAGTTGTAATTGCTGAACGAGGAAAACCAGCGTATAATGTTTCAGCAAGTAGTGACAAAGAGAGTATCACTACACTATTCACAGTCAATGCTGCAGGAGAAATAGCACCACCTCTTACAATATTCGCATATGAGCGACTGCCGAAAAATTGTATAGATAAAGCTCCTAAAGGTTGGGGAATTGGAAAAAGCGAGAACGGTTGGATGACAAGTGCTTCTTTTTTTGAATATTTTGCCAACGTTTTTGATCCTTATCTACTAGAAAAGCAAACAGCATTTCCAGTGATTGTCTTTTTAGATGGACATAAGTCTCACATGTCTTATTATTAAGTGAATTTTGCAGAGCGAAAGATATTATTCTAGTCTGTCTTCCTCCCAACACAACACACATAATGCAGCCTCTGGACGTTGCTTTCTTTTCTCCTCTGAAGAAAATGTGGAATAAAATTATTCAAACATGGCGTATTCATCATGAAGGAATTGATCTGCATAAATTTGACATTCCATCTGTATTATCAGACATTATTAGAAGAGGAAATTTTGTAAAGGATATTCAATCTGGCTTCCAATACTGTGGACTTTACCCTTTTGACGCTAATAGTTTTAATTATAGGAAATGTCTTCAACAAATAGAACGGCGAGCACTACAAATATAGATCAAGAGAATCATACTTCTGAACCAGATAGAAAATACCTAGAAATGCTAGAAAAAAATATCGAAATAAGCATTTTACAGCAGTTTAAAAATCTAAAGACTAATGGAAATGTCTGGACTTGAGATGTGAAATATCAAGGTTTGTTCAATACATGGAGCAAGATAGTGGATGAAATAGATGGTAAAATTGTAACAATACGTACTGAGCAATCCTTACCTGAAAATTCCGACCTTCCTATCCTTGATGATGATGTTTTGGATGGTACGTATAAATTAATATAGTTCATATAAATAATTGATTATGATTAACTATTTCATCAAGTTTAATTCCAATATGTATGATTATTAGATAAATTAATGTATGTTGCACAGGTCGACAACGTTTCATAACCAAAGATCGGAATAGGTGATCCTGAAGGTTTTTGTCGCGTTGAATCCAAATTCGCAAGCAGAAATGCTGTATCATGCCAGATTTACTAGAAAAATGCGGTTGAATCTCTTAAAAAACGCGTTTTAGGGCATTTTTGAAAATTCGTAGCTGACGAACCCGATGTGTGAGAGACTTCGAAAAAGGTTCAAATTAAAGCTTGAACATTGTACTTTTAAACGAAAATATCGAATTTTTTACAGTCGGCATCGTCGAATCTGCAGAGAGCTTTGTTTGTAGAAGTAGGTGTACGAAGCTAGTAGGTAGGAGGTTAGCGCGCTACAAGTTCAATGATACCGTCTGTAAAGGATTGGATATTTTCATTTAAAAGTACCATATTCAAGCTTTAATTTGAACCCTTTTCGAAGTCTCTCACACATCGGGTTCGTCAGCTACGAATTTTCAAAAATGCCCTAAAACGCGTTTTTTAATAGATTCAACCGCATTTTTCTCGTAAACCTAACGTGATAGAGCATTTCTGCTTGCGACTTTGGCTTCAATGCGACAAAAACTTTTCGGATCACCTAGTTTGATGCTTGGTAATGAGAAAGTGTTAATTTTTATAGACCTGTGTTATTAGATTGCGATTTATAGATATGGATTTTTTAATTATAATTAATGTTTGTAAATATTAATAGACCTATTTTTTAATATTATTTCAATATAGGCAAACCCAATGAGAAGTCTGAATGGATGAAATGAGTCTGTTCAATTCACCGGAGAGATTGATTATGATACGCCAATAAAAATTATTGATTGCGAAGGTCCCTTGTCGAATATAAATTTAAATTTAGAAGACCAGACTTTAAGCAAAAGCAATAACAGGTCTTCAAATATTAATATAGATTCACTTTTTGCTGCAAATACCTTAAGCAATAATGGTTTACAGAATGATGTTGACAATTTTCTCGTAACTATTAATTCAGATTTATCAATAAATCAAATAATCGAAGTCAATGAAAATTTGCCTAGTACTAAACAAAATTTAGATAAAGTTTCTACTTTAAATGAACCGCATGAGAATAGTTTAAGCAATGATTTAACTAATAATGTTAAGGAAATTTGTATACCTCAAATATCAGTACCCTCAAGTAGCAGAGAAGAAACTTTGAAAAACATTTTAGTTTATCCTGAAGTAAAGTCATCAAAAAAGAATAATAAAAATAAAATACATTTACCTTCAGTGGTTACAAGTGATCGCTGGTTAGAGTTAAGAAAACAAGAAATTGATAAAAAGCGATTATTGTTAGAGCAAAAACAGAAAAAGAAAGCAGAATTATTGAGAAAACGAGAAAAAAAATTTAATAGTCAAAGCAGAAAAAAAGAGAAAAGAAAAAACAACAAGAAAAGGAAAGAAAGAAGGAAGAAACAATAGCTAAAAAATTGCGAATTGCTAATAAAACAAGAAAGTTTTAATTTTTTAATATTTATTTTACAGTTCTTTATTTTTCTTTATTTTATTTACAATTAAAGTTAAGTTACTACTGTATGAATCTGCATATAAGATTTATAAATTTAAAAAATTATCAATAGTTGATAGAAGTTACTGCGTTATATGTTATATATATCTTATTGAAAATAAATGTTAACATTTAGATATTATAACATTAAATCATGTTTTTTATTGCATATACTTTTTTATTAATTGTTCAATTATAAATTAATCTCAGTTTCATTATGTGGCCAGAACTGGTACTTATTGTGGCGAGAACTGGTGTTATGGTGGCCAAAAACGGTGAAATCGGAGATTATGACATAATTCTTATTTTTGAAATATTTATTTAACTTCTTTTGCTTGCTGGTTTTAAATTTATTATCCAAATATTCTGAAGAATATATTAAAGTAATTAAGAGCATTAGATAACGAAAAGAATGTAATTAAAACGCGTTTATTTCGTCGAAAATCCTTAAAGTGGCCACAAATGGAGCACTGACCCTAGTTTACGAACTATCCTCAGTCGAAGTTCTTTAATTTTATCACTGACACACTCACCGATCATCAAAATTCTAAAGTACTTCTAGCAGACACACAAACTTCAAATTTTGAATTTAGTTAGTGTTTAGCCTATAAAGGAAGGAAAAACTGAAAGATCCCGAAATTTCAGTCCTGTTTTCTAAATTGTACAGTCACGTAAGCCAAAAAAGAGGGTCAACCTAGGAATGAGAGATAATAAGCTGTAAACTTGTATAAACCTTTATTTTGGCATTCTAAAAGTTGTCTCAAAAGTCTCATAAAATCTCGTGTCCGCGTCTTAAGATATTCAAGGTCAAAGGTCACAAAAATCGGTTTTCCGCAAATATCTCGGTTCCTATGGTTTCAATGATATTTGCATCTATTATAAAAACTGTAGAGCTAAAATTCTCTACAAATTTTGTTCTAAACATTTTTTTATACACTTAACCGTTTTTCAGATAGAACGCGGAGAGCTCGCAGCGCTCAGTCATACATAGCATAATGCAAGGTCAACCGTGAGTCCCGGTAAATAATACGTCGTATAAAGTTAATTGAGCACTAAGATATCCATAATTATGAATAATTTGTATTACTTATTAATTAATATATTATATTTAATAATATTTTTTATTTATCAAATATATTCGTTTAATAATACTTACCTACTTCGTGTAATTAAAAAATTGTTAAGTGAAACACTTTAAGTATATTTTAATTATAAAAAGTATGAAGATGATGGTTCCATGACAGCAGGGCTAGAAGAGAATATAGTTATTAAAATAGGAGCAAAAGTCATGTTAAGACGAAATATTGACGTGAGTCTTGGCTTAGTCAACCGTTCTATCGGTATAGTACAAGGCGTAAAGATTGATCTTGAAAATACAAATAAAATAAAAAAAAATACATATTACATTTAATAATGAACATCTTTACGAGCTTGGTCTAATCAAAACTAAATTTAAAATTATTAATAAAGCTTATTCAGCAGTTTCCGATATATATAGCCTATGCTATTACCATACACAAAAGTCAGGGGCTAAGTCTAAACAGTGCACTGAGGGCCATCGGTTCTTCAGTGTTCACATGCGGTCAAGCATACGTGGAACTTTCGAGAGTGACAAGTCTGGGCGGATTACATCTAATTAATGTCGACTTCGGTAGTATCAAAGCTCAGGAGTCCGCAATCGTTGAATATAATCGACTTAGAAGTACTTATCATCCAGACTTGTCAAAAAATTGTTACATCATAGCCTTTGAGAAAAAACCAGTAGAGACAGGGAGTGAGCTTTAAGAAAATCCATAGCTGACGTACAAGAAATATTACCCGAGAAGAAAAAAAAAGAGGACTACCTACAAAAAAAAATGAGATCCCATCAAAAACATAAAATTTTATTTCGATTGCTAAGTAAGTCTAAACAGTGCAGAGGGGGGGGGGGGGGGGGGGGCCTAAGAATAAAGTATTTTAAATAGTAGATTATTATTATGTGATTATGTTGCAGTGCGATTGCCAAGCCATTATATTTATTATAGAAGTAAAGATGTCTAATATTGATACGGTCACTATAAATGTTGGTAGGTAACTAATTAGATAACAATTTATGACAAAGTTGTTGAACAGGTGCTTCCATAGATACTGAACTAAAATAACTGACTTGGTTTTACATGAGATTTCACAACTTTTTGTGGTTGCGAGACTTGGCATTTTTTTACATTTTATGTTTTTGATGGGATTTAATTTAGCCTTACTCAATAGATTAAGATTGGAACTAACAAGAGTATAAATAAAAATTAATTTTTACACTTTTAAAATAAAATACCATATAGTATAACCGTTTCATTGAATTTATTCAGATCACTCCGACACGTCTCTAGGTCTCGCATCCATTTTCGAAGAGGTTTACAATAAGACCAAACTTAAGTTCTAAAAGATATTAATTACATTTGGATGGTTAATTGGTATTAAATTTAAATTAAGAGGTAATAAAATTCGGTTAGTTACAGATAGTCTATCTTAACACGGCGTCTACGGCGTATTTCCAAATTCTATTTGGGTGTTCATTATTTTTATACAATTTTTAATGGCTTTTTTTATGCTAAGAATTTCTAAATAATCCTTATGTTTTCCTTTTTGAGCACTGTATAGCAACTTTACCCTTTCATTATTAAAAAGGTGATTATTGTCTATGCACTGTTCAGCAAAGCTTGTTGATTTTTGTTTATTTAAAATAGAGTCTCTGTGTTCTTTTAATCTTTGTTGTAGGCTCCGTCCCGTTTGTCCCACACAGTCATTACAATTAGGTTCATTTTCCATATTTATTAGATCTCTCTTTGTTATTAACTAGATATCGAGCTATATTATTTTTATTAACACGTATACAGTTTGTTTCTAACTTATTAAGGCTATTGTTGATTTTGTTACCAATACTACCGACATAGTTGATAGCAAACCATTTTCTGCTTTCCTATTTTACGACTGGTGCGTAAAATTGTTTAAGTATATTTTTATGTTTCTTGTTTTTTTTTCCAGTTTATCTATAATAATTGGATTATATTCATTGTGTCCAAAATTAATTATTGTTTTTCCTCGTTTACTTATACAGCATAACTATTCAGAACAATTATTTAATTACAATTTAATTACAGTACAAAACATAATATTAATGAAGTTAGTTCCTGCTTAAACGTAATAAAGTTTCAACATAAAGATCTTTACTTCTTTTCAAAGTAACAGTAAAATGGTTTATGGAGCTATAAAAATCGTATAAGAAATTTTAAAATGAAAAGCGTTACATGTTATTGCAACTAAGTAAGCGAGTTACAGTAGTTAGAGTGACGTTAGTTTTGATTTTTGCAAAATGATGGAACAAAAAGAATTTCGTATGTTGATTAAACATTAGTTTTTGATGGGAACAAATACAGCCAAAACCCAAGAATGGTTTGGCACATTCGCTTTGTCGAACGCAACTATATGTCGATGGTTTAGTGAATTTAAATGCGGTCGTACAAGCACCGATGATGAACCACGTTCCAGACGTTCAAATGAGGCACTCACTACAAAAAAAAAAAAACTCTAAAAAATCCACCATAGTGTTCTGAATGACTGCAAAGTTGTAGTGAGAGAGATAGCTGACATCGTGAAGACATCCACATAATGCGTGAGGTATATTTTGCTTGAATATTTGCATATACAAAAGCTGTATGCCCGATGAGTGCCGCACACTCTGACAATTGAACATGTCGAAGATTCAGAACGCTGTTTGGCACTGTTTCGGTGTAATCCAAAGGAGTTTTTGCGTCGATTCGTAATAATGAACGAAACTTTGATCCACCACTACACGCCTAAGTCACAATCAACAGGCAGTCCACCGAGTCTGGAACGCATGAAAGCCGACTGAAGGGTCCAAAAACATAAACATCAGCTGTAAAGGTTTTAGCAAGTATTTTTAGGATGTTCATGGAATAATATCGATCAATTGCCTTGAGAAGGGGCAAACAATCACCTGAGACTATTACATTGATTTATTGGACCGCTTGAATGGTGAAACCAGGAAAGAAAGTCCTCATTTAGCAAAGAAAAAAAGTCCGCATTTAGCAAAGAAAAAAAGTCCACATTTAGCAAAGAAAAAAAGCGTTGTTTCACCAAGATAATGCACCAGCTCACAACTCCATAAAATCGATGGTGAAATTGAACCAGTTGGGCTATAAATTTCTTCCTTATCCATCCGTATTCACCAGATCTAATCCCAGTGATTAGTACATCTTTCCACATTTGAAAAGGTGGCTCCAGAGAAAGAGATTTGGTTCAAATGAAGAAGTCGAATGGGAAACTGAGACTTATTTTAGAGGTCTTGACAAGTCCGACTATACGAAAGATATCCAAATGTTGGAAGCTCACTAGAATCAGAGTATCGCTCTTAAAGGAAACTATGTTGAAGAATAGAATCGATTTTTGGCAAAAACATTGTTTTTCCTTCAAAAGTCTCGGGACTTTTCACCCCATGGTAGTATGCTAGCTACGCTTGTTCCGCCGATTACAGTGACATTGTGAATAGTTTATTCATTTATGCTATAGAAATTTTTATGTCATTTTGTATTATTTTCTTGCTTTCTGTTCAGCTAAGGTTTCAACTGTAGTACCTAAGTCGTTCTCATTAAGAGCATTTCGTTGAATGTTCCCAATGAGAGCTAAAAGACTAGTAAAATCATCTAGTGTTACTCCATCCGTCATAGTGCGTTGATATCCTTTGATTTTTTCAAGGAGTTGCCAATTACTTTGGCGCTAGATGTGCTGACTAGAAGCATTAAAAATATATTAAACAGGTTGCAGCACTGTGGAAAATGAAAAATTTACAAAATCTGAAAAATGACTTCACAAAACACAACCCAAATGAGTTTTCAATAAGGTTTTTTTCCAATCTTAACTGAAAACTGATGAGCTTAAATTTTTTTTTTATATACCAGATAAATTATTAAAGGTAATTCACTCGTGACAATTTTCGTTCAATCTACAATATTCCAGAATTTTTTCAAAATATTTTGGTTCGTACTTTTTGAGATAAGGGCGGAAGGCAAATAATACAAAGAAAAGTATGCACAGGCATTACATTATATATATTTTTGAAGTCGTGTTTTACAAGCTTTCATTTGATACCCCACTCGATGATAAAAAAATGTATTTTTTACTTCCAATTCACCACTCAAAACTAACCCTCTTTAGTCAAAATTTAACTTTCAAATCTACACGGTTCTGATAAGGCCATCAATTTCTATATAGTGCCAAATTTCAACTTTCTCATAGACAGACGGACAGGCAGATGGACAGACAGACACCGAAGTGATCTTATAAGTGTTCCGTACATAACACTAAAAAGACTTAAAGATCCTCGATCAGAGTGATTCTTGAGGTCCTTTGCCAAATATCGCATTGTTAAATCGTAATAGAAATACGTACGAAATGGTATTGTCTAAGTATAGGTCTTTCTTAAAATCGATATAAGGGATTATTTTGACCAAAGGTAACTTATATAAAGAGATTTATTTCCGTGGGCAGCAATTTCACTTTTTGTAAAGTATCAAAAGCTCTTAGAAATCTCTTGCACAAAATTAGTAGCGTAGGGAAATTAAATGCAAAAACTCAATACTAAATATAGTTTAGTATATATATAGTAAGTATATATAATATATATATATATATATATATATATATATATATATATATATATATATATATATATATATATATATATATATTCAAGCACTCAAAGTAAAATTGATATCGGTATCTGGACACAAGATTTTTGAGAAATTGAGCTCGACTTGACCAGTTACAATATATTTCAAAACAAGAAATTCTGACTGTTGCGCAAGGAATAAAAAAGATATGGGTTGCTATTTATCTTTCTTCACAATGCGTCATCAGCGAAATCTCGTTATATCAGATCTCTTGGGTTTTAATAAAATACTCGTAAATAAATAAGGTCCTTATTTCCGACCACCACAATAGAAATAAATATTTATTTGATTTTTTTTACAAATTCCAAATATTAAAAGCATCTATGAGTATGTGAGTCTATTAAAAAACAATGCTCAGAATTACAAAAATTAAATATGGGCAATACTAATTTATAACTCTCTGTTGATTGATATGTGATCTACACTTTAATCTTTTCAAAATACTAAATTTATACAATTTTTTCAGAGTGTAATATATATCTTTTCTAAGTTCAGGTTCACTATAAAATCAATATTTTTTAATACGGTTTGATATCGACAACATTAGAACATCTTTTTATTTTTAAAATAAATTCAGGAAAATAGGTGAATGTAGGTAGGTATAGCCTAATAAAGTCATTTGCCGATATACCGTAATTAAAAATATAAAAAAATAGGTATTTAACGAACAAATATAGTCGAAGCCAAATGTAATTAAATATTTATGTCTGACTGACGGATTTCCGGGACGGTTTAAATTTGGCTTCTATAAATTTAGTGCCGACATTATTTTATTAAAATATATGAAAAATCGTTACTCTGAAAATAGACTATAGGTAAATATTTTTAAACGAAAAATAAGAAAATATTCTTGTAACATGCATAGTGTCCAAAATTGGATATATTACAGAGTATCCATATACCTAGTACTCTCATAAATACTGTTACAAACTTTAACGTACGCCCTCTATAAACATTAACAGTATTTTTAGAGAAACTATTTATAGGTTATGTTACTCAGTTGTTATACAATTATTATGTATAAACATATTTCCAATTTGAATTCTTTAAACAATGCAGTGGGGTGATGGAGAAAACAGGATAGCAGTTACTGTTTATTTAAATGCGGTATGGAAAAAAGTGACATCTTTAAGACCTCGAAACCGCTTAAAATAAGGCGTTTGTTTGTTTACGATAAAATTATCTACTGAGACGGGAGACATAAAAACAGGCAACATTCAGGAAGACCAAGGATAGTTCAAACCTCACACGCTGTTAAAGCGCGAATTGACCGAAATTCTCTCCGCAAACAAAAAATTCATCTCCTGGGATGAAAATGTTGAAAAACTCTGTGTCGTATTATTAAAGAATACCTAAGACTTAGCGCATATAAAAGACACACTGGTCATTTGCTAACGAAAGATTTAAAGCGAAAACTGTGGCAAAAATCTAAAAGTTTGTTGAAGGAATACGCTAATGACAAACACAGAAATTTTTTTTGTACCAACGGAAAAACTTTCACTGTGGAACAATCTTTCAGTAAGTAAAATGATATGATTTATACCAGATGTTTTAAAAAAGATCAGTCATGGTTTGGTGAAGAGTCAGTTTTGATGGGATTGCCAGTATTCATTTTTGTGAAAAAGCTGTGAAAACTTCGGCTAAAATATATCAAGATACTATTTTAGAGAACGTTATGAAACCCCCAAATCACACCCTTTTTAAAAATGCGTGCGTGCCATAGACGAATGGCCTAATCATTTGTGTAACCACAAGAGGGGGGACATTTTGAGTAAATTTTAAATTAATTTTGTCATTCATATATGAATTAATTCCATAATAACTTGTTTTAATTTTCATAGAAATTAAATGTTTACGCATTTTTTTCTTTCTAACAGTATTTGTAAGAGTATTATGTATATATATATATATATATATATATATATATATATATATATATATATATATAACGGTATATATATCCCGTATTGAAGTTTTAGAAATGAAAAAGCTGAATGCGCGATGGACTTGTTTACTCCAGTTCAAAAAGGAATGAGGAAGGATGTTTTAAAATATTGTTTGGAAAAGTTGCAACGTAATTCGAAGAACTTCTGGCTTCGTGTTGTGATTGCAGTCGATCCGTGGATCCACCATTAGACCATTGAGATAAAACGACAGTCAAAACAGTAGGTTGGCGAAGGTGAAAGTGCACCGAGAAAAGCGAAAACAGTTTTATCCGTGGAAAAAATGATGGCTATGGGTATTTGGAATTCACAGGTTATTAACCTTATTGAACCATTTGCGTACCAAGTGGAAACAGGAGCATCAAAGATTAGCTTGCAAAAAGTACTCTTTCACCAGGACAAATCGCCTGCTCATACATTGGCCGTTACAATGACAGATAGGTATCAAGAAAATAATATTTATTATTAGCATAAAGGGAGTAGAAATATCTTTTTTTTAAGTATATCTACGTTTAATTTTTTTAGCGCTAAACGCAGTTATCTAACATGATGATGAAATGTACGTGTCATTTCTGAGTAAATGACGGGCACTAAATCTGTTAAATTAAGCTCCCCAAATGGGAAGCCTGAAGATGGGTTTTCATTGAATATTTCAGAAACCGTTAAAGATAAAAACATGAAATTCAGGTTCCAAAGTAAAGTTTATGTGCTGAATCGGAATTTTACCTTATAATCGTCGATAATTCAGCCAGTGCGTCAAAAGTAGGGGAGGGCATGGTAAAAATGGATTTAACTTTTTTTGCAATAACTTTTATTGCATTTTCGTGTCGGATTAGGGAAGCTTGAGATCTTTGGCGAAAAAAAGAAACTGTTAGTTTAACACGATTAGACGCACCAATTCCGTGTTAAAATCGATAAAGGATTTCCATGTCAGAAAAAGAGCCTATTATCTAATATTATTACGGTTATTAGCAATACTTCAAAATATCCAGATATTTTTAAATGACCATAAAACTAAATAATAATTAAAGAAAATATAATCATCAAATGAAGCAAAAAACTTATTTTTATTTATCAAATCAAGAAAACAATCACAAAACACCGCTAAAATAATCTGAGATATTAATTTAAAGGAAAAATAAGGTCTATGCGTAATTTCAACTAGGGAATATGTTCGATGTGGGCACCTTGTACAGTTATGCATTTTCTTAAGTTAGTGAGGAAAGCCCTTTGAACTCTAAATAACATGCCGGGATTATTCCTTATTTCAGCACAGTGAAAGAAAATTCTTTCTAATAGCTCTTCTCTAGTTTGTATAGGAGTCGAATAAACAAGATATTTAAGGTGGCCCCATAGATTATTTCCATTCTTTCCAACAAAATCAATGACTTAGGGAGGAACTTCTCCAAAACATTCTCTTATAATTGAATGATGCTTTCTAAAAAAAAATCTCTTTTACTGAGAATTTCTCCCTCACAGTAAAGTTTGCCAGGTTTTTGATACTTTTCCACAGATCTTTTTCGGACCTTCCTCAAAAATACACCGGCTTTCCTGAAAAGACTGAAATTCACAAATTCTTGTCTCTTGTTGCCCTGGTGATACATAATAACACCGCACAGTATCTAGTGATATGATTAGAAAAGGCGTACCATCGCAGTTAACATTTTGCAGAGACTGACACTTAAACTGAATAAATACCATTTCTCGTATATTATTCTTTTCTTGGTCATCAACTTTAGTATACAATCATTATTCACTGTTCTTGAGTTATTTTGATACCTAGAAATAGCGACATTTATTACAGGTTGTTTAGCAGGAATAATAATTATAAGAGGCGGTCCTAGCATAGTCAATAAGGTGTCTGCCTTCTACGCTGGAGACCCGAGTTCGACTCAGCTCGGAAACCAAAAATTAAAAAGAAAAACATGACGGTCGCCTCTTGCGGGAAGGCAATGGCAAACCACTCTTAGCATCATGCCTAATAACGTCATCTTACTTTAGCCGTTCAAAATCGACATTAAACCGTGGGTCTCCTTTATCCGTAAAGCACTTAAAAAGGCACCAACCACAGGCAAAGGCAAGAGGGTCGCCTACATTCGTTCAAGAAGAAGATTCATGTAATAAAAAAAAAATAATATAAATTTTTACCCCTCCCTTCAAAGGTCAATGAACATATATTATTAACATTATTTATTGTTTGTCAAAAACACCTTCATTAAATTTATGCTCGAGTAACTTCTGTTTCTAATTATTTCAAACTCTCATTTAGAAAGATGTTACAGCTTAATTAAAAGGAGTTTATAAAATAAATTTTTACAAAGAAGTATTTCTTTCCTCCAACAATAAAGTGGCTGTTTTAATGGCGCTTGAAATCGCAGCTTTATTCTTTTAAAAATTTTTGTAACAAAAGAAAAATCAGCAATAGTTAGTTTTGAACGGTTGCGGAACAAGAGGTAGTGCTTTTAGATAAATTGCTTGGAAAATCGAAGATTTTCAGCTAAATTCTTGCTTAACCATAAAACGTAATAAAATGTAAAATTAAAGGTAAGGGGATGGTATTTTAGAAAAATATAGAAAATGTTCTTCAGGTCTATCTTTTCCTACAGAAAGAGACAAAGAGAGAGACGAAAATATAAAATGTTTATTCATAAAAAATTTTGTTTATCACACAGGAGGTTACGAAATATTTTTCTTCTATAATATATATAAAATGCAACGTCTCTCTGTCTGTCTGTTCGTTAGTGTGCTTATCACTGGAGAACCACTTATCCGATCTACGTACTTTTTTTTTAAAAAAAATCAAACATATGTTCTCTGGACAGGTTATCTATCTATAATATATATAAAATGCAACGTCTCTCTGTTTGTCTGTCTGTCTGTCCGTTAGTACGCTTATCACTTGAGAACCACTTATCCGATTTACGTGTTTTTATAAATTTATACATATGTTCTATATAATTCGATATAAGCTGAGAGAGATAATGGGAGATAAGTATAAATAATGGGAGATAAGGCGAAATAATGGGAGATAAGCAGAGATGTCTAGATAATGGGAGTTATGGTGAGATAATGGGAGATAAGGATAAATAATGGGAGATAAGGAGAAATATTGCGAGATAAGTCGAGATAAGCCTAGATAATGGGAGATAAGGTGAGATAATGGGAGATAAGGAGAAATAATGGGAGATAAGGAGAAATAATGGGAGATGAGCAGAGATAAGCCTGGATAATGAAAATTATGTAGAGATAATGGGAGACAAGGAAAAATAATGGGAGATTATGGGAAATAATGGCAGATATTTTATTACGTTAGGTAACATAAGGAATAAACAGTGACGATAGTAGTGAATCAAGTCCACGCGAGTGGAGCCGCGGGCACGGCTAGTTAAATATAAGCCACAATTTCTCTACTGCAGGAGATAGGTCTCTTTAAGTTTCTTCCAATTGTCTATCTTCTGTGTAAAATACAGCCATTCACTGCCTGCAATCAACTTCATATCATCACTCCATCTTTTCATTTATCTTCCGACACTTCGTTTGTTTTCCTATGGTCTCCACGTAAGCAATTTTATTTTTCATCTGCCATGATTTTTTCGAGCCACATGCCCCGCCCATTGCCACTTTAATTTTGCCGCTCTTTCACTGATCTCTATAAATTTTGTTATTTGTCTGATATCTTCACTTCTAATGTGCTCTAGTAAACTAACATCTAACATCTGTCTTTCCACGGCCCGTTGAGTACGATGAAGTCGACAAAGACTATTTTTTATTAGGGCCATGGTTTCCATCCCATTTACTGAAAATATACATCTTTCGTACACTTTTCTCACGGGGATATCTCTGTATTTTAGAATAAATTCCAGTCTTTTAAATGCGTTCCAACTCAGACCAATCCGTTGTTTGATTATCCTAATTTTATGACCTAAGTATACACTCTCTCGATTTCTTCTGTACCGATCTAAATTTTTGTGTTTTGTGGGCTTAGAAGTTTTATTTTCTTGATGTTCATCTCCAGTCTTACTTTTTGTGAAGCTTGATTAAGTTGTTCTATCATGATATTCAATTCTTCTAAATCTTCATCTTCGAATTGGAGGACTTAAACTTGAAAAAATAATTTTGTTGAAATTGTGCCGCCCCTGCCTAACACCTTTTTTGATCTGTGTGGGTCCTTTTTTTTATCTTTATCTAATTTAACTGTTAATGCTGCATTTTTATATATGAATATGAGGAGTTTGGTATATCTTGAGTCTATTCTGACATGAGTTAAGGACTGCTAAGGACTGCATGTTTCAGGGAGTCGAAAGCCTTCTTATAATCGATGCAAGCTAGGTGGATGTTAATATTATACTCTGTCCCTTTCTCGGAGCGTCTGGATATGATCTATTGTTCCGAATCCGTAGCGAAAGCCATTCGACTGGTTGGTATTTTTTTGTTAGATGGTTTGTGATCATTTTGGGAAGAAGCTACGATAACAAGCTGATACCATGGTTTTTGTTATCGCCTTTCTTGGACAAGAATATGATCACACTGGTTTGCCAATGTACAGGTATTCTTTGTTCTTTGATGTATTTGTTGAGTAATATCCGTATCGCTTCAAAAAGCTTATTTCCTCTCTGTTGGCTCCAAAGGGTCTTTTTTTGTTTCCTAACCCCAAAAATTGGCTTGAGGGAAGAAATTTTCGTCGAATGAAGAAGTTATCTGTGCTCTAAATGAGTATTATGCACGGTTCGAAACAAATAAACGAATAAAAAAATCGGATTCTAACTGGCCCAAATGTATCATTATCTCAATGGAGACTACCTTCACAAATAATTTTTGTTTTTGCAAAAAATGTCATTTACCTTGTTTTTTACAGACTTTTCAATCCAACCTACCCATATATATATATATATATATATATATATATATATATATATATATATATATATATATATATATATATAGATTGTTGTTTGGTCTCAGGAGTATATATATATATATATATATATATATATATATATATATATATATATATATACCCCGTTCAGTCGAGATATATATATATATATATATATATAATATATATATATATATATATATATATATATATAAACTATATATATATATATATATATATATATATATATATATATATATATATATATATATATATATATATGTATTTCCTTCTTTTTATGTTAGACAGCGTAAATTTCCAGAACGACATAATTATAAATGACTCTTAGAAATAGCATACAGAGAAAGCAATAGGGTCTATGGGGTGTAGAAAAAGTCGCATTGCGTGACAGTATCCTTGCGTGTAAATTATTACAGCAATAATGCATATCATGCGCTATAATTTTTAATCACGCTAGACCTTAAATAAATTATTTTTTTCTGTTTGCCTGCCTTATCGTATATCTTTTCGTTTTAAAATGTAACAATTATTACGCGTAGTAAACACATTTATTTTCTTTTAAAGAAATAAAAATATATTTGTTTATTTAATTAATTAAACGGGCGATTTGGGAATTAAAATTCTAAACCAATGCGAACTTGAAGACAATTAAAATATATAAGTCGAAGAATTGGGGCAAAATATGTGGAAATTGAAGAAGCTGATAAGAGTATTAATACAATATACTTAAAATAAACTGAAAATAAATACTGCTGGACTCTACCTACGAGTAATGGCTTTATATATGTATTTCTACGAATTAATTCACATCCCATAGAACTGTAGAACTTACTTAAAATGGATTCTTTCCAAGCTTTATAGGAATTTTAAAGGAGCTAACAATAAAAGTTAATAAAATGTGAAAGTTGCGGACAATTGTGGATATAATCTGAAAAGACGCGACTTCGTTCGAAAAATAATATTCGATATCCTTTTTTTTCATATTTCAACTTAAAAGAAGGGCCAAGAAATAGTTAGGATAGACTCAGAATTTACACCTCTTAGCATTATCGTACAGTATCTACTTTATCTACTTTTCTTCATAAGTAACAATTTTGTACAAAAAGCGCTTCTTCTCGAGCTTGAACAGCAAAGTGGTAGCTCTTTTGCTTTTGTTTTCGAAAGTAAGCTTATGAAAGACCCAGCGGGATTTCTTGCGAGTCTTCTCAGCTATGATAGCAGATGAAACATAGCTTGTTGGGTCACTTTGAGTGTATTTACAAGTGTCAGTTGAGTTTGGCAAAGATTTTCGTCCAAATTTTGCTACAAATCCCCATATTCTTACCGGGCTAGGTAGCATAGTGAGTTAAAAGCGTATCTAGTAAACCTTTCGTCACTGGTTCGATTCCAATGAGCAACTGGGTACCGTGTCTGTATTTGTAGATAGTAGTTACTACAAAAATGCAATAACGTCCGTGGTGGCACTTCTATGTTGTCTTAAAAATGCCGTGAAATACAAATGTATGTTTCGGCAACTGGGCAACACTGTAGATAATATGACATCTCCGTTATATATTTTATCAGAAATATAGTAAGAAAGATAGTAAACATTTTTATGGAAATCGGGAGGTGAATGATAAGAAAATTTACCCCTTTTTATTGATCAGGGCCATTATGATCCAAAAGATTAAAAACTTCTACCTCGAAACTCTTAGAACAATTTTCTATATATGTTGTACTTTACTCAACTGTCATCAGTTTCTCATCTTAGCTGCGTTCTTCTTAAGTTGAAGTGAGAAAAGAAGGTAATATCACAGTAAACCCAATACAGTAGCGAAACTCAGGGGTAACCGTATAGGAAAATCAGGTCTCAGTTTTCAAGATGACAGGTGGCAGTCAGAAATGTTAAAAAGGTGACCAGCGGGAGATTTTAAATAGAAATAATATTAATGTGCAAAGTTTTATCGTTCAAAATCATAAATATTATACAAACATTTGAACATTTTTGATTTAATGCATGCGTAATATAAAAAAACAAAAAGAATGGAGCGCTTTGTTAGAAAATACAAGTGAAAAACTTGATAGGAAGGCATTTTCAGAAAAAATGTGAAGCGCACATTTTATAATTTTTTGATGAATTTTCAATTGGACAATTGATAACGCGTTTGGTTGCCCCAAGCCAAATCTTTGCTCTATAACTAAAAAAAGTCATAAGAGAAATAGCTTCTCAGAATTATTTAATTTACCCGCGTATGATTTCTCGCAACTGATATTCTTTAATTAAAAATCACATACCTTTTAACATTTTTTGGGGAAAAAGAAGAAACTGACTCCCGGCGAACTTTTTAAATTATTTTTAGAATTGTCAGCGGCACAACAATAACCTCCCTTCTCCATGATTATATAAATTATTTGTCGAGCTTTTCGATTATCTTCACTTACAAACGTTTTTAATTATCTTTTTATAAACACTCTTTATTTCTTCTGTCTTTAAATTCATATAAACTGCAGTTACATTGAGAAACAATAGACAATACATTTCAAAAGACATATCCCGAGATTAGATGTAAATATTAAGCAGCCATTTTGAAAGAGGGACTCGTCGATGCACGCGCCGTCAAAATCTCGTCACCAACTTGGAACTTACTTTCGCTACTGTATTGGGTTTACTATGGTAATATCTTAAATGTTACTCTTTAACGAACATTATATCTACACCTGATTGTATAGGTTTTGTTCATAGTAGTATACCTTGTTAAGAAATGGTACTTTTACATGATTCCAGGAACAGAAAAATTCGATTTCCAAAAATGACCAGATTTCGGAGACCGACTGTTGTATTCAAAATCGAAGTTGTATAGAGGATAATAAAACTCTCTAATGTATTGTGTGAATTCTAGACTCTACGGACTGTCAAGGAGTAATATACATGATATTTGTTGAGCAAGTTGAACAACAAATCTTAAATTTGCCATAAATTAGAATGATTCTAGTAGAAAATTTTGAAAAACTTTAATGTTAAATTTAATATACTTTATATATACGGGTATTCATAATACTAATCATCTTTAGAAGGTATCCACAAAAATCTCAACTTTCATAGAAAATCTCATGTCACACCAGAGTTAAAATGTTCTTCAAAAAAGGATGCTGAGGCGTTAAGGTTCACAACAAATCGAGCAAAACAAGAGCGCGAAACGTGACATATGTTAACTGCGTGAAAAATAAATGTACAAAATATTTTACCTTAATAAAGTAAAAGAACCAACACTTTTTTGTAGGGTGAAAATGCTTTTATCGTCGATATGGCGTTAGATTTAAACATATAATAAATTAATTTTTTGAAGGTTTTATAGTGACTATGTAAGAGTCCTAAATCATGTTTTATATAACAAATAAACTTTGTGTAAAAAATAAAAAAAAGCTACTCAGTAAAAAGCTATTTATTTACTAAATGTGAAAAACAGACTTTATGCATTTTTAGTCAGTTATATTTATTCCTTGTTGGGGATAAAGGAACTACTTGGAACACTGCAAGGAAATTTGGAATATCAGCATTGCTAAAATAATACCCTGTAAACCGTTCGCTTTTTGAATTCGACTAACAATTGCGTTTTGTGTACCTCTTCCTATGTTAAATCTCAGACAAGTTATTAGTCTATGAAAATCTATCAATTTTTTACTATTATTCGATTTTTTAAACATTTTATGAGGATTCGAAAAAAATTACCATTTCTCATTATAGTTTTCTATCTGAAATTGATATCTACATTTATTATACTTTTTCTATTCAATTTTATTATGAAACAAGCGATTTAATTATAGCAAAGACGCCAGTATTGAACTAATATATTATTCTCTGTCAATCCTCATTCCCTTAGAGGAATGTGGTGGTCTTAGATGCATCGACAATATTTATCCTCGATGCTTCTCTATCCTGCACAACATCTATTGTGCATTGATTTATCAATGACTCTAGTTATCTGGTCAATCGAACTAAATAGAGAGCGTCCTCTTGATCTTTTCCCTGCAATCTTTCTGAATAATTAATTTCTCTATACATTCGTCTCCTCTTCTCATTATATATTCAAAGTACTTAAGTTGGTATTAATTGGAGTTAGCTTTGAGCGACAGCAGCAGCAAGATCAGAATATTGAGTAGCAGCAGCAAGAGCACTTAAAAATCCCAAATGAGATTTTGACGAAACGTCGTGCAAATTCATTGTTAGACGAACGGATTGAAACCTGGAATTTTAATGTATTACATTCCACCATCCGTGAAAACCTCTATTGTATTTGTATATATATATATATATATATATATATATATATATATATATATATATATATATATATATATATATATATTATATATATTATATATATACATATATATATATATATA
The DNA here is from genome assembly GCA_019049505.1 of Pachyrhynchus sulphureomaculatus. Classification (NCBI taxonomy): domain Eukaryota; kingdom Metazoa; phylum Arthropoda; class Insecta; order Coleoptera; family Curculionidae; genus Pachyrhynchus; species Pachyrhynchus sulphureomaculatus. Next base: position 78,845,448 of record CM032456.1, read on the forward strand.
TATATATATATATATATATATATATATATATATATATATATATATTTATATATTATTTATATATTATATATATATATATATATATATATATATATATATATATATTTATATATATATATATATATATATAATATATATATATATATATATATATATATATATATATTTATTTTTCAATTAATACAATTACTTTGTTCTGCTGTGTGGTACTTTAAGGTATTTATTTTTAATTTATTAAATAAAAATTAAATGCAGCTATTTTTTTGTCCAAGGTTACTAAATGACAATACTTGTGTTTTCACCATATATTAATCACTGACCATACTGTAGAATTACACAATTAACACAGTTAACCTTAGTAAAAAATTTGTAGATCGTTATTTTTATCTTTCTTGGTAAGAAACTTTTTTTCGACTTTCTAACTACAATTTGCTTCAGAATACATATTTGTAGCTTCTATTTTAAATATTAAAACATTTTTCTATTTATTAATCTGTGGTAGAAGTATTTGGTAAAGAAGATGTAGTCTTCTATAATATGAAAGGTAAAGGTTACAATATAAAGAATAAACAGATGTTTTTTATCCATTTATCAAGTTATGTTCTTAAATTCAGGTGAACGAAACAGCAGTCAAATGCTTCTTATCTAACCTGCATTTTATGCAGCAACTGACATACTATACCGATGTACGACGCATCGTTAAAAGAGTCTAATAAAGAAATATGATGAGTACCTACTTTCCTGACAAGATTAATTAATCAATTAATTAAATATTTTTTCCTTATAAAATCAAGTTTTAAAATGTTGATTTTTTTTTTAGAATAAATTTTTTTAGAATGTTTAATATGGATATTACTAATGCCCCAAGACTGGGGCCAATTCCATATTATTTTAGTGATATATACGTATATGATCATGATGGCATTTTAACATTTTATTGATTAAAACTAATGTTGCCCAATCCATATATAGCTTAATCTCTAATTTTATCTTATAATTTTTCACCCAAAAATAATT
>CM032456.1:78846564-78936564 GCA_019049505.1 Pachyrhynchus sulphureomaculatus
CTTCCTCTTATTACACTCTTAAAATTACATAGACTTAATAAATAACCTTTTGTACTAGGAGAGTGCACACTATTGCATAGAGTCTACAAATTAGGATTATTAAGTTTTTAATAAAAGTTTTAAAAAACACGATATAAAAGTTTGAAAAATCGTCTTGCGGATTACACGTATTACGTAGTTGTTGGAAACAAACTTTGTAGACAGGAACTCAGATATGTAAACTGGTGTGCTTATGACTTACTAGTTTCATTTGGGTAGCTAATCACTTTTTGACCCGAAATGCCTTAGGATGAGCCGAATATTTTAAGATCGGAAAAAGGCATCAAACTTGAGATCTATACACTACACCCACTTGGTGATAAAAAAAATGCGGTTTCTGCATTACGGTATGATGGAAGAACAAAGCCACTACGGCATGCTGGAGGAAAATGCCTCGAAAAATCCGAAATGGCCGTTTATATATCTTTTGCCCATTCTTCAAAGTGAAGTCTTTAAAATGGTTCACTTCGGGAGGCAAAGTCCGACGCATTCAATGCGAACTAAATAAGTTAAGTCGGCAACACGCGTTACACACTGCTGGTTTAAGTTAAACTGCACAAAAATTTAAACTCACGTTTAACTTAAATTATCAATTATTACAGGAATTATAGAAAAAAAAACGGTGTTGCGATGTTACAATATATATAATATATATATATATATATATATATATATATATATATATATATATATATATATATATATATATATATGTATATATACATACATACATATAATATACACACACACACATATATATATATATATATATATATATATATATATATATATATATATATATATATATAAATATATATAAACACACAAACACACACACACACACACGAGGGTCATTTAATAAGTAAACAGACAAATAACTCTAGCCCAAGAACGGTTTATTGGATTGCTACAAAATTTGGCGTACTTTTCGATATAATCCCCCAACGTTAATACACTTATCCCACCTTTCTGCTACCTTCTTGATTCCTGTGGAAAAGAATTCTTTCGGTTGACGTCGAAGCCACTCTTGCTCTTTTTTCTTCAGAGGTCTGAACAGGTAAAAATAACTCTGAGCCAGATCTAGGTTGTATGTGGGATAAGGCAAGATCTCCAAACCCAGTTCTTGAAGCTTTTTTTGGGTAAACCGTAAACGAATAATATTGTGAACAGTTCCAACGCTTATCCCACTTTACTGCCACCAGTTTCTGTATTTTCTTCACCAGTTAACAACTTGCTTGGATATGAAACCGATGGTCGCTGGATGTATATTTTGAGGTAATAGTTAATGCAGAAATGCAATAACGCCAGTTATCTTAAAAGTACCGTGAAATACAAATGTGTATGTTTTGGTACCTGGGCCACGTTGACCGATGTTATGATATCTCCGTCAATAGATATAGTCAGAAAAAAGGTAAAAATCCGTGCCGAGGAGGTGGACTATAAAAAAAAGAATAAAAATACTTTAAATTACAACTTTCAGTAATAAATATTTTTGGATTGGTGCGATACTCAAAATATACAGCTCTGTAGTTTTAAAATTTTCAAAGATTTTTTTTAGCTTATAAGAAACAGTGATTTATATTATTGTGACTACAACGAAATATTGGTTTTAACGATTGTTCAAAATTATATAATTTTATTTTAAAATTCAGGTTGAGAGGTTGACAATATGCTCAATTATGGCTAAAATCATTTTCAAAAAGTTTTTATAGGCAAACTATTAAAAACGTTGTATTCCGAAGAGTATTGGCTGAAAAACTAGTAGTTTTATGGAAGTCTCACTACATTTACGCTGATAATACTTCGCAAGAAGTTTGCTCGTTCAAGAGAATAATTTCATGTGTATACTTTATTGCATATTTTGATTAGTTGGTCTTGCGTACGGCAGCTCTTTTGCCAGAGAGAGCGGGTCTCAGCTATTTGAATCACAGTTGTGTGTGATTTCAAAATTTTTTAGGACAACTTGTTTGAGCTTATTTATTAATTTTAACCTATAACCTATAAACAGGAAACTGTAGGTCTCAGAATTGGTGTCAATGTTTAAAAAAAAAATAGTGTTTTATAAACTAGGCATTGAAAAGTTAGGTTGTCGTTAAAATAAACCAACGTATATGCAAGCAAAATAAAAAATGTTCTTTTGCTGATATTAAAATGTATTACAGAATATCTCTAAATAGTCTTTATCTTAGTAAATTGCTATAGTGCTATATAGCTCATGTAACAAAAGTGTGATATTATTGTATTAATATTTTAGAACCTTCTAGAGAAATAAATCTTATCAATTATAAAGGAAAAAAAGGAAAGTGGAAAAGGCTAAAAACCAGAAAAACTGGTGGACAAATGTAGTGATAAAAAAGTTACAAAAACTATTTGAAAAGAACCTGAGAAAAACTGTAGATAGAAATGTAACTATGAGATTGTAACTGTAACTTAGAACTATAACTGTACAATCGGAGTGTTGACTCTTGTGAAAAGAAACTCGAACTGTAAAGAAAAAGAAGGAATAAGTTTCCTTAAAACGTTTTACCTTGTTGAATTTCCTAGGACGCTGTTCTCAGAAGAGGGTGAATCGATATGGATTCCTCACTTTCTAAGAAAGTGAGAGTCATCAATATCACAAAAGCAAAGTCGTGAATTTCATTTTTAAAAAAAAAGATTAACCAAGGACTAGTCTTAGTCTGGTTGCAAGATAAAACCGGGACTATATATATTATTAAAATCTTCATAAGACAACTATATAGCTTTATGTAAGTTTTTTTTAGTTTTTTTTTTTATGGGTCTAGCACACGTGCTGCAGGGAAGTCCCCAAAGCGCTCCAGGAACGGCATGTGTGCGGAAAAAGCGATTCACGTTGTTCTTGAATCGCTGTAAATTGCACTCGGTGGGAAACACAGCGCTGGGCAAATTATTCCAAGGGGATGATGTTCTCCATATAAAAGACTGCTTGAAAAGCGTTGTACGCGGAGTAACAAGCTGAACCTCATACGGATGTGAAGCACCAGCGCGACGTGTATTTCTGACATGCACCGCTTTGGGAGGAATTAAGTGGGCTTCATCCTTCGAACACTTTCCATGAAAATACTTGTAGAACAGACTCAAGTCGCCAACCGTTCTTCGATGTTCCAGCGAATCAAGGCCGCCGGTCAATTCCGGGTCTCCAATCAAACGGACAGCTCTTCTCTGAACAGAATCCAACAAACGCAGTGTATGTTTGGGAGCGAAGCCCCAAACGTGGGAGCAGTATTCCATAGTTGGTCGAATTTGAGCTTTGTAAAGAATTAACAGATGTTGTGGGGTGTAAAGCTTTCTGGTTCGAAATAATATTCCCAACTTTTGAGAAGCTCTCCTTGCTACGCCTGCAACATGTTCATGCCAGAACATATTTGCTCCCAAACTAACGCCCAACAAATTGAGCGACGATGCTAGGGGAATGGAGTGCCCCGACATAACTATGTCGGGTTCAGCAACGTTAACTGGATTTGATTCCCGGTCTTTTCCAGCAGATCGTTAATGTAAATGAGAAAGAGAGTAGGAGATAGTATGGAGTCCTGGAGCACACCGGCGTTGATAATGAAGGTGTTAGAAAGAAATCCGTCGACCGCCACTCGTAAAGAACGCTCTCTGAGGAAACATGAGAGCCACAACCAGAACCTTTCAGACATACCATAAGAGTGTAACTTAGCCAATAGTCCATCGTGCCAAACACGGTCGAATGCCTTGGATATGTCAACAGCAACCGCTCGAGATTCTCCAAATTGTTCAATTCCAAGTTCCAAACATGTGTTACATGTCAGAAGATCTCCTGTTGAACTATGTTTACGAAAACCATATTGGTGATCGCTAATAATATTGAATCGTTCAAGATATTGTAGAAGATGCTCATTGATAACCTTTTCCATGACTTTCGATATTATTGAAAGCAGCGCGACTGGTCGGTAGTTATTTGGCAAGGTCTTCTTGCCTTTTTTAGGTATCAGTTGAACCGTGGCACATTTTCAGCAAATGGTGTTAGTTCCAGAAAACTGGTGCTTGCACAGTTTTTGAGAACTATGGCAGGTATTCCGTCAGCGCCAGAAGCCTTTTTGGTGTCTAGCTTCATTAAAATACGCTTTATGATACGCTGTCTGAAGACAACATCGGGCATCTTTGACTGCAATATGGGAATAGTAGGTGGTGTTTTTCCTAAATGGCACATATTATAAAAAATAAACACTTTAAGATTCATCGAATAGCATAACATAAAGAATATATAATAAACATCGAACCCACAGTTAAAAATTACTATAGTGGGTTTTTTCCTGATTGTCTAAATTACTTTAGAATTTATCATAAGAACTATGTTTAACATTTTAGACACATAACCTTTCAGTAGAACAAATTTTGCGTTCTAAAAATAGGTACAAAAGCAAGGGTTTAGCAGATTATCATATATTTTCCTAAACTACGACAGGAAATGCTGGAAAGATAACGTCTCTGAAGGATCGTCCTTTGGGTCTATTTCGATTTGCTATTTTAGGGTGTAAATTTATATTTTTCAGATTTGTTGGTAATATTTCCCTTTACATGAAATGTGCACTGAGTTGTGATAGATATTTAGGTTCTAAGACGAATTGAGATCAAATGAAAGGGCTAACTATTACTTAGTTGATACCTAATAAATTATCAACAGTTTACATAGATCAAGTTCTAAATAAAAAGGTAACATTTTATCAGGAATAAATATCTTCTTCTTAAAGTGCCTATTTGGTTCGAATGTTGGCAATCATTCTGGCTATTATTCCTTTATCCACTGCAGCAGCTCTGAAAAGACCAGTAGAATTTGTTAAGAACCAATTGCGTAGATTGTTTAGGCAGGAGATACGTCTGCGTCCTGGTCCTCTTTTTCCAAATAACTTTCCTTGGAGTATTTGCTGTAGTTTCCATAATTTCCAGTTTCTTGTTCATGCGATGTAAGACATTCTCGTTGGTAATATGGTCAGAAATTTTCCAAATTCGGCGATATAGCTATCACTGAAATGCCTCAACTTTCTTAGAACTGGCTTCAGTCAGTGTCCAAGATTCCACACCATAAAGAAAGACATTTTCGTGTTCAATTTTATTACTGAACTTTTGAAAGTGATGTCATTTTGAGGAACACTGCTCTAGCTTTTTCGATACGGCAACGAATTTCCTGCGAATGATCCCATTGTTCGTTTTTCATAGTACCTAGATGTGAATATTGTGGAGTTCTTTGTATTTGTTGATTGTTAACCATCAACAAGGTAGCAAGTAGCGGAGACTTGCTGATTACCATGTAATTTCTTTTGCTGATATTAAGTTCGAGGTCGTATCGATTACTGACTTCGTTTATTTTTATCATAAGATGTTGTAGACCCTTTAAGTTATATTATCAGCATTACGATTGTTATTTATTCGCTCCCCATTAAGCAGTCTTCCTTCATCAGTCTCTTCCAGTGCCTCTCTGAAGATTTACTCAGAGTATATATTAAACAATAGTGGAGACAAAATACAACCCTGTGTGACTCCACGCTCAATAAGAATAAATATAAACCACTAAAATTTAACAAAGTTAGTTTTTCAGAAGTTTTTGACTGTTCTCTCAGACGTCAGTTCATCTCGGGACGTGTTTCACTGTATTCTAGCTCTTCAGCCGAGAATCGTCTACAATAGTAGTCTCTCAAGCGCCTTTAGCTAAATGCCCATGTAGAGATTTCACGTACTACAGTGGGATAAAAAATCTTGTAAAGAACGAGGCAATAGCATTTTTGCAAAAACAAAAATTCATTTCTCAATACAATTTCCATTGAGCTTAATACAACTGGCACAGCGAAATTAAAATTTTTTTATTCTCTTAGACAAAAAATGCTTTGAACTGTGCATAATACTCGTTTAGAGTAGAGATAACCTTTTCATTCGACGAAAATTTCTTCCCTCTAAGCGAATTTCTGAGGTAAAGAAACAAAAACAGTCCCTTGAAGCTACACCGATTAAATAGGGTGGGTGGAAAAATATTTCGAAGCCCAGCTCGTGCAATTTTGCCATTGCAACGACCCGTGTGTATCCTGGTGAAGAAGCATTTTATTGTATAGTAATCTTGATCACTTCCGCTTCAATTCATTCGTTCATATGAGATACCTACCATCTTAGCAGTCTCACGAAGCTTTATGAGACGGTCTTTCATCACGATACCATGAATTTTATCGATCATTTCTTCAGAAGAAACTTCAATCGAGCATAGTACACGTGTACTTTTTGCGGTGCTTGCACGACGACGCTTTTAAATTAATTTATTCAATAATGAATGGTCTTGAGTGTTGATGCCGAATTCCCATGAGCTTTCTTTAGTTCAGTTTCTATCTGAGCCGCAGTCCACTTTTTTAAATATAAATGTTTTATGGGGTTACATACACCTGGACGTTGCAAAAAGTATGTATATTAAAATAACCGGTTAAGTGCAAGTAGAACTTGCGCAATTAGTGTTCCGTACGTTGATTGCTTTTAAAATAAAAAATTTTGTTACGGAGGTATAAAATGATCAGTGACTTCACAAAACACACCCCAAATGAGTTTTCAACAATTTTTTTTTTTATATATACCAGATAAATTATTAATGTGATAATTTTCGTTCAATCTACACCCCGTGGAGAATATTCCAGAATTTTTTCAAAATTTTTTTAAATACTTTTCGAGATAAGGCGAGAGTACAGCGATTTTTGGCGATTTTTAAAAATTAATACAAAGAAAAGTGCGCGCAAGGATGACATTATATGTAAATTTTTTACTCGTGTTTTCACAAGCTTTTATTTGACACCACACTCAATGACCTAGTAAAATTTTTTTTTTTACTTCCGATGTCACCCCCTAAAACTAACCCCGTTAAGTCAAAATTTAACGTTCAAAACTATATGGCTCTGATGAGGTTATCAATTCCTATATTATTACCAAATTTCAAGTTTCTGTGACAAATAATTTCGGAGAAAATCGGGTGTTACAGACTGACGGACAGACACCGAAGTCATCTTATAAGTATTCCGTACGGAACACTAAAAATATGTTTTAAAGGTTATTAAGTTAATAATACAAAAGAATGGCGATAAATATATTTTTTTATACTTTACAACAAATAATCCAATATGCAAAAATAACAATTAATCTTGTTAAATAATGTAGAAGTTAAAAATTGTCAAAGGGTTTCTATTTTCAAAAATAAAAAAGTTTCTAGCCGGAGAAGGTAGTAAAATCGGCCCTTAACACAAATACCATACAAGTATATATATATATATATATATATATATATATATATATATATATATATATATATATATATATATATATATATATATATATATATTATATATATATATATATATATATATATATATATATATATATATATATATATATATATATATATATATATATATATATATATATATATATATATATATATATGTATATATATATATATATATATATATATATATATATACGTATATATATATTATATATATATATATATATATATATATATATATATATATATATATATATTATATATATATATATATATATATATATATATATATGTATATATATTTATATATATATATATATATATATATATATATATATATATATATATATATATATATATATATATATATATATATATATATATATATATATATATATGTATATATGTATATATATATATATATATATATATATATATATATATATATATATATATATATATATATATATATATCTAGTATGTATTGTTGAGAAAAACCTATCCTGAAATTTTCAGATCTCTAACTCACTCCTGTCAGCCATAACCTAAAGATTAGTGTTTTTTTTTTTAATTGTCTCAGAAAAATAAAAATTTTGATGGAAAAATCCATATATGTATATATGTATATACTGTAGATACGAAACTCACACAATATCTGTAGATATATGTCTGTCAAATTTCAGAACTATCGGAGTACAGGCCACAAATAGTAATGAACTAACCTAAAAACCCACTTTGGCTCTCTAAGTATAATTCTCATTAATTATATCAAGTTTGTCATTTTCTCAGCCTTAATTGATATAAAAACTGAAATTTTAAAGTTAGTATATAATATAATAATTACATATATATATATATATATATATATATATATATATATATATATATATATATATATATATATATATATATATATATATATATATATATATATATATATATATATATATATATATATATATATATATATATATATATATATATATATATATATATATATATATATATATATATATATATATATATATATATATATATATATATATATATATATATATATATATATATATATATATATATATATATATATATATATATATATATATATATATATATATATATATATATATATATATATATATATATATATATATATATATATATATATATATATATATATATATATATATATATATATATACATACATATATATATATATATATATATATATATATATATATATATATATATATATATATAACTCAATACTAATCAGGATATACATAAGAACTTACAATTGATGTTTTTAATATAAACTTGCTTTTCTATTCACTGGAATGGAACTGGAAAGTTACTTTAACCTGATCCTGAATACTATTAAATAATTATTATAAATATAAATTAACTCAATTCTGTACCTACATAAGTATGTTTATTCGTTTTATATCTTATACACGTGCTGTCTGCTGTTAGTATGATCATAATATATATATATATATATATATATATATATATATATATATATATATATATATATATATATATATATATATATATATATATATATATATATATATATATATATATATATATATAACACAAAACTATAGAAGCAGACGTAGAGTAGATATACTGCACGTAAAATAAACCAAGTAGCAAGGCAGTGCAACAATATATATATATATATATATATATATATATATATATATATATATATATATATATATATATATATATATATTAAAGTGCTTTTTCAGCTGACGCTTTGACGCTCAACACGAATTCAACTTATTATTAATTATATAAATTATAACTTAATACAAAATCATCTGCTCGACCCTTCAACATATTACCTTCATGTAATTCAGTTAAAATGAATTAATTCCAGTAGTGCAGACGCTCACTGTTTTACCATGCGTATAGAAGCTGGTCAGTATCCAGCTTCTGAGCTTTGATGCTGAGGTCAAGCGTCAGCTGAAAATCCAGCTTTAGTGGCGTATTTCAAGTTCTTCTACATCATTATGAAGGTTCATAGTAGTTTTGTGGACTTTCCCAGTAAAAAAACTCTCCCGAGAGGAATTTCTGAGAGTACTTTCCGTAAACCAGAGTTAATTTTAATAAATGTTTTGAATTGATATGACAAATCTTATTATTTGAGCGTTGTTTTTCTTATTAAAATTTTGTTTTTCCAGTAATGAAGCCCTCATACACGCTTGCACACATAAATATATACTTAAAAAAATAGAAAAAAAGCTATTACTATTAATTATAATTTATTTAATCAATTTTATATTGAGTGTATATGGGGGAAATGTTGATTTGATGTATTTGTTATTGTAAAAAAATCTTCAGACTTCAGTTTTCATATCAACTGAAGCTGAAAAAATGGCATACTTGATAGAATTAGAGAGAATTATACTTAGATAGCCGTTTTTAGGTTGGTTCCTTGGTATTTTCGGCATAACCTTGCGACCCGTACTCCGATCGTTCCGAAATTAGACAGGCATGTTTGTGACATATATCTGCACATATTGTGTGAGTTTCATACCTACACGGTATATACATTTCGATATATGTGGATTTTTCCATCAAAATTTTTAATTTTTCCATCAAAATTTTAATTTTTTTTTTGGGTTTCAAGCCAAAAAAAAACAGAAAATCAGGCTAGAGTACTAACTGTTACCTACTACCTCCTCGAATTTCGAGTCAAACAACCAAAAGCTGTGGGAGTACATGAGAAATAAAAAAAACACTAATTTTGAGCTAAGCTTGAGGTTATGGCTGACAGGAGTGAGTTAGAGGTCTGAAAATTTCAGGATAGGCTTTTCTCAACAATGCCTACAAGATGTGCATACTTACATTGTATTTGTTTTAAGGGCCGATTTTAGTACCTTATACGGCTAGACCCTTTACGGTGTCTCACACTTTAGTATGCAAATTTTGATCAAAAAATTTATGTTTAATTATCTATAAAAAATTGTCTATTAGAAAAATTTTTAAAAAAACCTCTCGACATTTTGTAGAAAAAGTAATTATTAATATTAAAAAAAATATATAATAAAAATATTGCAGACAGTGACTGAAAACAGGTAGCGGTCCCAATCCGACGACAGGTCACATTTAATGCTATAACTTTCTAATGGAATAGAATAATTCTTAGAAGTATAGAGAATGAAAATCCATAAAAAAAATCGAATCTTTGAAGATTCCAGGTGTATGTAACCTCTTTTATCACAAAACGATACTAAGTCTTATCCATTTTTACGAACACACCTGAATCACGCTTACTAACAGTCATGCTATTAACAAAACTTCCCATTATGTCATAGAAATTTTCCAGACTTATCCACCCACCCTCGTATAACTAGTATTATTCCTTAGTGTAGCGTGTGTTTGTACTGTTTATAAATTCAGATTTTTTAATTTAATTAATCTTATAATATTGATAATCTCTAAGATATTAGATATCCCTTGATTTGCTTTAAAATTTTATCTCAAACAATTTTGTATTTTAAAATAATTTTTATTACCATCAAAATACGCATAAAAATCAGCTACAATAAACAGATTAATTAATTAAAAATAGACTAAAATAAAATAAAATATTATTAAAATAAAGTAGTAAAAAAATATAAATAACACAATAAAATATAAAATCACAGGTTGCTAAATATTGTAGGAAAAAATCAATTAAAACTAGACTGTAGATTTCCGGTCTTTTAAAATCGGTATGCCGGTAAAAGAAACTTTTTTCTTTATATTCTGATTATTATTTTTATCACTATCATCCTTTTCTAAAGCTTTTAAAAGGAACACAATTGAGATTCTTCCGTTTTCTTCAGCTAACATAAGAGGAGTGGATCCACTTTTATTTCTCTGATACACGTGTTCTTTCCGATAAAGCAACATTACCCCTTTTTTATTTCCACTGGCTGCAGCTCTGTGAAGTGGTAAATCTCCATTAAAAGTAACGACTTCGGTTTTAGCATGATATTTCAATAATACTTCCACTGCCGCAAAGTTACTTTCGTGGCTTGCAGCGACGTGAAGTGGCGTGTAGTTATCATAATCTGGCTGATCAATATCTGCATTATTTCGAGGAGAAGTATAATGAGGTCAGAATGGTTGTATTCTGCTGCATAGTGTAGTGGTGTGGATCCGTTAAGATCTACATTGTTGAATGCAGTGTTGAGTGAAAGCAGTCGTTTGCACGTTTCAAGTTGGTGAAGCTGAATTGCTAAATGCAGCAAATTCCGATTCATAATATTTTTTGGTCAAATAATCAACATTTGCATTCAGTAGCAGTTCGATTACCTTCTCTGAGCCACTCTTAATAGCCAATTCCAACGATGTTGTTCCACAACTCGTCCGGGCATTAGGGTCTAATTGTCGATCAATAAAAAATTCCACTAATTCTTCATCTCCTGTTTCCGCAGCAATATGGAGCAGGGTTTCATTTATCTTATTTTTCGTATTAATATCTGCTCCCTTGGAAATTAAAAGCTTTATTAAATGCGCGTTACGATTTCTAACAGACTGAGAAATCGGAGTTTCTCCACAATAGTCTTTAGCGTTTATTTTCGTTTTGTTTTTCAGTAGGAGCTTTACGACAGGAATGTGGTTGTGGCGGCAAGCGAGATGCAGCGGTGTTTCCCTTTTTGAATTAAAGATGTTGGTGTGTGCATTAAGGGATAAGAGCTTGGTAGTAGTTTCAACGTTGCCTGAAAATAAAAATGTAGATTTAAATTTGAAAGTACATGGTAAATAAAGACGTTAAAATTTGTTAGTGTAAAAATTCAGTTAGAATAGTTATTTTAATATTTGACTTCACAAATGTCATCATTTATGAAAATTTTATTCTATATGATAACCGTAAACATAAAAATGTTTTTTACTTTCCTTGCTAAAAATAAGTATTGTATTTGTGAAAAAATCACCTTCTGGGGACCTTAAGTGTAGAAATAGTTTTTGAGTGAGAGACTGAGCGGTTCAAAGAGGTAGTAGTCATTAAATTTTGGTTATTTTCAATATTATTATTTAGAATTTAGGTTTATGATTAAAATAATAAACAAATTTAAAGCATAATTATTCATGGTCAAAGATATAAGGCGTTGAATAAGAGAGGAATTGTGTTGCAGGGACTTCTTCGTACAGTCCGTCAAATAAGAACGTGATCGCTCGTATTCTTGAAAACATGTGTTTCAAGAACATTTTTTGCCATCAATGTATTCTTTGGTGTGTTAACAACCGCCCAAATACCTTAGTAAGTTGTTTAATCGCCTCCTGCATCAATAATTGCCTGGCATCTTCGAGGCAGAATCTTTCCTCTTAGCTTTCACTTTACAAGAAGCCAAAGATTTTCAATAAGGTTGGCGTCGGGCGACTATGGGGGCTACTTTAGTATCTTATAGTGGGCCCAAACAAGCCGCTTCGCGACGTAATTTTCGCCTAGTAAATGTTTCTTCAACGTGCTTCGAAGCACGAAGATGTTATCGAATGACTTCATGGGCTACATTCAAACCCGATTTTCTTAATTTTGCCGCTCTTTGGCGCAGCGTCAATTTCGGGTCCCGTGAAAACAAAGACACAATTTATTTTTGGATTTTAGGAGTGACTTTGCCTACCGAGCCACGTTTTGGCAAGTCGTTGACATTTTTCGTCTCATTAAAATGATTTACTAACTTTTTTATAAACGACACAGACTTTTTTTATATATTTAGTGGACGCGGAATATGTCATTTTAGGCCCTTTCGGATGGAAACAAAAAAAGACTGCCTCAAACTAACGCGCAAACAAGCGCCCCATTTTGGATTTTACGTAATTTTGACGAAAGTTTGGAATCTACTGATACTTTTACTAAAATGCCTCGTAGATAAAAGGTTCCTCTGCCGATTTTTTTTTGAATCGCTAGAATCGCATCTACGAAGAAGGAATTATCGCGGACCCGTCCTTAATTGACAGACTGTATATATCGCATTATACTTCATTTTCAGGGTTATTAGTTTTAAGGAACCTGATAGTTGAAATATCTAGTTTTATCCAGTTTCAATTGTGGTATTTTTTCATTTTAAAATTTAGCAAAGGTATAATGTACAGAAAAAAGTCAGGATTCCGATAAAAATATCTGTGAAGCCATTCCTATGCTGAATTTTTTTGTGAGTAATAAATCACAACAAAGCACCTATCTTTAGTGTTCCATACGAAACACTTATAAGATCACTTCGGTGTCTGTTTGCCCGTCTGTCTGTCTGTTTCTCCTTCTGTCATATCCGATTTTCTCTGAAACTATTTGGCATAGAAAACTGAAATTTGGCACTAATATAGGAATTGATGGCCTCATCAGACCCGTGTAGCTTTGAAAATTAAATTTTGACAATGGTGAAATCGGAAGTAAAAACTTCTTTTACTAGGTTATCGAGTGGGGTATCAAATGAAAACTTGGGAAAACACGAGTTCAAAAACATATATAATATAATCTTGCGCACACTTTTCTTTTTAAAAAACTGCGAAAAATCGCTGTCCTCCCCCATTATCTCGAAAAGTGCTGTTCAAAAAATTTTGAAAAAATTCTGGAGTATTCTCCTCAGTATGTAGATTGAACGAAAATTATCACGAGTGCATTAATATATAATAATTTATCTGGTATATAAAAAAAAAAATCAAGATCAAGATGGGAAAAAACTTTGTTTTCATTTGGGATGTATTTTGTGAAGTCATTGATCATTTTATACATCCGTAACAGAAATTTTTATTTTAGAAGCAATCAACGTACGAAACACTAATTGCGTAAGTCCGCCTTGCACTTGGCCGGTTATTTTTTCATATGTCGAGTTGCAGTGTTTGGATTAAGTTATTCTGTAGTGTGAGAGAGTCAAATTCAGTGCTTATTTTAGAAATACGTATTTGCAAGGAAAGTACTAGGTAATTAACTTTACCGACTTTTTTAATTACTGAAAATCATCATTTCTAACCTTGCAAATACTATATTAAGTTGTCAAAGAAATACGGGATTTTTCTTTCTCACATAAAAGAAGAATCATTAGTAATCTAAATTTCACACAATGAAACGGTACTCGATGTAGAAATATTAATGAAAAAATATTGGAATCTACCTTTACGTCCCAAGCTTTTTATATCACTTATACGAGAGTGGGTTGCTCAGTCTGGTAAATTTCTACGAAATGGCGGGAAATTTTTTTAAGCGACTTGACCGTTGGTAAACGTGATTCTTATAACAGTTGTGTTCAAAGTTTCAAACAGATTTAACTAGCAGTTGTTGGTTGGCAACTATACGTGATCGATGTTATACAATTCGTAAACATAAATAAAGCCGAATATCGTGCAGTAATAAATAGTTTTTATTTAAAAAAGTGGACTACGGCCTAGATCAAAACTGAATTAAAAAAAGTTCATGAGGATTTTTCATCAGCACTTAAGTTCATTTATTACCGGATAAATAAATTGAAAAAGCTCAAAATGGTGTTTGGAAAAATTGCAGTGTAATTCAAAAGATTTCTGGCATCGTTTTGTGATTACAGACGAAACATGTATTCACCGTTAAACCCTGGAGACAAAACGGCAAATACAATGGTAGATTGGCAAAGATGAAAGTACACTGAATAAGGCGAGTATAGTTTATCGGCGGGAAAAGTGATGGCAACTGTTTCTGAGGACTCACAGGGTATTATCATGATTCACTATTTAGAAAAGGGTAGAGCAGTGACTTTAGGTCGTTTGCTTAGTGAATTGGAGCAGAAACGACCAAGGTTAGCGCCCACAAAAGTGGACTCAGATATAGGTAGTTGCAATTCACGAGTTGGACTTTGACATAGTTCCCTACCCATCCTATACCCCATACTGAGCCCAACTGACATTTTTTTTTTGCTTCCTAACCTCAAAATTTGGCTTGGGAGTAGGAATTTTCGTCGAATGAAGAGGTTATCAGTATTGTAAACAAGCATTATGCACAGTTCAAATCTTTTATTTTTCTGAGGAAATAAAAAAATTTAGACTTTGCTGGACCAAATGTTAGATTAGAGATAGAGATTATATCAAGAAATAAATTTTTATTTTTGCAAAAAAATGTTATTTACCTTGTTTTTACAAGATTTGTGAATCCACCCTCGTATTTCAGATTGCAAATAGCTTTTTTTCTAACCGTGAATAAGTAGAAAGTACAATAATGATACATATCACAAAAACCCACATTATGGTCTTCTCTACGGACTATTTCTATTATTGGAAGTTATAAAAAATATATTATAACCCTTCATGCTTATGTATTATTATTTATCTATAAACAATTATGCTTAATATTTGTATATTATTTTTTTATTTTTCCACACTCGCAATATACGACATTTTGGTATTTGATAAATAAAGATGGTAACATATATATTTTGTTTCTGATTTTTGCGTAGTAAGTTTACATACACAAGGTTACATACACCTCGAATTTTCAAAAATTCGATTTTTTTAAGGATTTTTATTCTCTGTACTTCTAAGAATTATTCAAAAAAAAATAAATAAGAAAATTCCATTCCGTTACAAAGTTATAGCATTAAATGTGACCTGGCGTCGGACTGAGATCGCTACCTGCAATATTGCTCAGTCGATTTTTAATATTTTTTAACTTTTTTTTTTTTTAAATTTGGTAATTAATTTTTCTGCAAAATGCTGAGATGTTTTTTTTTTAAATTTTTCTAATAGACATTTTTTTTATGAATTACTAAACATAAATTTTTTGGTCTAAAATTGCATACTAAAGTTTGAAACACCGTAAATGTTTTATTTTTGAAAAAAGACCCTTCGACAATTTTTAACTACTACATTTTTTACAAGATTAATTTTTATTTTTTCAGGTTGGATTATTTTTTGTGAAGTTATCCTACAGACAAGGAGGTCCCATAGTTTTCATTAGTGGTCCATTTAACCCGATAAACAATAATGTTAACATTTAAAATATATTTAAAAAAAAAAATTTCTTCTAAATCAAAGTACTCGTAAAATAAAAATACATAATCGCCATTATTTTGTATTATTCACCTAATAACCTTTAACATATATTTTTTTTTAAATATATATACTTTTTGCAGTGCCCAGGCGTATGTAACTTTTTACTACTGTTTCAATAATATTATACCAAAGATAGTTATACTCGTATATCTTGTTTATTATAAAGTTTCGTATTTTCAGCAATAGCATTAAATCTGTTATAGTTAAACGAGGATTTTTAATACATCATTTAAAATCCCTTTGGAGTACATAATAAGTAATATATTTTACGGATAGAGGCAGGAAATACAATCGTTTTTTCATTACATTCCGTTCAGAATTTTGCAGATATATTGTTAAGGTTTCACTTGGCGAAACGTCTGCAAAAGTCCGCCGGAAATTTAACAAATGAAAGGATGTATTCCCGAGTTAATACTGTATATAAAATATATATATATATATATATATATATATATATATATATATATATATATATATATATATATATATATGTATATATATATATATATATATATATATATATATATATATATATACATATATATATATATATATATATATATATATATATATATATATATATATATATATATATACAGTTTATAACCGGTTGACATAAAATTTATTCTTTATCTTAACACGTAAACAAGTAAAAAATTGTTATGATATTATTGAAAGTTTACGAGGTTTATAAACTACCACTGTATTCACTCTCTTCCATATACCGTTTTTCCTTCAAATATTATATGTGTAATTAATTTTAAATGAACATTGCATTTTTGTTTTAAAGTTATCGTGCCAACAGAGAAACAGACCAACGAAAATTTGAAAATGTGCTTATCGTGATCTAAGGATAAAAAAGTTTAAAAAAATAGGTACTTTTTTCACGAATATACTACTTTTCTTAGTAAAAGAAGTAAAAAATACAAATTCATTTTAAAAAATTAATCTGTAGAAATAATATCGAAAAATGTATTGTTTATTGCGAACATAACCTTGCTTGATGTCAGTTTGCTATATTTTACATTCTTACATTTTTTACAATTTAGGTTTTCTCAATAAGAAATGATTTTGTGAGAGCCTGTAAAGAATTTTATTGAATATTGTACGTCAAGTGTTTTTAAAAGAGATCATAATAATTCCAATTATGAGGAAAGATAATCGCTAAAAATAAAAAATTACATCAAAATTTTATCCATATTTTTTAAAACTTGGATTAAGCAAAATATGGAGTAAAAATATTCAATATAAGTTTATTAGTTGAGCTTATAGCTAATTTTATCAATTCGCAACATTAAATAAATACGGTATGCGATAAAGAAGCTTTAATACTTGAGTTGATCGCAAGAAAATTTAATAGGAGGGAAATCTGTTTTTGGATATCTAATTTCCATAATTATTCGCTTTTACACGATACACTATAGAACCTTTTAAAATTGGAATAACGAATATCAGGTTTGTTAGAAAGTTATTTTTTGCTCTCGTGAGTGAGCTCATGACAAATCCATCCACCGAGATTCCTTTGCAAATCCTCCCCAGTTTCTATAGACGATCAGAAATAGCGTACTGAGTCAGTTCTACGGCAGTTATTTATGTCCAGTTGAGTTCAGCAAGGCTTCTCGTCTAAAATTCGCTATAACTCCTCATCATCATTTTTTTAACTCACCATTATACGGATAGAAAAATATTCCAATTTCAGTAGATTCTGTCGTCGAGGAATTTATTTGCATATTTCAACGTTTTTTTGATTACCATTACAACATTGTTATTATAAATGACATTTAGTTTCCTTGTTAAAAACTGGGCTCTTATTCTGTAATCTATTTATGGTTTAGCTGCATCTCTGGCGTAACCAAGGGAAGGCCAGGAGTGGCACGTAACATATTTCTCCTCACCACTGGTCTATAATTTTCAAAGGGGTATAAGTTCTTAGGGTGTCACTGTAGAAAAGGGTTCTTATGTGAAAAATCTCACCCCCTCCGTTCATTCATTTTTAGTTTACTCTATTGGGTACATAGTTCCATTAGGGTTTTAGTGTATGAGGATGTTTTTTACTCATTAATAGATTTCGCCCTCTGGTTTTTGTTCCACGCTCTCCCTGTTTCTCGATTTATTATCAAAATGTATAAGCTTCTAGTGTTCTCTTTTTTTCCTAAAAAATGTTCTTAGTATTTATATATGAGGACTATCTTTTAAGTCTTTACAAAAACAATGAAATATAAAAAAAATGGTACAAATCATTTTATTGTTTCTAAAATTTTTACCTTTAAGATTTATACGCTTTTGCATGGATTTGAATTAATTCACGAAAAATTTTTTCTACTCTGAAGTTGGTAGAGGAGCGAGGGGCTTGTTGTAACAATTTAAAAAATAGATAATTAGTGTTCCGTACGGAACACTTATAAGATCACTTCGGTGTCTGTCCGTCTGTCTGTCCGTCTGTCCGTCTGTCCGTCTGTCACACACCCGATTTTCTCCGAAACTACTTGTCATAGAAAGTTGAAATTTGGTAGCAATATAGGAATTGATGGCCTCATCAGAGCCATGTAGTTTTGAAAATTAAATTTTGACTTAAGGGGTTAGTTTTGGGGGGTGAAATCGGAAATGAAAAAAAAAATTTTTTACTAGGTAATCGAGTGTGGTATCAAATGAAAGCTTGTGAAAACACGAGTAAAAAATATATATATAATGTAATACTTGCGCTCACTTTTCTTTGTATTATTTTTAAAAAATCGCGAAAAATCGCTGTCCACCGCCTTATCTCGGAAAGTACTTATCAAAAAATTTTGAAAAAATTCTGGAATATTCTCCACGGGGTGTAGATTGAACGAAAATTATCACGAGTGCATTACCTGTAATAATTTATCTGTTATATAAAAAAAAACAGAAATTTCAAGGTCATCAATTTTCAGTAAAGATTGGAATAAACTTTGTTGAAAACTTATTTGGGGTGTGTTTTGTGAAGTCACTGATCATTTTATATCACCGTAACATAAATTTTGACTTAAGGGATTCGTTTTGAGGGGGTGAAATCGGAAATGAAAAAAAAATTTTTTACTAGGTCATCGAGTGTGGTGTCAAATGAAAGCTTGTGAAAACACGAGTAAAAAATATATATATAATGTAATACTTGCGCACACTTTTCTCCGTATTACTTTTAAAAAAATCGTGAAAAATCGCTGTCCCCTACCTTATCTCGAAAAGTACTGATCAAAAAATTTTGAAAAAATCCTGAAATATTCTCCACGGGGTATAGATTGAACGAAAATTATCATTACCTTTAATAATTTATCTGGTATAGAAAAAAAACAATATTTCAAGGTCACCAGTTTTCAGTAAAGATTGGAAACGAACTTTGTTGAAAACTCATTTGGGGTGTATTTTGTGAAGTCACTGATCATTTTATACCACCCTAACAAAACTTTTTATTTCAAAAACAATCAACGTACGGAACACTAATTGTGCAAGTTCAACTTGCACTTGACCGGTTTTTATTTTTTAATTTAATATCTGTTTGCTGTTTCAGCATTAAAAGAGCGTCTGTTGATAGTCTAACTATTCCTCTATTATACCGAAAAGGAATAAGATCAACATTTTTAATATATACTTCACGCCAGACATTTTCTTAAAAAAAGACCGTTGTTACAACTTACCCCGTCTTTGGGGCTAGATGTAACAACCATGGGGCAGGTAGTAATAGTAAAAATAAAGTAAATTTTGATATATATTTGAGCTTTAATTTTGTTATTTTCGAAACCACCATAACACTTTACATTATCTATAAAATTTATCATCATTCAAACTAAAACATACTTTTATAAAAACAATCAACATTAAAGATTTAACTGTTTAACTAATTTCTTAGTTGTATAAACTATATTTATCCTCAACATGATACTTTGAATCACATTCATTTACTTAACCCACTACAAGTATCTAAAAAAATATTCAACCTTCGAAAAATAGCGGCTATATAATGACCAAATTTAGTATTCATCAAAGTAACAATGATATAGTATCTCCTGTCACACATTTCACATGTTCCTACATTTTACATGATATATATTCTACCAATTCCTCTTCATCAGAATTGTTATAGGCTTCACCGCAAACTAGACAATGCCACTCCTCAGTTTCATGTTCTGAATCAGACCTCAAAATTTATTTTTCAACTTTTTCTTTATCATCTTTCTTTTTTTGTTGATAGGCCCTTGTCGTTTCCTTTCCTCTTTTCTTTTCCTTTTGATTCGTTTTTACCATCTTTTTTCTGTCTCTTTCTCATTTTTTCTTTATATTCTTTTCTTAAAGCTTCCTCTTCAAGTGTATCAGTTAAAACAGTGGATTTTCTTTTGCGTCTTCTATGCGTTGTTTATTTCCGCGGTGGAGCCATTGGAAGAGGTCTAACCTTCGAAGAGGAAAAAAGTTTTTGCAAACCTAAGGAACTTGGAGTTCTTTTGCAATTTCAATGTCACGTATAATTTCAGAAGTGTTTATATCAAGTTCGGGAGCAGATTGTAATAATTCTGGATTTTCAAGGTCTATCGTTAAATTTTTCTGTCTTTTTAATAGGATTTGGACGATCAGTGACATAAGATGGTGCAAAGTGACTGTCTTGAAAGATATCGGCATTGAAAGGCCATATGCTGGATAACATGTTACATGTGC
Organism: Pachyrhynchus sulphureomaculatus; assembly: GCA_019049505.1. Taxonomy (NCBI): domain Eukaryota; kingdom Metazoa; phylum Arthropoda; class Insecta; order Coleoptera; family Curculionidae; genus Pachyrhynchus; species Pachyrhynchus sulphureomaculatus. Next base: position 78,867,579 of record CM032456.1, read on the forward strand.
CTCAAGATATTGTTACAAGCCCCGTACCATAATTTTCTACATTTAACAAAAATTTCATAAAATTATGTCGCTAAACGTGATACTTTTTAAAGATTAATAAAAATAAGTACATTTTGGAACTATATGCCAAACTAAAAGTTTTAAATTAATTAATTATAGACACGAAAAGCCAAATTTTACGAAATCAATATTTTACACTATCTAGCCCAAATGAAGCACGTGCACACATGTACTCATTGCGCCGCCGCACAGTGGAGAAAAACGAAAAATCGTGTTTCAAAATTGTCTAGAGCCTTCAATTTTGGTTCGATTTGGAGGATTTTTTTTTAAATTGAAGCTTATTAAATTCCGAACAAAGCTGTCGGAGCCGATTTTGCAATTAAACTTTTGTTTCAAAATGGCGGACGTCTTCAAAATGGCGGTTTCTGATTATATAGCGACTGAGATACAGAAAACGCTTACAGTTTCAAACCAAGTTGTGCTAAAATGCGTGTATGTATGTTTTTTTATGTCGCAGATAATATATCTAATATCACAGTTACAAGATTAATAATAATGAACCCAAAATGGCTGCCATGAACAATAAAAGTATTATAAATATGAATAAACGTACCATTATTATTTTATATCCATAACATTTGCATAAATAATTTCTTTAAGGTTGTTAATTATAAATATGTTCCAACAATTGACTTAAAATGTCAAATCAAGTATGGCGGATGCCAAAATTGAATCGAGCAAGAAAGTTTCTCTGTGGCATTTAGACTGTGGCAGTCAGATCATTCAAGTTATTCAAGTTTAATTGCGGGATTTAAATTTTCATGCAGTTATTGCTAGAATATTGCTGCTGTAAATTTTAAGTATCGTAGACAATTTTCTAGCAGATACAAAAAACAGCGATACACGCAGAAAAGGACAGCTCACACAGCTAGAAAATGGCTACAACAGCTAAAACGTTTTGTTAAAATAGGGACAGCTAAATATTTTGCTGCACTAGCCACATTGTTTGCTGTTGTAGCAAAAAAGTGGCTGCTATTGCTAAACAGTGGCACAACTTGGTTTGAAACTGTAAGCGTTTCCTGTGTCTCAGTCGCAACTTTGTTCGGAATTTAATAAGCTTCAATTTAAAAAAGAAATCGTCCAAATCGAACCAAAATTGAAGGCTCCAGACAATTTTGAAACACGATTTTTCGGTTTTTTCCCACTGTGCGCCTGGCGGGATACTCACTGTGATGACGTGATGGCATGACTTAAGAATTAAATTGAGCAAAAAATATGGGTTTATAGATTTCAGATTCCCAGTAACAATTGCGTGTTACTACTTACTTCTGTTACAAGAAGCCCCTAGCTCCCCTACCTCAAAAACATGGTTTTGGAAGGATTCAACAGCTTCTTGAGGTGATGAAAATCGCTGTCCACGCATTTTTGTTTTGACATTCGGGAACAAAAGGAGTCGTTACGCGATAAATCAGGTGAATACGGGCAATGAGAGATTAATTCCGTCAAATAATTAATTGTTTGACATACTATGTGAGAGCAGACATTTTCATGATGAAGAATGTTGCTATGTTTTCGGTTGTTTTTCCTGATTTCATCGATGACTTCTGGCAAACAAATTGTTGTATACCATTCAGCATTAACGATCCTCTAAAGCAATGGTTGCAACATGTCCGATATAACCAAAGAAACAAGCGATCATTTTCCTGGAAGTATTTCGGGAACGAACAACTTTTATTGGATTCTATTCATCTTAGAACACCCAAACAGCGTTGCTTAGTTTCCGGCTCGTACGATATATCCAAGTTTGTCTCCTGCTATGATGTTGTTTACGGAATTTGCATGTCCTCAGTCTAAGTTTTTGAGCATTTCCTTACACAAATTGACACGAGCCTATTTTTGAATTTCGGTAAAGTTTTGCGGAATCCATCGTGAACAGATCTTCTTCACAGCTAAATGTTCATGCAAAATGGAATATACTGCAGTCTTCGATATGCATAAAGATGCCTCTACCTCACGCTGTCACATGCCGATCCTCATCAATCATGTTGTGCACAGCATCGATGTTTTTTGGAACAACAATCGATTTTGGTCGACCTTCACGAGATTCATTGCTGACGGAAGCACGACCTTGACGAAATTCTGCAAACTAATTGTTGTCTTTTCTGATGGTGATCCATTACCAAAAGTTAAACGAAGCGATTCAAGGCATGTTATTAAGTTAGACCTTTACTAAAATCGTAAAAAATCAACCACCTTAAAAATCTTCACGCAAAATTTCCATTTTTTACAAAACTGATTTTTTAGACGCTCACTCCAGACAAACTACTCGGCAAATTTCTGAGCTGCTACTGTTTTAACAATAAAAAATGTCCAATTTTACAACAACGATAATGTCACATCTCAATAGCGCCATCTAGTGGTTGTTTGTAAAAACTTAAAAGGCGATCCTCGTAGCTGGTACGTACCTAGGTAATGAGTGCAATGAATATAAACATACATCTACTGAACCCTGCACCCGAGAGAGTTATGTCGGAGCACTCCATTCCCCTAATATCGTCGCTCAATTTGCTGGGCGTAAATTTGGGAGCAAATATATTTTGACATGAACATATTTTAAGCATAAGAACGAAAGCTTCTCAAAACTGAGAATATTATTTCGAACTAAAATGCTTTACACTCCACGGTAACTGTTAATTCTGTACAAAGTTCAAATTCAACCAACGCTCGAATACTGCTCCCGTGTTTGGGGCTCTGCTCTTAAGCGTACACTGCATTTGTTGGATTCTATTCAGAAGAGATCTGTTCGTCTGATTGAAGACCCAGAACTGACCTGCAACGTTGATTTTGTGGAACATCAAAGAACGGTGGGCGACTTGAGTATATTCTACACGTATTTTCTTTTTTTTTTTTATGGGTCTAGCACACGTGCTGCAGGGAAGAAGTCCCTAAAGCGCTAGAGGAGCGACACGTGTGCGGAAAAAGAGATTCACGTTGTTCTTGAATCGCTGTAAATTGTACTCGGTGGGAAACAGAAAAGACTGCTTGAAAAGCGTTGTACGAGTAGTAACAAGCTGAACCTCATACGTACTTCTAACATGCACCGCTCTGGAAGGAATTAAGCAGGCCACATCCTTCGAACACTCTCCATGAAAATACTTGTAGAATATGCTCGTCGCCAACCGTTCTTTGATGTTCCAGCGAATCAAGGCCGCCGGTCAGTTCCGGGTCTCCAATCAGGCGAACAGCTCTTCTCTGAACACAATCCACCAAATACAGTGTATGTTTGGGAGCGAAACCCGAAACATGGAAGCGGTATCCCATAGTTGGTCGAATTTGGGCTTTGTAATGAATTAACAGTTGTTGTGGAGTGTAAAGCTTTCTGGTTCGAAATAATATTCCCAACTTTTGAGAAGCTCTCCTTGCTATATCTGCAACATGTTCATGCCAGGACATATTTGCTCCCAAATTAACGCCCAACAAATTGAGTGATGATGTTAGAGGAATGGAGTGCCCCGGCATAAATATGTCGGGTTCAGCAACGTTAACTCTTTTTAGAAAAAAACTGCCGCTTGGGTTTTTGTAGCGTTAAATTCTACTTAGTTACTCTCACCCCAAGATAAAATTTCTTCCAGGTCTTTGTTAATTTGAATGACTTCCGGCTGTCTGCGGATATTCGTCTGAGTAGCCGATGTCCGAGCGTTTAAAGTGAATGAAGAGATAACCGTACTGTCATCTGCAAAGCTGTAGATTGGATTCTCCGTCTTTTCCAGCAGATCGTTAATATAAATAAGAAAAAGAGTAGGAGACAGTATGGAGCCTTGAGGTACACCGGCGTTGATAGTGAAGGTGTTAGAAAGAAATCCGTAGACGGTCACTCGTAAAGAACGCTCTCTGAGGAAACATGAGAGTCACAAACAGAACTTTTCGGACATACCATCGTGCCAAACACGATCGAATGCCTTGGATATGTCAAGAGCAACCGCTCGAGTTTCTCCAAAGTGTTCAATTGCGTTGTTTCAAACGTGTGTTACATAAGTCAGAAGATCTCCTGTTGATCTATTCTTACGAAAGCCATATTAATGATCGCTAATATTGTTGAATCCTTCAAGATATTTTAGAAGATGCTGATTGATAGCCCTTTCCATGACTTTCGATATTATTGAAAGCAGTGCGATTGGTCGGTAGTTATTTGGCAAGATCTTCTTGCCTTTTTTAGGTATCGGCTGAACTGTAGCACATTTCCAGCAGGAAGGAAATATTCCCTTTCTGTAGGATAGGTTGAAAAGTCTACAGAAAACTGGTGTTAGTTCCCTCGCACAGTTTTTCAGAACTATGGCAGGTATTCCGTCAGCGCCAGAAGCTTTTTTGGTGTCTAGCTTCATTAAAATACGTTTTATGATACGCTGTCTGAAGACAATATCGGGCATCCTTGACTGCACTATGGGATTAGTAGGTGGTGTTTTTCCTTGGGAATCGACAGTAGAATGTGAAGCAAAGAGTTCAGCTAACAAGTTCGCTTTCTCAGTGATGAGTGGTGATATGGTGGATTTGGCGAGGTTTTGACTGACTGCCTTAACGACTGACCAAAAGGACCTGTTGGGACAAGCGAGAAGTTTGTTTCTAATTCGTTGATTGTGTGCCTCCTTGGCTTCGTCGATAATTTCTTTGCTTCCTGGCACGAACAAAGGTGTTACGGTTTATGGTGTTAGGATTTTCACGCCATTGTCGGTAGGCAAGATGTTTAGAAGCAACTGCTTCTTTGCATTTTCGGTCAAACCAAGGCTTGTCGTTGGAAGGGCATTTCTTCGAAAAAGGGATGTAAGCCTCCATCCCGGCCAAAAAAACATCGAAAACTTCCCTGGTGCAGTCAGATGGGTCGTCGGATCGAAAACAAACATCTAACCAAGGGAAAGTTCGAAAATATTCCATGAGATCTTCCCATTTAGCAGATTTGTAGTGCCAAATCTTGCGCGGTTTAGGCGCCTCTCTGTCTCTGATTGGTATGATACTCGATGTCGCAAGTAGTTTATGGTCAGAAGAACCTAACGGCGGATTTACGCTGACCGTGTAAATCTCCAGATTGGTGGTTAAAAACAGATCAAGAAGACTGGCGAACTCCACTTCTAATCAGAGATCCGTGTTAGTTCGTCAATAAGTTGAAGTAAACCACAATTGATTGAAAATGATTAGGCTTCACGATCTTGCTCGTCGGTAGTATTTGAATATTTAAGCCAGTTGATGTTGTGTACATTAAAGTCACCCAGGATGACAATTTCGGCATTCGGATAGTTAATTTGTAAATAATAATCGATGGTGTCTGCAAGAGAAGCGAAAAGTGTTCTAAAGTTAGGATCACTTGGTGGTCGATAGAGGATACAGATGAACCTTGTAGTTTGTTGAGTCGTTATTTTTAACCACATAACATCAAGGTTTGGGGGTTCCAGAGCCTCTTCTCGTTAGCAAGAGAGGTCGCTTCTGACAAAAAGACAGATTTTCATTGAAAGTGTTCGATGGATGTAGCCCGCTTAATTCCTTCCCAAAGCGGAGCATGCTAAGAATATACGCCGTGCTAATACTTTACATCTGCATGAAGTTTAGCTTGTCACTACTTGTACAACGATTTTTAACCAGTCCTTTATATGAAGAACCTCATCCCTTAGGAATAATTTGCCCATATTTCCCACCGAATACAACTTACAGTCATTGAAAACCAACGTGAATCGTTTATTCCGCACACGTGTGGGTCCTGTAGCGCTTTTAGAGTTTTCCCCAAAGCACGTGTGCTATGTCCGTAAAAAAACTTTTATTTGTGTAATGAATAATATACCGATAAAATAATTATTACTAGAATTATTCAAAATGTGTAGATACAAGACCCTAGTAGATAAAACAAATACTTAAATAAACAGTTAATCTTCATTTACTACTGAATGATATCATACTTTATAATAAATATCATATTTTCGCTACATTGTTAATTCTGATATTACATTTAATGTTTAAATAAAACCTGACATAACGACTGCTGATAGTCAATGACATTTATTTATTTCAAGAATTTTGATTGTAGTAAGTGAAAATGAGGTGCTAGTATAGGAATTGTTTTTCCGGAGAGTGATAAACAGGATATGCAAAATATTTATACTACTCAGTATATATCACTACACCAAACACTTTATTTTTGCACTCGACGCGCGTTTCGCTAACCATGTTAGCTTCATCAGGAGCGATGATTGACTAAAGCTAAACTACAAATCTACCCTATTTATACTTAGCCTAACCCTTGAATTACTCAGGCGAAACTAATGGCTTAGGCAAGGCATTCAGTTTCGGTCAAGTAACCAGTATAGGGGATTATAAGGAATAGGCCCTCTGTCTTTATTTAAACTAATTTTACATTTTATAATTTCCATACTTTCGTATGCCTTCAACAATCTCCTATCAGATACATTTTTTAATAATCTTAGATTATCTAATGTTACAGTATGATCAGCTTCAAGGGCATGTTCGGCAATGCTAGACTTTTCTGTTCTACTGTATTTTAAGTGTGCTAAATGTTCTTTAAATCGTGTTTTAATTGACCTTTTAGTTTGCCCAGCATACTTTTTGTCACAGTCATATTATTTGGAAAAATAACAGCATAAAATTTATATTTAAAATTGAAAGTTCTATTAAACAAAAAAGTATTAGTATGACGATATTACTTACCAAAAAGGTTTGTCAAACTCATTGAGTTTTCTGTTTTTGAAAAAGCATTGAAGATTTCAATAATCCTTTAAACTGTTTTTACAATTAAATTAAATAAATAACTTTCCAACAAGATTTTAATAAGTAACAATGATTTTATCATTTTTGTGAAAAAATTTTTTTAATTTTAATAGGTGATAGAAGACATGTGATTTTATTATATCATATATATATATATATATATATATACAACGCTGACATTTTGTATATATATATATATATATATATATATATATATATATATATATATATATATATATATATATATATATACAGTAAAACCCCGGTTATCCGAGGTAACGTGGGGGGCACCCTCCTCGGATAACTGAACACTCGGATAATCCGGATTGGTTTCTTATTCATTCAAAAAATAAACACCAATACTTTAAACCGATGTATTAACGTTTTTAACATATACATAGGTACACAGGTACTGGTAGGGCTTTGGGTGAGATGTCTTTTGAAGCTCTTGGACGTGCAGACTTGCCAATCACCATCAGTGGGATTTTGTGCTTGCCAGATGCATTGGATCATACCATTATAGTTAATCTTTCCTTACTTCGTTTGTGCCCAGGTGCTGATTTTTCCTGTCGAGATGCCAATGTTTTTGATGGAAGCATTTTATAATTCAGACCAGTTTCGTCACAGTTGTAAATTTAATCACATGTGTTTCCACAATCTTCGATTTGCTTTTTAAAGTTCTGCATAAACTTCTCAATTGATGACACATCAGCAGAAAGTTTTTCACCACATACAGTCAGTTGTCGTACACCGTACCGTTTTTTCTAGCGGTCAAGCCATTCAGAACTGGCGGTAAACTAATCTATCTTTGGGAATTGCCTAATAATCATTATTGCTTTCTGTTGTAAAATTGGACCTGACAGAGGCACACCTTTTAACCTCTGTTGGTTAAACCACATGAATAAAGCTTCGTTAACCTTTTCATAGTCGCCGGTTTTTATTGATTTTTCTTCCTGAGGACGAGGAGGCTTGATTTATACACCATTCTTCTATTTTTTGTGCGGTTTCTTTTCCAATTTCCAACTGTTACCTCACCTACTCCATAATCTCGTGCAACAACTTTAATTGTCTCTCCTGCTTCAATTCTTCTGATGGCTTTTAATTTTTCTTCAATAGGAACGACGATTCTTTTACGCTTGTTTTGCTCCATTATAATACGACAAACAAAGCAGTTCGTATTAATTACACTTAACTACCAGAACTCTAACCACATAAATTATGTGAGTATAGTCGTACTTCTCCGTAGTAAACGCTATAACGCACTGCATTCCCGCAAATTTATATGCTGAAAGAGTCCAAAAACATAAAATAGGGGAACCCCTCACACGGGCCAGGGGGATTCCCCGAAGGCCCCGACGATCTTAAATGGAAATATGTACATACATATATTAGAAGCTCGGTTAATACGCAGCATAGTCGCGCGTACCTCGGATAATCAGGTTCTTAGATTGGCTCGGTTAATTCGGAGCTCGGATAATCGCGACTCGGTTAATCGGGGTTCTACTGTATATATATATAAATATATATATATATATATATATATATATATATATATATATATATATATATATATATATACATATACATATATATATATATATATATATATATATATATATATATATATATATATATATATATATATATATATATATATACATATATATATATATATATATATATATATATATATATATATATATATATATATATATATATATATATATATATATATATATATATATATGTATATATATATATATATATATATATATATATATATATATATATATATATATATGTATATATATATATATATGTATATATATATATATATATATATATATATATATATATATATATATATTATATATATATATATATATATATGTATATATATATATATATATATATATATATATATATATATATATATATATATATATATATATATATATATATATATATATATATATATATATATATATATATATATATATATATATATATGTACATACATATATATATATATATATATATATATATATACATATACATATATATATATATATATATATATATATATATATATATATATATATATATATATATATATATATATATATATATATATATATATATATATATATATATATATATATATATATATATATATATATATATATATATATATATATATATATATATATACATATATATATATATACATATATATATATATATATATATATATATATATATAATATATATATATATATATATATATATATATATATATATATATATATATATATATATATATATATATATATATATATATATATATATATATATATATATATATATATATATATATATATATATATATATATATATATATATATGTATATATATATATATATATATATATATATGTATATATATATATATATATATATATATATATATATATATATATATATATATATATATATATATGGGATTCTGTTTAAAGAATATAAAATTAGTGTTGCAGGTTTGAACTTCGTCAAAAATTTTTTGAAAATGCAACAACTTTTTTAATATTTTTGATTAACTCTTCAAATAAACGAGTTGAAGAATGATTTATTTATAGTGTAATCCATTACACGTCAATAGAACTGCTTTGCTACCCTTAAATCTGGATTGACAGTCGATTAAGCCTATTGTCAGAACAAAGATATTTCTTTTATATTTTAATGAATAATCAGTTTCTTTTCTTTCAAGTTCGGTAAGTAGTCGGCTCAGGGGATAAAAATAAAGCTCAAAGGCTTGGGGAATTTGCGACGCTTCGCCAAATTTAGTGGCTTCTTCAGGCTAAAAAGCCCAAAAATAAATTTGCCGAAACGACGACGTAGCGCGTGCAAATCTACCGGTTTTATTTTTCCCCTTCGCGTCAGATAGCTAGAAATATACGTTATTAGGGACTCCCAAATGTATATAAATTAAATTAATTCATCTTAAGTATCTTTGCACTTGGAGGGCATAGCTTCGGGTTCCACGGCCCCTTCATTTCAAAATAGTTAATCTGCTCTCCCAAAAATGTAGTAACCTGGATATATTTTCCAACTGCAATGGACTGAAGTCATAGAAAGGGAAACTAAACACACCATCTGTTCGATTGGTTTACTGGGTATTCTAAATTATACGTGACCTATGTCAGAAATTTCCAGAAATTTCCATCGGCAAGAAATGTAATTTATATCATAGGATTTAAAAGTAACTCACCTCAATTTAACTCTAACAGCCAAATTCACTAACAAAATCTAAAATTAAAACCGGATCTAGTTATTGAATTTAAAACTACTAATTGACACCATTATATTTTGTGTGGTAAATGTCAGTAAAGAAACGCTTTTCAAGAAAATTTAGAACAGAAATACGACGTTAAAACTAGTAGAAAAATTACAGTCTGTCAAGTAAGTACATGAGCGCTCGTATTCTTGAAAAAATGTGTTTTCTAGAACATTTTTTGCCATCAATGTATTCTTTGGTGTGCTAATAACGGCATTATTACCTCCTGTTGTCCAATGGCCTCCTGCATCAATAATCGCCTGGCATCTTCGAGGCATGTTGTCGACGAGATTTTCTGCATACTCTGCAAATTTTTCGAATTTCGCTAGTCAACTGAGTCAACGACCACAGAGTCTTTCCTCTCAGCTTTTTTTTACAAAAAACCAAACATTTTCAACAGAATTGGCGTCCGGCGATTGTGAGAGCCACTCTAGTATCTTATCGTGAACCCAAGCGAGCCGCTTCGCGACATGATTTTCGCCCAGCAAAGGTTTCTTCAACGTGCTTTGAAATTTGATATCATGGGCAGGAAATTGTCGAATGATCTCATGGGGCACATTCAATCCCGATTTTTTTAATTTTGCCGGTCCTTGACGCAGCGTCAATTTCGGGTCCCGTAAAAACAAAAACACGATTCGTTTTTCTAATTTAGGAGTGACTTTGCCTACCGAGTCACGTTTTGGCAAGTCGTCGACATTTTTCGTCTTGTTAAAATGATTTACCCACTTCTTCACAAACGTGAAACTTTTTAATATATTTAGCGCCGCGAAATGTGTCGTCTTTGATGGGAACAAAAAGAACTGCCTCGAACTGACGCGCAAACAAGTGACTCATTCTGGATTTTACGTGATTTCGACGAAAGTTCGGAAGCGACTGACACTTTTACTAAAATGCGGCGTAGACAAAGGTTCCATCTAATAATTTTTTGTTGAATCGCTAGATTCGCATCTACCAAAAATGAATTATCGCGAACTCGTTCTTACTTGACAGACTGTAATCGTTTTTGGAAGTTTAGAATAATTTTCCATTTTCCATATAAATGGAAAAGCGTTTTCTGGTCTTGTATTGCACAGTATCATCACTTTAGTTAGATTACTAATGCCTTAGTCAATATAAATCCCTAAATGCTAAATAAAATCGGTTTAGCGGTAAGCCTTTTGAGCGAATCAGGCAGTAGAAAAATATAAATATCAGTAATTCAAAAGTCATTAACAATTTAAGAATAATGATAAATGTGAGCGACGTTTTTAAACCCAACATGGGATAATATTATGTACATTTATTAATTTACACGTGCTGCAGAGAAATTTCTTAAGCACTACATACATACATGCATACACATGTACGGAAAAAGAGATTCGCGTTAGTCTGGAATCGCTGTAATTTGTATTCGTGGGGCAACATAGTTCTAGCAAATCATCCCAAAAGGATGAGGTTCTCAATATTAAAGAATGTTTGAAAAAGTTTATTATTTTATAAATGTAGTGTATGTTTAGGAACAGAGCCCGAAACATGGGAGCAGTAGTCCATCTTTGGTCGACTTTGAGCTTTGTACAGAATTAAGGGTTCGTGTGGAGTGTAAAGCTTCCTAGTTCGAAATACAATACCTAGCTTTTAAGAAGCTCTCTTTGCTATGCAACATGTTCTTGCTAAGATGTATTTGCTCTCAAGTTACTTTCCAACAAATTAAGTGACGATCGCGACGCTGGGGAAATGGAATGTCCCGGCTTAATGTTTTATTCAGCAACGTTTACTTTTTTTAGAAAAGTTGCCGCCTGGGTCCTTGTAGCGTTAAATTCTACTTGCTTTCTATTACGTCAAAATAGAATTTCTTCCAGGTTTTTGTTAAGTTGAAAAACTTCCTGATATCAGCCGAGATTTGTATCAGTAAAGAAAAGTATTGTCATCTTTAAAGCTGTAGATTCGATTTCCGGTAATTTTCAGCAGATCGTTAATGTACTTAAGATCGCGAATAGTAGACAGTATGGAGCCTTGGGGCACGCCGACGTTGATAGTGAAGGTATTAGAAGATGCTAATTGACAGCGTTTTCCATTTTTTTTTCGATATTATTGAAAGGAGTGCGACTGGTCGGTAGTTGTTTGGCAAGGTTTTCTGCCTTTTTTGGTTTTCAGCTGAACTGCAGTGCATTTCCAGCAGGAAAGAAATATTCCCTTTCTGTAGGATAAGTTGAAAAGTCAGAGAAAACTGGCGTTAAGTCGCTTGCGCAATATGCCAGGATTCTTCGTATTATCGCTGGCTAAGCTGCAGGTACAAGCTGGTACTAGGTAGAATTTTGTTTTTATAAGTTCTATGTTATCTTCGTCCTGCGCTAGGGTAGAAAGTAGATAAAAAATATCGGCCAAGGGCAAGTCGGACTTGCACAATCACTGTTCCGAACGTTAATTGCGTTTGAAATAAAAATTTTTGTTACGGAGGTATAAAATGATCAATGACATCACAAAATACACCCCAAATCAGTTTTCAACATAGTTTGTATCCGATCTTTGTTGAAAATTGATGACCTTGAGATATTTGAGTTTTTATATATAGCAGATAAATATAATAAATATAATAAATAAAGGTAATACAATCGTGATAATTTTCGTGCCATCTATAACCTGTGGAGAATATTCCAGATTTTTTAACAAAATTTTTTGATAAATACTTTTCAAGATAAGTGGGAGACAGTGATTTCTCGCCTTTTTTAAAAATAATACAGAGAAAAGTGTGCACAAGTATTACATTATATATATTTTTGAACTCTTGTGTGTTTTCACAAGCTTTCATTTGACAAAAATAGTTTCGGAGAAGATCGGGTGTAACCGACGGACAGACAGACAAACAGACACCAAAGTGATCTTATAAGTGTTCCGTACGGAACACTAAAAACCTAGATTGAATCGATGGGCAGTCATACCATAAAAAGACAGATGATGTAAAGTTTTGAAATTTCGAAGATTAATTTAGGAAAAGGATTTCTATCGAGCTATGCTTTTAGTTTAAATAACATTAACGACCTCAGCTTATTTATTATACTAATAACAAAAGTAATGCATTCTTGTAATGCAGTATTAGGTTTACTGCAGTTAGACAACAACGAACTTTGCTGACATTATACAGTTTTATGGTTTATTGGTTCGACGCGACAGCGACGTCGCGACGCCAAGATCCCATAAAACTTATACAGAAAATATTTACTTGAGTACTAAAAAATGTACAGTCCCATCTTGGAAAATATAGTTGTTTAACTTGTTTATATATCTTGTTTGTCACATCTTGAATAAAGAAATCAATAATATTTTTTTTTCTCAAACTCTTGAACGAAATTACATATTAACAACGAATTTGAATATATATATATATATATTTATATATATATATATATATATATATATATATATATATATATATATATATATATATATATATATATATATATATATATATATATATATATATATATATATATATATATCTTTATTATTTATTATATACTTATTAATTATAATATTAAATATAATACTTGACGTTGGAAAAACACCTACAGTGTTTGGGGGCGACATCGCTTTACAGGAAGTGAGTCAAGGGTCAAAAATCGATAAATTTTCTATTGTGGCGGCCCGTGGCTCCGTGGCGTAATACTTGCTTGCGGTACAAAATGTCTCAGGCTCCAATCCCTGCAGGTCAATTATTAATTTATTTAAATTTATTTGGTTTGGTCACGTATATAGGTAGTAGTTGCTTCCAGAAATGCAGTAACGTCCGTAGCAGCACTACCGCGTTATCCAAAAGGTGCTGTGAAATACAGCATATTTCGGCACTTTAATAACGTTGCACAGTGATTCGGCAAGAACATGCTAGAGGGACAATATTCATGACGTAATTTCCAGGAACCACTGATAAGGACTTGTAAACAACCCCCCCCCCCCCCCATTTAACGAATTCCAAGAATTAATTTGTTTATCACCTCATAAAGGTATCTTATCAGAGGGTCAAAGTAACCCTTATAAGAGAGGTCATTTTTATTTGCAAATCAGTTGCATTTTATGCACACTTATGATAACATATTTTAAAATTGGTAGCAAAGTGAAACGAGTTTTTTGTGATGGAATATTCTGTTGAAGGTATGTACTCTATTATGACTTATATTTTTTTATAAAAAATATGTGTACTTTTGGTGTAATATCAATTTGTAAATGTATAGATAAATCCAGCAAATTTTACATTAATTGTAAACTTTAATAGTAGCAACTTTTTTTATCCACATATATCCACCTAGATTTTTCTATATGTAATACCTACAACATTCAGGCACAGATTCATATATATATTATAGACTCTGAAAAGGCCCGAAAGTAAAATTATTTTATTTTTTTCAGAACGAGTCGTGACTATGACGAAAATGGAGTTTTTTGAAGAATGGCTAAAACATGACAAAACTGAACGAAACAGTGGCATTTTTTATTATATACGTGAAAAATTCAATATGTCTGATGTTTCTGACGATTCTCTAAAACGACTCAAAATGAAAATATCAAGCCTTTCAGCAAAATTCAATCAAAAGTGGACTTCTTTAAAGTGTAACAAAGAAATGTTTCTAATCAAACATAAAGATTGGTTAGAGGGATCCGGAATCGAAACAAAGATGTGTGTTAACCAGCCGTGCACTTCAACACCATCAGCGGCTCTTTCCGTAGGGCGACCCAGAAAATCATTTGAAGACTCATCAACGAAAACGAAGAGACGGAGAGTAGAAGATCTTTTGGAATCGCGAAGTGCAAGTGAGCTTATTACAGCAGCTGAGTTAGCTACTCGAAGTGTTGCTAAACAGATCCATAACGTCGCGGTCAGTGAAACTAGAGAAAAGAATAAGTGTTCTGAACGAAGTCAGCAGCTAACACCAGACGAAGCTTTAGCTTATTATGTGGACTCGAAATCGACTTCTCACTCATATAAACAAACAAGAAAATGGTCAATGAAAGCGGGACATCAAGTGTATCCATCGTTTTATAATTTAGGGAAGTCCAAAGGTTCTTGTTGTCCTTCTGACGAATATATTTCTGTGACTGAATCTCGAGCTGAAATTAAACTTCACGCGATTTTGGATAAAACGGCTGAACGATTAGTTAAAGCTCAGATGGAAGTCATTAGAAGTGTGTTACCTCGTTCATATTATACGTTGGTAAGCAAATGGGGCTGTGATGGGAGTTCGGGGCATAGCACGTATTTGTCCCTTTGAGACTGCTTGATGGCGAAACTGTGATCTGGTAAAAACCAAGGCCTTCCTCTACTTTATATTGCCGTCCTATTAAGTTTATTTTTGCCAAGGAGACAAAAGAGTTTACGAAAGAAGAAACTTCTAAAATTTTAGATGAAGTAAGTCAGCTTCTTCCAACATTATGTAACGTTGCTGGATCTCAAATCTCTGTTAAACACGATTTGTTGTTGACAATGACTGATGGCAAAGTATGCAATGCCTTAACAGGCACAAGTTCAACACAAAAGCGTTATATTTGCGGTGCCACCCCCGTCTACTATGAACGAGGAGTCAAAGAAATATCCCAGCAACGAAGAACGCCTTGCATTTGGTTTATCTATTTTACATGCATGGATCCGCACGTTTGAATGTTTGCTTCACATCAGCTATCGTTTAGAAATAAAAAAGTGGGCAAGTCAGGGGAGATAACGACAAAGCTATTGTGAAGCAATGCTCACAAGAGATACAAAAAGTGTTTAAAGATCGTATGGGTCTCATTGTAGATAAACCAAAACCTGGGTATGGTAACACAAACGATGGAAACACAGCACGTAGATTTTTTTCCAAAGCTGAATTGAGCAGCGAAATTACAGGATTAGACGTAAACCTTATTCGTAGATTTCATGTAATTTTAAGAACTTTGTCATCGGGATATGACATAAATTATATAGAATTCGAAAAGTTTTGTGTTGATACTAGAAAATTATACCTTGATCTGTATTCGTGGTATTCCATGCCCGTTACTGTGCATAAAATTCTTGTACACAGCGCGGAAGTTATAAAGTCTTTTCTTCTTCCCATTGGATAACTCTCCGAAGAAGCCCAGGAGGCAAGAAATAAAGACTGTCGTAGATTCCGTGAACAGCACACCAGGAAGCGGTCACGTATTGCCACAAATACAGATCTTTTGAGAATGCTTTTAATTACGTCTGATCCTGTTATCAACTCGTATAGAGAATTACCGCGAAGAAAATTTACTTCTTTGCCATCGGAGGTTCTGCAGTTGATTATCCCACCTTCATTGCCATCCGAAACACCATCAGTAAGTCATCATCACGAATTAAATGAGGAGGATTATTTACTCCCTGAATATTCTAATGAATGGGAGAGCGGTGATGACGACTCATCTGATGGTGATTAGTAGGTTTAAGTATTTTTTTATTGTAATTATTATTCTTATTTTATTGTGTGTTGTAGTTGCTTATAATTCATGCCTTAGTATATAAGTTATTTAATATTATATTTCTTTTACTTATACACCTTGTTATTGTAAATAATTGATATATAAATACGGTTATTGTACTAATTTATTTTAAAAGAAATAATATTTGGTAAATTAATAAATGTGGGTACTATCATTATGATTTTTATTTTTTTCCTAGAAATTTCTTTGTAAACAAACATGATTATGCTTTTCACACATAATGAGTAGGTAGACGTATGTAGCTAATTAAAGAACAATTAGCGATAATAGTGGACAAATGAGACACATTAGTAAACCACTTCCGTCTTGCAACTACATATTTCGATTAATACACATACAGTACACATTTTTCAACTTTTTTTTTCTTAAAATAGCTTAAGATACCTGGAATATACATAAACAATTGAAATAAGTGAAGAAATAATATTGTCCCGCTAGCTTGTACTAGTCGAGACACTGTGCGTTGGCGGGTATTGGGAGATCCTCGCCGATATCCTTAGTATATTAAAAAAACGGCCCGACTCAAGTTGGACTTGCGCAATTAGTGTTCAGTACGTTGATTGCTTTTAAAATAAAAATTTTTGTTATGGAGGTATAAAATGATCAGTGACTTCACAAAATACACTCCAAATGAGTTTTCGATAAAGTTTGTTTCCGATCTTTACTGAAACCTGATGATTATGATTTATATATATATATATATATATATATATATATATATATATATATATATATATATATATATATAAGATAAATTGTTAAAGGTAATGCATTCATGATAATTTTCGTTCAATCTACACCCTGTGGAGAATATGCTAGAATTTTTTCAAAAGTTTTTGATCAGTACTTTTCGAGATAACGGGGGACAGCGATTTTTCGCAATTTTTTTAAAAATAATACAAAGAAAAGTGTGTGCAAGTATTACATTATATATATGATGGTAAAAAAAAATTTCAAGCTCAAACAAAATTTACCTTTCAAAACTACATGGCTCTGATAAGGCCTTTAATTCCTATATTAGTGCCAAATTTCAGCTTCCTATGTCAAATAAACTAAAAAGGATAAAATCCCTACTCAGGCGGGGAGGTGAACGATTAAAAAAAAACATGAGATATTGAACACATTTTAAACGTAATGATTAATATTTTAAACATATAACGCGTTATGAGAGTGGGAAGGGAAGTTAAAGAAGTCGCATGGAATATATCGTGTTTTACTTTTTTTCAGGGTTTTTGAGGTAGAGGAATCTCAAAATGATGTTTTTTTTCATTCCTTAAAATTTAAACTCCATATATATGGAAAGAAACATCAGTTTCAGTGGTAAAAACCTCTAAAACTCTTTTTGCGCTCAATTTTTTTTGTGTCTAATATCTCTGCATAAATGATCTTATATTTAAAATACCCAACTTGAATTAGATTACTCTTTATTTCGTACGACAGAAGTGCTAGCTAAACCCTTGTGCCAACTTTGGTTACTGGTGAAATTATTCATACGTTTAGAGGTATATTAGCAGATAACAATACGCTTATTTCCTCATTCACTTTAAATGCTCGAACATCGGCTACTAATGCAAATATCCACAGCCAGCAGCAAGTCGTTTAACTTAACAAAGACCTGGAAGAAATTCTATCTTGAGGTGACAGTAACCAAGTAGAATTTAACACTATAAAAACCCAGGCGGCTGTTTTTTCTAAAAAAGTTAACGTTTCTGATTCCAGCGTTGTTATGGCGGTGCACTTTATTCCTCATCCTCATCGTCACTCAATTTGCTAGGCATTAATTTGAGAGCAAATATGTCTTGGCAGGAACATTTTGCAAGTATAGCAAAGAGAGGTTCTCCAAAGCTGTGAACAGTATTTCAAGCTAGAAAGCTTTATACCACATAACTGTTAATTCTATACAAAGCTCAAATTCGACCAACGATGGAATACTCTTCCCAAGTTTGGGGCTCTGCTCCCAAACATACACTGCATTTATTGGATTCTATACAAAAGAGATCTGTTTGCCTGACTGGGGATACAGAACTGACCAGTAACCTTGATCCATTGGATCACAAGAACCGTTGGCGACTTGAGTCTATTCTACAAGTATGTTCATGGCAAGTGTTGGATGGATATAGCCCGCTTAATTTCTCCCAAGACGGTGCATGCTAGAAATATAAGTAGCGTTAATATTTCTCATTCGTACGAAGTTCAGCCTATCACTCCTTGTACAACACTTCTTAAGTAGTCTTTTATATGGAGAACCACATCCCTTTAGAATGATTTTCCCAAGATTGTGGTTCACACCCAGTACAAATTATAGCGATTTAAGACTAACATGAATCGCTTCTGCACACGCGTCGCTCCTGTAGCGCTTTAGGGATTTTCCTGCAGCTTATGTGCTAATCTCATAAAAAAAATTATTTTATTTTACAGGGTGGTTCCAATGAATATAATATGATAACATAATATAATATGTAAGTACGTTGATAGGTTTATTATGTAATTGAAGAAGTAAAGGAGAAATTCCTTAATAAAACCGTAAATTTTTCGTTAGGACAGCTGGTTTATACCTTTAAATTGCTATGACTAATGAGTGAATACGTATTTGTTACCTAAAGGAACTTTACTCAGGTTGCTCTGAACCTCTATCAAACTATTGCTGTTAATCTTAAATATCTATTATTTTCTGGCGATATACGGAAGAAAGTCAAAAGTTTTTTTACGGCCATGTACGGGAGGGGACCGAAAAGTAACGCGAATTATGGTTTGGCTCGGTTGGTACTTTTAGCACACGGTTTGCCCGCTAGGGTGATGTAGTTAAACTACTCCCAAATCAATCTGCCAAGCGGCATCAGTATAGAAGGTTGTGAGGGGGAAATTTTTTTTGCAAAAGTTGTTTTATGTACACGTCGTTTTTTAAGATAGTCGATTATCGGCAACCACGCGCAGCTGTGAAATTTTATTTTCTATTTGAAAAAAGTGGCGCAGAAACTATTGTTATGTTAAGAACTGCTTACAAAGAGGATGCTTTGAGTAAAACTCGAGTCTACGAGAGGTTCAACCGCTTCGAGAAAGGTGAAATGTCGATTAAAGACCAACCACGCTTCGGGCGACCTTTAAGTTCTCTAACGAAAGGGTCAAGAAAACTCGGGAATTAATTTTTGAAGTTCGACAATTTTTTTTCTCCAAAAGGTATGAAGGAAATGCCCTAATTTGTGGCAGTCGAGCGATTGGTTCTTCCATGACGACAAAGCGCCAGCCCACACGGCTCTCATTGTACGCCAATTTTTGACCAAAATCGGCATGACCCCTTTGCCCCCTCCACCCTACTCGCCGGATTTGGCTCCATGCGACTCTTTTTGTTTCCCAGAATGAAAAGGGACCTAAAAAGAGGACGTTAGAAGAAGTGAAACAAAAAAAAAACATGCAGGCTCTGAAGGATATTGGATTAGGCAAATTTAGAAAATGTCTTAAACAATGGAATAAAAGATAGGATAAGTGTATTAGCTCCAGTGGGGAGAGTATTTTGAAGGTCACTAATAGTTGTTTATAGAAAAATTTAATAAAACTTTTTTTAAAAATAAATTCTCCTTACTTTTGGATCCCCTCTCGTATGTAGGTATGTAAGCTTATTATTAGGTAAATATTCTAATGGAGAAAAAATCTAAAGAATTGGTATAACTGTTGGAAAAGAAATATAAAGGATGTTAAAAACATCATGCGAAACTTATTCAACAGAGCTTTGTCATTTTTTCGATCCCCCTTGATTTTACGGGTAATATATACATATGTCCCGCAAAAAGGTTTCGATCATATGAAAAATTGTTATTACTAGTTTTATTTAAAATTAACCGAATTACCGTTTGCTTCCATAAAATAGAAATGATCCACTTGAGGTTGTTACGTGATTCTCGCGATCAGCCAAAATTGCAATTTTTTCAAAAAATTTCCGAGACAGATTTTTTTTTGTTAATGTTTTGAAAAGTTTTATAAAATCAGTTTTATGAATATCTACAAAATCTTAGCGCTAGATTCAAAATTTTAATTATTAATATAGTGTATAACTATATTAATTAGGATATACCCTGGCTCTAAAAGAACTGTTTATTGTCACTAACCTCATTAAGTTATTACTTTTTAAAACCTAAATGTAACCCTTATTGACTTTGATCAAAGAAAACAAAAATAGCAAATTTCTCTACAATATCACATAAAGTTCTTTTAATTACATTAATTTTCAATAAAAATTAAGAGTTTCCGTGCTAATCTGATGTGAAAATAAAAATCAAAGAAAGACCAAATATATCAACGTTATAATATTTTACTAAAAACAATTTGCATAATGACTATTTATAAAATAAATCCTAAACATTTATAACAGCGCACCTACATACTGATAATAGATGTGTAGTAGTGTCAAATTAAGCTGTTTATAAATCAAAAGTGTAATTTTACTTACTCCCTCATTAAAATTTTAACATTAATTAAGTACTGGAAAGGCAAATATGATTCTATTTATATTATAATATTATAACCTATTCATATTACATAAACTTTCCACTAAATTGAACAAATTTAAATGGTTATTTTTGTTTTGTTTCAGGAAAAGTCATTTTTTGCACGTAGGCTTAAAAAAGTATTAGTCACTTACCAAAAATGTTTGTCAGGCTCATTCGGTTTTCTGTTTTTTTTTTTAAATTGAAAAAGAATTGATGCAATAATCCTTTAAAATGTTTTACAATTATGTTAAATTAAATAAATAACTTTCGAACCAGATTTTAATAAATAACAATGATTTTATCATTTTTGTGAAAAATTTTTAAATTTTAATAGGTGATAGAAGACATGTGATATTATTATATCATATACATATATATATATATATATATATATATATATATATATATATATATATACATATATATATATATATATATATATATATATATATATATATATATATATATACATTATATATATATATATATATATATATATATATATATATATATATATATATACATATATATATATATATATATATATATATATATATATATATATATATATATATATATATATATATATATATATATATATATATATATATATATATATATATGTATATATATATATATATATATATATATATATATTATATATATATATATATATATATATATATTTTATATATATATATATATATATATATATATGGTCGAAAAAGTATAGCCCTTTATTTTCGTTAAATAACTTTAGTGTCACATATCTTAGGTAATTTAAGTCTAATCGGGCCATACATAGCATTCGACCGCCTTAAAAATGAATGAAATTTTCTTAGAAATTCGCTACATTTTTATAATTTTATTTCGAAAACAGGCACAAATGGCCTATGAAGAAATTTCTATTTTTAATGGACACGATATAAGAAGCAATAGCTGAAATATGGTTAAATTGTTTTCGTCCTGGAAATTTCGAGGATACCCCTCGCACTGGTTGACCAATGACCGCAAAAGTTAATAGATTTTGGCAAAAGTTGAGCAAGACCGACATGTACAGGGTGGTCCAAATTGGACACATTTATCTAAAGGAGATAAACGAAAACTGATGTCCGTGTCTGAGGCTCAATTTTTATGAAAACCGCATATATCGATATCAAGCAAAAATGTTTGTAATTCTTTTCCTATTAAAAATTTTTGATTTCTGTAAAAATATTCTCAAAGCACTTTTTCACGTCGATTTCAACAGTTACATTTTTTTACAACTAATATTTTAATAATTATTAACACAAAAATATATTTTTTAAATGGGAGACCCCTTATACTTTTCCTTATCCGAATAGAGCTTTAAATTGCCATTTTAAAAATATAGCACACTTGATATTTTGCTTAAATCTACTTCGAAATATAAAGGTTTTTAGTTTTTTACGCGAGTTTTAAATGCACATTTTGTGAAGTAGGCTTTGGACGGAGCGGCCATATGGTTAAATTCAATTATTTACTCGTAGTTGTCAAATTTTACTTCAGGATCAGTTATTGAAATTGTCAAATAAATCGCAATGAAGTTTGAAAATTACGAAAAATGCGATATGACAGTGTATTTCATACAAACCGGAGAAAATTCGGAAGAGGCAAGTAATTTGTACCACGAACGGTATCCAGAGAGGTGTCAGCCCTTCAAGGATATATTCGTTCGATTGCGACATAACCTTGTTAATACTGGCCAATTTGAAAAGAAACGACCCAAAAATTATGCATCAAACAGGGATAAGGAGTTAGAAGAAATAGTAGTTTTAGGAATTATCGCAAATAATCCGAACACTTCAACCCGACAGTTAAAAGAATCCACTGGACTACCAAGAACTAACGTAAGTCGTACTTTGAAGAAGCAGAAATTCAGGCCATATAGGACAAAAAAAATTCATCACCGTATAGACGGAGATTTTCAACGGCGTATGGATTTTTGCCAATGGTTGCTGGAGAATTGTAACCATGAAATTTTCATTAAATTGCATTTGGACAGACGAAGCTTATGTAAACAATGCAGGTATTAACCATTACAATTCTTATACGTGGACACAAGAAAATCCTCATTTAGTTGTGGAGCAAAGAAATCCAGGCAGATTTCGATTTAATGTGTGGGCGGGAATTTTTAGAGGCAGAGTTACAGGTCCATTTATTTACGAATACTCACCTCTCAGAGATATTTAGAAATTTTAAGGCAGCAAATAGAACCTCTTGTTCATGAACTGCCGTTAATGGACCTTAAAATATATTTTTTCAACACGACGGGGCACCCCCTCATAATGCTGCAGTTATCAGTAATTTTTTATCGGCCAATTTTGACAATAACTGGATAGCCAACCAAGGTCCGAACCGTTGGCCGGCAAAGTCACCGGATTTACTACCTAATTTTTAAATTGCCGACAAACACCAGGCAAGAGTTAGAAGTCGTAGTAATACAAAGTTTTCGCAGCTCTCGCTCCTCTTGAACTAATCAACCCGATAATAAGTGTCCAGAAAAAGTGCCGCCTATGTATAAATGAAATTGGTCGACATTTCGGAAATCTCTTATAGAAAATTGTTTTGTTTTAGTTTGCTTTACTCGGAATAAATTGTTTTATTGTTGTTTTGTTTTATTTTCTACATAGTATGAAGTACTATAGCATTCAGTAAATTTCATTGTAGTTATGACTCTTAGAGTTATTTTTGGGAATTTTTTTTTTTTTGAGATTTGACTGCTATCGGTAAACAATTGATATTGCCGCTCCGTCCAAAGCCTACTTCACAAAATGTGCATTTTAAAACTCGCGTAAAAACTAAAAACCTTTATATTTTGAAGTAGATTTAAGCAAAATATCATGTGTGCTATATTTTTAAAATGCAATTTAAAGCCTATTCGGATAAGGAAAAATATACAAGGTATATATTTTTGCGTTAATAACTATTAAAATATTAGTTGTAAAAAAATGTAACTTACACTGTTGAAATCCACGTGAAAAAGTGCTTTGAGAATGTTTTTACAGAAATCAAAAATTTTCAACAGGAAAAAATTACAAATATTTTTCCAAAATGTAGTATATTTGAAACGGTACTAGATATCGATATGCGGTTTTCACCATTGAGTTTATCTTAAAAATTGAGCCTCAGACACCGACATCAGTTGTCGTCTATCTCCTTCAGACAAAGGGGTTTACCTTTAAAAGTGTCCAATTTGGACCACCCTGTACAGTCTGACAATTAAGAATGTGACCGATTGTATTTTTGAAAAAATGCGTTTCGAGAACATTTTTACCACTAATGTATTCTTTGTTGAGCTAACAACGGCGCAGTTACCTTAGCAAAATGTCCAATCGCCTCCTGCTTCAATAATCCCCTTGCATCTTTGAGGCATACTGTCGGTGAGATTTTCTGCAATGATCTCTAAAATTTTTGAATCTCGCTAGGCAGCTGAGTCAGAGTCTTTCCTCTGAGCTTTCTCTTTATAAAGGACCAAATGTTTTTAATAGTGTTGGCGTCCGGTGATTGTGAGGGCCACTGTAGTATCTTATCGTGAACCTAAGCTAGCCGCTTCGTGACGTGATTTTTGACCAGCAAAGGTTTCTTCAACGTGCTTCGGAATTTGACATCATAAACACGAAGATGTTGTGGAATAGTCTCATGGTACACATTCAAATCCGATTTTATTAATTTTGCCGGTCCCTGACGCAGCTTCAATTTCGGGTCCCGTGAAAACAAAGACACGATTCGTTTTTCGACTTTCGGAGTAACTGCCTACCTAGGTTTTGGCAAATCGTCTCGTTAAAATGATTTCTCAGTTCTTTATAAACGACATCGATTTTTTAATATATTTAGCTGCCGCGGAATGTGTCAATTTAGGTCCCTTTGGATGGAAACAAAAGAGATTACCTCGAACCGACCCGTAAAAAAGTAGATTTTACATGATTTCGATGAAAGTTTGGAATCGACTGATACTTTTACTAAAATGTGCCGTAGATAAAGGTTCCCTATACCGATGTTTTAGTGAATCGCTAGAATCGCATCTACCAAAAATGAATTATCGCAGACACTTTCTTACTTGACAGACTGTAAGTAGCTAAGGAATTAAAAACTGATCACTAAACAGTTCTTAACTATTTGGAGAAGCTCGATGTTTGGCTGGCACCTAATTTGAAGCTAAAACATTTACTCGATCGAATTTCCATTTGCGAATCTCTACAGAAACGTGATGAAATGGAGTTATTTCTGAAGAGATTGATCACGAGCGATAAACAGGGTATCAAATACGACAATAATATGTGAAAAAGATCGTGGTCGAAAGAGGATGAAGCTTCACAAACATGGCAAAGCCCAGATTGTGGCCAAAAAAGTTGGGATAGCTGGGACTGGAAGAGAATCGTGTATCATGAGCCGCTACAATCTAGGCAAGTAATTGATTCTGTATTTTACTATCAAAACAAGAATGGACCAAATGATCAAAAAAAAATCGACCAGAACTAGTTAACCGAGAGGGTGTCGTTTTCCACCCTAACAACACCAGACCACACCTATTTTTGATCTCTCGGCAAAAAATGAGTCATCTGGCTGGGAAGTTCTAATATATCCACCGTATAGTCCGGACTCTACACCCTCAGAAAACCATACGTTTCGGTCTCTGTAGAATTCCTTGAATGACGTTAAGTTAGATTGAAAAGAGGCTTGTGAAAACTACCATACTTCTCACAGTTTTTTGCCCAGAAACCACCGAACAATTGCCTTTGAAAGGATCAGTACATTCTTGACAATCCTATATATATATATATATATATATATATATATATATATATATATATATATATATATATATATATATATATATACGAGGCTGGTTTGAAAAGTCCGTGCAAAAATAAAAAACTACTTATGTGTTTGGGGTAAACCTTTTTTATTTTTCGACATAGTCTCCTTTTAGGCTTATACACTTCGTCCAACGATGTTCTAGTTTGTTGATCCCTTCCGAATAATAGGATTTGTCCAAGTCTGCAAAATATCCATTAGTGTCTGCAATCACCTCCTCGTTTGAATAAAATCTTTGTCCCGCCAGCTATTTCTTCAAATTGGGGGAAAATAGTAGTCCGAGGGAGCCAAGTCTGGAGAATAGGGGAGATGTGAAACGAGTTGGAATCCTATTTCCATTAATTTTGCGACCACAACTGCTGAGGTGTGTGCTGGTGCGTTGTCGTGATGGAAAAGGACTTTCTTGTGGGCCAATCGCGGGCGTTTTTCTTGCAGCTCGGTTTTCAAACGGTCCAATAACGATGAATAATATTCACCTGTAATAGTTTTACCCTTTTCCAGATAGTCGATGAGGATTATCCCTTGCGAATCCCAAAAGACAGTCGCCATAACCTTTCCGGCCGAAGGAACAGTCTTCGCCTTTTTTGGTGCAGATTCCCCCTTGATAACCCATTGTTTAGATTGTTGGTTGGGCTCAGGAGTATAGTAATGTATCCATGTTTCATCCACAGTGACGAAACGACGCTTAAAGTCCTCCGGATTCTTCTGGAACAGCTGCAAACCATCCTTGCAACACTTCACATGACTCCGTTTTTGGTCAAGCGTGAGCAATCGCGGCACCCATCTTGCGGATAGCTTTCTCATGTCCAAATGTTTATGCAAAATATTATGTACCCGTTCAGTCGAGATGCCCACAGCACTAGCAATCTCACGCACCTTAACTCTTCTGTCATCCATCACCATAGCATGGATTTGATCAATGATTTCTGGAGTCGTAACCTCCACAGGCCGTCCAGAACGTTCAGCGTCACTTGTGCCCATATGGCCAGTACGAAAATTTTGAAACCACTTATAAACTGTTCTAATCGAAGGTGCAGAGTCACCATAATGTTTATCAAGCTTCTCTTTAGTCTCCTGAGGCGTTTTGCCTTTCATAAAGTAATGTTTAATCACCACACGAAATTCTTTTTCGTCCATTTCTTGAAAATCACTCGACTTCCTTGAGACCAATATGGCTGAAACTTGGTGTGCGTTCATTCAAGAGATGGTACTAACTAAATATAACCTCGATACGCGCCGGTGGTGCCATCTCTCGGACTTTGCACGGACTTTTCAAACCAGCCTCGTATATATATATATATATATATATATATATATATATATATATATATATATATATATAAATGTATGTATATATACATATATATATATATATATATATATATATATATATATATATATATATATATATATATATATATATATATATATATATATACTAGCCGGGCCCGCGGCTCCGCTCGCGTGGACTTGATTCACTACTATCGTTACTGCTTATTCCTTATGTTACCCAACGTAATAAAAATATCTCCCATTATTTCCCCTTATCTCCCAGTATCTCTACATAATTTCCATTATCTAGGCTTATCTCTGCTCAACTCCCATAATTTCTCCTTATCTCCAATTATTTTTCCTTGTCTCCCATTATCTCTCCATAACTCCCATCATCTTGACTTATCTCTGCTTATCTTCCATTATTTCTCCTTATCTCCCATTATTTATACTTATCTCCCATTATCTCACCTTATTTCCCATTAACGAGGCTTAACTCGACTTGTCTTCCATTATTTCTCCTTATCTCCCATTATCTAGGCTTATATAGAACATATGTATAAATTTATAAAAACACGTAAATCGGATAAGTGGTTCTCGAGTGATAAGCGCACTAACGGACAGACAGAGAGACGTTGCATTTTATATATATATTATATTCTTTGCTACGTGATATTGTTCCATATTATATGCCTTAGGCAGTGTATTGCAAGAGAACGCGCTAGCGGCAAACTTTTCTCCGACTTGATTCACTATTATCGTCACTGCTTATTCCTTATGTCACCTAACGTAATAAAATATATCCTATAACCGGGCCAGAGAACATACGTATGTTTAATAAAAAAGCACGTAAATCGGATAAGTGGTTCTCCAGTTATAAGCGCACTAACGGGCAGACAGACTGAGGCACATTGCATTTTATATATATTATAGATATTCTTTGCTCCATGATATTGTTCCATATTTAATGGTTTAGCATGTTTTAAAAAAAAGCACGTAAATCGGATAAGTGATTCTTCAGTGATAAGCGCACAAACGGACAAACAGATAGAGAGACGTTGCATTTTATATATATTACAGATATCCTTTGCTACATGATATTGTTCCATATTTAGTGGTTTAGGCAGTGTACTGCAAGAGAACGCGCTAGCGACAAACTTTTTTTCCGATTTGATTCACTATTATCGTCACTGCTTATTCCTCATGTTACCTAACGTAATAAAATATAGTCTATAACCTGGCCAGCCTGCCAGAGAACATATGTATGTTTTTAAAAAAAAGCACGTAAATCGGATAAGTGGTTCTCCAATAATAAGCGCCCTAACGGACGGACGGACAGACAGACAGACAGACGGGCAGGCAGAGAGACATTGCATTTTATATATTATAGATATAGATTATTATTGTTATATAACCTGGCCAAAGAATATATGTATGAATTTAAAAAAAGACACGTTAATCGGATAGGATTCTCGCGTGATAAACGCACTAATGGACAGACAGACAGACAGAGAGACATTGCAGTTTATATATATTATAGATTATAGATATTCTCTGCTACATAATATTGTTCCATATTTAATGGTTTAGACTGTGTATTGCAAGAGAACGCGTTAGCGGCAAACTTTTTTCCGACGTCATTTACTATTATCGTCACTGCTCATTCCTTATGCTACCTATCGTAATAAAATATAGCCTATAACCTGGCCGGAGAACATAAGTATGTTTTAAAAAAAAAGTACGAAAATCGGATAAGTGGTTCTCCAGTGATAAGCGCACTAACGGACAGACAGACAGACAGAGATACGTTGCATTTTATGTATATTATAGATGTAATAAAATATATATCTATAACCTGGTCAGAGAACATATGTATGAATTTAAAAAATCACGTAAATCGAATAAGTGGTTCTTGAGGGATAAGCGCACTAACGGACAGACAGACAGACAGAGAGACGTTGCATTTTATATATTATAGATATACATTATTATTATTATTATTATATAACCGGGCCAAAGAATATATGTATGAATTTAAAAAAAGACAGGTAAATCGGATAAGTGATTCTCGCGTGATAAACGCACTAATGGACAGACAGACAGAGAGACATTGCATTTTATATATATTATAGATTATAGATTATAGATTATAGATATTCTCTGCTACATGATATTGTTCCATATTTAATGGTTTAGGGCGCTAGCGGCAAACTTTTTTCCGACTTCATTCACTATTTTACGTCACTGCTCATTGCTTGTGCTACCTATCGTAATAAAATATAGCCTATAACCTGGCCAGAGAACATATGTATGTTTTAAAAAAAAAAAGTACGTAAATGGGATAAGTGGTTCTCCAGTGATAAGCGCACTAACGGACAGACAGAGAGACGTTGCATTTTATATATATTATAGATTATATATATATATATATATATATATATATATATATATATATATATATATATATATATATATATATATATATATATGTTTGACATTTAAAACTAAATAAAATAATTGTACCATCAACTATGTTAAAACATAAATAGTGTATTTACCATTTTCCGCAGCATAATGTAAGAGAGCATTACTATTCTTATCCAGAAAATTAACATCAAAGTCATATAAACTCCAGTTATCTAACGTAATGTTTAACACTGAAAAACACCCACTACTTGCTACTTCGCACAGATCCACAAATGAAAGATCTGTCGCCATTTCGCAATTACACATTCATTTGTCTTGCCTTAATACACGGCATATCTCTGATTTGTTTATTGAAAGATACTAAAGATAAATAGAAATAATTCTTTTATCAAAAGTGGCAAAACTTGCGATAAGATAGTCAAGAAATTTATTTTGGTTTTTTTTGTAACCGTATATAGGATGTACAAAAATCAAATCATTTAACTCTACCGAACTGTAAAAAATGTCATTTTTCAATTGCCAATATCTCGGAAATAATTTAAATCAGAGATAAGCAGAATATATATGGATTTCTGTTTTTAATAAATGACGAACTTGCAGAATCAATCCCAATAAAGATAAGAATTATCCAAACAGATTGCTTTAGGCCACTACTTTTCAATTTACTAATAGATGAAATAGAAACAAATTTCTAAATTTGTAAAATGGGAGAGAAAAGTGACGAGTCTATGTTGATGACGCTGTTCTGCTAGCCAAGAAGGAAGACGGTCTTCAGAGATTACTTTACGCATTTACCAAAACAGCTAAACGATTTGGACTGTCCAAACTGACAGCAGAAACAAAATACACAACAACTTGTCATTAACGAAATAATCATACTACAAGAAATAAACATCTTCGCGTAGATATATGGAGTTTTGACATTATATACACAGAACAAATAAACCAAACAACAAGGGCGCCCAATCTGGCGAAAGAAAACCTAAGACTTGAAATAAAAAATCTCGAATTCAAACGGTCATAATTAACCCATAGGCTGAAAAGTTTTTGGTCTGACCTATAGATGTCGCCCTTTTCAACAAATCCATATGATTTTTAGGAAAGTACCAACCTTTACAAGCTGCAGTGGTTTTAGTGGCGCTATTTTTGATATTTTCAAAATAATGGAAAAACATCGAATGTCGTATGTAGATTAAACACTGTTTCTTAATGGGAAAAAATACCGTTCAAGCAAAGCAATGGCTTAATAAGTGTTAGGGGGACTCTGCCCCTGAAAAATCCCTCATCATTTACTAGAATGCTAAATTTAAACGAGGTCGTACAGGTACAAATGATGTTGAACGCTCTGGAGGCACAGATTTGATAGTTACACTGGAAAACATAAAAAAAAAAATCCACAAAATTGTTTTGGATGATCGTAAAGTGAAATTGCGTGATATAGCTGACATCCTAAAGCTATCAAAAGAAGGTGTTGATCATATTTTGCATGAACATTTAGGCATGAGAAAGCTCTGTTCGAAATGCGTACCGCGGTTATTCACAGTCACACGTCGCGCAAATTCATTGCTAGACGAATGGATTGAAGCCCGGAATTTTAATGTATTACATTCTACCATCTGTGAAAATCTCTATTGTTATATATATATATATATATATATATATATATATATATATATATATATATATATATATCTATATATATATATATATATATATATATATATATATATATATATATATATGTATATGTATATGTATATATATATATATATATATATATATATATATATATATATATATATATATATATATATATATAGAACGATAAATTGAAACCAAACATGGATAAAATGACAGACAAAAACGAAGAGTAGGCCTTGAAAATGTTGGAGCGACAATCTTTCAATGCTTGTAACTAAAGACGAACGATAATAGATTTTACCCATCTATAATCGATGAGATTCCTTCTATCTATAATTTTAACTTGCCGATATATCGCTAGTTATCGATATATCGATGACTATAAATATATTGATACTTATTATTGAAAAAGCTATTACCGAAATAGACGAAACTTCCAAAAAAGGGTCGTCTCTTCTAAAAAAAAACGTTTATCGTCTTTTAAAATTTGTGACCTAGGGTAGAAATAAGTGTTGACATTCAATATATCTCGAAATATCGATAATCATCGATAAATAGAGAATTATCGATATACTGATAACTATCGATATATCTATAACTGTCGATAACTATCGATATGTCGATAACTATCAATATCTCGATAACTATAGTTATCGATATATGGATAATTTTGAGATTCAGCTATTGTTATTGATAACTCAAAATAGTGAAAAAAATGCAAATATCTAATTTAATTAACAATATGTAAAGAAATTTTTGTGAAAAGCGAGGATTTCATTATATGAAAATCGGCTGGAAAAGACTCAAAATGTTACACTTTTAATTTTCAAAAAACACGCACATATTTATCAAAATATAAAGACAAAAAATATATGTAATAGGGACATTCGTGCATATGTTTATTTAGGAATGTGACAAGTTAATTTATGAGAGGTTATAAAGAAATAAAATTTACTACCTTCTTATCACTTGAAATACGACGGAACTTGGGAGAATGTTTTTTTTACTTGTACGTCATATTGAGTGTATATATATATATATATATATACATATATATATATTATATATAATATATATATATATATATATATATATATATATATATATATATCTGGGTCTAGCACACGTGCTGTAGGGAAGTCCCTAAAGCGCTCTAGGAACGGCATGGGTGCGGAAAAAGCGACTCACGTTGTTCTTGAATCGCTGTAAATTGTACTCGGTGGGAAACACATTGCTGGGCAAATTGTTCCAAAGAGAAGATGTTCTCGATATAAAAGACTGCATTGTACTCGGTGTAACAAGCTGAACCTCATACGGATGTGAAGCACCAGCGCGACGTGCATTTCTAACATGCATCGCTTTGGGAGGAATTAATCGGGCTACATCCTTCGAAAACTTTCCATGAAAATACTTGTAGAACAAACTCAAGTTGCCAACCGTTCTTCGATGTTCCAGCGAATCAAGGTCGCCGGTCAGTTCCGGGTCTCCAATCAGATGAATAGCTCTTTCTCCGCTTCTCTCTCTCTCTCTCTCTCTCTCTATATATATATATATATATATATATATATATATATATATATAGATATATATATATATATATATATATATATATATATATATATATATATATATATGTATGTATATATATATATATATATATATATATATATATATATATATATATACATATATATATATATATATATATATATATATATATATATATATATATATATATATATATATACCATTCTACCATACATTAAAGGAACAGACATAAGATATCATTTTCATGTAAACTTTTATTAAGAAAGCGGTGTTTTTCTGTTATATTAACATATGTCTTCGACTAAAGTGTCCAATCCTGTCGGTTCCTTTAATGTATGGTAGAATGGTATTGGATGTGTTATCCAGATCTTCACGGGATTTTTCTTTGTGGATTTTGCTGTTGATTTATAGTCCTGTTTATTTTGTGTTGTTTGTATCCATTCTGTTTTAAGGTTGTGGCTTTTTTAGTTCCTTTCTTAGAGTTGTCTGTGAGGTGAATTGACCTGGAAAATGATATGTTCGAGATATATATATATATATATATATATATATATATATATATATATATATATATATATATATATATACATATATATATATATATATATATATATATATATATATATATATATATATATATATATATTTGTATATATATATTACATTAAAATTCCGGGTTTCAATCCGTTCGTTTAACAATGAATTTGGACGACTGGCTACCAGTAGCAGCAGCAGCAAGAGCACTTGAAAAAGCCAAATGAAATTTGGCATTATCGTGATGAAAGATGATTTTTTCTTTTGTAAACGGGCCTTTTCTCACGAATTTTCTTATCCAGCTGATCCAAAAGGTTCCAATAATACTCTCCTGTGATTGTCTTAACGGTTTGAAGGTAATTAATTAACAAAATTTCTTTTACATCCCAGAAAACTGATACTAAATTTTTTGGACGACTTTGACCACTTTGGCTGCTTTGAGGCTGAACAACCGAGTTCAGTCCTCTGTGCAGTTTGTTGTCGCAGTTTAGGATCATAATGGTAAACCCATCGTCCACAGTTACACATCGATGCATAAAATCAGCTTTATTCTTTATGAAAGGAGCCAAATGCTTAGAAAGTTTCTCTCGAGTGGCTTTTTGTTCCGATGTTAGCAAATGCGGCACCCATCTTGTGAATAGCTTCCTTAAACCCAAAACATTAGTTAAGGTCCCATATGAGATGCCTATATCCTTAGCTAAATCATCTACGGTTAATCGGCTTTCTTTCATTACCATATCTTGTACAGACACAACAGTTTCTTCAGTTTTTGGACATCGTAAACGTGGATCATCATTGAGGCTTTTATAACCACATTTAAACTCCAAAGTCCATCTATGGGCAGTTGGAAATGAAGAAACAGACTCCTTTAACACATTCACTAACTTTGCAGGGATTTTAGTTGCTGATAAGCCTTCCAAAACAAAGAATTTTATCACTGCACGATATTCGATTTTTCCCATTTTTAAAAAATGCTCAAACACGTCTACTTTAACCAGCTGATAAACAATGAATGACTTGACAGGTCAACTTGAAATTTAGGGTCTGTTCATATGACAGATGATTCTTCAAAATGGTATTTAATATTTGGTTCAAGTGATGATCCATATGTGTCGCATTCAAAACTTATTGACTGACGATAGTTGTTATGTATTTATTTATTTAATATTGGAGCTTACATACATAGTCCTAAGAATTTGGAGATTATTTAGGAAGCAGTACTGAAAATAGTACTAACAAAAATAATAATACAAATTAATGTAATTTAATTGGTTGGAGCTAGACCTACAAGCAGTTTCCGTTTTGGGCAATGAAGTTAAGATAATTTTAGACTTAATTAGGTTTAAAGCAATTAGAAATTAATTCCCAAAATTTATTATTACCTAAGTTATATTGTTTTCTCCAAATATATTTTCTACAACGTATTTGTAAGCTTTAATTTATGAAGTTTCAAAATAAATAGAATCGACTAGTCTAGTATATGAGTTAATAAAACTATATATAATAGGCTTATTCAGATTAACTTTCCAGTACTAAAGTTTGATACACAAGGAGCAAAGGGTATATCTAAAAGTGAAACTTATTAAAACTTTACGGCCAGATTCACTAAAAGGGTCTAAAAGTTTAATTTAGTGTAGTTACCATGAAATATAATATTTTATGATTTCATGTTGTAAATGTCACCAAGTAAACGTTTGTATAAGTTAAGGTCTTGAAACAGTTAGAAAATATTATAGTTTCTGGAATTTTACCACAATTTGCTATTTTTATCTGTATATTCTTAAATAAAAATAAAATATCTGATGTGACACTGTGCAGCCTTATGCTTTAGTTGGTTTACTCATGTTCTTATCAATTTGAACCTTTATTTATCCCGTTAGACAGGTTTTAAGGTTAGATCGTTTTAGCGAATTAGGCTTTTTATATTCAATACTGCATTTTTGTTCCAACGTTTTCGAGGTTGCCTCTGCTGCTTCAGAAAATTGACTTCCACAGGGTTTTATAGTCTGACAGGAATAATTCTGTCGTCTGCACTTTAATTTAGAGAATTTATTTTAATCACCACAATAAAATTTTATTTATTATCTTTCATGGCTATTAATTTTTTTGCGACAATAGAGTATCTTGGTTCGTATTAACCCAAAGTGTGTTTTTTTTTGGGTATAGCACACGTACTGCACTGAAATTCCTAGAGGGCTACAGGAGTGACGCATGGAGAGAAAAGCGATTCATGTTGGCCTGGAATCCCTGTAAACTGTACGCGGTTTGAAACAGTCTTGGGCAAGCCATTCCAAAGGGATGATGTTCTCCATATAAAAGATTGCTTGAAAAGGGTGACAAGCTGAACCTCACACGGATATGATGAATTAGCGCTACGTGTATTCCTAACATGCACCGCTTTGTAGGATTAAATTCTACTTGGTTACTGACATCCCAAGACAGAAATTTTTTCAGGTCTTTGTTAAATTGAACGACTTCCTACTGTCTGCGATTAGTTGCATAGGTCGCTGATGTTCGAGCATTCAAAGAGAATGAAGAAATAAGCGTACTGTAATCTGTAAAGCTGCAGATTGGATGTCTGGTTCTTTCCAGCAGATTGTGAATGTAAATGAGAAAAAAAGTAGGAGACAGTATAGAGCCTGGGGGCACACTGGCATTGATAGTGAATATATTAGAAAGAAATCCTTTGACTACCATTCGTAAAGAACGCTCTCTGAGGAAACCAGCAGCCATAAGCAAAACCTTTCAGACATACCATAATAGCTTAGCCAACAATCTGTCATGCCAAACGCGGTCGATGCCTTGCAATCGCTAGAGATTCTTCAAAATGTTCAACTGCGTTCTTCTAAGCATGTGTTACATACCAGGTATACAAATATGAAATGCGGATTTTTTTTTTTTCTAAAAAAACATCTTAAATTCGGAAGACGTGCTTTATTCAAAGTATGCTCCATCGCTTGTTATACATTTTTCCCATCTTTCGAGCAATTTGTGAATACCACGCCAGTAAAAATCTTCTCCTTTTGCTGCGAACCATTCATCGAGCCATTTTTTCACATCTTCGTACGAACCAAAGCGCTGCTCAGCAAGTGCGTGACCCATCAATGCAAACAAGTAGTAATCGGAAGGAGCCAAGTCTGGTGAGTAAGCCGCATGGGGTAGAACTTCCCAGCTGAGTGCTTCCAACGTGTCGCGAACTGGTTTTGCCGCATGTGATGGAGCATTGTCATGAAGAAAAATGACTTTGTGTTGCCTCTTTCGGTATTCTGGCCTTTTTTCAAGTAGCGAACGGTTCAAATCGGTCAATTGTTGTTGGTAACGTTTAGTATTAACCGTTTCCCTAGGTTTTAACAGCTCATAATAGACCACGCCCCTCTGGTCCCACCAAAGACAGAGCATCGTCTTTCTGCCAAAGCGATTCGGTCTTGCGGTCTATGTGGATGGTGCGCCTGGGCCTACCCATGATTTTTTTGCGCTTGGGATTCTCAAAATAAATCCACTTTTTATCCCCTGTAACTATACGATGCAAAAACGGCTTCCTTTTGTGCTGAGTGGGCAAAATGTCACACGTGTTTTTGCGCTTTTCCATTTGCCTCTCGTTCAACTCAGTGTCAAATCTTTATAGCACAAACTGCTTTGGTGCACCATCTGTTGTCTGAAATTCGCATTTCATACTTGTACATCTGGTAAGTTAGAAGATTTACTGTCTATTTTTGCTTACGAAAGCCTGGTCCCTATTAATATTAAGTCTTTAGAAGATTCTAATTTATAGCCTTTTTCATAACTTTCCATAATATTGAAAGCAGTGTGACTGGTCGGTTATTGTTTGGCAACATCTTCTTGCCCTTTCTGTGTATCGGCTGGACTATAGGGCATTTCCAACAGAAAGAAAATATTTTCTTTCTGTAGGATGGGATGAAAAGTCTGCAGAAAACTGGTGTTAATTCGCTTGCGTATTTTTTGAATATTATCGCAGATATTCCATCATAGCCAGAAGCTGTTTTTTCATCTAGCTTCATTCAAATACGTTTTATGATATATGATGTATAAGCTATCCACTTATAGTTTGGATTAGTGTCGTAATGCCTAATTGCATTGCATCTTTCATTAAATTAGTAAGTTAAAATAGTCTAGAATAATTTAAGATACTGTAAAATAGGTGATTTATCAAAAACTGTTTTCAATGGCCAAAAAAGAACAGAAAATTCGAGTATATGTTATATTTTTATGTATTTCTTTGCACAACGAGTCACTAGTTTCGTGATTTTTGAAAAAAAAATTAATACAACGTCTGAAATAATCTACTAAGTTAAGAAAATAATTGATTTATTAAGCAGTGTTAGGAATTTAATTTATTTTAAAGAAAATTGATTAAACAAGTGTTTACTTACAATACAACCTAGATTGAACTTATCTCCGAAAAATTTCGGATTTTTATTATATTTATTGTAGTTTTAACCAGAGGTTCCCAACCTTTTCTGGACCACCGCCCCCTTTACAAGAAAAAAAAAATTCCATAATAGTTAATTATACCAAATATTAAAATATTGTTGCATATTATCTATTTTATTTGTCTACCTATCTATTAAGAATCATAAAGTAGAAATTAATTAAAACGGCCAAATGAATTAAAAAATTGTTTAATAAAAATTTAAAAATAGACACAAAATCACTAAGTAATAAAAAAATTAATGAGAGGGTTGAGGCTGGTGGAGTTTTAACAATTTGTTAATACCGGGTTCCAATTTCGTTAACATCACGTTTAGTGATATGCAGTCTATTTCTTTTCTTAGACAGTAAATTAGATACTGCTCTGAACCCATGCTCAGCCAAATACGATGAAGGAAAAGCAATTAAAAATTTCTGTACTCTTGCTCCCAATCCAGAGTAGAGAGAGACATTGATTTTTTGGGCTAGAACTCTTGGTATCCATTTCTGAATTTTACTTTTAGTTCTTTATTAGTTATGAGTTTTACGGGTTCCTCTTCTAAATTTAATGATTCTGCTGTATATGCATTTGCAGGATCTAAAACCCAACTTGGTATATTCATGTTCAAAATAATCCGGAGGCGCTCCGTAAAATCAGCATGAAGAACGTCCAAATG
The DNA here is from genome assembly GCA_019049505.1 of Pachyrhynchus sulphureomaculatus. Lineage (NCBI taxonomy): Eukaryota > Metazoa > Arthropoda > Insecta > Coleoptera > Curculionidae > Pachyrhynchus > Pachyrhynchus sulphureomaculatus. The sequence continues at coordinate 78,905,989 of CM032456.1, forward strand.
TTGGCAGTAAGTAAGTAAATCTTCCTGTTTTGTAGAGACTCCTGATAATGTGGAAAATAGGTAGTATTCACCTCTATCTAGATTTTGTTTGAACAGAAAAAGTTTCTCCACAAAAGCAGCTATAAAGTTTTTTTGTTTTAATTAAATTCAACTCATCACCTTGTAATTGTAAATTGACTTCATTAAGTATTTTAAACAAGTCTGTCAAATAAGTGATGCCGCTTTTGGATGTAATGATGTTTTCGCTAAGTTTTCAAGGAAGTTCAGTACTGAGTCAAGTAGATTGATTTAGATAAATATCTTTTGAGAGCTAACAAACTTCTGTGTGCAGCAGCAAGCGATTGTAATCTTTATCATTTTTACTCCAAGGTTGACCAAATAATCTGTCACGCATTGAATTGTTTCTAATCTTATTGACTGCTCTAATAACGTAATGAAGCGACGAGTCTTTAAGTAATGGCATAATGATATTTCAACGTATTTAGCCATTCATTCTTCTTTGTACGGAATTATTACTCAGATGTATTTTTCTGATGATATATGATGGTGTCTTATGATGAAGAATAGTTTTTATTACCTCTTTGACTGCTGGCAAGATTAATTCCTTGCCGATTGTGTGTGGTTTCCTCGCTTTTACGATTAACAATGAAATATTATATAAGGCTCGTAGGCGTAAGGCGACGATGCAAAAAGGTTTGATATAGTTGGTTGTTTTAGATACTTCTGTTCCCGTCCTTGAAAATAGGATAAATCTTTGGCCTTTTTATCAGCATGTATTTTATTCAAATGCTCTTCTAGCCTAGAAGGCCTTCTGGCTTCATTTGAAAAAAAACCTTTTGGCAAATCACATAGATAATGTCACTATAAATCACTTTCACTCACGAATATGGATTATTGGCGAAGCATAAAAAAAATAATAGAGCTATCCCGGCCTTTTATAGATTTGATTTCGTACATGCATCAATTTGTATGCCTTTGCTTGTTTGAGATGCCGATGCACTTGCTCTGTAAATAAGTTATTGTAAGCTCCTATATTTTTGTCGAAACATGCTTGAATGCATGAATCGCGTCTTTGCTTACCAACTTGCAAAGACCGACAAATCGAATTAGGTAAAACGCATACCTAACGCTAATTTAAATTTCTTAGTGCTTATTTACATGATAACAATAAGATAAAAATTTTAGATAGCTAGATAAAATATTTATTCATTAAAACAGTAGGTATTTTCAAAGTATTTTATTATATTAATTTCCTAAATAGTTAGGTATGCTACGGCCGCCCCTTTGACTGTCTTTACCCCCCCCCCATTTTTGGACGTGCTACCGCTCTTATGAAAGGCTTCAGCGCCCACTATGTTGGGTATCATCCCCGTTGGGAACCTATGGTTTAAACAAACAACATACACACTGGTCAATATTCTTTTATAAACTGGTCTGGTATCTATAAGCACGGGTCATAAAAAATGGCGGCCAAGTCCGTCATGTATTCTTTGTTGCCTGCTCAGGATAAACTACAAGCTAACTGACCGAATAAAATCCTTTAAAAACCCTTAATTAAAACCTTTACTGAATTTTTCACTGCTAGTTTAAGTTGCAAATTCATAAAGCGCCTTTTCGAATTAAAATCTTTCACAGTTTAAAATTAAACTTTCATTTTGTTAAATAAGTATTTCGTTGAAAGTTTTAAATTATCATCATTGGAACAAGCCATTTTCTAGGATAATTAGGGTTCGATTTTATCGGTAACCTTCAGCAGACTACAATTCAATTTATATAACATTGCCGTAAAAGCATATTGTTGGTGAAATGTCTCTCAAACTAGTACGTCTTGAAGATGAGGTGGGTTTTTTGAGACCTGCTATTGGGTAGAACTCAAGTTGGACTTAGATGGCAGGATGGCCAACCGTGACGGAAACCACCGAGGGCTTCTTAATGAGGGCGACTTGAATCAGAAAAAAAAAGAAAAGTTGGACTGGATGGATCGAAAACCGTGACCAACAAAAAACAAATATATTTTGTCGCTAGGCCATGCCCGTAAATCACTAGGGTAAAAGTACTATTTGGGGATTATAAGCCGCGGATCCTACGGTAAACTGACCGAATATTACACAGACATCAAATGGAATTCATAACAAGAATCTCTCGAATTTAGCTGTAAATTTGAGAAATACAGAACCTCACTCATGGCCCAATAACATGTAAAGAGAGAGCCCAATTCTAATATTATCTAAGTATATTTAGGATGATGCAATATTTCCGTAAAGGGAGCGCGAAAGTTTCTAGAATTTAGAATCTTTTATTGACAATTAGAGAGGTTAAATCTATAACTATTACACAATGAGGTGAACTAATCATGATTAGACATTTGTGTCTTAAGATATTTACATATCAATAGCCTAAATCAGCATAGATATTTCACGAATATGAACTTCAAATTGAAGTTAAAATTAATTTAAGATTAACTTAAAGCTAGTTCTAAAGTGGGGGGTCTAAGGGTCTTAGGTATTGACGTTTGACGTTGGGTGAAGATCCACAGGCGTTTCTGATTGTTAAGTTTGGGTGGTAAATGACTTTATCCAGGAAATTGAGCTGGGCGTTGCCCATGAATTTCCGGATTGTGGGCATTTGGAGGTCTCGATGAATCTGGGTCTTACGGACGAGTTTTGGCAATGATTCGGAGAGCCTTGTTTTGAGTGGACTAAAGGGTGGATTTGTGTGGGCGTAACCTTTATCACCATGCCAAACTGGAATAGGTGAGATTAGCTCTAATGGTCATTTTGTAAATTGTTCATTTGTTACGTGTTGACAATTTGCTGGCCTTTCTTAGAAGAGGATATAGCTTGCCCAGGTGCTGATTGGCTTTGGTGGCGGAGATGGTGATCTGTTCCTTCCATACTAGCTGCTTGTTGTAATAGAGGCCCAGGTCTTAATGTTGCTGGTCCATTGGAGTCTGAGGAAGTGTGAGACTTGTCGGTATGGTGGCGTGAATGTTTCATGGCTAAACCTTATTAATAATACTAATTTTATTAGACTTATAGGAAACCACTTCTGTGTTTAATTTTTTCTTCACTTTTCATTCTTTAACCATAAATTCTGTATACTATTAAACTTTTATACATGAATTCTCTATGTCTATAAAACTTCAAGTCACTTAATCAAATAACTCCAAAAATCTTTTAAAATAAAGCCAACATGATCAATAAACCATAAAAAGTAACTTTTCAACTTTTTTTCAGGCCATGTGATAGAAATGTGAAAGACGTCGAACTAATCTGCGCCAGACTCCGCCGCGTGGACCAACTCTGCCGACTTCCGAACTCTGTTTTGCAACAGTTGGCATTATGTGGCTATTACGAAGATCTGGAAAATGGAGTAACACGTAAGTTATTAAATTCTTTTGTGTGCAAAATGTTAGACTTTATTCATTTTTCCTATAAATTCTTAGTTTAGGGAATGGTATAAGTGAAATCATTGAGGATTATTATACTTTCAGTTATTGCTGCACAATGTTTTTTAAACAACAAATTTGTAACACCTTGCAGATATACATAATGGCGCAATCAAAGATATTATAATTACTATTAGCAGATTTTCTATATCCATGTACATTATAACAAAATATACAGGGCATTATTAAAATTGTTCAACATATCTAATCCCTTTATTCCGTGTATAATCCCTATATAACTAATGAAACAGTTATGATTTTTCGGCATGTATGCTAACAATTGTAAACAGACCCGTCAAAAACAATAACCTGGATTGTTGCAACGTTTTCATGCTGAAAATCAGAAGTTCGTTATTTTTCTTTTTCAGTTGAGAAAAAACTTCTGAAAAACAACCTAAATTGGAAAGTCAATATTTTAAAAACACAAAAATAGTATACTATTTTACATTCAAAGCTAATATTCAGTATATTTTTATAAAAAAAAATTATTGTTGACACAACGATATAGTGCAAGTAAATCAGTTATGTAATTTTTATTAATTACTACTTTATCCAACAATAAAAACCTCAAATAATACTCGACAAGCCACAAACGCAGCCTAAACTCAAGAAGGAAAAATAAGACACTTTATATACGCAATAAATATTATAATGCTCACTATTCATATTAAAAATTATATATTATGACATTCACTATTCACCTAAAACTATTTAAGTCCTAGAAATTTTTTTTTAAAGATGGAGTCAGACATTATAACTTAAACGTAAACCATAGATACTTACAGTGGTATGGATCGGATTCTCTACTCATTTTACACAAATACATTTGCTGTCAACTGAAAGGCCGAAAATTTTTTATGTAACGATAGAACGTACGGGCCAAAGTCCTGCCGGAAGGACCTTCCGAAAGGACTTTTGTACATAGCCATCCACCAAATTCTTTGTCCTGCCTAAGAAGCATGGATGAAGGAGGGAACATGCATGCAAAACACCGGAGCTGACGCCAGTCAAATGAGTTTTTCAAGGTCAACGCATTTCTGAACGGTAGCAAAATCCAAAATTTTCAAGTACTCGTAGATTATCTTAAAATATTGGAATTTTCTGTTGGTAGCACATGCCGTCCTGTCAGAAAGATGTAAACGTCTCTATTCACCCCTAAAGGTGAGTCTTAGCGGCAGGTCGTTGCGCCCTTCTGAAAGGACGTTGTACACTCTATGGTTAAGACTTGATTAATAAAATGTTATTGTAGATGCTTCTTGAAAAATTCGAAGAAACTTCGATAAACATCTGCCCTAACTGAACTTTCTTGGCATTAATACGTTACATTTTGTTGATTTATGTTTCGCAAGTCGATGAATTCGGTACAATTTTAAATTATAATTAATGGAAAAGTCAATGAATCTAATAGATAACAGTTTAATTCGTAAATTATTCTATGCAATAAAAGATCAAAACTAATCCGTCAACACTGTTTACCTTTCTTATTTTTAACAAATCTTTAAAAGCTTTAAAATTTCATACCGAACATTACCAAAGTAAATTCTGCTACAATTGGACTTAAGACAACATATGTTGTACCCAATTGTTTTTCTAAAAGCGGAAAAAAAGCAGGATAATAAATGGTTGTGCCAAGGGAAATTCTTTTTCAAAATAAATGTGAGGAAAAATATCCTTTAACAGAAAGTACTTGGAAAACTTTCATTCAATAAGGGAAATATATATAACATATATATATATATATATATATATATATATATATATATATATATATATATATATATATATATATATATATATATGTATATATATATATATATATATATATATATATATATATATATATATATATATATATATATATATATATATATATATATATATATATATATATATATATATATAATCAGGTGTACAAATATGAAATACGGATTTCAGACAACAGATGGTGCACCAAAGCAGTTTGTGCTATAAAGATTTGACACTGCGCCATTTTGTTGTGTCATCAACAAGTGTCAGATGCGCACGAGTGATAAATTGGAAAAGTGTGTGCATAGTGTTGTGTTCAATATGTCGAGATTTATACCGAACAAAGAGCATTCGCGGACAGCATTAATTTTTTGTTTTCATTTGAAAAAAACTGCTGTTGAATCATACCGATTACTTCGAGAAGCTTATGGTAAACATGCTCCATCGCAAGAGACGTGTGAACGATGGTTTCGGCGTTTCAAAAGTGGTGACTTCGATGTTGCAGAGAAGGAACGTGGAAAACCGCCAAAAAAATAAGAAGATGTGGAATTGTAAGCATTGTTGGTCGAAGATGATTCGCAAACACAAAAACAACTGGCCAAGCATTTGGGCGTTAGTCAGCAAGCTGTTTTTGATCGGCTACGAGAAATGGAAAAGATTCAGAAGACCGGTAGATGGGTACCACATGAGTTGAACGACAGGCAAATGGAAAAGCGCAAAAACAGATGTGATATTTTGCTCGCTCGATAAAAAAGGAAGTCGTTTTTGCATCCTATAGTTACAGGGGATGAAAAGTGGATTTATTTTGAGAATCCCAAGCGCAAAAAATCATGGGTAGACCCAGGCGCACCATCCACATCTACCGCAAGACCGAATCGTTTTGGCAGAAAGACGATGCTCTGCGTTTGGTGGGACCAGAGGGTCGTGGTCTATTATGAGCTGTTAAAACCTAGGGAAACGGTTAATACTAAACGTTACCAACAACAACTGACCGATTTGAACCGCTTGCTGCTTGAAAAAAAGGCCAGAATACCGAAAGAGGCAACACAAAGTCGTTTTTCTTCATAACAATGCTCCATCACATACGGCAAAACCAGTTCGTGACACGTTGGAAGTACTCAGCTGGGAAGTTCTACCCCATGTGGCTTACTCACCAGACTTGGCTCCTTCCGATTACCACTTGTTTGCATCGATGGGTCACGCACTTGCTGAGCAGCGCTTTGATTCGTGAAAAAATGGCTGGATGAATGGTTCGCAGCAAAAGGGGAAGATTTTTTACTGGCGTGATATTAACAAATTGCTCGAAAGGTGGGAAATATGTATCACAAGCAATGGAGTATACTTTGAATAAAGCACTTTTTTTATCATTCTACCGAATTTTTTTAGAAAAAAAATCCGCGTTTCATACTTGTACACCTGGTATATATATATATATATATATATATATATATATATATATATATATATATATATATAGGTGTGTGTGTGTGTAAAGACCGTGCTGTTTGCTCTTATATCAAAAGTACAGGCGTCCAAAACTATGGAACACCCAAACGTGCCTAAATGCTATTAAATAAATAACAGGAACTATAAGAATAGTATATGGCCCCATGCTCTAGGGAATCTGGAAAATCAGCCTCCTTGAAGCCAATTAAAAAATCGATTAAATCGTATTAATATTTTACTTTTTGCCTTTAAAACCTCTGCTTGGATCTATCTACCTCCCGTTTTCCTAGAACGCCACTGTAAATTGGACAATTATATAATGCATCCAAAAAGTAGTTAACTTTAGTATAAAATTGTTTTGCTAAAGGTTTTGAAGATTTCATTAAAGCAACCATTTCAACTATTTCTCATACATTGCAGCTTGAAAATAAAATTTTATACGTTCGATCTCATGCAGTTAAGTAGTATTACCTAAGGTATGCAATTTCCATAGAATATCATTGTTATTGTTTCAACTAGAACGCTAAAGATTTTTATTGGTTTCATACGGTAATAAAGGTGACCTCTGGTAAATTTTTTATGATTGGTTATATTTGCGTAATAAAGAACACTGTAATATATAACATAATATAATTATATAATATATAATATATATAATATAATATATAATATATAATATATAATATATATATATATATATATATATATATATATATATATATATATATATATATATAATATAAAATATATAATATATAATATATAATATATAATATATATATATAATATATATATATAATATATAATATATAATATATAATATATAATATATAATATATAATATATAATATATAATATATAATATATAATATATAATATATAATATATAATATATAATATATAATATATACTATATAATATATAATATATAATATATAATATATAATATATAATATATAATATATAATATATAATATATAATATATAATATATAATATATAATATATAATATATAATAATACGAGTTTAAATGAACAAATATCTTTGCTGACTTCGTTATGTGAATCAACAGTAGCGGGAGCCTAAAATCTAGAGCATCTCGTGGCATTCAGATTACCAAAATGCCCACCTAGGAAGCGGCTCACCCTAATCACTACTTTATTTTAGTAACTCAGAAATTGAACTATTTGCAGCAAGTATGCAGTTTCACATCTTTTTTTTCAAGAACAATAATGGGATTGTTTGTCGGTTGACGTTTCATAAACTCTTAACCAACCAATTAATATTAAGCGCTCTACACTACATAGATAGAGTTATCAGTAAAAGTTTTTATCGAATTAATAACCATTTTGGCGGCGTGATCCATTGCAAACCTAAAAATTAAAAATCTATTATTATTCCATGTGGCCAACCATACACTAAGATGCTCTAGAGGAACTGAACATTCAGTGTTCTAATCTCGAAAAATAAAGATTCTTGGTAACACATGCAATCGTAGGTGAGACCTCAAAAAGTTACTCTAAATTGGCACTACCTAATCCCAAGAAGCATGATTTCTTATCAAACCAAGACCCTGAAAGCTTTCGTTGCGCGAATTTTTTTATTTTACACGAAAATCAGTCATTTTTAACCATTTCTCCTATTTTAAAGAAAGGTTTTTTAAACAATAAACCTGCTATATGTAAGTTTGCAAAAGTTAGTCCGTCTTCTTCTTTTTACCATAAAACGAGGAGACACCATATTTTAAATTTACATCTGAATCGTAGCCTTAAAAGTTTTAAGAATAAAATTACTAAAGCAATTTATCTTCCTTTTACCGTTAGCAAGTTAAAAGTGCTAACTTTGAAGTTACAGTATTGTTAACTACACGTGTTCTGAATTTATTGCTTTAAAATGAGCTTAAGAGTTGAGAAAACCCCAGCTTAACTGCGGGGAGAGATACATTAGTACACAGTATCAAAAGCAAACTTAAACAGACTAATTTATGGTTGCAGATACCGTGTTGCCGTGATGTATAGAAATGGTTGATAATTTCATAAACGGTACGAGAAAAATATAATAAGGGTTTCTTCAAAACCTATACAATAAAGATAGTTTTAATTTTATAGGATGTGTTAAATAATTAGTGCCTTATTTTCATTTCTCCAAATCGAATACCCTATATTTTAACTATTGCATTTACGAATAATCTTCAAAATTTTAAGAAGTTTTTATGTAACCTCTTCCACATCTACAATTTAGCTCTCCGTGTTAGAATCAAGCATTTTACATTATAGGTAGCTTTTGAAGTTTTATTGTATGAAAATGTTATTTTTTGTGAAAGATCTTCCATCATTTCCGGTCATCGTTTTTTAAATTGGGTATAAATTTTTAAATCGCCGTTGTAACTATGTTAGATTTCTTTTTTGCAAAACATTTCTCACCGATTTTGAGTTTATTGTATTGGGAAAGGCCTAAGCTATTAGCGTTCCAGTTTTTTTTTTCTTCGAGGGGCTCCACCTCTCTTTGGCGGTTGATTCACCTCCCATTTGTCGATTGGCATTCCTTTCTTCTATAAGCAGCTTCGCCTTTTTTGTTCTTTGTTTTTCCTTAAAGAAATGCCTTTTGTTTCCATATGCATAGACGTTTTATTTTATTTTTTTAAAAGATTGACCTCACAAACTTACTCGTAATACAGTAAGTTTGTGAGGTCATGACCCATAGAATTCGGTTTATTTCTTACTCCAATTTTATGGAAATAACTGGGGAAGAATCCATGATTTGGCAACGTTTCCTAGATGTGTGGTTACGGTAGTACCAATGTGATGTAGGAATATTTTAATGAACTTTCAAATAGTGGGTATTGATTACATTGCCAGATTTGTACTTTACTACTATTTAATTGATAAACATCGGAAATTATTAAGGAAAATTCGTGAAAGATGTTTGATGATGTCCTTGCAATTTTCTTATCTAACACGTAGGCTAAAAGTTTTTGGTCTGACACATAGATGTCGCCCTTTTGAAAAAATCCATATGATTTTTAGGAAGTACCAGCCTTCAAACGACACGTATCAAAACTTCATGACATTTCGACTATTAGTTCACCAGTTACAGTGTTTTTAGTGACGCTACTTTTGATATTTTCTAAACAATGGAAAAAATCGAATTTCGGGTGTTTATTAAACACTGCTTTTGATGGAAAAAACACGTTCAAGCAAAGCAATGGTTATTTACTAGTATGCTGAGTTTAAACGCGGTAGTACAGATACAAATGTTGCTGAATGCTCTGGACGCCCAAATGAGATAATTACACCGGAAAACAAAAAAATCCACAAAATTGTTTCGGATGACCGTAAAGTGAAATAGCGTAACCCTTAAAGATATCAAAAGAACGTGTTAGTCATATTTTGCATGAACATTTGGGCATGAGAAAGCTCTGTTCGAAATAGGTACCGCGTTTGCTCACAACAACGCGTTGATGTTTCTGAGAGCTGTTTGGACCTATTTAAGCTCAATAAAAAGGATTTTTTCATGCCATATGTGACAATGGAGGAAACACGGATCCACCACTACACACCGGAATCAAATCGGCAGTCAGCTGAGTAGACAGCAGCCGGTGAAAGCCGCCCAAAGCAACCAAAGATACAACATTCGGCTGGGAAGGTTTTGGCCTCTGTATTTTGAGATGCGCATGGAATAATTTTCATCGCCTATGCTAAGAAGGGAAAACCATTAATAGTGAATATTATATAAAGTTATTGCTGCGTTTGAAGGCAGAAATTGCAAAGAAACGGCCCCAAATGAACAAGAAAAATGTGCTCTTTCATCAAGTCATCGTGTCACAAGCCAATGGTTACGATGGCAAAATTGCATGATTAGAAATTCGAATTGCTTCCTTATCCACCGTATTCTCCAGGTTTGGCCTCCAGCAACTATTATCTATTCGCAGACCTCAAAAAAATGCTCACGGGAAAGAGACTTGGCTCGAATGAAGAAGTTATCTCCGAAACTGAGTTCTATTTTGAAGGCAAAGACAAATCCTTCTACAAGAAAGGTATAGAAATATTAGAAAAGAATTTAATTGATTGTATCGCTCTTGAAGGAGACTATTTTGATGAATAAAGTCGAATTTTGCAAAAAAAAAATGTGTTTTAAGTAGCTAGACCAATAACTTTTCTGCCTACGTGTTACAACATGGCCTACTATGCCACAATGTGCTTTAATTCAAGGAAAATAAAAACCATAATGGTTTTGACTGAATTTAATAGATTAGTTATATAGGTAATAAAGATATTAATGAATTTATTCTTACTAATGTTAAAGTGTACAAGTACAGTACAAAGTGCAGATTGTGAGTGTGTATTTTTTTTAGTTTGAAATAGAACGCATTTTTTAAAGCATGATATACAGCCGCAGCTTCTGCAGAAAAATACTGAGATTTTCATTTAAACTTAAGATATGTTGATAATTATCCTGAGGATAATAAAAAGTTGTACTGTGTTTATTTTCTTGTTTGGAGGCGATTGATCGTGGCAACGCTTTCCTAGATGCGTGGTAATGGTAATACCAATGTGATGTAAGAATATTTTAATGAACTTTCAAATAGTCGATATTGATTACATTACCAAATTTGTACTTTATTCTGTCCGTTAAGATGCGTTTCTTAAAAAATTGATAAAAATCGGAAATTATTAACGTAAATTCGTGAAAGATGTTTGATGATGTTCCTGCAATTTTGTTAACTACAAAATTGCCTACTACTCGTATGGCTCAGTGTACTCTAATCCAGAGAAAGTGAACCTTAATGGTTTTTTTTCTGAATTTAATAGGTTAATTATAGGTAATAAAGATATTAATGAATTTATTCTTACTAATGTTAAAGTGTTTTAAATTGTTAAGTACAGATTGTGAGTTGGAATATTCTAAAATGTTGTTTTAGTTTGTGGGAGACGCCTATTTTAAAGCACGATATACTGCGGCAGCCTTACCAGAAAATACTTAGATTTTCATTTAAACTAAAATTATGTTGATGAATATCCTGAGGATAATAAAAAGTTGCATTGTGTTTATTTCCTTATTTGAAGCTATCTGGATAAATAGCAACGTATTCAGGAGATTACCCAATATTTCCATTAAATCGTTGTTTTGTTAATAGTGCCTTACTTGGGTAGTGGGAAATGTTAACATCTATTTGTGTAAATAAAGCTTTATACTCCAAACTATATATACCTTAAAGCTGTGTCTGACTGTCCTCTAATAAGTAATTAATTTTTTTGTAGACTTTAGTTCATGGTGTTGTACTACTATTGATTGCCCAATAAGAATGTGATAGAACATTCAAAAATATTTTATATGTTTTTGTTAAAATAGAGTGTTTTTCGATGTGTAGCGTTAATAAGTATTTATCAATCACAAGAGTTGAAAAGTGAATTACTCGCCGATATCTAAAATGTTCCAAATGACGAATTACTGCCTGGTATAAGGTCTGCAAAATTTCTTATACTTTTCCCAAAAGTACACAGTGTTATAAAAATCTAACGCAGTGTCACTCTACTGTAAATTTCAACCTCCTCAAAAGTTTATGCAAATTATTATATCTAATTTACTCCTTTAATGAAAGCATAAACATTTTTTAAATTAGATAATAAACATAATATACATTAAAAGCCAACACCATTAATGGGCAACTCCAAATTGGGTCAACTATTGTTTATTGCCACACTAATTAACTTTTGTTCCGGAGGAACTGTAAACCAATTTAGTTTATAATGTACTAGTTGTGCCCGTGGCTCCGCTCGAGTGGACTGAAGAAGTATTGTTTAGGTTTTTTTACAATAGAGCGCGCTGGCGCAAGTTGTAAAAACCGACTTGATTCGCTATTATCGTCACTGCTTATTCCTAAAGTAACAAAATATAAACTAAAACGGTGTTATAAAATTTTGAAACTTCGGGAAATTCCCAGAGGCAAACAGGTTGTGCCCGTGGCTCCGCTCGAGTGGACTGAAGAAGTATTGTTTAGGTTTTTTTACAATAGAGCGCGCTGGCGCTAGTTGTAAAAACCGACTTGATTCGCTATTATCGTCACTGCTTACTCCTAAAGTAACAAAATAGAAACTAAAACCTGGCCAGAGAACATATGCATGAATTAAAATAAGCACGTAAATCGATTAAGTGGTTCTCAAGTGATAAGCGCACTAACGGACAGACAGACACACAGAGAGGCTTTGCTTTATATATATATATATATATATATATATATATATATATATATATATATATATATATATATATATATATATATACAGTACCGCTCAAAAGTCTTTGGACATCCTTAAAAAAACCAAATTCTTATATTATTCAACCTATTTATTTATTAAACTTACTCATATGTATATGACAATTAGAATCAAGTATTTACAAGACATATTTACGTAATTTGGACATTATTTTTTAAAAATTGTTGCTAATTTTTGACTCCTCGAAATATTCCCTCTTTGCTTTGATGACTGCTGTACATAATTTTGGCATTCTTTGCATCAATTTCATCAAAGTATCAGGGGAGATTTTATTCCAACAAACTTGTAAATACTCCCACAACTGATTTGCATTTGTTGGCCTCGTTTTTCGCATATCTCTATCTAATTCGTCCCACAATAATTATATAGGACTCTAATCGGGAGATTGCATCATAAGTTTCAAAACCCCTCTCTTTTTTTCTTCAGAATGTAATCCTGACACAATTTGGATTTGTGGTTTGGATCGTTATCCTGCTGGAATATGAACCCGCGATCGATAACTCTTGCACTAGAAGGGAACGCATTGTGTTTCAAAATTCGGTGATACCGATCCATCCTATCATCAATTTTGTCCAAGTTTCCTACATTTTTACTTGTGAACAACCCCATACCATTATTCCTCTACACCTGTGTTTCATGGTGGGCATTACACACTATTATAACATTCTTTCTCTCTCGAATTACCAGACAAATTTTCTCCGTTTCCCGCCAAAGAATTGAAACTTGGGTTCGTCCGTAAAAAGTAATTTTTTCCAGTGTTCTACGGATTAATCCTTATGTTTTCGAACTCATTGCAAAGTTTTCAACTTGGTCTGCCTCCGTAAAAGTGGCCAGACCATTTTCCGCACTAGAAACAAAATACGGTGGATAATCAACAGCGGTTAGTTATTATACTATTACGAAGTATAACAATTTGATAGTACAATATTTAGTTACATTGTAGCTTAAGTGAAACGCGAGCACTAAATTGTATGCACACTTTAGCAATTTAGTCAACACTAATGCACAAAACTGACTCAGAAAAAACGGCTTTCCTAGACGAAATATGATAAGGAACTGACCCAAGGAGGATCATTTCGCAGTCTCGGTTTTCTTGTAGAAAACAATTATCGTTTACCCCCCCCCCCCCCCCCCCCCCCCCCCCCCCCCCCCCCACCCCCCCCCCCCCCCCCCCCCCAAGGTCACATTCAAAACAGATACCGATGCTAAACACACTTTCTTATTATTCCTATACTTTGAATAGATAATATTTTGAGTAAGGTAAGGAAAAAAGAAAACAAAATCTTGATTATGTCAGCACAATTTCTTGATTTGAATCTCATTAAATTATTTTGGGACAAATTATATAAACATGTGTGAAAAATGATTTAAACAAATCAATCGTGGAAGTGTTTACAAGTTTACTGGAATAAAATCTCTCCAGATACCGTAATGAAAATTTTTCTAAAATAATGAGTTGAAAGCCGTTCTTCTGTCGTTTTTTTGCGACACAAAAAAAATTGTACAATTTTTTGCTACTGTTTGGAATAATTCCGAAATGATCATTTTGTTAAATTGTTGTGTAAATATATAAATTAATTTTCATAGCACTTTGGCTTTGATTATCTTTTGTTCCTGTTAGTGTTCTGTATCAAAATTGAAAAACGAATCACTTCGGTATCTGTCTATCTGTGTGTCATAGCCGATTTTCTCTGAAACTATTGGATATAGAGAGTTGAAAGTTCTCATGAATATAAAAATTGATAGCCTAATCACAGCTATGTAGTTTTGAAAGTTAAATTTGGACTTAAGGGGTTAATTTTAGGTGATGAAAGCAGAATTAAAATAAAAGTTTGAAGGTCATCGAGTACGGTGTCAAATGAAAGTTTGTGAAAACTCGAGGTCAAAAATATATATGATGTAATACTCGAGCAAACTTTTCTTTTTATTAATTAAAAAAAATTGGCAAAAATCTCCTATGTAGAGTACTAATCAAAAAATATTGAAAAAATTCTGGAATATTCTCAATAAGGTGTAGATTAAACGAAAATTATCACGAACCTCTGGTAGTTTATCTGGTATATAGAAACAAAGATCGGAAACAAACTTTGATATATGTTTCGTACTTACATACAAGGCCCTAACCTGTTCAATAAAAAACGTTATTCACTGTATAGTATAGTATAAACATACATGCGCAGTAAGGATCTAAAATAATTATTGTGACAGATTTCAATAACATTGGGGACAGACAAATGATAAAATATACCAATTCTACTAGATATAGAACCTTAATGGACAATGTATTTTACAATTTTCCTAATGATACAACGACTTTGTTGCCGAATCTTAGATAGTGATTTTTGAAAACTCATTTCGTGTGTGTTTTGTGAAATCGCTGATCATCTTATACCTCCGTAACAAAAATTTTTATTGTAAAAGCAATCGCGGTACGAAACACTAATTGCGCAAGTCCGACTTGCATTTGGCCGGTTTTTTTCTATAATAATTTTTCTTAACTTCGTCGATTTGTTCCATCTTCTTTTATTATTGTTATAACTATGTATTTATCATTTTCATTGACAATGGAAACTTTTAAACGATAAAAGTTTAATCCGGTTGAAGATAAAATAAAAGTTTAAAGTAATTAATGTAGTTTAGAAGTTACTTTATAACTGTCAACATAATTTATATAAGGTAAAGTTTAAAAGATAAGATAAATTTCAATATTTGAGGTTGAATCAGTGTTATACTTTTTTCTTTACGTTCAACTTTTTTGAAAATGAGTTATTGTTTTAAAATCAAGTTAAGACAGTGTAAAATATATTTTTAAATGAACCGTGGCTTAAAGCATGGGCTAAAGAATTATGCTGCTATTTATTATAATACCATGTAACTCAATGTTAATTTTAGATAATAGTGAGTAGCTGGATCAGCAGAAGCATCCTTGGGCGAACACATAACAATAGAAGCGACGCGGATACAATATATTATATACAAGTAGTATGTAGAATTTGTAAGATATATGAAAAAAACAGGCGAATTTGAAGCCATTTGTACAATATATAACATATTTCTTTAGTTTATGCTTATAACATTGAAATACTCACTATTTACTTCTCACAGAGTATCCAAAATCTCTACCAACGCTACTCATATGGTTGTTAATATTGCCTATTGAAATTCAGAAATACTTGTATATATATATATATATATATATATATATATATATATATATATATATATATATATATATATATATATATATATATATAAGGAGCTAGTTGTTGAGAATGCAGTAGTAAGTGGCCAATTAAAAGTCAATTTGTTTACAGGTCGAGCTTTCGAAACCGATATATTTGTTTCTTTTTCACGACATCTAGAATAATGTGTAACTTATGAGTATCTAGTAATTAATTATATAAGGATAGTAATAACAAATTTAAGACTAAATTATTGTAATAAACATGTACATTGTACCAACAGAATAGAACCACTACACAGGACAATTAAAATACATTTGGTCAAAATAACTACTAGTCTGGATCAAAACTGAACGACTATGGGCAACATTTTCATTAACGGTGTTATAAAATTTTGAAACTTCGGGAAATTCTCAAAGGCAAACAGGTGCGGCCCTCGTGTTGGATTTTTGGCGGTAAAAGCACTTGATCTGTCATGTGTGTTTAACGTTTTGGTTAAAAAATGAAATATCTCTAAAGTCGGTAGTGGGTACCACCTGTTTGTCGTGTGGTAACTCCCACAAAATGGAAGTGATTAAATTAAAATGGAAAGAGGGAAAACAGAAAGGACACCATTTTCACACTAGTGTAGAGGTTAGAATTATCAGCACGATGTTTGTAGTAGACTGGAAAAAAATTGTTGATTCAGAGTCCAAAGTAATATTAGTGATATTCATGTCGTTGGAGAGTTTCAAAATGTATGAATAAATCACACTGAAGTCCTCCGTGTCTGACCTCTTGTTCATGTTTACCGAATTGTTGTTAATAGCTACCATCTCCAAGAATTTTCTCTTTATATAATTAGATTCGTTGAACAAGATAGATGTGTTATCATAGTTCATTCTATGGTCTTTTTGGATGACATGTTCTGCAAGGGAGCACGAAGTTACACCTCTCCTGCAATCGCTTTTGTGTGAAGTTATGCGGCCTTTGAGGTTCCCGGAAGTTTGGCCAATATATGACAAGTTACAATTAAGGCAGGCTATAGACCACATTAGTTTTGACGTCGGCCTCAATCGGAGTTTTTAATTTTGTTTAATTGAGTTTATTCTGAATTTTCTTAGCAAATTTGAAGTCGAGACCTTTAAAGATGTTTATAAGTTTGGGTGTTAGGTCTCTATGATGTGGCAGGGATGCATAAGTTATATTTGGTGGTGAGTTAGAAGATGGGCGAGAGCCTACTGGTCTGTGGGTGTTTTGGTGTGGTTTAAGGCGGGGTGGAGAAAAGATGAGGGTGAGTATTAAATTGAAGGGGTAAGAATTTGCACAGATAAGGTTTGAAGTACGGTTAAACAGACGTTATGGAATTCAGGATGAGTCAGTCTAAGGACTCTTGATCTCATTGTAGATATTAGCTTTAGTTTCATTTTGTTGGATGTTGTGTATGGTAGTTCATGTATCTCCCACTACTGGTTGGTTTACTGTACCGCCTGGTGTTAACGGTGTTGTTGTCGTTTCGAATTAACAGCATATTAAGGAAGGGAATCGTTTTATTGGTTTCCACTTCTACTATGAATTGAATGTATTTGTTCTGTTTGTTAAAAACCTCAAGTGTGTTTTGGACTAAGTCTTGGTACAGATAGTATAAGATCATCCACATATCTTTTGGGGAATGGGAGTGGGAATTGGAGACTGTTGATCGCTTGTGAGATCAAGTTATCCAGGACATAACTGCTTAAAATAGGGGATAATGTCAGAGTCCATGAGCGTGCGAAAAAACCTGTTTGTAAAATTTATTCTGAAAGAAAAAAAAGGTAAAGTCAAATGCGAACTCGAAGAGTTTTTTAAAGGAGTCCAGATTAAGAGTAGTATGCTATTGGATCGTGGGTCTAAGGGGAGGTGTGTGTTTTTGTGAATATGATTCGTCATGATATTAGTAAATTTTCCTCTAAGAATGTTTGTGATAATTTAAGGTTGGGGGAATCGATACAAAAACCTGGACCCACAGCCAACAGCGTGGTTGCATTAGGAGGGATGGTTACATCTGAAATATTTCTTAACCATTTATTGAGTACAGATATTGAATCAAATAGATTATTAAGTTTTTTAAGTTTTAACATGTTGCGTCTTTTTATAGAGTTGAAGGTACGGTTATATTTGTAACGTAAAGAGTTTTCATAATCCAAAATTAATTGATTAGGTAGTATATTAGACAATAGATACTTAGTTATCTTTAAATCTTTTTCAATTTTATTGATGTTACAGATAGTGATATTGAAATAAGTATCACTATCTGTAACATCCATAAAATTGAAAAAGATTTAAAGAAAACTACAAGACCTTGCCAAATCTAGTATCGTGCAAAATTGGAACACCATCCAACAACATACTCCCCTTGATCTGGACTCCTTTACAAAACTCTTTGATTTCACATTTGACTCAACCTTTTTTATCTTTGAAAACAAATTCTACAAACAGGTGTTTGGCACGCCCATAGACTCTAGCATATCCCCTACTTTAAGCAGTTATGCCTTGGACAACTTGATCTCACAAGAGATCAACAGTCTATAATTCCCACTCCCCTTTCCCAAAATATATGTGGATGATCTTATACTATCTGTACCCCAAGACATGGTGCAAAACAGACTTGAAGTGTTTAACAAACAGAACAAATACATTCAATTCACAGTAGAGGTGGACTCCAATAAAACGATTTCCTTCCTTGATATGCTGTTAATTCGAAACGACAACAACACAATTAACATCAAGTGGTACCGCAAACTGACCAGCAGTGAGAGATACATGACCTACCATTCACGACATCCAACCAAAATGAAACTAAACCTAATATCTGTAATGAGATCAAGAGTCCTTTGACTGACTTATCTTGAATTCCATAACGTCTGTTTAACCGAACTTCAAACCTTATTCATTGAAAATTCAATTTCGTACACACCCTCATCTTTTCTCCACCCGTCTTACATCACATCAAAATACCCACAGTCCAGTAGGCTCTCACCCATCTTCTAACTAACCACCAAATATAACTTATGCATCCCTGCCACTTTATAGAGACTTAACACCTAAACTTATAAACGTCTTCAAAGGTCTCGACTTCAAATTTGCTAAGAAAATTCAGAATAAGCTCAAGTCCCTATACAGAAAATTAAAAACTCCGATTGAGGCCGGCCTCAAAATTAATGTGGTCTATAGCATCCCCTGCCTTAATTGTAACTTGTCATATATCGGCCAAACAACCACTAACCTCAAAGGCCGCATTACTTCGCACAAAAGCGATTGCAGGAGAGGGTAACTTCGTGCTCCCTTGCAGAACGTGTCATCCACAAAGACCATAGAATGGACTATGGTAACACATCTATCTTGTTCAACGAACCTAATTATATAAAGATAAATTTTTTGGAGATGGTAGCTATTAACAACAATCCTGTAAATATGAACAAGAGGTCAGACACAGAGGACTTACTCGTAAGTGTGATTTAGTCATTCATTTTGAAACTGTCCAACGATATGAATACCATCAATATTACTTTGGACTCTGAATAAATAATTTGTTTCCAATTTACCACAAACATCGTGTTGATAATTCTAACATCTATACTAGTGTGAAAATGGTGTCCTTCCTGTTTGCCCTCTCTTCAATGTAATTTAATCACTTTCATTTTGTGGGAATTACCACACGACAAACAGGTGGTACACACTACTGATTTTAGTAATACTTCGTTTTTTATTTTTAACCAAAATGTCAAACACAAATGACAGATCAAGTGCTTTTACCGCCAAAAAACCAACACGTGGGCCCCATTTGTATGCCTCTGGGAATTTCCCGAGGTTTCCAACAAATCTTATAACACCTGCTAATGAAAATGGTGTTCATAGTTGTTTAGTTTTCATCCAGACTACTGGTTATTTCGACCAAATTTATTTTAATTGTCCTGTGTATTGGTTCTTCCTGTTGGTACCGATGTACATGTTTCTTACAAAAATTTTGTCTTAAGTTTAGATGTCTTGATAAAGACAACAAATATATCAGTTTCGAAAGGTTGACAAGTAAACAAATTGTCTTTTAATTGGCCACTTACGACTTGATCCTCAACGATTAGCTCCTTCTTCTTACTAGTCAGTTTATATATATATATATATATATATATATATATATATATATATATATAACGGAACAATAACCTAATTAAAAGAAACAATCGACCCTGTACGTTAAAATTATACTTTGATTAGGGTTTTTTTACATAAGAATAAAAAAAAGAACATAAGCAGCATTCCATGTAGCAATTGCAATGAAGCTTACATAGAAGAAACCAACCGATATCTGCGTAGTTCAAAAAACACAACCTTAGTATCCGTAACAAACAAACATCAGCTTTCTTCCAACAGCTGTTGGCGACCGAGAATCCATCGAAGTTGAGAAAACTGGTATGTTAAACAGAAGAAGCGATGCCTTCAACTCCAAGATATTCGTGTTAGCCCCATGGGGCTAAACCAGCGCCGACCAAAACAATGCTACAATCTACGGTCCCGACAACGCATAAACAGGGTATAGAGGTGATAAGCGCTTGATTTACCGTTAACCGTTGATCAGTAAGCATCGACAAAACCAAATGAGACTTGAAGCAATGAATATCGATATAGCCTAACATTAACATAAACAGTAACTTGTTCTCCGTTCTCCGTACTAAATTAGGTTATTGTAGTAAAAACTTATCATGAAGTTAGGATCTTACGTTAAATTGTAGTTCCTGTCTGGGTGATAGCTTATAAAATATTCAGTAATCATTTATGTCACTTAAAACTGAAAATGTGGAAATTTCATCAACTCTATTTACCCTCTTCTAAACTACAAAATCCCAAATAAGTAGATGGAATAGTCATGAAAAGAGTACATTGAAAAAAATTCAATCTCTAAAATATTTTCTGTATATAACACTCGTGACTTATCTTTTCTTTTCCACATATCCGCTGAAAAATTTACTATCAAATACATTGTTGTCACTGTGAAATACCCTCGTTCACGATGACGTATGAAAATATTTTACATCTGTGGAGTTATGGCACAAGCTGATATGTCATATTTATGAAGAGTAAGTTGTAACCAAATTTTATCTAAACAAGAGCAGTAGTAGGAACACTTTAAATGAAAGCAGTTAAAGTGCTCGATTATTAAAATAAGCGGCATCATCAGATTACTAGTATATATATTACTACTATATAAATTAAAACAATAATTATTTTACAAATACGCTATTCTGTACTTATTCACCGATATCGGTTAGCCAAAATTTTCTGAATTTACCACGAAAGATACTTGTCTGTTGCGAAGTATTGCAAGTCATGCTGTTCGGAAGCAGTTGATCTTTATTTTACCTGTTAAATAAATAAGTGGACAAGTATATATACCCTTTTCATCATCATCATCATTATTTAGCCATAATTTGCACCCATTGCTGGACATAAGTCTCTTCTAGGTGCTTTCATGTCTTTCTCTATCTTGTGCCGCCGCAATCCAGTTTGTTGAAATTCTCTTTATTTCATCTCACCATTTAGTGGGACGTCTTCTTTGGCTATGTTTATCCGCCTTCGGTCTTCATTCCATAATTTTTCTAGTCCATCTTCTATCCTCCGACCTTGCAGTGTGACCTGTCCATCTCCACTTAAGTTCGTGATGCATTTTATAACGTCGTATACCACTGTTCTTCTGAGATATGTCCCTCGTTACTGCAATGAAATCACGGTCTCTTTCCAAGTAATTACAGCTGAAAATTAAAATTAGCTAAGGAAACGGAATATTCCGAAAAAAATCGATCTTCGCCAGAATTTACATTTCATGTGAAAGAACAATATAACTGAAAAATTCGATGCCTCTCATTCAGTTTTAGCCCAGTCGTCAGAAACAAATTTTGACGAAAAGTTCTCATTAAATGTCAGCAGGCTGCATGTTGGCATACAGGTGGTTTTTTGGACGTATACGATAAAAAAAGTTTTCTGCTCTAAAGTGTACGGTACGTCTACAAAATCGAAAATAAAATGAAAAATTCGGTTTTTCGCAAATATCTCTAAAAATAAAACGAAATCGAAAAAGTAATAGCACCACGTGAAAGAACGCAAAGTTTTACAAGAAAATATTATATAGATTATTTCTTTTAGTTCCATAATTCAAAAAAAATTTTTAAAATAAAATTGCTGGTTTAACTCCTTCAGTTGTAGTAGGAATCATGCTTTAACCTCACTTATACTCGTAATTAAATTAACGTTTCTGTATACCGTTAAATATTTTTAAATTGGCTATTCAGGGGTTTCTTGTGGTGCTGGTTAAGAATCCGATGACAGATTTGAAAACTTCAAAATGGCAGATCCAATATGACGGCCTGAGAGTACGCAATTCATTTAATTTCTTGGAGTAATCTAGAATTTTTGGGGTTTTCAATAACTGTTTTCTTTGTACTTGAATGTCTAAATGAAATATAAATACATTACACTGAAAGCCTAGACTTTTATCTTTTTATTTCTCATCTTTAAATATTTTTCTTTATTTTAGGTTTTAGTTGTATAATTAATAATAAACAAAAAATACGTTTAACATGAACACTTTTTTAAGAATAGAGTACAAAAAAAAAGAGAAAGTTTTTTTAAGTTTTTAATGATTTTCTAATATCAAGTATACTTTTAACTGTAACAAAAAAAAAATTGTTCGACTTTTTTTGACCATTTCGTATTACTTTAAATTTAAAATTGCCGACGACGCACTACAGCAGGTAAATTTACAATATTTTAAAATTGAATTTCTAGTGTTCCGTACGGAACACTTATAAGATGACTTCGGTGTCTGTCTGTTTATCTGTCACACCCGATTTTTTCCGAAACTATTTGTCATAGAAAGTTGAAATTTGGGTAGTAATACAGGAATTGATGGCGTCATCAGAGCCGTGTAGTTTTGAAAGTTAAATTTTGACTTAAGGGGTTAGTCTTGGGGGGTGAAATCGGAAGTGAAAAAAAAAAAATTTTACTAGGTCAAATGAAAGCTTGTGAAAACACGAGTAATATATATATATATATATATATATATATATATATATATATATATATATATATATATATATATATATGTTTTTTTATATATATATATATGTATTTTTATATTATATATATACACTTTGTATGTATATATGAGAAAAAAGTTCTCGGTAATGTAATACTTGCGCACACTTTTCTTTGTATTACTTTTTAAAAAATCGCGAAAAATCGATGTCCCCCTACCTTATCTCGAAAAGTACTGATCAAAAATTTTGAAAAAATTCTGTTCTCCATGCGGGATGTGTAGGCATGCGCGGAAACGCCGACCGTTGAGCGAAAATTAGCACGAGTATATATATATATATTATATTATATATATATATATATTATAATTATATATATCTATATATATATATATATATATAAATATATAAAAAAAACTTTTCTTCATATTATTTTTAAAAAATCGGAAAAAATCGATGTCAGTTTCTCGAAAAGTACTGATCAAAAAGAAAAAATTTGTCTCCATGGGGCGTACGAAAATTATAACACGAGTGCATTCCCTTTAATTTATTTATAAAAAAAACTCAAGGTTTCAGTTTTCAGTAAAGATTGTGTGTTTTGTAAAGTCACAATTAACGTACGTAACACTAATTGTGCAAGATCAACTTGCACTTGACCGGTTATTTTTAAATAATACAGACCATGTGAGTATTTTTAATTATTCCTATATTGAAACTTAAAGTATAATAATGATATATGCACAAGAATTTTTGTCATTTACTGTATGTCCGTTAAAATCATGCACACAAACATTCCGTTTTAAGTTATAAAGCAATAAAAATAAAAACTATTAGTATTGTCGGAAAGCTGAAAGTCTCCTCTTCAAAAAGCTGTCTTTTAATTTTTTTTATACTATGAAAACGATTAACCTTCGAGCGGTGCTGCACTTTTTGAATCACCTATCTGACTTTTTAATAAATTCTCACCCTAATAAAAAAATCTATATACTATTTTTTTGTAAAATTTTCCTATCTTTCACTATTAGTTTTTAGATATCTTTTTTATTTTTCGAGATATTACCGATTACTGCATTTTATGGGCTTAGCGTAAATCAAATTTTTTTCTATCGTATTCTACGTCCAAAAAATTACCAGTGTACCAAAATGCAGCCTGTTAACATTTAATGAGGGGTCAAAACCCCTGACGACTAGGCTATTTGATCATTCGATTAATGAAATCACTCGATTACCAAATACTCAACCATCGACATTTGTCGGTTTTCCCCTTATTAAATCAAAAAATATATTCTATTTTCTATGTGGAAATTAAAATAATTTAAAATGCATTAAAAGTGAGGTTTTTTTTTTAGTAAAATGCAAAATTCTAAATAGATCGTACCCGTAATTTTTCAAAAAACTAGTACAAGTTGTCACAAATATTTATGTATTAATATCCAAAAGAAAAAATCCTGTATTTCATAATTTCAAAAACTGCCAGGCTAACTTCTACCATTAAAAATGTTTTTAAAGAAAAGATGAGAATTTATCTTTAATTGCAAGCCATAGTTCAAAAAGAATTGTTTTTTTTTTCATCACAAGAGACCCCTTTAGAATTCCAACAAAGTAAGTTCACATTGTTGGAGCTGCTTTTTAACTTGAAGAAACGAATTTTTTCATCGTCTACCTTAAAAAGATATATTAGAAAAAAAACTTTCGGTCTAGGCATTAAAACTTTAATAAGAGGATTTTCGTGTTAGTGGTCTAAGGTTTTATTTTCTTATTTTTTTTTATTTATTACTGAAATAGATTTAAAAAAACTTAATTTGTTGTTAAATTTAACAATTTTATTTATTTGAAATAAATATATCTTGTAGCAAGCACACAAAAAAAATTATAAGTAAAAATTATAAATTTTGCATAAGTATAAAAAAATAGAATAGAATTCAGGTTTTTGCGGAAAAGTTACTAAGAAAAGGGAATAGTGGTATTTTACTAGTACTTATACCAATTTTTCTTAAATCCGTTTTGTTTTCTATTAGTGTTCCGTAGTTATAAGATTATTTTGGTGTCTGTTCGTCTATCTGTATGTACGTCTGTCCGCCTGTCCGTCTGCCCGCCTGTTCATCTATCTGTCTTACACACGCGATTTTCTCCGAAACTATTTGACATAGACAGTTGAAATTTGGAACTAATATAGGACTTGATAGCCCCATCAGAGTCGTGTAGTACTATAAGTTAAATTTTGACTTAAGGAGTTAGTTTTGGGTGGTGAAATCAAAAATGAAAAAAACATTTTTACCAGGTCATTGAGTGAGGTGTCAAATGAAAGTTTGTAAAAACACGAGTTTAAAAATATATATACTGTAATACTTTTCTTTGTATTATTTTTAGCAAAAAATCGCTGCCCCCCCTCACGCGAAAAGTACTGATCAAACAATTTTGAAAAAATTCTAAAATATTCTCCACAGGGTGTAGATTGATCGAAAATTGTGACGAGTGCATTACCTTTTAATTTATCTGGTATATAAAAAAAACAAAAATTTCAAGGTCATCAGTTTTCAGTAAAAATCGGAGAAAAACTTTGTTGAAAACTTATTTGGGGTGTGCTGTGTGATTGTGTGATCATTTTATACCTCCGTAACGGCAATCAACGTACGGAATACTAATTGCGCAAGTCCAACTTACACTTGACCGGTTATTTAGTTTCAAGTGTTATCCAAAGATCTATGCAATGCTTTACCACTGTAAAAGACGAGCATCAGCATGGTTCCATTTTATCCACTTTTATACGCGAATTTTTATAAAAGCCCTCATATATCAGCCCGATTACGAATTAAAAGTTTGGGTTTCCTTCAACGTGATCTAGCGATTAAAATGTGAATCTCCTTAGGACAACAACGCAACAAATTATAATAAATCTGAACAAGAGGAACAACAAAAAACAAGAAATACAATTCAGTCGTAAAGATAAATAAAAATACACTCATGAAATGTGACATTCCTGGATTTCTTTTCAGAATTTCAACTCTAATCTTACCAGGGTTAGGTTAACCCTTTAAAGATTCTTAGTATCTAAAACAATAATCAAAACATAGTTGTCTTTCCCTAAGAGTTAAATATTTTCATCTTTAATCTATAAATCTTGTTAGAAAATAAAACGTTAGATTTAATAAAAATGTATCGTCCTTTTACTCCTATATAAAATTAATAGTTTTCATATCAGCACACATATTTGGTGTATAATACTACTTGTTTTTGAAAGAAAATATTGAAATTTTTAGGATTATAAATTATTTTTAGTAAAATAAGGCAGACTTGTTCAAGAAATTAATTATTTCAAGTAAAATAAGACAGATTATCTTAAAAAATACATTTTTCTTTTTTATTTTATTTTAAGAAAACACTATATATATATATATATATATATATATATATATATATATATATAAATATATATTCTGAGTGTTAGAGTGATTGGTTATCTATATCCCTTTAGAAAGAAATAAGTGACTATTTAAAAATTCTACTGAAGCCAACAACTCACTATTTACGCCTAGAAGCTACATAACGTAATGCATATTAAAGGAAATAAATATTTTTTTAGGGGTATAGATCACTGCAACAAGGAAATCTCTAAAAAGCTATGGGAGCGACGCGTGTGCGGCAAAAAGCGATTCACGGTGATCTTGAATCGCGGCAAATTGTACTCGGTGGGAAACACAGTCCTGTGTAAATCATTACAAAAAGATGAGGTTCTCCATATAAAAGACTGCTTAAAAAGGTTGTATGTAAGTAACAACTTGGATCTCATACCGATGTAAAGTATAAACGCGACGTATATTCCTAGCATGCACCGCTCTGGGAGGAATTAAGCGGGCTACATCCATCGAACACTTTCCAGGAAAATACCGTCCTTCAATATTCCAAGAAATCAAGGTTGCTGGTGAGTTCTGGGTCTCCACTTAGGCGAACAGTTCTGTTCTGAATAGAAACTAACAAATGTTTGGGAGCAGAGCAGTATTGCATCGTTGAACTAATTTGACCTTTGTACACAATTAATAGTTGATGTACAGTGTAAAGCTTTCTAGTTCGAAATAATATTCTCAGCTTTTGAGACACTCCCTTGGCTATGAATGCAATATCTTTATACCAAGACATATTAACGCCCATCAAATTGAGTGTCGAGGCTAGAGGAATGGGATGTACCGACATAACCATGCTGGGGTTAATTTAAAAAAAAAACTGCCTGTTTAGTTTTTCTGGCGTTAAATTTAACTTACTTACTGTCACCACAAGATATAGTTTTTTTTAGGTCTTTGTTAAATTGAACGATTTCCCGCTGTCTGCTTCTATTGCACAAGTAGCCGATGTTCGAGTAATCAAAGTAAATGAAGAAATAATCGTACTGTCATCTGCAAAGCTGTAGATTTGATTCCTGATCCTTTCCAGGGGATCGTTAATATAAATGAGAAGTAGAGTAGTAGACTGTACGGTGCCTAGGGGCACACCAGCTTTAAACTGTCAACTGTCACTCGTAAAGAATCCTTTCTTAGAAAAAAGAGAGCTCTAAATAAAACTTTTTAGACTTACCATGAGAGCGTAGCTTAGCCGATAATACGTCACGCCAAACACGATCAAATGATAGATCAAGTGCAATCACTCGATATTCCCCTAAGTGTTCAATTGCGTTGTTTCAAACATGCGTTACAGGTTAGATCTCCTGTTGATTTTTGTTTACGTAAGCCTGTTGATGATCGCTAATAATATTGAAGCCTTCTAGGTATTTAATATACCGAGCAAAATACGAATCAGATTCTAATTTTTCTCATTACGTCTTAAGTGGGAATAACTCAAAACAATAAAATAACATTATCTGAAAACTTTAAGGATTGATTTGGAGAGATCTGAGAAAATAACCGGTCAAGTACAAGTTGAACTTGCACAATTAGTGTTCCGTACGTTAATTGCTTTTAAAATAAAAAAATTTGTTACGGTGGTATAAAATGATCAGTGACTTCACAAAACACACCTCAAATGAGTTTTCAACAAAGTTTGTTTCCAATCTTTACTGAAAACTCGAAATTTTTGTTTTTTTTTTGTATACCAGATAAATTATTAAAGGTAATGCACTCATGATAATTTTCGTTCAATCTATACTCCGTGAAGAATATTCCAGAATTTTTTTAAAATTTTTTGATCAGTACTTTTCGAGATAAGATAGGGGGACAGCGATTTTTCGCGTTTTTTTTAAAAAATAATACAAAGAAAAGTGTGCGCAAATATTACATTAGATATTACATATATATATATATATATATATATATATATATATATATATATATATATATATATATATATATATATATATATATATATATATTATATATATATATATATATATTTATATTTTTTACTCGTGTTTTCACGAGCTTTCATTTGACACCACACTCGGTGACCTAGTAAAAAAAATGTTTTTTCACTTCGATTTCACACCCTCAAAACTAATCCCTTAAGTCAAAATTTAACTTTCAAAACTATTACGGCTCTAATGAGGCCATCAATTCCTATATTAATACCAAATTTCAACTTTCTATGTCAAATAGTTTCGGAGAAAATCGGGTGTGATAGACAGACACCGACGTGATCTTATCAGTGTTCCGTACAGAACACTAAAAACCCGAGTCCAATCTTTCACTATTGATTTTGTTGAGAAATATCGACCAATGTTACCTTCACCTGGCTAGCTGCCAAACACTGAAATGCAGTAAAAGATGGTATCCGATAAAGCACTATATATTTTGCTGCATATTTTTTAGGGTCCCTAAATCACATATTTTATTTATCACAACTAATATTAATAACTGTCCGACCCGATTTGTATAGTATCGAATACATACTCACCAGCTTATCTTCTTTGTAAATGTATTTGTATATATCCGTTTCTGTTTGTTGTTAATATAAAATTTTAAAGCTTCATCGACTTTGCAAAATATCCGCACTGCATCAGGTGGCCTATTCTTTTATAACCCTTTCGAACCCCGTTAAACAATAAAATGGGTTATAAAACATCAAATTTTCCCTATTGTATAGAAGCATAAAACATTTAATTTTTTAGAGTATCATAAATGTAATACATAAAATTTTCACAAAACTTTTGAGCAAACTGATTTAATACGTTAACCAGTTAATAGAGAGATTCTGCATTATTTTTCGCATGCCTTTGTCCTTATCGTTATCTCAAGCGTGTGCAGTATGAATGCGAAGGAATTGCAAGGTTAAATTAGTATTCATTTTTTGTAAATTTAGAGGATTTTTTCATTTATTTCATGGTTAAATACACCGGATATTATTGTTTGATGGGTCAACACAAGTTTCCAAATTAAAGTTGTATCTAGGAAGTTTCTATCATTTCCTTTAATATTTATACGGTAATATGAATGTGGGATAAATAAAATCGATAATATAATAGATAAAGTAATGTATTCATGTTCGCTGCATGATTGCTTACTTCTGACGAATTCCCTGAAGAATAAAAATCATTGAAGAATGTTCTTAGCAATTTAGAGTTTATTATCTCTAATGAATATTTCCATAGAAAAATCGTGTGTAAGCAGTGATCTCTGGTTCCTACCTAAATAAAATGCCTGGTTTTGAAATAGTATTCTTACTGTGTTTTCACATTAATTCATCTTAGTAAGACTAAAATAATTTGATTAAGCACGAAAATACGTTAAAAATTGCATTAATTTTGAAATTATTCAGAAAAACCACGTTTTATGGGTTATAACACTGAATAAATTCGCATAGCATGCAGCCAGTTGGTCCTATCGACTTGAAAATTGTTCTATTCGATTCAGCACAAAAAAAAATTGGAATTGGCCCTACAAATAAGTAACTGATATTACTGAAATCCTTTAAGAGATTTTTTCCATTTTTCGGTGTTTTACCCTACTGTGCGTCGTATCTGGGAATCGTGTTTCCCTAAAAACTGATGCTGTTGCCGAAAACTTTTCTATAAAAAGCAATGGTAACCTTGTCGCTATCTAGAAGCTTACCTGCTGCAGTAGTGGGTTTAAATAGAACTATGATTCTCAGCGACAGCGCTCCACTACATAGTCGTGCATCAAATTAGCCCGTGTGAAATCACATAAAAACTCATCGGGCATTAACTTATTTTTTCATTTGGTAAGTTCAGCAGCTAATAGCGCATTATTTTTGAGTAATTTGATGGTATGCACTGTTATTATGTGCGATTGTCTGTATCTACAAATTTCGAAAGGAGCCATTAGCTGCTTCGAGGAAGCCACACTAAGAGAGGTAAAACAAGCTGGCACTTACTGCAACCAATCACGTCGAGTTGCAATAATGCTTGACAACCTTTGAAAAGAGCATTGTGGTTAAAAAAATATCCGTCATATTTCTACTAAAACAATTTACAGTTCATAAAGAAT
>CM032456.1:78941564-78951477 GCA_019049505.1 Pachyrhynchus sulphureomaculatus
TAATACCTAACCGTCTTCTGCCAGGGACCGTTTTAGCCACTGACCGGTAGAGGACAAAAACACAATTTGCCGAAAATCACTGCTAGGTAGCGCGATCCCTTAATGTTGGATTTATTTTTATTTTCGTAAGTCGACCTAGCCTTAGAGACACGTTGCCTAGCCTTGATTTAAGGCAAACGCTGACGGAGACTTTTGCCCAGAATTTCTTTGCCAGTATGTGAGTTGAATGATCTCCGACAGAGAGCAGCTATACATTCAATAGTGGGCTCACTTCAGCCAGACGTATTAATTGTTGTATTTTACTGATATATTTTATCTTATTGCCAGGATATCTTGAGCAATGAACTACATTATTTCCACCGGAGTCAAAAATTCCAAAATATCAAAGCCTAGATTTCAGAAAATAAACAAAGATAGCGCATATGCAGTCGTCGGAAAATGCGCCAAATACTTCCACATATTAACAGATTGGAGCAAGAGTTACGAAACGAGGCGTTAAGTAATTAAATATCGTTAAATTGTTAAATTAAAATGCACACATCATCAAGTTATAGGTTATTTGCTACTTATTTATTTGAAACAGTTAACAACTCTCAGGTAATTATAATTTAGCGATCAATCAAACCAATTTTAAGCAGCAGCCAATGAATTTTCTTCTCTGACTTCAGTGATGCAATTATCTTTTTGCCAAACCGTAACCTTACTTTTTACTTAAAAGATAAGTAGACTTCCTTACCTTTCACTTAAAAGTTAAGTATGCTTCATGAACTTTAAAATAAAATTCATGAAAACCAACCCCAACTATTCTTCAGTAGTATTAATAATTGTGATTTATTTCGTTTCATGTTACTGTTACAAAAAAGGCTTTTTTAAGCCACAGTTACTACAAAAGCCTCAAAAATATGTTAAGAAAATTTATAGCTTTGCTAATGGTCTTGAAGTTGATTTCTCAAGGGGTGGTATTACGTCTCACCTTATTAATGAACAGTATTAAAAATGCTGAGATAATTTGCTAATATTTTATAGTTGCGGAGGCATTAATCCCAAATATCATGACTTCCAGTAAATTAACTTTTTAAAAAATAGACACTCTGGTTTTTTGTAAATAACTTATGGTATTTTTTTAGCCGTAATTGCTTTTACTCGCTTTTAATTGTAACTATCATTACTACTCGCTAAATAGTATACTATTAGGAAAGTATATTTTTATTAGTTACGTTATTAAAAAGAAAACTGGAATGCTATTTCTTTGCGTCTTGTTTTTTACCATATTGTGAAACGTGGCAACTTAAGACTTTAAGCTTAAACCTAAAATGCTGGAACTGGAAATAAGCTCGGGATAAGGGCCAGATTAGAAAAGCTTTATTTCGGTTTTATCTTTTGACTACACCCTAATAAATTCTTTATAACTTTAACATTGTATTTAAACCTACATAAAGCAGGGTGATTTTAGTGGCTTTTAATTGTTTTTCTTAAGTAAAAAATTTGTATTAATTGTTTGAATATTAACGCAACTTGTTGATGCTATAAATTTCGCACATTAAAACGCCGTCGTACTCATTTTATAGGTATTTCATTCGTGAGATGTCTTAAAAGATGTAAAGAGAGGCAAATATTATAAAAGGGATATCAACTACTCAAATTGAACAAGGTCTATATTCGAGCAGTTATGCAAATCTGTCGTGCTATTTCAGAGATTTGCATTTTTAAAATAACTTTGTCAGTAAATATTATAATAAAACGATTAGCATAATCTTAGGTAATCAAGGATAGTTTTAAGCGCTATATAACCAGGATCACTACCAAATATTTTTCTTTCTAATTTACTTCTGAAGAAGCCGTTGTATGGTGAAGCAATTGTCAAGTTATTTTAAATATATTGAAAATTAAAATATAGTGTTGTTTTTATATAATTTTATTATGAATTTCCAACAAGTATCGGCTAACACAATCAAAGATGTGATAGCAAGTGTAACTTTAACTCCGCCATTTGTAATCTTACCATTTAATTACAATAAAGACATTTTATTTTATTATTACTTATCACAGTACTGGGAAAAGAATAAGTGAGATACAATCATTTACATCTCTTTGTATATTGCTTATTCTTTGCGCCAGTATTGTGAAATCCTAGCTTGGCTGATGAGCCTTGTTACAACGAAATACGTCCCAAGTTGGAATGGCAGATGATAGAACAGTGAATAACTGCTGAAATATAGACCTTGTTTAATTTGAATAGTTGATATCTCTGAAATAGTACCACAGATTTGCATTTTTAAAATAACTTTGTCAGTAAATAATATAATAAAACGATTAGCATAATCTTAGGTAATTAAGGATAGTTTTAAGCACTATATAACCAGGATCACTACCAAATATTTTTCTCTCTAATTTACTTCTGAAGAAGCCATTGTATGGTGAAACAATTGTCAAGTTACTTTAAATATTTTGGAAATTAAAACATAGTGTTGTTTTTATATAATTATACAACCATGAAATGAGAGCATATATTGTATACAGCAACACCAAGAAACCTATTGCATACAAAATACACAATATAGCAATCAATACACAATGTACTACTACGATAGAAGTCCATATTAATATTATGGGTGGCTAAAGGTATGCCTACTGCAATGTATATAACATTAGATTACTTTAAGTTTTGTTCTCTTATTCTGTAGATCCCCGCTCAGCGAACAATGATGCGACGAAACGCGTTCCAAGATAAATGAGACAACGGTAAATCACTGCTGAAATACGAACTTTGTTCGATTTCAGTATTTAATATTGATTTTTAAAGAAATATCAGTATATTTTCATCAAGGCTATATTAGATTATAGCGCTAAGTAAAAAAAATTATATAGGTCACACGTCATGGAAACACTAAATTTTTAAGGACGGTGAGGTGGTAAAAGATCCCAACGGGTCGACTGATCAATAAGAAATATAAGCTGGCTTAAGACCGTTGTAAAACAAGAAATATGCACCACTACGGTAGGAAAATACCGGCACCTGTCGATAAATATATAATAAAAGAAAACTGATAGATTCCGTTCCGAAGATATTTGTGTATTTTTATAAATGTTTAATATGACTAGTATTATTTAATGACGTAATAGGGTTTCTGAAAATTAGTAAAATGATATACTACACTGGTGAGCAAAAAAATAGACTCAAATTTTTTGGCCTCATTTGACACGGATCCTAAAATTTAGTGTTGATATGTTTTTACGGATTTCAGTATTATTTGAAAGCCCATTCTATTCTCTTTCTAATAATACCAAATTCCATAGCATACCTTATGCTTTTTTCTGATTAAAATGATTGAAAGGGAAAACAAGGAGAACAAGGATTAAAAATAGGGGTATGAGAAAGGAAAAATTAAACAAATTTTAAGTTTAACAAATAAATTTATTGATAAAAACCAAAATCAATATTTTGTACCCCCCCCCCCCCCCAACCCATACCGGTTTTTCATGAAGCGGGTGAACTTTTTCACCACTGCCTGTGAGATTCTCCTCCACTCTTCTACCATCGCAACCTTTAAGTCCCTCAACGATTCAATGGATGGATTTCTGGCTCGAACCCTTCTTTTGAGCTCTTCTGACTGTTCAGTGACTGACAGCCCGATCATGAACTTATCGGAGCTCCTGCCGGACCGCAACACCGGTCAAGTGATGATTTATTAGAGTTATGTTGACAATGAAGCGGTCGTCTCGTTCCGAAGTACACCTTCTGATCCTGATCTCCTCTGGCTAACATTTGTAGACTCTGGAGACAGCTGGCTGGCTCAGGTGCAGGTGCGCAGCGACTACCCGTTGCTATGCCCTTCTTGCAATAGGGCAATGACTTGTGCCGCTTCTTCCAGGGTGGTATCCATTTTCCGATGACGTAATTGGTGAGCAGGTATAGCAGAGATGCGAACAGTTGCAGTTACATGTGTTTTTTTAGAAACCTATACACTTTGTTAATCAAATGAAAAATAAAGTTTATTAAATTATTAGAAATAGCCCATGGCCTTAAATCGTATGTCGAAAAAGAGTTCATCGAGACAGTATTGGAGA
Source organism: Pachyrhynchus sulphureomaculatus (assembly GCA_019049505.1). Classification (NCBI taxonomy): domain Eukaryota; kingdom Metazoa; phylum Arthropoda; class Insecta; order Coleoptera; family Curculionidae; genus Pachyrhynchus; species Pachyrhynchus sulphureomaculatus. The sequence goes on from CM032456.1 coordinate 78,945,633, forward strand.
CTGATCTGGGTATCAAGGTAAAAGCTGTTCCGATAAACAACATCAGATATGCTTCAGTCATTATTGAAAGTTATATACAAAGCAGGCGAAAATATTGGTTTGAACATCAATATATTAAACAAAACAAAATGCATGTTTATTAGTAGAAACTTAATACAGCACGTCTGAATTCGTATAAATGGAGCGAATATAAAACAGGTTGGAAAGTTTAGATAGCTGAGATGCCTTTTAATTGACAAGTGTATACGGAAATTAAAGCGCGAGTTGAGCAGGCAAGATGAACTTTCATAAAGTTGTGCAAATTTCTGTGTAACAAAATTCTCAGTATACAACTCAGATACCGGATGGCTAGATGCTATATTTGATCTATTCTATTATATGGTTTTAAAACGTGAACCTTAAAAATCTCGTCTGTTAACAAACTAGAGGTATTTAAAAAGGGATGCTGAGAGGAATGTTGAAGATATCTTGGGTTGATAGAGTAAATAATGAATAGGTAATCGAAAGAGCCAATCGAGAAGATCGTGAATTATTTTAAAACTTAAAAAGGAGAAAGATTTCTTACTTAAGTCACATTATTCGTGGTGAACGTTATAGCTCTCAACGCCTGATTCTACCGGGTTAATTCAAGAGAAAAGGTGAATAGAACGTAAAAGTTTGTCATTGCTACGCAATATCTGCCAGTAGACAGGAATAAATGATTTTCAGGCACTTCAAAAATGTGGTTTTAAACGGACTCATCTAATGAGAGATCTTTTGTACAAACGCCTACGCAGGAATCTGCACGGCACTTTAAGAAGAAGAAGAAGAAATACTTAATAATTAAAAATTCTTTTCAAATAAAAATCACTTTCTGGCCCTACTATATCCATACAGATCGAAATAAAAGACAATCTTTTAACTCAATTCGTAAACTACTAAGTATATATCATCACTACACCAAACACTTTATTTTTGCACTCGACGCGCGTCTCGCTAACCACGTTGGTTTCATCAGGAGCGATACTTGACAGTCAAGCATCGCTGCTGATGAAGCTAACATGGTTAGCGAAATGCGCGTCGAGTGCAAAAAGAAAGTGTTTGGTATAATGGCCATATATATTGAGAAGTGTCATCGTGCCAAAGATTCCACTTTTCTAACATAGTCAATTCATAAAAATGATCATTTATGTTATTTACTTTGCTTGTCTCTTTAATATTGTTACTTCTTGCTCTATCCAATAGTGTTTTTCCCGCTTTTCTGTTATTTCTAGTATTTATTTTCTTTTTAATATGTCGAGTAGAGTTTCCGCTGTGTACGTGGTAATTCGTCTAATCTTGTTTTTGTCCCGTTGCGGTCTTGTGTCATTTCTTGTTATATAATTTTATCTTCAATGTTGTTGTCATGCACTTTGTTGCTGCCGATATTGACTCCAGATTTTCTTGCTGTTTTGCTAAATTGGTAATGATCGTTACTACGTCGTCAAGTCAGCATAAAATTTTTGTTTCTTCATCTCTCATTCTGTAACCTCTCGATTCACAAACTAGCCTAATTATTACATTGAAATGTAGTGCAGTCAAACAACAGCCGTATTATATCAATTTTTGGGTAATTTACATATGATAAGAATGGTATTCTCCAAGATGTTTTTGATATAAACCCCTATTGTTTACTGATAGTTTTAGCTAGAAGGAAGCCAGGTTCCTAATATAATATAGGTAACGACGGTAATAAACATTTAATCGTGCCTAAAGGAATTAGGAAGAAGAAGGAGAGGAAGAAAGATGAACATGATTCAGTTTAAAACTTCAGTCTACGATAAAACTGTATCCAAAATATTACTTTTTTATTACCACTCCTTGTGTTTTATGAAAAATTTGTCTTATGACAATACAAAAATAAAATCTAAATCTGCAATATATTAATAAAAACCTGGAGCTAATCCTCTTAGAATTACATTACATTATAAAGGCTCTAAATGAATTATAGGTTGTATCCATGTAGATTATTACAAATGGGTGTATATGTAGTACGTATGTATATATTATTTCCATCTTTCTTATTGCAGTTGTTACAATATCCCCAAGTGTAAAAATTCTGACCACAAACGGTACTTCTACCTTAATCAAGAATTTAGTGTAATTTATAACTTGACTGCACCGTTTCTTAAAAATCACTTTAAAAAAACTCTAATAGTTTTTTGTTTTATATGTTTATAATGTAATATCTCGACAAAACATATTATATTTTAAAATAGTATTGATATTTTAAAACCCTAGTTGGTTTATATTATGCTTTGGTGCAATGCGGATATTAATTATTATTTATTTAGTAAATTGTTGTTTTTGTTATATCTACAATGTCATTAATTTTTATGAGGGGAATATAATTTGTTCTTTTGTACAGGGTCAACGATAGAGTAAAGTTAATTATCTCATTTGTTTCGGGAATGACGAAAAAAATGTTAAATACAATAGTTTTAAGGAATGTTAAGGTGCACAGTTTTAAAATTATTTTTGAGTATACAGGGTACTTCAAAAAAGTGTGGCTGATATAACATATGTTTTTTTAAATGGAATTTTCTAATTTATTTTTAAATTTTCCGTAAAATTTTATAACTTGTTTTATTAATAATATTATATACCTAAACCTAGTAGTTTTCAGTTTTGTAAAAAATTGCCAGTAGCCCATTGTTTCTGAAGGTGGAATACTCATAATTGGTACGAGCATTCTATAGAGATGAAAAAAAATATATGTAAAGCAATTTGAGTTAGATGCTACAGGGTGTTCCAAATACATTTATGCATTTCGACTATTTTAAATTGAAAAATCTCATATTTTTTATATAGCACACCCTTTATATTACTATTTTTCTGATTGATTTTACAAAATCTTCCAACATTTATTAAATATGTGATATACCTATTTCTAATAGTTTTCCATTTATTTTGAATTTTTCTATTTTTACCCTTGTTTTTAATACACTTATGCTATAACATCATAGTTGCCAAGACAAAACAAAAATGTAGGCATAGTCAAATTTTGACATGTCTATTACGCAAGTAAAAATAGTTTAATTTGTTGTAGTAAGTGACGTATAAAGGTAATAACATTTTCCTAAAAATGAATTAATTAATATGGTTTGTATACCGGGCGAGGTGGGAAAAAATAGTAAAGCAGTAAGGCTTTACGGAGTGAAGTATCCTAATAGAAATCTTTTCAGTGCCTAATGGAACGGATTGATGGCAGTGGTAGCGTTGAGTATACGAAACGAAAAGTAGTAAACCAGAATGCTACCAATGAGGAAAAAGAAATGGAGATTTTACTTCATGTTGAAGATAATCCAAAGGTCAGCAGCCATCAACTAGCTGACTTATCTGACACATCCCAATCTACGGCTAGTCGCACTACGAGATAATACAAGTATCATCCCTTTCATATGAAACCACACCAACAACTTCAAGACCGTGATTTTGAACGACGAGTAAACTTTTGTACCACTATGATTGGAGCAATAGAGACCGATCCAAATTTTTTATCCAAAATAATGTTTTTTGATGAAGCTACTTTTCGCAGTAATGGAGCAGTTAACAATGTGGATTCAACAAGAAGTTCGGGAATTTTTAAACGATCGTTACCTACAAAAATGGATCGGTAGGGATGGATTCATTCAGTGGCCCCCTCGATCATGTGACTTAACACCTTCAGACTTCTTTTTGTAGCGCTACATTAAAGATTGTGTTTATATGAATCCCCCTACAACACCAGTAGATATACAAAAAAAATAATACGGCATGCGTGCAGGACAATAACGCCCTTTATGCTAAGGAAAGTGGAGGAAAATATAGTAAAACGACTAAACATGTGTATTCGAGTAGTCCGGCAGATTTTTGAACATTTGTTACGTCATAATAATTAATCATTAGATAAGTTAAACTATATTAAAATTATTATTACCTATTAGTTTATGTTTTCACATTAGCGTAAGTGTATTAAAAACAAGGGAAAAATTGAAAAATTCAAAATAAATCGAAAACTATTAGAAATAGGTATATGACATATTTTATAAAAGTTGGATGGTTTTGTAAAATCTATCAGAAAAAACTAATAATATACAGGGTGTGCCACTTAAAAAATTTGAGATTTTTCAATTTAAAATAGTCGAAATGCATAAATTTATTTTGAACACCCTGTAGCATCTAACTAAAATTTCTTTACATATCTCTTTTTTTCATTTCTATTAAACGCTTGAAGCAAATATGAGTATTCCACCTTCAGAAAAAAAAATGGCGCTACTGGTAATTTTTTACAAAACTAAAAACTAGTATTTTAAAAAAAAAAAATTGAAATATTAGAAAAACTACTAGGTTTAGGTATATCACATTATTAATAAAAAAGTTTTAAAATGCTGCGCAGAATTTAAAATTAAATTAGAAAATAGGATGTCCCATTTAAAAAAAAACATATGTTATATCGGCCACATTTTTTGAACTACCCTGTATACTCAAAAATAATTTTAAACTGTGTGTGTAACATTCTCTAAAACTATTCTATTTAACATTATTTCGTCATTCCCGAAACAAATGAGATAATGAACTTTACTCTGTCATTGACTCACCCTGTACAGGATGTTTTCCATAGGTAGTAGTGCTCACTAGAATAGGGCAGTGGAAAATACAGATTTTATAAAAGGTTATAAAAGACAGTTTCGAAAATGTCACCCTCAAATTGAAATTAGTCCCGAAAAAAGAAAGAGTTAATACCTCTTTTTTATAGCGTTAGTATTTAGGTGCCACAAGGTCATTGCCCTATTAAATTAACAAAGATCTGTTCTAATCGCTCTACTGTCATCCTGTATTATTTTGACGGTCTACTGTCATCCCTGATTATTTTGCTATTGCCTTTCTTCTTTGGAATCTTAGATCTGCACAAAAGCTTTAAGTGATCTGCACTGACCTTTTTTTTTGAAAAAAGAAATTTAAAGCGGTAGAGCAAATAAAGTTGCCTATTTTAGAGAGTACTATAAGCTGGTAAAGGTGTTCAGGAGTTCTCCCAAATACCTTTTTCTGAACTAAGTAATTATGTAAATCTAAACTAAATAGTTGACGTTTTCAAATTTTTTGTTTAACCATTTGATAAGCACTTGCCTCTTAAAGTTTAGCTATTATGAATACTCTATATATGTAACTATGTTAGTTCGCCTTCCAGTGTAATTATTCATTGATTATGGTTGTGTATCTTTGTGTACAACTAGCAGTGGGTCTGATATATTCACAACGGTTGGATTCGCCTGTAAATATTTGTAGGAGGACTAATTATATACGTTCCTGGATAAGAAATTGAGTACAAGATTTAGGTCAAGTTTACCTGCAAAAAATACTGATGTAAATATGTATATATATATATATATATATATATATATATATATATATATATATATATATATATACATATATATATATATATATATATATATATATATATATATATATATATATATATATATATATATATATATACATACAGGGTAATCATTTTTAGGCGCCCGACCTCGATTTATGGAAAATTGCTGGATATTTTTTTCAATGTAGAATGGTATAGTGCATGTCAAGGAGTATACTGAAGTATTTGACATTTCGTAGTAAAAACGACGCTGGGCACCGTGACGGTAAGCAACTTTTTTTTATTTCATTGACATACCTTTTGTAAAACAGCATTGAAAAACCTTAATTTTTTTCAACATTTTTTCGTTAACCTGTTTTTTCTAAATTAATATTATTTTTTGGTCATTGTGGTTTCCATGGATCGTTTGGCGGCTTTTAAACAATTTACTTTAATCTGACAGCTCTTGTTTGCACAACCATT
>CM032456.1:78951577-78981577 GCA_019049505.1 Pachyrhynchus sulphureomaculatus
TTATTACTCGAATCAATAACCAGAAAAAATCCTGTAATAATGAAACTGACTAAAAACTATATGATGTAAATACAGGTGATAATCAGAAAAGCATAGTTTGTGATTGGTTTAATCTGTATTTCGAGACAGTGGTAAGTACATAGATCTTCCTTTTCACTTTTAAAAAACTGATAATGTTTAAATCCATAATTTCTTGTTACGGCAGTGCTTAATTTTTTTGGGTTAAATAAAAATTAATGTCGTTCGGCTTTTGGTTTTTTTAGCACTTGCTTTCCATATATTTCTTTCGAGGTGAAACAAATAAAATTGGTTAGGCTCTTGTGCTTATGTATATAACGTCAAAACTAGTATTGCTTGTCATTAGATTGACAAATTTTGGTATGTAAATATTCTGGACACGGTTTCAAAAAGATGTTTTAGATTAATATACAGATTTTCCAACGAATTGTACTGGTGCAAATCTAAGCAATCAAACAATAATCGTAAACTAAAAGATTTACATAGATCCACATGATGTACGGATGAACATAAATCATTAACAACAGAAGGAAAACTACATATTGCATTGCTTTAATCGAATCGACCGCGGCGAGTACGACGTTCTTTACATATTTCAAAAACGTATTTCCATTACGTCCTATCACGGGGTGAAAAGTCTCGAGACCTTCAAAGAAACAACAATGTTTTACCAAAAATCGATTTTATCCTTCAATATAGTTTCCTTCATAAGCGATATAGTTATTCCAGCGTTCGTCCAACATTTATATACCTTTCAAATAATACGATTTATCGAGTTCTCTAAAATAAGCCTCAGTTTCCTATTCGACGTTGTAACATTCATTTTTTTTGATCAGTTTTATGATCATGCCACTAAACCGTTTTTTTTTTCTTTGATACATGTAATAATTGTTAACCTAAGTTGAGCATTTTATAACTCATTTGAATTTTATTACATTTTTTCACATTAATTGAGCAGTGTAACCCAACTAGGTGCAAGTGTTGGCTTTAATTTTTTTCATTTGCTTTGAATATATATAAATTATGATTAGGACGAGCATCTTAACTCCTTGTCTATCACGTTACAAGTACAATACCTGTTTCATTTTGTACCCCTGAAGTGAACTAGTAAATTTTAAAGATTTCATTTTGACGGAAGGAGAAAAAGTGATCGTATATAACTAGCCATTTTGGACAGTTCGTGACTTTTTCTTCCATCCTCGAGTGTGTGCCTTTTCCATCTATGATTTCGAGGCCTTTTTCCGTTCCAGAGATATCCTACTCATCCTAAGACATTTAGGTTCAAGTATTGATCAGTTACACAAATGAAAGTCGGGGGGGGGGGGGTAGTGTGTGGGGAAATATTTTGATAGGAATCCCACGAGGAAAGGCCAAGCAGTTGATAGGAAACCCACGAGGAAAAACCAAGCAGTAAGTTGGCAAGTATACCAGTTTAAATAACTTAGTTCCTTCCCGCAACGTTTGTTCCTGGCGACTATGTTACACGTGTGATCCCGGAGCAACCATCATAATTCAAATTTAAAGACTATCTGTAAACATGTGCACTCTCATTGCATAAAAGGTTATTTATTTAGTCTCTTTAATCTTAAGGGTGGAATAAATGTAAGAACTCTGCTTTGTGTTTGTTAATATACTTTACTTTGTTTTAGCGTAGTCTTTCACTGAACTCCCGTTCTATTTTACAGGACGTATAAATTGTACCTTATTCAATTTTCTACCAACAACTAAACAACTCATTAGTATTTTTTCATTCTTTTTATTATAAAATGAATGGTGCCCAAAACAGTACAACTAACCTTTAAACAACTATAGAAATTATTTTCCGAAGGCGTACAAAAATTACCTCATCTTCACATCTCTCCAAAAAAAAACGGGCTAGCTGATGTTCTTATTGTTTGTTCTTTATACATACTCAGTATTAATATCTACTCAATACATTCTCAAAAGTAAGAATATACTTAAGGGGCAAGTGTCGGTTCTTATATAATAAATAAAGTATTTATTCAAATATAAAGATGGCACCACGCTGGGGCTCATTTGAGCCAAATCTCTTTCCTTGGAGTCACCTTTTCAAATTTAGAAAGAGATAATAATCGCTGGGTGCCAGATCTGGTAAGTACGGCAGATGAGGAAGCAATTTATAGCTGAATTGCTCCAATTTTACCATCAATTTTATGTAAAACAACAGGTTTTCCTTTTTTTTTAATTTCGGCATTTAAACAATCCAATAAACCAACGTCTTCGGTGATTGTTCACCCCTTCTCAAGACAGTCGATCAATTTTATTCCATACACATCCCCAAAAAAACTTACCAAAACCTTTCCAGTTGATGTTCGTGTTTTTGGACGTTTCGGTCGACTTTCATGCGGTTCCAGCCTTTCTGCGGACTGCCTGTTGTACGCAGGCGTATTCAAAATATCAAAAGTAACGTCACTCAAACCGCTGTAACTCTCAAACTAATAGACAAAATGTCATGAAAATTTTACCGGAATCTTCTGAAAGTTGACACAAAATGAAAATAATATGTTTTTTTGTTTCTCAAAAAAATCTAGGGAATTTTCACATAAGTGTGTAATAACCTTATAACATTCGAGATAAAGATTTAAAAGATTAAATTTGGCAACCTTCCAGTTAATCTATATGCTTGGATAATTAAACGACCAATTTTGGCTAACGTGGGTATCACATCCTTATGAATTATGCCATAACTTTATTAGATATCCAATATGTTTTCAGAGTAAATATCGATAGATTATAAGCCCTATATTACTGTTAAATTGTGATTAAAATAATTTAATTTATTACGGTCCGACAAGAGGAATAGATGAAAATGTAAAGGTCTGCTAAGTAGAATACGCCAAAGCATTTAAATTACACTAAATCAAAAAAGACGCTCCCTCGTACTTTGTTGTTTTAAGAGAAGCAAATTCATTTAATTAAAGTTAAACGTTAACTGTTTAAAAGTACAACAAACAGGGTTTACGATGCCAAATAAGTTTTATTTTTGTTTTCTAATTAGAATGTTAATTTAAAATTAGTTAAATGGGAACATTTCCTAAAAAAAGAGGAAGCAATATTAAAAAAGTTGCTGTCTAATGATTTTGGTAATAACTGTAAATGAAGAAAATATAAAATACGTCAAAATAAATGTTAAGGTTGAAGATGATATAGAACAAGGTAATTGAATTACCTATATTTTCCATGTGTTCGAGGTGGCCCACATAGTTTATACCATTAAAGTAATCAAGGCCATATAAAATGCCTGAACTTGTGTTACATATGACTATTGTAGTACCGTCGTTACTAAATACGTATTTGTTACCAGGGTAGCATAAGCAATTTTCTACAATTTGTTATTTTTCTAATATTTTCGATTTTTCTGAACCTAATTCTAGATGTAAGTCTTCATAGCGTTTCAAAATCCTAATAAAATGTATTTCTATAGATGTTTTTGTTAGGAGCCGCTATGCCGATACGAGCTTAAAATTTCCATGTCAATGGGAAAATTGCGATATATTTGGCAACACTGCCCACTCTATCGTATTTCTCGCCTATTGATGAAAATTTTACGTTCCACTAGATGTGCACCTGCGAGTAGAAATGTGAGCTGTTTCATCACCAGACTTTCACTCTAACATCTGACTCTTGTACTTAATCAGTCGATAGCTGAGCTACTCGAATATACGTCGCAATACTAGTATTATTCTGTCAATGGCTAATTATACCGTAGATTGAAAAACATTTTGCTAAATAATTTGAGCTCATCTGTCTATTAAGTGATACTGCTGCTTGTTGAATTGACAGATAGACAGCAAAATTTTTATCGAAACTGCGTTACAATTTTTTTAGTGTTCCATACGAAACACTTATAAAATCACTTCGTTGTCTATTTGTCCATCTGTCTGTCCGTCTGCCTATCTGTCTGCCTGTCCATCTATCCGTATGTCTGTCCACCTGTCCGTCCGTCTGTCTGTCCTCTCCGTCTGTCTCTCCATCTGTCTGTCCGTCTGTCTATCCGTCTGTCACACCCAATTTTCTCCGAAACTATTTGAAGAAAAAATATATATATATATATATATATATATATATATATATATATATATATATATATTATATATATATATATATATATATATATATATATATATATATATATATATATATATATATATATATATATATATATATATATATATATATATATATATATATATATATATATATATATATATATATATATATATATATATATATATATATATATACATATATATATATATATATATATATATATATATATATATATATATATATATATATATATATATATATATATATATATATATATACATATATATATATATATATATATATATATATATATATATATATATATATATATATATATATATATATATATATATTTATATAGAATAAAGAAAGAAAGCAAAAGATTGCCGTATCTACTAAAATTCTTAGAATAAAATCTTAGTTGGGGAACTCGGCAAAAAAGGGGCGTGATAAGAGATCACACAATTTTCATTAAGCCAATATTTCGGTCCTAGATTGGGACCTTCTTCAGGGCAGAACTGAAAAGAAGAATAAAACATATTCACTGATTGTGTCTGGGACAAATTTAAATTAATGATGTTATCATTAAGTTGTTATAATAAATAAAATTAGTGTAGAACAAGAATAAGATATTAATCATAATTTAGTCAAAAAACTTACATGAGAAGTGCAAAGATTTCGTTAGCCTAAATGGCCGTAGATAGCTTATACATAAAAAAAAGTTGGTTAATCCATAAAATATATAAAATACACACTATAACACTGTAGACAAAATTATAAAAACCAAATTTAAAACATGGATGTAATTGAGAACCTTGGATGGATGGAAAACATTGTTAATTATTTCACCTGTGACCACCACACATGGCCACCGCCATATAGGAAAGATGACAAGGACGACAGGAGACAGCTGACCGACAGAGATAAGGAGTTTAGTTAAGAAAACGCAATTAACCAGAATACGGGGTCGACACCCGGAAGGAACCGATCAAAATTGGGAAGTGCATGTATTGGACCTTTACGCGAGAAAGAGATAGCCAATTGAGCGACCAAAAACCGGTATGGAGCCGAGGAAGGATAAATCATAACCTAGTTATAGGTAAAGGGTGAGCGAGGGAGCGAGAGAGAGAGAGACATTATTGGGAGCAACAGAGTTGAAGATTGTCTAATATATTAATTATTAATTTATTAATTTCTTGTTGGAATATGATTGGAGGAAGAGATTGTTTACAGAAACAAATGAAGATTGAAAGCAGCAGGAGGTAATGAAGGGGTCACGCTAGGTACTGTCAATGGAAGGAAGACAGTAATCGATAAGTGCACAAGATGGCCCAGATAAAGTGGAAGGAATCTGTGGAACCCAGGATCAACGAGAACCGTAAACAAAGAGAGGAAGGAGGAAAGAAAAACCTGGAAGTTATACAGCTAAGAGAGAGAAGACTACCATTTCAATTCAAATGGATCATAAAACACTTGAAGACAGGGAATTATCGTGTGGAGTTAATTTATTACAAGAAAGGAGGAAACTATATATGTTACTGAGACCATCTAGGTCGGTTCTTTTATTGATATTAAGGTGATTCTCCTGGATGTAACACATTTCAAGGAATTCTCTCTTGGAAAGATTGTTAGAAAAATGAAGAATTTTGGGTTCCCTGAAATTAAAAGAATGACCATTGTCAACAGAATGGGTCGCCAAAGCACATCTATGTGGATGGCATCTAGTATCACTTTTATGGAGTGCAATACGACGATTCAAGGATTGAGAAGTCTGGCCAATATAGATTGATGAACAATTGAGGCAGGAAATTGAGTAAACTAAGTCTGACATGGAAAGAACTGGCAACGGGGCCTTCAGCTTGCTGAATCCACGTCTGTTTTTGAAGAAGTAATATTTAGCAATTTTAATGTTAGGAATGACGCGCAAAATATGGACCAATTTGTTTGTAAGGCCAGGAATGAACGGTAAAGAAAGCAGCGACAAATTTATTTCTACTGGGGGGAGTTAGAGGGGAAGGGGAGATATGCGGTAGGTGGAGGGGAGGGGGTTCTGGAGGAATTTGGTGGATATGAGTAAGCTTGTTGACTTCGTCTTTCGTTCTTAGTAAGAGTTTTCGATATTATCCATTGTTCCAGGTCCCAATCTAGGACCGAAATATTGGCTTAATGAAAATTGTGTGATCTCTTATCACGCCCCTTTTCGCCGAGTTCCCCAACTAAGATTTTATTTGTATATATATATATATATATATATATATATATATATATATATATATATATATATACATATATATATATATATATATATATATATATATATATATATATATATATATATATACATATATATATATATATATATATATATATATATATATATATATATATATATATATATATATATATTATATATATATATATATACATATATGTATATATATATATATATATATATATATATATATATATATATATATATATATATATATAGTGGAATGTAATACATTTGTCTGTTTGTCTAACAAGGAATTTTCACGACGTTTCGTCAAAATCTCATTTGGCATTTTCAAGTACTCCCGCCGCTGCTGAACTCGATACTGTGAAAGAAGTTACAGATATAATTGGAAAAGTTCTAAGAAAACACAACATAGGCACAGCATATAAACCATAAAACACTCTGACAGACATCTTGAGTAACCCCAAGGACAAGAGAAAACTTGGAGTTTACAGCATCCCATGCGGAGACTGGCACAAATTATACATAGGGCAAACAAACAGAAGAATCTCCATCCGATCCAAGAACATAGAGTAAGTATCAGAAATAAACAAACAACTTCGGCTCTTTTTCAACACCATCATAATACTGGTCATAATATCAATTTTGAGGGATCCACACAAATAGCCTCGATTTCACATGATAAAACACATATAATCAGAGAAGCCTTGAACATCGAAAAGAATGGACAACTAAATAAGCGGGTTGATGCACTGAATATCTCCACTACATGGAAGGGTCGACTAGTTAAACCAAGGAATAATCAAAACATCGAAAAGGCAACAGCCATCATAGCGCCGGAACCCGTAATTGTCACTGATACGAGCACCCAGCCGGCCAACACCGATACCAGGACGAACACTCCCGACCCCCCACCTACAATCTGCGTAGACGCCGACCCATAAAAGACGGCGACCACACTTCGGTCTCTCAGTTAGCTTCGAGCGGCAGCAGCAGCAAGATCACAGTATCCAGTAGCAGCAGCGGTGGGAGCACTTGAAAATGCCAAATGAGATTTTGGCGAAACGTCATGCAAATTCTTTGTTGGACGAATGGATTGAAACCCCCCCTTCTTATCTTGAAAAGTACTGATCAAAAAATTTTGAAAATATTCTGGAATATTTTCCATATGGTGTAGATTAAACGAAAACTTATCACGCGATACTTAATAATTTATCTGATATATATATATATATATATATATATATATATATATATATAATATATATATATATATATATATAAATATATATATATATATATATATATATATATATATAAATAAATAAAAAGAATAAAAATTCAAGATCATTTGTTTTCAACAAAGATCGGAAACAAACTTTGTTAAAAACTCGTTTGGAGTGTGTGTTGTGAAGTCATTGATCATTTTATACCTCCAAATTTTTATTTTAAAAGCAATCAACGTACGGAACACTAATTGCGCAAGTCCGACTTGCCAGTTATTTCACCACACCGCAGGGATTGCCAGAAATTCCTATATAGAATTTTGCAATGAAATATTAGCAGTTAAGGAAAACGCATAGAGAGCACTTGAATTTTTCAATATAGCTTATGATTTTTTTAATAAAGCTAACATAAAAGAAAAAAAAAAACTGTATTGAAATATTCATGATACTTAAATGATATCGACAAAACTTCAAAGTTCACAAAAGTTTGTGGGGTAAAAATCTTCACAGTGTATGGGAACCCATTATATGATTCAAGGCGAGGTCTTTACATCTAAAGAAATGAGTCTTAACCTTCACATTATGCTAAAAGCATTTATAACTGTGGTAAATTATATAAAAATAAGCTCCCTAAAATCAAGACATCATTGCAAAGTGATGGGTGAAGCATATTCCATGAGGGAGCGAGTTAAAGGGTTGGCACACTTGAAAACCCATTTGTAAGAAAATTGACACTGCTTCTACTGCTGTTTGAAAAGGCAGCGAAATTCAACTCGCTTTTGTTAAAATTAGAATTTAATTTCTCTTCGCAAAGTAATAAAATGAAATATAAGTTTAAAATAGCTATGCTGCTGTTGTAATTAAATATTCATCATGCAAACCTAATGGTGTATGTTTTATTAACATTGTAATTCGTTTTTGATACTATTCTTACTTTCTTGGGCTAAAGTATTGTCAACAGATAACCATATCCATTATAAAATAATTAAATACGCAAGATACAGTCTGCCAAGTAAGAACGTGTCCGTGATAATTAATTTTTGGTAGATGCGATTCTAGCAATTCAACAAAAAATTGCTAGAGTGAACTCTTGTCTACGACGCATTTTAGTAATAGTATTAGTCGATTCGGAACTTTCGTTGAAATCACGTAAAATCGGAAATGAGATACTTGTTTGCGCGTCGGTTCGGGGCAGTCTTTCTTTGTTCCCATCCAAAGAAGCCTAAAATGATACATTCCGCGGCCGCTAAATGTATTAAAAAGTCGATGTCGTTTGTGAAGAAGTGGGTAAGTCATTTAAACGAGACGAGAAATGTCGACGAATTGCCAAAACAAGGCTCGGTATGCAAAGTCACTCCGAAAGTCGAAAAACGAATCGTGCCTTTGTTTTTACGGAATCATAAATTGACGCTGCGTCAAGGGGCGGCAAAATTAAAAAATCGGGTTTGAATGTGTCCCATGAGACTATTCGACAACATTTTCGTACTCATGATGTCAAATTCCGAAAGCACGTTGAAGAAACCTTTGCTGGGCGAAAATCACTTCACAAAGCGGCTCACTTCATGCCCACGATAAGATACTACAGTGGCCCTCATAATCGGCGGACGCCAACTCTATTGAAAACGTTTGGTCTCTTGTGAAGAGAAAGCTCAGAGGAAAAACTTTGACTCAGTTGTCTCACGAGATTCGAAAAAAATTCGAAAATCTCGTTAACAGCATGCCTCGAAGATGCCAGGCGATTATTGATGCAGGAAGTGATTGGACAATTTATTAAGGTATTTGTGCCGTTGTTAGCACATCAAAGATTACAGTAATGGTAAAAAATATTCTCGAGAAACATTTTTTTAAGAATACGAACGGTCACGTTCCTATTTGGCAGACTGTATATAGTTTTTAAACAATTTTTTAAGTCTTTAAAACAGAAACAATCTCGTATCGCATTTTGGACTTATGATACCAAATTTATATTTTTTAAAAGTAACACTATAAACAGGGTGTTATGAAAATCGTTTAATATACTGAAACTAGTAAATCCTGATACAAAAAGGGATTACATAAAAATACTAATAAAGAGGTTCTGTTTTATAATAGAAAAATTTGAGCCAAAAGAAATAATGAAATGAATGAAATTAAATGAACATTTTCATTCCATTACTGGTAAACAAAACAAGTCATACATTTCATAACAAATTTTATAAAAATTATTACCTTTATAACATAAAAAAAAATAATTGTTATCTTTTCAGTGATTATTTACAGAAAAACACTTGAAGTGTTTTATTTAAAAGCTATAACAATTCTAAAATACTATCCAAAGATAAAGTGAAATAACCTAATAACACTATAAACAGTCGAAAATAACTTACGAAAAAACTGCCTAAACTAGCAGTATAAAATTTATATATTTAAATGTAGGCCACAATACGCAAACTGTCGATTTTATCTTTTTATTGTAAAATAATTAGCGTGGTATTTCGAGACAACAGCGACTTTTTACAAAAAAAAAAAAAAATAGGTCTGGCATCGAACCAGTAATACTCAGAAACAAAAACTTGAACGCTAGAGCTCACATCTGCAACCATTTAAGAAAAATAACCCCATGGCTGGAGAAATGGAAAATTAATTTAAACGGAAACAAATGCGAAAAAAAGTATATAAAAATAAATGAACCAATAAAAATTAATGACGCCAAGATAACCATTAGAAAGCGCCTGAAGTACCTGGGTGTCATTATTGATTCAAGAATGAAATTTCATCTGCACGTCAACCATATATTGCGAAAAACCTTCATTGCTATGCAAAACTTATACGCCTTAATAATACCTAATTCTCAGCTTAGGTTTTAAAATAAATTGACAATATATAAGCAAATAGTAAGACCTGTGTTGATGTATGATGCGCCTGTATGGTGCAGTATATCAGATACACAGGTAGGTTGAAAATAACGAATGCAGAATAGGATATTCAGATGTGTAGCCTCCGCAGGACGATACACCAGAATAGATGGCCTACAGGACCTAACAAACACACCAAAAATAAGACAATCAGACAAAAACCGACATATCAGACAAATTCTACAGACACAAGATACAAACAATATCACTGAGACACGATCTCACAGCAACTTGCGAGGTACATAATCCGATACACAAACCGTTGTATTAAAAATTGCCCATTTATTTTGACCTGGCTGAACAAAATTAAAACCAGTCCAGTTTACCCCCGAAAAACCTGACTGGCGTGGACGGTAGCAACTTGCCTCTTTGACAGGTTGATCTAGCACAGGAACTGTCCACCTTCCAGATATTTTGGGCCGTCGCTACTGGCCCATTATCCAATAAGGCCCAATTCGAACAGGCCATTTTTAGCGTGAACGATTGCACCGAAGGCGGGATACAGTATCATTAGTCAGTTCAGTAGGACTTGAGCTCACTGATTGGCAGAAGTCGATGTTGGCCCGAGGGTCCGAGCGGCCCTTTTTTCTTGACTCCCTCGGGCCCCCGTGCCAATATCAACTCCTACAAATCATTGCGTGCAAGTCCTACTGAACTGGCTAATGATACTGTACTACGCCTACAGCGCTACTGTTCACGCCAAAAATGGTATAATCGAATTGGACCTTATTGAATAATGGGCCAGAAGCGACGGCCCTAAAATATCTGATGAACCTGTCAGAAAGGCACATTGCTACTGCCTACGCCACATTTTTCTCGTAGCTCTTGATCCATTAATTGTAAAATGTAATATAAACAATAGTGTAGTGAAAGTGAAGTGAAAATACACAAAAAAAAATTAAAATTAGTTGTAAAAATCATATATAAACGTAATCTACATGTATACCGAATGCAATCTTGTAAATAGATAAAGAGTATAAATAATGAAAGTAAAAACTTAAGAACGAATGAGTGAGAAGGAAGAATGAATGACAGGCGCGTAAAAGAGAGAGAGAAAAAAGAGAGCGAATGCAAACAGCAACAATATAAGACCATTTGCAAGCACACGTATCTGTAAAAATCAAGTTGGGTTTTTTGTTTAATTTGTCCCAACAAAAACATAAACACCAAAGAAACAAAAATAAAAAACAAAAACAAAAAAGATAAATTAATAACAAAGAACACCATCCTGTAAAGATAATATAACAAGATAAATTTATAATAATAAAAAAAAAATTTGAATTTGAAACTAGCTGACTGGAATTGGAACAGATGCTTAATCACCATTTGATTTGAATTTTACACGCAGAACGGTCTTGATTTGAAAAATTTTTCTTGATTCTTGATAAGGAGGTAAATTTAAATATGAAATAAAAAAAACACCCAAAAGAATGTCTCTCACCTTGATCATGATGCACTGTATACCTCTTTACATATTTTAATTAGCTCTTATAAAATTTAGCGTCTTGAATCATTGATAAAAGTGTCTATTACCCCGATTCTAAAAGCGTTAAAAAAAATTTAAAAATGCTCCATTTTGAGTTTGATGTAAGCTAATCTCCTTGAAATATTTTAACCCCTGCCCTGGTAAGAGTGTAAGCTACTCTAACTGAAAAAAATCATTAATAAAATGAAAACATACTCCGGGAATTTGTTCCACCTTAAGTTTAACAAATGTGATACCTCTAATCATATTTCTGTGAGTATATTGTAATTTTTTTAAAGTTTTTAAACGAGAGCAGCTTACAACCTTATAAAGGGTTCAAGACAGAAAGCTGTATCATCAGTAGTTAAAATGGCTCAAGAAACACAGCTTACAGCATACGTAATGTGCAACAAATCGTCTTTGTGTATTTTTTTAATGATTTTGGAATAAGGGATCAAGAGTTCAAAATGCTAGGCCCGCGTATCTTAGGAGGTGTACAATGTATCAAGTTGAAGGTCGGAGAAATTCTCTGTGTATATTTTTTAGTTGTTTATTTCATATTTAACTTTTGCTTTATGAGTGCCCTACCAAGGGTAAACGAAAATTTTTAACTAAATTTCCCAAATCAAAACCCTTCTAAGTGTAAAGTTTTAATTAAATAGTGATTAAATATCAACCAGTGAACTTATTATGTGTGACCTCTATAAAACTCGTTGGGACTTCGATGCTAGCTTCATGTTTACACAGATAAGGGATTACCAAATTAGTCTTAGAAATGTCTGGGTGAAATTATATATATATATATATATAATATATATATATATATATATATATATATATATATATATATATATATATATATATATATATATATATATATATATATATAATTGATATTTGCATTTACTGACGGTATATATATAATAAAAAATATTATATAAAATAATTAAAATACATATATATATATATAAAATAATATAATTGTATATTTGCATTTACTGACTAACAAATAAAAAATTTAATTTAATAAATTTTGTGGTACTTATTTAATATGAAATAAATGTTTTAAATAACTAAAAAAAAATAAAATAAAGGTTTTAAACGGTCTGTTGTTAATACCTGATTATTGAAATTTAGTCCGAAAACTCGACAAAGTTAGTTCAAGTTCAGGTCCAAAATAACTCTTCTTTAGTAATAAATTATCTACATTCTTAGATTTAATGATATCAAAGATCTCTTTAACTTTTTCACAATTATTAAAAAATTTTAGATTTATTATAAGAAAATTGTTAACCATTTCGGTTTTAGTCTTAGAATTATTATTAGAATAATAAAGTTTCTCAAATTCTGGTTTCATTTTGCCCTAGACATGTAAATTAAACTGTAACGTCAACGTCAGCTGTTAAGGGGCAATAACCACGAAGACGTGGAAACGCACATCTTGTAGCGCCTTATGAAGGGATGTCTTTTGAAATAATAGGTAACCATTCTTCTTTAGTATGACTAAATATTAGTTTTTCCTAGGTTTGTGTATGATTTATTATTATTTTAATTTATTATTAAATGAATTGTTTCTCAAATATTAAAATTTAAAATTATTGGTAACAATCGTGTATTTGGCAACCCGGATTAATTTCCTTATCTTGTTATGCGTTTTCGTCTTATTTTCTTTTGGGCTGGTTAAGCGATACAATCCAACTTTGCCTTTTTTTAATTTTTCGAAAATATTCGAGTTTGTTTGATAAGTACGTTAGTTCAAGACCTCGTTGCCAAACTTACAAAAGCTGATAGTATGAAAAAATAAGTGAACTATGTAAAGTCAAATATGCATAAAATTTTTGTTTTTATTAATATAATATTAAAAAAAAAAACTGAAATGCTGTGAACTTATTTAAAATTTATGTATTTACGTTTGCATTAGGAGGTAAAGGATTTTTTTATTAAATGTACAAAATATACCTTAGTATTTTAATACGATTTGGCTCATAAACTACATTAACGATACCTGTGCGGTTGACAGGCGGACGCTTCGCACCGGCATGTCCTATTCCTTGCGATGATAGGCCATCACTTTGCACCTCTTGATAGTAAACCAAACATTATTTAAACTAACTAACTTAACCTGAAGTAAGTTAAGTATGACCTTATTAGCAGTAATGAAAAGCGAAATTAAAAATTGAAAAGTGGAACTGGTTCAAAATACCGACCGATCCTACCGTAGGTTTGGTTAGTTTAGGTCAGTTTAGATTATAATTCGGTTTTGTCCATAGAAATAGAGGATGGACTGAGCATTAACCTCATAAAATTGACCACTCTCTAGAAAGAGACAAAGCAACTGTGCGGTCAACATCTGTCTCTTTTCTGTAGGCCTGTAATAAGCAAGGCGCAGTACCCCGAAATGGAATTCAAAGCGAGAAAAGCCCCCTACCCGATTTTAGTCAAATAGAGCACTAGAAATATTATGCCTCAGCTTAGCTGCATTCAAGAAAGAGACAGCTATTGGCCGCTCATTCGGTATGTCTCTATCACATTTTGCGTCCATATTTACTTCACAGCGGATACGGAACACTCAGTCCATCCTCTATGTCTATGGTTTTGTCCAACTCGGCGCAAAGCGCCAGGCTATCTAAACGAATAGTAGGATAAGTCGGTGCCAAGTATTTTTCTCGTAAGCGTAATTATGTTCTTCGTCGTACTAAAATAATAAGACCTATCGTATGCATTAACTAAAAATAATATTAATAATTTCACGACATTTCAAACTCGAAAATAAATTTAAGGCACATTTTCTTCTAATCAGATCTGGTCTTGCCATATATTGTGAGGTATTTTGTAACTTTAGCAACGGCTGATTCGAACGACGTTATTACCTACTAATTATATAGGGTTAATTGAAATTTATTACCCATGGTAATTTTTTATTTCAACTTAGCTTCGTCACAAAAACTAATTTTTTTTAAAAAATAAAACTTTCCGCATTTTTGTGAAAAAAATGGTAAATTTTGTGGTGACATTGAAAAACTGGATGAAATCCGAGAAACTGGTAACAAGTCGACTTAAATGACGAATATATTTGTGAGAGTATCTCAAAAAGTAAATATTGCTGTCACTTTGGTTCTCTAGGCTCCAAGATAAATCTATTTAAAACTCTAGATCAGCTACATCGTATCACATAAAGACTTTTCATATTTTGGTTACATTTAGATACAGCAGAACAAGTTTTACTTGTAGAACTTTCAACAAAATAACTAATTTTTTCTGTCTGATGCCAACTTTACAACTAAAACGCATTCTCGGTGTTTCCTAACAACCAAGCTTTCCAATTTCCTTTTGTTTAGCTTTTTTCCTTCTACTATAAAGCAGAATATTGACTATTTTTATATCCTTTTATCTGAAAAATCCTTTTTCTTGTTATCCGAAATTGCTTAGTGGAGTATTCAATATGATGATAATGAAACTTTTATTAAAAATAAAAGTTTATGAGCAGATTAGGAAAGTTCTAATTTCGAAAAGGATTTTTATTTTGTTTCACAGCTGCTATAACTAAAACCAAATATGGATTTCAAATAAAACGACTGTACATTTTCGAAATATAATAAAGCCTAATGCGTCTAGTCTTCAATTATTTACTATGTACAGGGGTTGTTCGATAAATATGGTAAATGTCCAAGAGGTGGCGACACGTGTAGTCTACAGTGAGAAAGTACCATCATTTCAACTATGCTATGTTTCACTGGCCAAAGTTTCTATCTGGAGATCTCTATGTGAAAGTTATTTCTAACGTACCAAGGTGCGTTAACTATAGCTCTCAGTACGTTTTAAAATCTTTGTATGATTTTTATGTTGCTTTATTTAGGGAATCCCCACAGTTTATACCGTAATTCCATATATGTTTTAGTATTTGCTTATAAGCTTGTTATATATTGACAATTTAGGATTTCTTCCAATAAGTTAGTATATTTTCATATACCTGAGACCTAACCCTTGTATTTTCTTTTTAACGTGAGCTTTCCAACCAAGCTTATTGTCAAGGGTCATGCCAAGGTATTTGGCTGTATGGTACTATTTGGTGATTAATAGTAGGTGATTCTCTTAATAAATCTTTGTAATTTCTGAGTAGCTTCTTCATTTGTGTTCCTATTGCCAATGTCGCCGTATCATCCACAAAGATCGCTATAGTGCTAATTTGGGTATGTCACTTGTGTACAGTAAGTAAAGGACTGGACCCGTAACAGCATTAAATTCTTTGTGTCAACGGTATCGAAATCGTGTGCCACGTCTAGAAAGATTGAGGTAAAGACATTTTTCTTCAGTATTTTTTCAGTGTCATCGGTTAACCTATGTATATGATATATTATTGAGGATTTACTCCTAAAACCAAATTGGTAGTTTTTTATAAGATTTTTTTCTTTCGATTATTAGCATTAACTTCTTTAACATCAGTTTTTCAAACAGTTTCGGCATAATCGAAGAGAAAATAAAATATGCCTTGAAATCAACAAAAAACAACAACGACGACATAGTGATAGAGATGATTAAGGAAGCCGAAGAGATAATCGTTTCTAAGCTAAAGACACTCTTCAATATGTGCCTGGAGAGAGGAGAAATACCTGAAAAATGGAACGAATCGATCATCATAATACTCTTTAAAAAAGGCGACTCCTCCCTCCTATCGAACTATAGACCAATTTCACTGTTATCACAAATTTATAAACTATTCACCCGGGTCACCTCGAATAGAATCGATCGAAAACTCGAAGATATCAGAATATAATCTACCCCTCTACATGGCCCTTATTGATTATGAGGAGGCCTTCGACTCCATCGAACACTGGGTGATACTACACGAACTAGGAATGGCTCGAGTCGAGAAAAAACATCCATGAAAACACCAAATCAGCAGTAAAAATACACGAAACAACCGACTTCTTTGCCGTCCAAAGGAGGATGGGACAGGGAGACACCATATCCCCGAAATTGTTTATTCTAGCCCTGGAGGGAATCTCCAAGATGCTGACTTGGTCAATCCGAGGTATAGTCATAAATGGAGAACATATGACACATCTAAGATTCACCGATAATATAATCTTGTTCGGGAAAAGTAGCGAGGATATCGAAAATATGATTAAAGAACTGGATGAAAAATCAAAAACTATAGGGTTAAAAATGAACAAAACCAAGATCATGAAAATCCTAACATCACAGTAAATAACAAGAAACTAGAGAACACAAAGAATACTTATACTGGGGCCAAAGGATAACTCTTGGCAAGGAAAACAAAAACATGGAAATTGAAAGAAGGATTAGGCTAGGATGGGCAGCCTTTACCAAACTAAAACTCATCCTATCATACAAAAATATTCCCCTACATCTAAGGGCAATGTTATGTAAGAGCTGCGTACTGCCTGTGGTTACGTATGGACCACAAACTTGGACCTTCACATGGAAAATGGTAAACAAACTCCGAATATCCCGAAGAGCAGCAGAAAAGAAATGAAACAATTAAAAATAAAACAAAAGTGACAGATATAATAGACCGTGCAGCACGACTCAAATGGGACTATGCAGGACACATTGCTCGAACAAAGGACAACAGATGGAGTAGGAGAGTTATACAGTGGAGACCATGGTTAGGAACGAGATCGAGAGGAAGACCAGTCACACGATGGTATGACGACATCAAAAAAAGCAGGACTACCATGGTTGAAACAGCTCAAATCCGAATAAGATGGAGGGAACTAAGAAATGCCTATGCTCAATATTGGGTGCAAGAAGGCTAGAAGAAGAAGAAGAAAAAGAGGCACTAGCGAGAATGGCCTATAAGGTGTAGCTTCGTGTGGTGATTTACCAGGTCTGGGTATTATTAAAACTGCCGCTATCTTTCAGAGTTTAGGCACATACATTAGTCTCTATGTAGCATTTATTGTTAGTTATCTCTTGGCATATTTTGAAATATTTCACCAGTTACTCTATCGAACCCAGGAGTTTTCTTACGATTAATGTAATTTTGTATTTCGTCTTTGGCTTCTTTTGCTGTAGCTCAATTTCCCTTTCAATTTCTTGCTCATTTTCTTCCGCAACTATTCCTTCCTCATCTAGTTATTCATATGGTAAAATATTTTTTCTAGATATTCTTCAAATATTTAGGCCTTTTGTTTATAACATGGGGTATATTTATTGTTAGTTGTTTTAATAGGTTATATTCGCCTAGTTGGTCTCTTAGTTCTTTTGGATTAATGGTTTCGTTTTTCAGTTTTTTTTTTTTTTTTTTTTTTCTTACGAAGTCCGTCATCCCCGCGAACAAAAATATTCCGAAAAGCTCATTAAAAGATTGGGCAAATGAATATCTTTTCTTATATCAGTAAGAAATCATCATGACTGATACTATTCTCTTCAAGACAAGCGTGACACTAGCATACTGTCGAATTTCATACAAAATTTGCGCAGAAACGTGAATCAAAACCGATCTAACTCAGGGATAGGCCACTCATTTCGCATGAAGTTGCACAACTGTACCTGGGAAATGTTATAAACGACTTGCTAAGTAATTACAAATGGGAAATGTTGCTCCATACTCATACAGTCCAAACATATGTCTACCAGACTTTGACTTATTCCCCAGGATTAAAAAAAGCATATCATGGGACAGCATTGTTCTTCCTTGGAGAAACTTTCTGTAGAGGTTATTCGAATCATCAGAAGACTAAACAACAGTGGTGCTCTAATGGCATAGCAAACCTCCGAAAACGCTGTCATTGAAAAGCACTAAAATAAAATATGTTTAAAATAAAGAGGAGTAATGATATCTAACTTACTGAAAATCCACATAAAATTAAGTCACATTATAACTTACTCATAATCTAAGCATGAACATGGAGTAAAACTATGTGTGTATTGGTATTTTGAGCTTCTTCTTCTTCTAGCCATTCTCTATCCTTTGGATATAGCCCTCTTTCATGTACTTCCATATGACCCTCTTTTGAGCAATTTGATACCAATTGAGCCCCGCTGATCTTTTAATACCGTCATACCAACGTTATTGGGGTCTGCCAGTACTTCTTTTTCCCCCTATGGTCTCCATCTGGTCACTTTTCCGCTCCAGTTATCACTAGTTCTTGCCACATAGCCAGCCCAGTTCCACTTGAGGGAAGATATCCTCTCAATTATGTCGTGGACCCCTGTTTTTTCCTGATCCAATCGTTTGATTTGCAGTCTCTAAGTGATATACCCAGAATTTTCCTTCCAATTGCTCTCTAATGAGCTTGTAATTTTCTAATTATTTTCCGTGTCGAAACCCAAGTTTCGCTACCATATGTTGTTACTGGTAAAATGCATTCGTTATATACTTTACTTTTAAGTTTTAAAGGCAGTTTGGACTGAAAGACTTGCTTCATTTTACCGTAAGCCGCCAATCCCAGGCGTATCCTTCGATTGACTTCCAGTTCTTGATTCAATTTTCTGAGTGTAACTTCCTGTCCCAAATATACATATGAATCCACCCTTTCCACTTGTTGTCCGTGTATGGATATTAAGTCATTAATGGTTGTTTGTTCATTCGTCATGAATTTGGTTTTTGTGATGTTCGTCTCTAAACTAACCTTTTTTACTTCAGTTTGTAATTCCTGCAGCATTTCTTTCAATTCGATTTCATTTTCGGCAAAAAGTGCGGTGTCACCTGCCAATCTTAAGTTGTTGAGTCTCTCTCCGGATATGTTAAGTACCCTTGTTCTTTTGGTTGGTAATTTTCAAACTTCTTGTCTAATCGGTTTGTGTTTATTCTCATGAATAGTTTATATATTTGCGTAGGAAGATTTATTGGCCTATAGTTCTCCAAATTTCTCGGATCTCCTTTTTTGTTTATCAATATAACTATGGCAGTTTCCCAATCTTTTGGTATGGATGTCGTCTTCTCCTGCTGCTTTTCCATTTTTAATTTGGTTAATGGATTTTTCAATTTCTTCAACTTCGATGTCTGGTAGATCTTCAGAACCGATATTAAGTATCCTTCGGTTGTCCTCTCTTGAACTTCTCAAAGTTTCCTCATCGGCTTTCCACCCGTATAGATCTGCATATAATGTTTCTGTCACTTTAAGCATTTGTGGTTGTTCCATAGGGTTTCGATTTTTATCTATCAGTTTGTTAATCTCCCTTCTGTGTCAGTTTTCCTTTCTGAATATGTTCAAACCTCTACTCTGTTGTATCAGTTCTTCTATCCATTTCTTCTGGTATTCTCTAATATCCTGTTTTGCCCTTTTTCTTGCAGTTCTGTTGATTTCAGCATATTCCACCATATTTCTCCGTTCCTCCAGTAGTTGTTTCGTTTTTTGTGTCAATTTATCCTTTCTTTTTTTCTTTAATCTCATGTGGTTTGCTGCCGTTGCTTTTTTCAATTTTCGTCCGTCTACCATTCATTTCATCTACATTCTTATGAAGCTGGGATGATCCCTTTGTTAATTGTTGTGTTAGTTGTCTCTTATAGTCTTCTTTGTGTTCTTTCAATGAGCTCGTATCTAATGGTTTTTATTTGTTACTAAATCTTTTGGCTCTTTCTACTTTTCTATTTATAAGGATTTTGGATCTTACTAGTCCGTGATCACTGCCAGTTGCGAATGAACTAAGGACAACGACATCTTGGATTATGTGCTTGTGGTATGTTAGCACGTAGTCTATCTTATTCTTAATTTTACCATCTGGGATCATTAATCATAAAACAAGATGATTCTAGTTTTTGTTGCTAAATATTCGGTATGATCTAACCAGGTTAGCACTGGTATTCATTCCCACCAACTTACTGTTTGAATCATTTTTCATGGTTCTGTTGTTAATAGTAAATTTGTAGGATATGAATCCTTTACAATAGACTAGAATCTTAATTGTAGTGTGTGTATTGAATAATTATCAGCATTCTATAACAAATAAATGTTTTTAATTACATAATACTTTTTTACATAAACTTTTGTATTTTCTTTTTCATTTTACTTTACTGCAAATTCGAAAGTCATGTCTACGAAGTAATTTACTTTAATATTATACCCGCAAACAAATCCAATTATTGTTAAGTAAAACGGTGACCTATATATTAATTTATTTCTATATAAATTTGCTCTAAAAGGTTTGTCACGAATATGGGTAAAACATGAATATTTATTTTGCATGCTGTCAATATATTCCTATTTACATTTCATTTTTCAATATAATTGAAAATGGCATAAAAATAAACGGCAAACATAAAGTAATTTATACACAGCAACAGAACAAATAAATTAACAAAGTACTATTTATTTTAGCAACTTTGTACCTTGAAATTACCTCATTGCCAAAGTTCGTCCAATGTATGAACATGCTAATGATTTCTGATATTTCTTCTCAGATTAAGATTTAGAATTTTTGTTGTTAAGACAGCTATAGCGTAGTGGTTAAGATGCCTGCTTTCTACGTCAGCGACCCGAGGTCGTATCCCGGCTCGAGAAATAATGATAAAAGAAGATAAATAAATAATAAAATAAAAATAAAATAAAATTTACAACGTGACGGTTGCCTCTCTCGGGAAGACAATGGCAAACTAACCATAGTATCATACCTAGTAAAGCCTTTTTATTTTGGCCATTCGGAACCAGCATTAAACTGTAGGTCCCCTTTGTCTGTGGAAATATTTAAAAAGGCATCAACTACAGGCAAAGCAAGAGGGTCACATACCTCTGTATCGGATATGGTACCTCAAGAAAAAGAAGAATTGTTATTAACAGATAAATGCCAAATATTGGATGACAGATGCATCTTAGATCACTTGTGAATTTTCTTCCATGTCTTTTCATGATTCACTAAATTACGGATTCCTTTAAGCGTGTGTTGAAGAGCAATGTTTTACGTGATACATTGCTACACTGGAAATTGATGCTCTTTATTCTCTATTTACGTTTAGCTCATACCTATTTATATAAGTAAAATATAATAAGCCACTGATCCTCATATTCGTGAACTTCTAAAAGCTTTCGATTCTGTAAACCAGAAGAGACTCTTGGAAGCGCTTGCTAAATATTTTATTGATCATCGATATTCCAGTGTAATTAAATATGTTACAACTGTTAATTCTTTACAAAGCTCAAATTCGACCAATGGAATACTGCTCCCATGTTTGGGGCTCCGCTTCCAAATATACACTGCATTTGTTGGATTCTGTCTGACTGGAGACCGGGAACTCACCGGTGGCATTGTTTTGCTGGAACATCGAAGAACAGTTGGCGACTTGAGTCTGTTCTACAAGTATTTTCGTGGAAAGTGTTCGAGGGATGTAGCCCGCTTAATTCCTCCCAGAGCGGTGCATGTTAGAAATATACGTTGCACTAATGCTTCATATCCGTATGAGGTTCATCTTGCTACTCCACGTACAACGCTTTTCAAGCAGTCTTTTATATGCAGAATATCATCCCTTTGGCATAATTTGCCCAGGGCTGTGTTTCCCACCGAGTACAAGTTACAGCGATTCAAGAACAACGTGAATCGCTTTTTCCGCACACATGCCGCGCTTTACGGACTTCCCTGTCGCACGTGTGCTAGACCCATAAAAAAAAAGCTGATACTTATTTATATAAGTAAAATATAATAAGCCACTGATTCTCATATTCGTGGACTTCGAAAAGACTTTTGATTCTGTAAACCAGCAGAGATTGTTGAAAGCGCTTGCTAAATATTTTATTGATCATCGATATTCCAGTATAATTAAATACATATATGAAAATGTCACCGCTAATGTCAAAATACAAACTTGCCAATCCATCAGCAAATTTCAAATCGAAAGAGGAATGTGCTCTCTCCCAAGCTTTTCGTAACACTTGTAGACAATATGCTATAATTAATATACTAAGAAAAAAATGGGGCTTAACATTGACGGTGAAAAGTTAATTAACCTTTGTTATGCGGACGACATTTTCTTAATAACAGACAATTTGAAAGAAGCACAAACTATGCTGCACATGCTTCAAGAAGCTTCAGGAAGGGTTAGTTTAAAAATCAATCTATACAAGACTCAGTTTATGAGAAATCTTGTATTAAACGACGTTATAAAATTAAATAACGTGGAAATCGAACAAGTACACCGATATAAGTACCTAGGACATGAAGTCAGCATAGGTCGAGAAAACCAAACATATGAAATTCAGCGAAGAATAGATTTCTCCTGGACGGCATATGGCAAACTGGGCTATATATTTAAATCTAATCTTCCGATGTGTTTAAAAAGAAAAGTTTTCGATAGATGCGTATTATCCGTTCTTACGTACAGAACCGATACTCTCACATTAACGAACAAAAATTTCAACAAAATATGTGTCATACAAAGAAAAACCGGTCAAGTGCAAGTTGAACTTGCACAATTAGTGTTCCGTACGTTGATTATTTTTAAAATAAAAATTTTTTGTTAGGATGGTATAAAATGATCAGTGACTTCACAAAACACACCCCAAATGAGTTTTCAACAAAGTTTGTTTCCAATCTTTACTGAAAACTGATGACCTTGAAATTTTGTTTTTTTTTCTATACCAGATAAATTATTAAAGGTAATGTCGTTCAATCTATACCCCGTGGAGAATATTCCAGGATTTTTTCAAAATTTTTTGATCAGTACTTTTCGAGATAAGGTAGGGGACAACGATTTTTCACGATTTTTTAAAAGTAATACGAAGAAAAGTGTGAGCAAGTATTACATTATATATATATTTTTTACTCGTTTTCACAAGCTTTCATTTGACACCACACTCGATGACCTAATAAAAAAAAATTTTTTTTCACTTCCGATTTCACCCCTCAAAACCAATCCCTTAAGTCAAAATTTATGTTACGGTGATATAAAATGATCAGTGACTTCACAAAACACACCCCAAATAAGTTTTTAACAAAGTTTATTTCCAATCTTTACTGAAAATTGATGACCTTGAAATTTCTGTTTTTTTTATATACCAGATAAATTATTACAGGTAATGTACTCGTGATAATTTTCGTTCAATCTACACCCCGTGGAGATTATTCCAGAATTTTTGCAAAATTTTTTGATAAGCACTTTCCGAGATAAGGCGGGTGGACAGCGATTTTTCGCAATTTTTTAAAAATAATACGAAGAAAAGTGCGCGCAAGTATTACATTATATATATATATTTTTTACTCGTGTTTTCACAAGCTTTTATTTGACACCACACTCGATTACCTAGTAAAAAAAATTTTTTTTCACTTCCGATTTCACCCCCCAAAACTAACCCCTTAAGTCAAAATTTAACTTTCAAAGCTACATGGCTCTGATGAGGCCATCAATTTCTATATTACCACCAAATTTCAACTTTCTACGACAAATAGTTTCGGAGAAAATCGGGTGTGACAGACGGACAGACGGACAGACGGACAGACGGACAGACAGACGGACAGACACCGAAGTGATCTTATAAGTGTTCCGTTCGGAACACTAAAAATGGAGAGTCAATGTTAGGAGATACTTTTAGAGATCACATCCCAAATCACACTATCACGAAAAGAACGGGGGTACAAAACGCAGTCAATTCATTCGACATCTTAAATGGAACTAGGCTGGATATGTTCCTTGGTTTAAGGATAGACGATGGACAAAAAAAAATTATAGAGTGGCGACCAAGATCTGAAGCCTATCGAAGTACAGGTAGACCATCAAATCGGTGGACTGATGATTTGAAGGGAGTGGCTGGAAATTGGGTGCAAATGGACCAGAATAGAAAAAGGTGGTAAGACTTGAGAGAGGCTTTCGTCCAGCTGATGATAACGATGATATCTATTTGTGTGTTCAAATTGTAGAAAGTACGGCAGAAAATCCGGTTTCGCAAAGATAAAACGCAGAAGGTGATAAAGTACCCGAAGAGAGTGATTTTAGTGTAAAAAATGATTACCCATTTTTATTTTACTGCTTGACTTGAAGTCTAGTTCTTATTTTTCATAGACTCCAATATAATGAGTCTCCGAGCCACCCGGTTCCTGCTATTGTATTCCCATTGGCTTTAATCTCTCTTACATAATCTTTAGTCTACAGGGATACCACATACCAAGTCCTGTTACAACATAGTAGACATTAGCAAATTCTCAAAACCTACAGTGCTGTAAACAGCATGTTCTTGGGAGGTCGCTCGGACCTGACGAGACTGAGAATTTTCTCCACAAGAGTGGAGCGCTTATCATAAGTCAGTATTTATTAAGCACTGAGAACCAACTCCGATGATAAATTGCCAGACCATATGTGAATAACGCAGGAAGCTAGTATTCTTGTGATTCCCTAATAAAATATGAACATAGTTCATCGCAATGCCACGAAGATGTTCATTAGATAGTAGAGAATGTAAATATTGCCACCGTGGAGATTAACTTTCAGCAAAAATTAGAACAAGACCGTAAGAACTAAGGGGCTAAGAAGTTATTACTTGCCGATCGTATGGTTCAGGTCTCACGTTAAACTGTAGGTATTTATTGGTTCATATTACCTAGACCTTAAACTGAGATTAGCAAAAAGGAGCTTTCTAAACTGTTTGTTAAAATATGAACCTCCCTACCTCCATTTCTACTACTATTACTAGTCAACATTTTTGTAAAATTCGGTACAGTTCGAATCAGGACTTAATAGTTTGACAAAGGTTTCCTTATGAGTTATACATTGTATTTAGATAAACTGAGGAGCTCTTTACGTCACAAACTTATGTAAGTATTGAAATCTACCGACGGTATTCCAATGCCGTTTTCTCATTGTATGTTTGCCGCTTTTAAAAGATCATCCAATGTATTAAATAATGTAAGTGTTGTAGCTATATTTTCTGTTACTTTGAAAAATAATAAGTCCTCAACACCTAAGAAAGCGAGCATCCACTTACGCGAGCATCCACTAAGGTGAGCATCCACTGGCTAAATTTGAAAAATATCTTTATTTACCCTACTAAGTTGGGAATGTGGAATCTTTGGCACAATGATACTACTCAGTATATATCACCACTAAACCAAACACTTTATTTTTGCACTCGACGCGCGTTTCGCTAACCATGTTAGCTTCATCAGGAGCGATGATTGACAGTCAATCATCGCTCCTGATGAAGCTAACATGGTTAGCGAAACGCGCGTCGAGTGCAAAAATAAAGTGTTTGGTTTAGTGGTGATATATACTGAGTAGTTTATTTACCCTACTTAAAGGGCCTCATACAAAAATGTGAACAAAGGGTTTTTAAAATGTCCTTGGCAAACACTAGATATTTACTCATGTAATTTTTTTATAGTATGTAAGCAGGATAGACAAGTTTAACTTGGGGATACAAGAAATACATACGCATTTACTAAACTTAGATTTATTTGTGGACTAAACTTATAGCTGATTGATAAACTTAAACATGAACATTGGCTACAGACTGGCATATTTAACTGTTTTCTTTAAATTCCAAACCGTTTAAACAAAATCATTATTGGCATAATTTTAAATAGTTAGCATTTATAAAACTGTTTTGTTTATAGATAGTGCTATTATTTGGTGATACAATAATAAAATTACATTTTTCATTTTTCTATGGATTTTGTTAAAATGGTTTTTTCAAAAATTTCTATTTCCTTAGTTCAGACGATCCATCTTTCAAGGATCATCAATCTAATAACGATAAGCTTCAGTAAATATATAACTGGCATCTTATTACTAAGGTTAAAATGATGTTTCATTTGTGTTTGACTTTTCAATATTTTAAAAGTGAACGATGTACATCTTGTTTTTTAAGATGTTTGGTATCTACCATTAACAGTTTTTTAATTTTTTTGGTAACAATTTGAACGAGAACTTTTAAAAAGGAAATGCTTTAGACCCAATTTATATTCTGTCTTTTAATATTTTGTGAAGTACTTTAACTTTACCTATCATTTTTTGCAGCTATTTTAAAAAATTCAGTAATCAAATACTTCGGCACTTTCTACTAATGAATTTTTAATGAACTAGCTATAACAAATTCCAATGATTGTGAACAGTGACTTATCATTTTAATTATAATACCTTTTAAACTACATTCTATAAAAAAAAACTAGACAATATCATAAAATTACTTTTAAAAATTTTAAATCATTTTTAGTATTCAATACGGAACACTTATGGGATCACTTCGGTGTCCGCCTGTCTGTCTGTCACACCCGATTTTCTCCGAAACTATTTGCCATAGAAAGTTGTAATTTGAAACAAATATATAAATTAATGGCCCAACCAGAGCCATATAGTGTTGAAATTTAAATTTTGACCTTAGGGGTTATTGAATGCTTATGAAAACATGATGTATATGATGTAATACTCGCACAAACTTTTCTTCATATTATTTTTAAAAAAATGGCTAAAAATCGCTTCCTCTATTATTCCGTAAAGCACGACTAACCTGACTAAAGAAATTTTGAAAAATTCTGGAATATTCTCCATAAGGAGTAGATTGAGCTTATTTGGTCAATTATAAATAAAATAAATTTCAGTGATGACTGGTGACTAATGGATAGGTACCGAGACAAAATAATTTTATTTTATTTGTTTATAATTAACCAAATATTTAGGTAGTAAATATTTGTTTTAAACTTCGACTGTTGGATTCTAGATTAACCTAGACTCATTAATTGGATATTAGGTAACAAAGAAGCTATAACTATTATACTTTACTGACTAAGAAAAAACGTGAAAATACATATTGTATCTCAAGAAATATACATGTGAGCGGCCTAATTAACTTAGCCTAGGTAAAGCGCGGCCCGTGGCTACATAGCATAGTACCTTGGTTACGGTGTAGAAGTTCGGAATACTTATTTATTAATTTATTTAAGTATATTTGGTCTGGTCCCGTACATAGGTAGTAGTTGTTCGCAAAAATGCAATAACGTCCGAGGCAGCATTCCCACGTTGTCTAAAATGTGCTATGAAATACAAAAATATATATTTCGGCACTTAGACAATGTTAACGGGTATTACGACATCCTCGCCGATATCCTTAGGATATGGAAAAAGGGTAAAATCCTTACGCAGGCTGGAGGTGAACGATAAAAAAAGGATTTTATTTTATTTTAAAGGCAATCACCATACAGAACAGTAATTGAGCAAGTCGAACTTACCCTTGGCCGGTTCTTAATTTTCATATGTCGTATCGGTAAAGCGATTTATCGTGTGCTTTTTGAAAATACGTAGATCTTTTGTATATATATATATATATATATATATATATATATATATATATATATATATATATATATATATATATATATATATATATATATATATATATATATATATATATATATATATATATATATATATATATATATTATATTTATATATATATATATATATATATATATATATATATATATATATATTTATATATATATATATATATATATATATATATATATATATATATATATATATAACACGTGCTACAAATTTTACGAGATCATGATTTCAACAAAGTGATAGAACAGCTCAATAAAAACAATAGGACAAGTATAAAGTCACAGCAAGGACTAACTAAAGAAGTACCTA
This sequence comes from Pachyrhynchus sulphureomaculatus, assembly GCA_019049505.1. Taxonomy (NCBI): domain Eukaryota; kingdom Metazoa; phylum Arthropoda; class Insecta; order Coleoptera; family Curculionidae; genus Pachyrhynchus; species Pachyrhynchus sulphureomaculatus. Next base: position 78,980,028 of record CM032456.1, read on the forward strand.
ACAATATCATTTGGAATTCGACAAGGCGATAGCATGAGTCTAGCACTTTTTAATTCAATAATAGACAAAATAATAAATAGTGTCTATGAGGTCAATACAAAATGGTACGAAAAACTCTAAAACTATTGTGCTTTGTTGATGATGTAATATTAACAGCAGAAAATGAAGATAGCTTACAGCAACTAATATATCGTTTCCAAACAACAGCAGAAACTTACAACATGAGAATATTCGTGGTAAAAACAGAATCGTCGGTTATAGTTAAAGACCCCATTAGATTTAAATTAGCCGTCTACAACAAAACAATAGCACAGAACATGCACTGCACATACCTGGAAGTACCGCTATCGAGCGAGGCAAATAAAGCATCGAGAATATCTTGTTGTTTGAGGGATTTAATATGGAAAAAAGTGCGTATATATAGAACCGTAGTAAGGCCGGTTCTAACATATGCAGCAAAAACATCTAAAATAATGAGAGCTACAGAAATGAAAACAGTGCGGACTATCAAGGCCCCTAAGGGACCAGGTACGAAGCATAACTAGACGAGAAGAACTCAAGATTCAAAACATTGATATTGGAGGGATCACGTAAGTAGGATGTCAGCTAGCTAAGATGGGTAAAAGATAAAAAACCAGAAACATGAAGACCTCCCGGTTGACCCCCAAATAGATCGCATGAAAGCTGGACATCTACGTCACAAGAGGCTTAAAACAGACGAACCAAGACCTTGTCTTATAGAAAAAGGAAGAAGAGGAAGTAAATAAATTATGATATATATGAAGAAACCCCTCTAACATCATCTTTCCTAATCCTTAACCCCCTAATGATATTTCAAATTCGTTTCATCCTCGCAAGTAAAAACCAAGAAAAATTATCATGATATTGACGAGAAAGGTGGGGTTGGGACCATGTCCTTTTATCTTTTTACCTAAAGCTATATCTCTTAAAAACTTATCCTGCTTTAAGTATTAGCGCATAAAAAATTGCAAATTAATATCTCATTTCGTTGGAGGGTGACCATGCCAACAAACATATAGAGAGATCGGAAATGGAAGAGTATGTCTTTTGTAATCCATAGGCCCTGAAATATAAATACAATACTTCCCTCTAAGAAGGGAAGTAAAAACAAATATTCAAACTCTACGTGTAACTATCATATATTTAAAAATTGTGTTTATATATTTCTAAATCCTTTTACGACACAACACACCATATTATGCAACATTTTTATTTCAGGGTCATTTTAGACGAACGTGGATAACGTATAAATTCTTGTTTAAAATTTGTAATAAATTTCTGTATAAAATTTGATGTCAGAATTATGATTAAAATACATAAAAAGTATTGTTTGATACATTAAAATAATTTTGATAAAATTTTATATAAAATGTAGATACGTGTAAAACGGTCAAGAGTGAGTAGAAAGATAAATAAAGTTCGGTTTACTTAACCTATAAACGGTAGAAAATGTTATAAAATAAATACAGAGTAGATAATGGATGTATTTAATTGAAAGAAGTATTACAATTACACAAATGTCGAAGCAT
>CM032456.1:78986577-78991577 GCA_019049505.1 Pachyrhynchus sulphureomaculatus
TAGTAATGGGTTTTTTCGGGTATCCCGTGTTAGCTTGAAGTCCCTTGATGGACGGTTTCGCTGACGTTTCGATGGAATCTCATCCATCTTTTTCAAAGCGTTGATCACTGGTCGGTGTCTTGGCGTTGAATGTCGAGACTGGCCCTGAGTAAGCCGGTTTTATGTACTCGGGGGTGTTTCTATTGGTCGGGCGGATCTGGCCAATAGAGGCTCGGCTTTGGCTGCGCGTTGTCGGTCCTGTGGTTCTTTGTAATGTTTGTGTTGGTGAAGTAACATATGGTTGAATTATTGTTTCTCTTGGTTGGACTTGGTACTGGGATAGAATATGTTTCCAAGAGTTCGGTAAACGTTGGCTATCATCCCGATTATTTAAGTTGTTGGGCCTCTTTTCTATTTCTATGGCTTCTTTGATTACCCTAGTGGATAGGTTATTACTTTTTTGTAGGGTTCTGGTTTTGTCAAAATCGATTTTGTGGCCGGTATTGTGTGCATGTTGTGCTAGAGAAGAGGTGGTGGATTTTTGTTTTACGGCGTTTTTGTGCTCGTCTCTTCTGGCACTAATTTTCCTGTTTGTTTGGCCTATGTATGAAAGACCGCAGTCCTGACACGGAATTTCATATACGCCTTGGTCTTCTAAGGCTATAATGTCTTTTGGTGTAGGTAGAATATCTTTAATTTTTTGGTTGGTTGTGTAAATGGTCTCAATTTGGTGTTTTCCTAGAAGTCTTCCTATTTTGTCTGTGATGCCTTTTACATATGGGAGAAATGCTTTTGTAGTATATGTCTTTCTTTCCTGTTTGTGTTGTTTATTTAGGGCCCGCCGGATCGTGTTTTGACTATATCCATTTGAAAGTAAAACGTTTCGAAGGAGCTTGGTTTCTTGTTGCAAATGTTCCTTGTCTGTTAGGGTTTCTGATCGGTGAGCTAAGGATTTGGCAACGGAGAAGAGTTGGGCTGGGTGATGATGTGAGCTGGCATTTAAGTATCTATTTGTATGTGTCCGTTTTCTATATACTGAGTGAGACAAAGAACCATCTAATTTTCTTTGAAGCAAGACATCTAGGAATGGTAGTTGTTCTGCTGCCTCCCTTTCCATTGTAAATTTAATGTTTGGATGTATGTTGTTAAGGTGTTCCAGGAACTTGTTTAAGTTGTCTTCACCGTGTTGCCATACCACAAAAGTGTCATCTACGTATCGAAGCCATGTTTTCGGTTTATGTGGAGCAGTTTCTAGAGCTAGTGTTTCGAAATGCTCCATGTATAGATTAGCTAGTGCTGGTGACAATGGAGAGCCCATGGGTGCACCTTCTATTTGTTTATATTTTTGGCCTGAATAGACGAAGTATGTATTAGCGAGGCAGTGTTTTGATAGACTGATGACGTATTCGGGCAGGTTGTATTTTGTCTCTATGATAGACAGTGCTTCGGTAACTGGTACTTGCGTGAAAAGGGATACGACATCAAAACTGACAAGTAAATCATTTTTCTCTAGCTGCATGTTTTTTATGATTTGAATAAAATGTTGTGAATTTTTCACGTATGATGCAGCTTTTTCCACATGAGGTTGCAGAATCATGGCTAGGTGCTTGGCTAAAGCTTGTGTCGGGGAGCCAAACGAGCTGACTATTGGTCTTAAGGGTGCTCCTTGTTTGTGGACTTTCGGTAATCCATACATTTTTGGGCATCTTGATGATTTCTCTCTAGGGATAAGTTTCTTTTTTGTTTCTTCACTAAGAGAGGAGGCCTTGATTGCGGATTTAGTGGTTTTCTCTAGGTATGTTGTCGGATCACTTGTGATGGCTTTATACGAAGGATCATTTAAAAGGTGGAGCATCTTTTGGTGGTAATCGTCAGAGTTGAGGACCACGGTGGCATTGCCCTTGTCGGCTGGTAAGACAATAATTGATCGGTCTTTGCGTAGATCGCGCAGGGCTCGGAGTTCTTCACCGGATATGTTTTTCTTGGGTGGCTTGGCTTTGCGTAGAATGCTAGTTGTTTCTTGACGAAGAATTTCAGCAGTGTCTACATTCAGTTCGGTGATTGCCTTCTCAACTCCACAGATTATGTTCTCAACTGGGATGCGTGACGGAGCAATAGCGAAGTTGAAACCCTTGGCTAGTGCTTTTTCAGCTGCTGGAGTGAGCAGTTTGTCTGACAGGTTGTGTACTATGGTAGGACCATCTTGGTGTCTTTCTGCTAGTGTGTTTTGTTGTTTCCGTAGTAGCACAGAGACCTTGGCCTTTTGCCTTTCAGTTCTAATGGAGAAGTCTGTTTCTGATCTGAATTCGGCTAGAGTATCTATAACAGACCAAAGGGATGGGTGAATGACGTTGCTAAGGCGGAGACGTAGTTTGTATAGTTGGTGGTCGTTAGTGTTCAATCTCTTCTTGATGTCATAGATTCGTTCTCGGATGATAGCGTAGCTGGCGTTGTTCAATATTCTGTTTAACTTGCTGGTCTTCGTATGGAACTTTAACTTGCAGCAGTTGGGAATAAGGTGTTGATCTCGGCAGTTCTTCAGAAAAGCTAAGTCACAAAGCAATCTCGTTCTTTTTGTGCATAACTTTTCGAAAGTTTTTTGTGTCGTGGTGAATTCCTTCCCCGTAAAGGTGAGTAATGTTTTGACGAATGTTCTCACGGGTGTGAAATGTAGTAATGGTTTTTCGGGATCAGAAACAGACTTCTCCATTAGAACTGAAAGGCAAAAGGCCAAGGTCTCTGTGCTACTACGGAAACAACAAAAACACACTAGCAGAAAGACACCAAGATGGTCCTACCATAGTACACAACCTGTCAGACAAACTGCTCACTCCAGCAGCTGAAAAAGCACTAGCCAAGGGTTTCAACTTCGCTATTGCTCCGTCACGCATCCCAGTTGAGAACATAATCTGTGGAGTTGAGAAGGCAATCACCGAACTGAATGTAGACACTGCTGAAATTCTTCGTCAAGAAACAACTAGCATTCTACGCAAAGCCAAGCCACCCAAGAAAAACATATCCGGTGAAGAACTCCGAGCCCTGCGCGATCTACGCAAAGACCGATCAATTATTGTCTTACCAGCCGACAAGGGCAATGCCACCGTGGTCCTCAACTCTGACGATTACCACCAAAAGATGCTCCACCTTTTAAATGATCCTTCGTATAAAGCCATCACAAGTGATCCGACAACATACCTAGAGAAAACCACTAAATCCGCAATCAAGGCCTCCTCTCTTAGTGAAGAAACAAAAAAGAAACTTATCCCTAGAGAGAAATCATCAAGATGCCCAAAAATGTATGGATTACCGAAAGTCCACAAACAAGGAGCACCCTTAAGACCAATAGTCAGCTCGTTTGGCTCCCCGACACAAGCTTTAGCCAAGCACCTAGCCATGATTCTGCAACCTCATGTGGAAAAAGCTGCATCATACGTGAAAAATTCACAACATTTTATTCAAATCATAAAAAACATGCAGCTAGAGAAAAATGATTTACTTGTCAGTTTTGATGTCGTATCCCTTTTCACGCAAGTACCAGTTACCGAAGCACTGTCTATCATAGAGACAAAATACAACCTGCCCGAATACGTCATCAGTCTATCAAAACACTGCCTCGCTAATACATACTTCGTCTATTCAGGCCAAAAATATAAACAAATAGAAGGTGCACCCATGGGCTCTCCATTGTCACCAGCACTAGCTAATCTATACATGGAGCATTTCGAAACACTAGCTCTAGAAACTGCTCCACATAAACCGAAAACATGGCTTCGATACGTAGATGACACTTTTGTGGTATGGCAACACGGTGAAGACAACTTAAACAAGTTCCTGGAACACCTTAACAACATACATCCAAACATTAAATTTACAATGGAAAGGGAGGCAGCAGAACAACTACCATTCCTAGATGTCTTGCTTCAAAGAAAATTAGATGGTTCTTTGTCTCACTCAGTATATAGAAAACGGACACATACAAATAGATACTTAAATGCCAGCTCACATCATCACCCAGCCCAACTCTTCTCCGTTGCCAAATCCTTAGCTCACCGATCAGAAACCCTAACAGACAAGGAACATTTGCAACAAGAAACCAAGCTCCTTCGAAACGTTTTACTTTCAAATGGATATAGTCAAAACACGATCCGGCGGGCCCTAAATAAACAACACAAACAGGAAAGAAAGACATATACTACAAAAGCATTTCTCCATATGTAAAAGGCATCACAGACAAAATAGGAAGACTTCTAGGAAAACACCAAATTGAGACCATTTACACAACCAACCAAAAAATTAAAGATATTCTACCTACACCAAACGACATTATAGCCTTAGAAGACCAAGGCGTATATGAAATTCCGTGTCAGGACTGCGGTCTTTCATACATAGGCCAAACAAACAGGAAAATTAGTGCCAGAAGAGACGAGCACAAAAACGCCGTAAAACAAAAATCCACCACCTCTTCTCTAGCACAACATGCACACAATACCGGCCACAAAATCGATTTTGACAAAACCAGAACCCTACAAAAAAGTAATAACCTATCCACTAGGGTAATCAAAGAAGCCATAGAAATAGAAAAGAGGCCCAACAACTTAAATAATCGGGATGATAGCCAACGTTTACCGAACTCTTGGAAACATATTCTATCCCAGTACCAAGTCCAACCAAGAGAAACAATAATTCAACCATATGTTACTTCACCAACACAAACATTACAAAGAACCACAGGACCGACAACGCGCAGCCAAAGCCGAGCCTCTATTGGCCAGATCCGCCCGACCAATAGAAACACCCCGAGTACATAAAACCGGCTTACTCAGGGCCAGTCTCGACATTCAACGCCAAGACACCGACCAGTGATCAACGCTTTGAAAAAGATGGATGAGATTCCATCGAAACGTCAGCGAAACCGTCCATCAAGGGACTTCAAGCTAACACGGGATACCCGAAAAACCATTACTACATATATATATATATATATATATACATATATATATATATATATATATGTAGTAATG